>CM061238.1:137311953-137967233 GCA_030848705.1 Heracleum sosnowskyi | reverse complement strand
ATTCATAAGCATGATGGTAACGTCTAGAGTTATAAATAAACTAAGTTGTTCATGAACTAGCTTAAGCTCTAAGACTTAGGCCCAGCTTGTAGAAACTTTATTTATATATAACAGAGAAACAAAGTATGAACCTGAGAAGGGAGAACAAAACTAGCGTACTGTTCTATTTTATTAATGCAGAGGTAATACAAATAAATAGAAAGTGAACAACTAGAGTGGCTAAAAATAAGGGCCACGTTGAAAACTAACTCTCCTAATGCAACTACACGTCTAGACTTATTCCTTCAGTTCCTACATTGACTCCACGACACAAAAGACCAGCTCAATGATCTAACTGATGCCTGACTATTACAAATAAACAAAACAATTTATTTAAAACAATTAAACAAATAAACAATTAAAACAAGTTTAAGATTATTTTTCCAACATTCACCCCCATAATCTTAAACTTATGAAGCACTTCTCTTCATTTTGTGATGCACTTCTCATCACCGTCTCTTCATTTTTGTGATGCACTTCTCACCACTATCAAGTTTGATGCACTTCTCATCAAAAACAATTTTGGAGTACTTCTCTCCAGGGTGCACTTCTCACCCACAACTCTACAGGAGTGGTTCTCCCTCGATCAAATGTGCCATGTCTTCTTCATCCATTTTGGATCTACAATTCTTTGCCAAATGCCCGTATCTTTTGCATTTGAAACATTGTAGCTTTCCTTTGTGCCAGCAGTCTTTTTCTTCATGACCCATCTTATGACAATGGTTGCATTGAACTTTGTTGCCTGTGCCTTTTGAGGATGAAGCTTTAGCTAATAGGAGTCCCTCATTTTTTTCTCCAATTTCTTCCTTTCTCATGGTCCTCCTTTGATCCACGACGTGAAGTGAATTGATCAATTCTGAAACAGTTAATGTCGAGAGATCTTTAGTATCTTCAAGTGAGGAAATTTTAGTTTCATACCTCTCCGGAAGAGTTACCAAAAGCTTGTCCACGACTCTTTGACTTGAAAATTCTCCACCAAGTAATTTGATTTGATTGACAATGGACATCAACCTACTCCCATATTCTTTGACACCTTCGTTATTTTTCATCCCCATCATCTCAAACTCCCTTTTGAGGTTGAGAATTTTCATAAGTTTGGTTTGTTGGTTACCTTCGAACTCCTCTTTGATTTTTTCCCATGCTTCTTTAGGAGACTCACAACCCATGATTGTTGTGAAAATTTCTTCAGACACCGCTGAATGGATACATGAAAGTGCCTTTGGCTTTCGTACCATTTCTTCTTCATGCTTCTTGATTTGGGCTGATGTTGGATTTCCTGGTAGTGGAGTAGGCTCAGTGTCACTTTCAATAACATCCCATAAACTAAGAGCTTTCATGTATGCTTTCATTTTGATGGCCCATGAATGATAATTATCTCCTTTAAACAATGGAATAGAGATGGAGAAATTGTTTGATGCCATTGAATATGAAATATAAATACTTAATATATAGATAGGTGTATGTATAAAATATTAACTCACAAGCCCTAGATCAAGTGAGCTCTGATACTAAGTGTAGAAAAACCAATTATGAAACTATATAAATATATAAGTATGAGACAGCTTTTGTGAGCAAATGCTCGTTTTGTTAACATATTGAAACTGATAAAACATGATTAATACGTGCAGAGTCTTTTCATGCTACGCCTTACTAAATATATAGAACTGGTAAAAACTAACTAACAAAGGTGATGGGCTAGTAAATAGGATCCACGCCTACATTATCTCCATCACTCCAGACTTATTCAAATACTCCTAATACTGCGTAACTCCCATCTGACCTATTCTTGGTACACATAAAACAAAACACATCTTATTTAAAACATAACTTAAATAAATAACCCAAATAATTAATAACTAATTTAAGATTATTCCAACACAGCTCGAGTTTGAGTGATAAAATACCCGAGCTCAAATAGCAATTCCATTTTCTTAGGGTTTCTAGTCCAGCATTATCAGAGACCAGGGGCGCATCGAAGAGGTGCAAGACCTTCGTGGGGTGTCCAGCATTACTAATGGCTAACCCACAAATTAATTACAAATCCTTGAAAAACTGTACAAGCAAGCTCACTGGAACTCCAACAAAGAAACATGCCAGTTTAAACTAAAGTTATAAATGCTCTGTCCAATTTGTTGGGGGGAAATAAAACGGAGCTCGTAGACCTCAAACTTGAATGCCTTCATTCAAGCCCCTAACTACATCACAAGAAGGATTAAGCAGTGCAATACAATGTTTAGAGATCGTTGCTGTTTATATTCAATATTTCAATCAAAAATCCAAATCCAAAAAATGGAATCTGGTAATAGGTATATCTGTGTAAGATTCTTTTACACGTGGAATGGTGAGAATTTAGGATCGCTTATGTAATAGATGTAAATGTTTTATATCTGTGTAAATGTTGATCCATAAACAAGTACCACGGAAGTAGCTTGGTCCAGTTATTTATTTGACAGGAAACATGTGTAATAGCTCGCCTGGACTTGAGCTTCTGCTTGCCTGGGCTTGAGCTTGAAGCGGCTCACCGGGGCTCGAGCTTTTGCTTGCCCTCTAGCGATATATTGTCGTCTTTTTTACTTTGATAGTTGATTTTGTAAAGAGCAGGTCCAGATTTCATCTCCTATCTGTGTTGAAGCTGTTTTTTTTTTTGTAAATAACATTGGACAAGTCATTAACATGTTAATAATTCTGAGCTAAATACTATTAATAACATGCTTTATGTGCCTCACAATAGATTAACAAGTCATGCACTCGTGGATATTTGTAACCAGAGGCAAAATATGTTAGATATATTAAGTAAATACATGTAAATCGTCTGGAAAACATACATAGATCGCTTGCTCGATTTCTCGACTCCACCACAGATTTGTGTTGACAGGGACAATAGATCGCTTGAGCAAGTGTAAGTGAATTGGTCTCTCTAAAGATATATTATAGTAGCTCTTTCTTTTCTTTATGCATGAGGATTGGGAGTCTTAAACCAGTTGTTATAACTGTATTTATTAAGCGCTACCTGCTGCTTTGATCTGTATTCCCCTTGGTTTTTCAAGCACTTGACAAACTTGTATCTGAATTATGACGCTTTCCAATTACTGGTTCTGAAGAAGGTGCACAGAAGCTTATATTTATTAAAGCTGTCAAAAGTCCTCTGCAATTAAGTGCCAGCAACAAAGTCTTGTCTTCTTCCAACTTCTTTATATGGCTCGGCCTCTCACAGCTTATTTGTATTCGCTGCATTTTGATCTTTTTGACTCAAGACGAACACGTTAAAGCAAATTTCTGCTGAGAGTTGCTGTTTCAGGTGACCAGGAAGTTAGCTCCAAATATTCTCTAATGTTTTTAACGCAACGAGCAACATCGAGCTTTTAATTTGATTAATTTGTTTCTTTGCCTTGGCTTGAGCATATTATAGCAGTCTGCATATTAGATGAATTTTCTGCTCATGATGTTCGCATGTAGGGGATTGCACTAGTGTACCGTTCCTTTGTGTTTTTTTGCCTCTCTATATCTCGCCTGATTTGAGCTTTTGCTCACCTGAGCTTGGGCTTGAAGCTGTCCTGGGCTTGAGCTTCCTCTTGCCTGGGCTCGAGCTTTAGCTCGCCCTCTAGCATTTGCCTTTTCACCCATTTCTGATGCTTCTCGAGCTCACAGGAAGTAGATTTTGTAGAGAGTTTGGCCTGAGAGTTCAAAATAATTCACATGCTTCTTGTTCTTGATGATGTCCCAGCTGTGACGATCTTCCACTTTCCACTTGGAGCTTTGTCAAGTTTCGATGCTTGTCTTCTGGTAAACTATCCAGGTGTCCAGTTCTCTTGTTGAAATAGCTCATTATGAAGTTTTGTGTTTAAGTCATTGTGATAAGAAGGTACTTTGTTGAAATAGCCTATTTGAAGACACTGGTTGCTCTTCTTTTGTTTTTCCTGTTACTTTGTCACCCTCTGGCCTCTGCGGTGCTTTAGATATCAGCCCATATACCAAAGCTAGGACAAGAGTGCATCAATTGGTGTCAAGTTTCAGAGATAGATATGCCTTTGCACCCCACTTATTCAGCATGTGCAATGTTAAGTTTCAGGGTGCTAGCAGTTCGATTTTACTGCCTTCATGCATATACTCCACACATGCTTTATCAAAAAAGCCTTCGACCACTAGCATGACATATTCATAAGTCTCATCAAAAAAGTAATATTTATCTATAAATAAATGGTATTAATTTAGATATCAGCACCAAAGAAAAAGAATTTGTTGTACTAATTGACGTTGTCTCATCAATATTTTATCTTAGCAATTAAGTTATACACGAGCATAATAGCCCGTGCGAGACACGGGCCATTTTCTAGCATTGTACAGAAATAAATCGTATTTAGTATTAAAAATTTCTGATTGCACAAGCGTTGTTACAAAATGAAGTGTATAGGTCGTAGAAGTTTTCTTAAAATATATAAAAAAGTAATTGAAAGCACTCATTCCTCGGTGATTGTTTAGGTTGTTGGGTGGTGGCATATTGTGTCATGACCTTTATCAAGAAGTGTGCAAACATCAGATGTAGTAGGTATTTGAAAGTGTCAATCGCGAATCAATATTCGATAATACGCTCGCCAACCAGAAAAGCAAAATGTCAGTTTTCGTATCTTGAAGCAAAATATATAGATTCGTTTAAAAAAAATTAGCCATAAAATAAATCTAAGTATTTTTCTTCTAATGCATTGCAACCGGTAATTTTTTTGAAAGATAAACTGGTTTTCACTTGTATATTATCTGCTATTACACCCAAAAATAAAATATACGTGCAACATCTGTTTATGAAGAAATGTTACCCATGAAAATGGTTTCTAACCTTCGAAAACTACATCCGAAATGTATAGTTTTGCCATCTAAAATATAATGCATATCATTTTCACCTTATTTTGCACCTTGCGATTAGAAACTAAGATATACACCGAACTGAAAAGATACTACCATAATCAATGCATAGATAAGCACTTAGTGTGCGGAATGGGGAAGAGACTCTCATATCAAATCAATATTAATTCTTTAATATTTTTATTTGTTTAAATCAACTCAGTATTAATTTATTAATATTACTGGTTTGTTTTGAACAACCATGAGCGGTCTAAAGTTTTGATATATATGGTATTATGATTATATGTATAACCCCTGCCTCGTACAAGAATTTCTATTGGCAGCAAATCGATCAAAATACTACGTGCATAATTACCATCCGTTTCAGAAACCTAGCAAAGAGTGTGTCATTATAAAATTCATGAAAAACCACATGGTTTTACAATATGTGTATTTCCAGCCATATAAGACACTAAATTAACATATTAGCCTTTTAAATAAATAGAAACCATGACTGAGTTTACATGATTTCCTCGTAGAGGCCTACGAGGACACGTGTCCCCGAGAAAAGTTTACAAATAAATTTTATTAGTAATTTATCGTATAAATGTGAACATTTAATCAAGTGCCTTCACTAAAAAAATTTGAGTGACCCTAAAATAATTGTAGAACAAAATATTTAGTTATATATTAAAAATGTAAAAAAAGATATTATAAAAGACAAAGAATATTTAATATTATGAACAATCGATCTTATAGATTGTGACAAAAGTATCTTGTACATATTGTGCTCCCATCGGAATTTTTATCTACATTCACCACTCACCATGAAATATATAGTATTCTTAGGCGTAAACTAATGTGGTATTACATCAGTACGGGGTTAAACATTATGGTTTGCTTATTTCTAAATCAGAAGTTAACCTGGGTATGTGTATAAGGTGCTAAAATATGCAGTGACTTGTGCGCATAACTGAAACTAACAAAAGTATAATTATGTAACATTTGGCATGATATTTGATTCTTGAATAATTTAAGTGTAGCAGACACATATGCAAGACCAAGTAAAAATTGCGGGGCATCACATTATTCCCGTAATGATCTCATTATACACATGTACAAGACCAAGTAAAAATTGTGGATTTATGCTATTAATCTTTGTGTAGCATTATTTTTGTCTCGTGTAATTTGTTAGCTTCTAGTTAAATGATAACGGGACTACAATCCAGACCATTCGGACTTTGGACTGGTGAAGAATACGCCAACAGGTGATAAATGCCATGTGTCTACCTGGGTTGTGTAGTACAATGGTTGGAAGGATAAATTGTTTAGATGAGATTAGTTGTTTAATTCACCATAAAAATAAAATTAACTTATGTTTCAATCGAATAAGAGAGTGAGGAATTTTTTTTGAATTGATTGTGTATATAATCATTTACCATATTTTGAAAACTAAAATACAAAAGTTCAAAAATAGTGCCAATCACCATTTTTTTACTCAAAACTTAAAGTAATAGTAAAAATAAGACAAATGAGATATCGGGTTTATGTAAAATGATTTTTAACACAAAACAAAAAAAAAACTATGTAGGTTAGAAGGATGGATTTTATAGAGGAGGTTAGAAGTTCAATTCACCACAAAGACAAAATTAGCTCTATTTTTTTCTCATTAAATAAGAGAGTGGCATATTCATTTAATTTTGTAACATGTAAGGGCATAATTGTAATTTCATAGTGGGTTTATTGGCTCAAAATACCCCTAAAATATACCTTTGTTCTCCTATTATATATAGAAGAGATTTTTGGCCGAATGGTTAGTATGATTTTTAATCGGTAAGAAATATAATTTGAGAAGCCTATTCTTAACGGGTTGAATCATTAAAATAAGCTTATTATGAAAAATTAAGAGAAAAACAAATGACTCCTAAATCGGTAGTTTATGTCAATGAACGATGAACAATTTTGCATCGTGGAGTTGTAGAATGCAAGCCCCTAATCTTGGATTTAGGTTTTTGTGCCATTTGTTTTCATCAAAATAGTCATTTTTTTTAGCCAAAAAAAAAAAAGATAGTGGTATGTTTTGTTATGTGTACTATTGAATTAATTTTAAAAAAAAAATTGTTAATATTTTAACATTTATTTATACTGACTAATAACATTTTAATACATTTCAAACATTAGATAAAAAAAAGGAAAAAAGAAAAGGAAGAAGAATTCCGATTAACTAACCATTGGAAAGAAAAAAGGCGGGCATATTTGAGGAGAAAACAAACACAAAAACTTGAAGGGAGGAGAGAAGAGAAAGCACCGTTGGATTAAGGGAAAAATGAATCAAGCCAACACTGATGAGTGTGAGATGACAACGATCACACAGATCGAGCACTATAATTCAGTTATATAAACACAAACGTATCACGTACATTTTACTCACTCGCTTTGAAATTTGAAATTTGAAAAAATGATCGGTACCCCCTCCTCCCGAAAAACCATTTGCCCCTCCTCTCTTTCACACGCAAAATCCCCTAAAAAATAAGAAAGAAAAACGAAACAATTTGAAAATGCAAAATCCGTGTTCCAAAATCATGACTAGAACAAGGCTTTATGGGGTCCTCGATATTTCATTCCTAAGACTATGATGTTTGTGGGTAAGAAGGGAGTAGCTGGAATTGTTTAGTATGTTTTTGTAAGATTAAAATGAATGAGTTTATATTATATCTTATTATATATAATTTTACCGGGCGAAGTTTGAAGAAAAATTTAGTAAAAAAAAAAGAAAAAAAGAAAAGGAAAAGAATTCTGATTAACTAACCTTTGGAAAGAAAAAGGTCGGGCATATTTTAGAAGAAAACAAACACAAAAACTTGAAGGGGGGGGGGGAGAGAAGAGAAGGCACCGTTGGATTAAGGGAAAAATGAATAAATCCAACGGTGATGAGTGTGAGATGACAACGATCACGGACATTTTACTCACTCACTTTGAAATTTGAAATTTGAAAAAATGATATGTACCCCCCTCCCCACCACCACCTCTTCCCGAAAAACCATTTGCCCCTCCTCTCTTTCACACAAAATCCCCTAAAAATAAGAAAGAAAAACGAAACAATTTGAAAATGCAAAATCCGTGTTCCAAAATCATGACTAGAACAAGGCTTTATGGGGTCCTCGATATTTCATTCCTAAGACTATGATTTTTGTGGGTAAGAAGGGAGTAGCTGGAATTGTTTAGTATGTTTTGTAAGATTAAAATGAATGAGTTTATATTATATCTTATTATATATAATTTTACCAGGCGAAGTTTGAAGAAAATTTTAGTAAAAAAGAAAAGGAAAAAGAATTCCGATTAACTAACCATTGGAAAGAAAAAAGTCGCGCATATTTGATGAGAAAACAAACACAAAAACTTGAAGGGGGGAGAAGAGAAGGCACCGTTGGATTAAAGGAAAAATGAATAAATCCAACGGTGATGAGTGTGAGATGACAACGATCACACGGATCGAGCGCTATAATTCAGTTATATAAACACAAACGTATCACGGACATTTTACTCACTCACTTTGAAATTTGAAAAAATGATCCATACTTCCCCCCCCCCCCCCCCACCTCCTCCCGAAAAACCATTTGCTCCTCCTTTCTTTCACACACAAAATCCCCTAAAAATAAGAAGGAAAAACGAAACAATTTGAAAATGCAAAATCCGCGTTCCAGAATCATGACTAGAACAAGGCTTTATGGGGTCCTCGGTATTTCATTCCTAAGACTATGATGGTTGTGGGTAAGAAGGGAGTAGCTGGAATTGGTTAGTATGTTTTTGTAAGATTAAAATGAATGAGTTAAAAGAAACACAAAAACTTGAAAGGGGGGGGGGGGGGGTGGTGGGGGTTGGGGAGGGGAAGGAGGGGGATGCACCGTTGGATTAAGGGAAAAATGAATAAATCCAACGATGATGAGTGTGAGATGACAACGATCACACGGATCGAGCGCTATAATTCAGTTATATAAACACAAACGTATCACGTACATTTTACTCACTCACTTTGAAATTTGAAAAAATGATCGTTACCCCCCCCTCCACCCGCTCCACCCCTTCCTCCTAAAAAATCATTTAAAACCATTTGCCCTCCTCTCTTTCACACACAAAATCCCCTAAAAAATAAGAAGGAAAAAACGAAACAATTTGAAAATGCAAAATCCGCGTTCCAAAATCATGACTAGAACAAGGCTTTATGGGGTCATCGGTATTTCATTCCTAAGACTATGATGTTTGTGGGTAAGAAGGGAGTAGCTGGAATTGTTTAGTATGTTTTTGTAAGATTAAAATGAATGTTTTTATATTATATCTTATTATATACAATTTTACCGGGCGAAATTTGAAGAAAATTTTAGTAAAAAAAAAGAAAAAGAATTCCGATTAACTAACCATTGGAAAGAAAAAAGGCGGGCATATTTGAGGAGAAAACAAACACAAAAACTTGAAGGGGGAGAGAAGAGAAGGCACTGTTGGATTAAGGGAAAATGAATATATCCAACGGTGATGAGTGTGAGATAACAACGATCACACGGATCGAGCGCTATAATTCAGTTATATAAACACAAACGTATCACGTACATTTTCCTCACTCACTTTGAAATTTGAAATTTGAAAAAATGATCGTTACCCCCCCCCCCCCCTCCACCCCTTCCTCCCAAAAAATCATTTAAAAGCATTTGCCCATCCTCTCTTTCACACACAAAATCCCCTAAAAAATAAGAAGGAAAAACGAAACAATTTGAAAATGCAAAATCCGCGTTCCAAAATCATAGCTAGAACAAGGTTTTATGGGGTCCTCGGTATTTCATTCCTAAGACTATGATGTTTGTGGGTAAGAAGGGAGTAGCTGGAATGTGCAACGTGTTGTTTGTTCAATGGATACTAGAAGCCAATCTGACAGTTGTACCAGGCATCTTTAGAATTAGATTGACACATAGGTATACTTCAAAAAGTCATCAAAAACTTTGAATTGAAAGCATTGGGACGTGAACTTAAAAACAAGGATCCAAAATCCAAGTTTCAAGCTGTCATGTGTGTTATAGCCAAAATTCGGTATCGGATTTTTAGGGTAATTTTGGGTCAAGTAGGATTCAATTGGGGATATCCAAGATGCAATTGTGGATTGAATTTGTATAAGGGAAGCTCAGGGCTCGTCCTCATAGGGGAGAGGGCGTGCCCTTAGGTCGTCCAACCCTTTAGGATGCGTCCTCTTGGTGTGGACTGACAACTTGACATGAATGGATGAGTTGACAGAGAATATCAGCTAGATTGACATGGGATTAGCATATTGAAGACTTAGGGCTTGCCCTCATAGGGATAAGGGCGTGCTCCTTTAGGTCATCCACCCCTTGAGGGCGCGCCCTTTTGGTTTGAATTAGCTACTTGGTGGTGAAGGACGACTCTATTTGCTTGATACTTGCAAGATATTGAAGACTTCTCCCTTATGATGAGCCCTAAGGGAGGGATGTCCGTTATTGAAGGCCTCCAGGGGTTTGCCTGATGATTGAAGAATTCTCTCCTAGGATGTGCCCTGGGAGGGGGATGTCCGTGGTTGAAGGCCTCTAGGGGTATGCCTTATGACTGAAGGTCTCCTCCTGTATTCAATGGGCGCGTCCTCATTGGGGATGTGATGTGAACCTTGGTGTGTGCTTTGGGAGCTCTGTTCCTGTACTCAATGGGCGCGTCCTCATTGGGGAACTTTGGAGTAATTCTGCACATTGCACCCAAACGTTTGGGATCACTTGTCCTGCAATCTGGTGGGTGCTTCTCATTCGGGGGACAAGGATGCGTCTGACATTTGGGGTAAGTCATGGCTATACCCGCGTCTATGAATTAAGGAAATATCTGATGATGGGTCAAGGTTTGAAGCCGGTTGCATCTGTAAAATCTGGTAATGTTTTTGCTATTCGAGGCCTTGGGCAGCATATACTACAGAGTGCAACACTTTCATCAACAAAGAGCTGTTGGCCTTTCTCTAGTATGGTTTTCCAGGTTTCTCCAACCCTGAAAGTGGCGATTGAACCTTCTGATCCAGCCGATATAGGTGCACTAATAAAAGGCTTGAGGCTCTTGAACCGTGCTGACCCTTCTGTGGAGGTTACTGTTCTGGTAGAGCGGGGCATGTGCTTGCTGCTGCTAGTGAAGTTCATCTTCAAAGATGCATAAGGGATTCGAAGGAGAGATTCGCAAAGGTAAGCTGGGAAGTCTCTCCACCTCTTGTGTGTTTTAGAGAGACTATTGAATGTGAGGAATCCAATCCACTAGAGGATCTAAGGTTGTTAACTGGGACCAAGGACTATGTAGAGAAAACAACAGCCAGTGGAAGATGTGTTGTCCGCGTGTAGGTTATGAAGCTTCCTTCTGCCCTAGCTAAGGTGCTTGATGAGAGTTCTGAATTTATTGGAGATATTTTAGGGGCTAAATGAGTCAGGCATTTAATACTTTGAAGGCTTATAAAGCTACCATCACGTAAGATGATAATACTATTGAATCAAGCGCATAAGAGATGTTGTTGAAAGTGATAGGTTATATTGGAGCTCGCAGATTGACAAGGATTTTGTTGAAAAATATAAAGCATTGTGGCAGAATTTTCTAAAAGGGATATGGGTGTTTTGACCAAGACAGGTTGGTCCTATCATCCTCCTCACCCCTGACATAAAGAAATCTGCCAATATTGATTCTTCTGTTCTTCTCCGGGGTTCGCCTTAGGTATCTCAGAGATTGGGGTCCTGGATGTAGAAGAAAGCAATAGGATTAGAAAATATGAGGCATCAACAGCTACGACTAATATGTTGTACCAAGGAGTTGAGACTCTTGAAAGAAATGTTATGTCTGGGTTTCGACAGCAGCTGGTCCTTTGTGTGATGCACCTATGTGGGGTTTTGGCATTTGTTGTTGAGGCTTACGTTTCCCCATCAACTGGGCAATTAAATGATTATTCAAACTCTTAACAGCAAGCGGAGCAATATGGCATGTTCAGTGGACAACTAATGACAGCTGTCAAGGATGCATGTCTTATGTATGCATTTCTTGCACGCAGACGAGCCTCACTGCTAAAGGAAGAAATGCAGGAAGGGTCTGCTTTGTTTATGGTTCATGCTTATTTGCCAGTTACGGCAGGAGCTTCAAGTGCTTTACTTGTTCTTAGTCATTGGAAAGCACTTCCTGAGGATCCTTTCTTTGTACCTAAAACTGTAGAAGAGAAGGAAGAATTTGGGGATGTCTATTCAAGCTCAGGCAAAGGCTGTTCTTTTTGGACGGAAGCTTGCTGACGACACGGGATTAAGATCAGTGGAAGTAGAATCAGATTGTCTGAACTTAATTGATCTCCTCCAGGGAAGAACCCACATGAGGACGACCACACAAGTAGTTGTTAATGAAAATTTTAATGTTTCAGTTCTGCTAGTAGAATATGCAGTAAGACAGCTCTTAATAAGGTAGTGATGTATTTTCTCTTGGCCAGGCTGACAAGCCTTTTGGTTGGTTGATGAAATTTCTCTTCCTGTTAAAAAGAAGAAGTTAGATCTTAGATATTAGTCAAATAAATAGTTATCTATTATTTTAGGCGGATTAAAATTATAGCGTGCATTTGCTCATATTATGATATTTTATAAATTGGAATTCCTATTTACAATTTACTCATATGATAATATTCTCTATATGATTAATTTTCATTTAAAATTTATCTATATTATTGATATGAGAAATGCTAGGGTATCAAATAAATTCACCAAAAATATCTCCAAATACCATGTGTCTCCTCGCTATTGGTGGCTAAAATAACTAATGAAAATGAATTCCGCGTGCATTCATATGAATTTCACAATAAAAATTCCCCATTTTGACAACTCAACTATGCCACATTCATTTTGGAGATTTTTTGTGAATTTGTTTGGTTCCCTAGCATTGGTCGACATACAGACCGTCTCTGGTTCTCTGCTACGCTTATATTACTCTACTACGCTTATATTACAGATAAGAATTAAGATAACAACAATTTGCATGCCTACAAGCCACATAAGCGATTCTTTCCATTGTTATTCATGGTACACTTGTTGTCCCTCTGCCTTGTTCTTTCTCTTCCAACTAGAGCGAGTTGAGGCACTACTGCATGAGAGATTAACAAGCTTCTTTTAGTATCAGCTCGAAATATAGGTACAAAAAGGTATATATACATTTCAAGACAACTTTTCGGAAACAAGTGTTAGTCACAAAAATAAATCGCAAGGAAGTTGAAGCCTATCACTAACCAAAACTTGGTTTACTGTAATTAGCCTACTAGGCATCACTACAAGGAAACCGTACAAAACTGACCGTACAAAATCGACCGACACAAAACGGGAGGGATAAAAACCGACCGTATAAAACCGACCATTTTTTACCATTCCATTACCAGAAAACCGACCATAAACACACATAACCGACCACATTTAAAGTGTAAAACCGACCGTCTCCTTAAAGAGTGGTCGGTTATGTTGTGGTCGGTTATGCCACTTAACAAGCGTTCTGCTAGAAAACTGATCGATTATACACATTTGACCATGATCGGTTTTGTGTTTCAGTCAACATTTTACGTATTGAGATAACCGACCGCCGGTGGTCGGTTTTAGGTTGCTGACGTGGTGCCACGTTGTGCCACATGTAGTAAGTGGACCCGCACACAATTGTCTGCAAATTAACGTAACCGATCGATGGTAGTGGTCGGTTATAACCGTAAACCTGACCATGTTGATGTAACCGACCAGGCTTTAACCGACCACTACATATGGTCGATTTTACGGATATAACCGACCGATTATGCACATAACCGACCAATTGTAGTGATCGGTTTTGTTCTGTTTCCTTGTAGTGCATACTAACTATGTAAAAGATTTCATACAAATAATGTATTTCTTCAAAGATTGAGCTAGAAATCCACGTGATCCCAACTCAAGGGCTACACAGTAATGGTTCTCTGGCCAATTAAGCTTGTGTTAACTTGGGAAGGAAAGGACTGGGTGGAGGGGCACTCTCAAACAATGGGTGTAAACAAAACTACTGGTGGAAGAGAAAGATGATGCAACTTCTGCAACAATGGTGAGACTATGACCATTAAACAATGGTGTAAACATCATGACTCTTATCAACTCTGTCTAGGTATTAAAAAGCAATTAAATACCCCAAACAATCTACAATACGAAAATAAAAGACTAGTAATGCTAGTGTTCACTGAATGACGTGGACCGTATCTACTATAATAAGATATAAGGCCACTTTATATATTCACTCGACTCCACTTTAGTTTTACTCTTATATCATTTATTTTTATAGTTTTACTCTTTCTATCAACTATTTTTATATTCAAATTCTTGTACCTTTTAATTTTTTATATTTAATGATTCTTATATAATTTATCATTTTCAAATGTATTTTTACTTAATACAATAATCTATTCCTTACAATACCTTTATTAAAAATAATATTCCATTAGAGAATGTAACATACAAAGTTATAACATAAAACAACATAATATTAACTATAATTTACTTTGTAATTTTTTTTGCAAGGCTCTTAGTTAAACCTGTAATTATTTAAAACAATAAATTTCATAAAACATAAAAAGGTGAATAGTACAAGAATTTGCATATAAAAACAAAAGATTGAAAAGTAAAGCCAAAGAAGAGTTGAGTAAAAAAAAAGATAGGAGTAAAACTAAGCTATACACAAAAATGATAATAATAATAATAATAATAATAATAAATAAAAATAAACTAGAGTTAACCGATAACCTTATTAATACTAGGTATGATCCAAGTTGCCATGTAATTTATGTAGTCAATTTTGTGTACCTAACATTACTCAAAAGCAACTAAGCTAACTAATATATATCGGCCATGTTTGGAAGTAAAAGGTTTGGGAAAAAATTAGAGCTTTGAGCCAAATTAGATGTTTGACCATTTGAAACCTCTAATATTAGTGTTTGGTAGTTAACGGATTGAAATAGTTTTTTGGACTCAAAAATCTAATTTTTAAAAAGCTAATTTTATGAGTTTTTTCAATTAAATGGTTGTGATGTGTCTAGTTGGTATACAAACAGCTAACTCAAACAGCTAATTACCAAACAGTTTTATATAAAACAGATAACTCAATCCGCTAATCAAAACAGTCAACTCAATTAGCTATCAGCTAATTGTCAAACAGGTCCAATTAAAAAAACAAGCATAATAGAAGGATGTAATACAAAAAGATGAATATAACTTTAGAATATTAAATATAATTGATATAATGAATAAGAATACACCATTGTTTACCTAGATCGTTTCAGTAGCGGACACGGGGAGGATCTAACCAATACATTGCCTTGGTTGTATCGGAAAGAGAAATGTCACAATTAAACTTGTATTCAGGTAATTTACCACCACCACCATCATCTGAATTAATAGACGTAAATTCAACTAAGTTGCCATCCTCTATGGAGTAAATAAGGCACCCACGATGAAAAAGCCGATATATCTTGTTTGATAATACTCCAGTACTCATACTCATTCCCTCTCGATTAACAATTGCAAGTCTAATAAATTTGTCGCTAATAAATAATGATTTATCACCTAAAGTGCTCACCGGAATCCAAACCTTGTTCGACCAATCATACATTTTTATACAGTCTTGGGCGAGAGAAGTGGTGGTATAAAGGCCAAATTCCAAAATATATTATCATCAACTCTCCGTCTAACTCAAACACTTTGTACTTCCTTGATCTATAATTTAGTCTAAAAACCTGGTCCACGAACAAAGTTTCAAACTGGAATTCACCATCTGAAATATTATAGGATGCTAGTTGTCCAAAAGGAGAAACAATGTAAAGGATTCCACGAATGTAGACAGGAGTACAAAAACAAGGCAAGAAATCAACAACTCTATCGAATTCTCTGGCAGTCCATTCTTTATCACCACTGCAATATGTTATAACAGCAATTTTATCAGCTTTTCTTGTGTCTAAAAGAAAGAAGACACAATCTGGAGAATCGGGCTTGGTGGTAAAAAATCTCACAAACTTAAAACCAGGTGTATATTCTAACATAGGGAGGGTGATGATTTTTTTGGTAAAAAGAGAGAATAATATAAAATATCTACGTGTCCAATGAGAAGATATAGGCCTAACGCAGCATATAAACAACCACTCGTGCTGGATATAAGCTGAAACATCCTTGTAAGAAGGAGGAGACGGAATACCTAATTTAGACAATGATATTTTGTGAAGTAAAGCTAGATTTGACGATGGTTCAAAGACTCGAAATTCTAAAATGTTACTCACAGTTGGAAGCGAACGATCAAAAAAGAAATACCAAGGTAATGAGTTTGCAGGAGGAGTCATTGGACGAGCAGCAGCAAGCCAGTTCTTACAAACAACACGAAAACGAGCCTGGTCAGTGAGACACAGTCTGCCCATGATTTCACCTAATAAATCCGTATGAAGCTCACGCCATATATTCTTGTCTGAACCACCAACTTGTTTCTTCTTGTGTGATAATTTATGTAATGTTTGTACAAGAAAAGGAATTGACAGGATTAAGAGCCCCGGCATCATCCTTACAATATTCTGCTATTTCTTCAACCCTAATTGGCGTTCTTTTGAGGGTGGACTGCATGGATATATTCAGTACTCGCCCGTTGGGCTTTAAAGTCCTTTTTTTTTTTGGGTATGGGTATTTCTTAAAGCCAGCCTTTATGGCCTTGAATAATTTTCAAATATATCTTTTTCTCGATTTTTTTTAATATTTATAATTATATTGATTTATATTTTTTTTAATTTTTTTTTATTCTTTTAGCTTAAAAAATTATTGATCTTCTTAAGTTTAATATTGAAATATTTTATTAAAGGATTCGAATTCTAAATTTATAACAAAGTAATTTATGGGAGATATCGATAAAGGAGCAAAAAGAAAATTGATTAAAAAAGAACCCGACAAATTAAAGAATTTTTTGTTTTTGCTAAGTGACAAATTAAAGAAGTTTAATCGTCCCAACATGATTAATTAATACGAACATCAAAATGTAATGGTAAAAAAAAATGATATCAACGCAAGAATCCTAATTTTACTACCATCTATCATTATTCATTACCCCCTTGCATTTACACAATATCAAAAGATTGTAAAAGTTGATTTTCTATACTTTGTTAAAAGCTTAATTTTTAATTTATTTCATAATGAAATATATCTTCATTTATTCTCTCTAGTTGTTTGCTAGTTTAATTTATAATCAATTCAATAATTTTAGATCTTCGTTTATTTTTTCTAGTTATTTGCTTGTCATTGCTCAACTTTTTTCCCTTTTTTAAGAAATTTGTTATATTTAAGGGGCAACTAGCATTCACAATGTTCCCCGTCCTTTTTCCCATTCCCATAATTTGAATAAATATCAAAAAATGATTCATATAGTAAATTTTTTGATGACAAATAAATTTTAGAGATAAATTTAAAAAATTACTATTTTTAGTAAATATATAAGGAACGGGAAAAGATGTGAATGCTCTTATAAATTTTTAGTATACTGTTTTTGATGTTGTGCACCGGGCGTTTGCAGCTCTTCCACGAGAGAGATATATTCAGTACTCTATTCATTATTCCCCCCGTTGGGCTTTAAAGTTCCTTCTTACTTTATATGGGTTTTTCTTAAAGCCAGCCTTTATGGCCTTGAATAATTTCCAACCCGCAAAATATAAGCAGCCCAGTCCCAAGACTTGTGGTTCGGACAGTTTCATATAGCTGACTCTCTTTTTAATACTAGCTTATAGCCCGTGCAATGCACGGTTACTTAAATTTTATTTATAAATATATTTTTATTTGTTTTTTTAATATTTATAATTATATTTATTTATGAATATTTTAATATTTAAAAGTTATTAGTTTACATGATTAAATTATTGTTAAAAAAGATTTAGCCAAAAGAATTATAGTTAAAAATTTGATATTTATTATATTTTACACGCTCAATTTAATATTTGTTTATCTTGAGTTATAAAAATTAGATTTTGCCAATTTTATAGTCCACATGAAATTCACAAAATAATCTTTAATTTAGTTGTGGTTTAATAGTTCTTTTTCAATTAAAAACTATTCTAAAACTAAAAAGAGAATAAAGTGACGAAATTTAATGTTGAGAATTCTATTCGATTTAGGATATCTACTTATATGTAGTTTAGATTATTAGAATACCATTTATTAACCAAATACAGTTTTTAATGTTAAATCTAACGGTTTTCACCTATCTATTTAACATTAAACGGTTTTTATTATTTTGGTATTAAATGAGTTTCCTTATTTAATTACAACTATTTTTATGTTTTGACTTTTTAGAAAATCCAATCCTAATATAATATCTTTTAACTTATATCATTTTTAGATAATAACTTCTTTTTATATGATATAATCTTGATCATGTATTTTTAAAAGTATTGGATCTAACGGTTGAGAATGTTTTGGCGGTATTTAGGACCAAACTACCAAGATAACATCATTAATTTTTCTTAATATTTATAATTTTTTTAAATATTTATTGCTAAAATATAATATACTCTTTTTTGTAATATGTTAAAGATGCGGGAACTTTGAACTTTTGAGAAAATAAAATATCAATTAAAATATAATTTTTTTTGTAATAGTTCTTCTTTTAAAGTAGTAAACCGTGATCAAAATTCTGTATAAATTTCATTTGTTATAGTATATCCGGTAAATATCTATGTTATTATATTAAAGACTAAATAATGAAAGTTTTCTTATAAGTTAAGTTTGGTCGCTTTGTTTGATCACTCAATCCATAATCGTTGAATCTTTCAAATTAAATTGTTGAAAAACGTTAGATATAACAGTAAAATTATCATGTAGAATGATCTAAGGTTTGAATCTACCAACAACATATTAAAATTTACAGGGTTTTTTTGAAAAATAAGAATTTTTTCATTTTTTCTTGCAGACATATGTTATTTGATAATATTTTTTGTAAACTACGATTTTTCAGAAAATTACTATACTAATTGATTAGCAAACTTTTAAAGTTTCGAATTTAATAATTTACAATGTATATAGGTTAAAAAAGTTAGGTATGTTCTGTAGCTGAGTCTACAATTTCAAAATACTATTTTTTTAAATATGAATATAGTCCTACTAACAATGAAATTAGGTCTCTATGAGTGCTTATAAAACAAAATCACCATTTGCGTATAATTTATTATTTAATAATAAATTATATTTGATTAGTTATGATCTATAACTTAATAAAATAGGATAAAAAATATGCACAATTTTATAAAATTTTATCATCGTATTATTATATTCTTTGTTGATTTGAATTTTTCTTAGATTGATTTTAATTTTTGAACATAGATTTCTAAATTTAAAATAGTTAGAAAAAAGTAATTAAATTGGTGTTAAAATAACGATGACATAATAATTATTATTAGAATTTAAATATTCATTTTATTAATTTGGGCTTTATCTTGTGTTTTAAAAATCAGATTTTGACGATTTTACACCCCGCGTGAAGATAACTAAATTATCTTTAATTAAAAGATGGTTTAACAATTTTTATCTAGGTGGAATTGTCCATGGAAAAGAAAAGAAAGTCATGAATTTTTGACATGGAGAATTCTATTTAATATAGAAAACTTATTTATATTTGGTATATTTGGTTTAAATTATCAAAATACACCTTTTAGAATTTAAATATAATCATATTATTAATAAAATAAACTTTTTTAATATTTGATCTAACTATTTTCATTTATCTAGTTAAGATCTATTGGTCCTTATTAATTTGGTTGTCGACGACCAAAATTTGGGATAAGATCCCTATTATGATTATTATATATAAGTATTTAATATAATAAGGATATCAAGTATATACTGATATAAGTATCTTACTAACTGCTTTTACTTTTAATGTTTCGGTTTTATTTACGGTTTAAATAAAATTTTAAAATACATTATTACTTAAAAATTATTAAATAGAATAAAAATTAGGTTATGATTATATAAAATTTTATTCTCATATTATTATATTCTTAATCGATTTGAATTTGTTCTTAATTAATTTTGATACTTTATTGAAAGAAACATAAAATTTCTATATTTAAAAGAATTAGTGGAAAAATAAATAAATTGGTGCTACAATAATAAAAAAAATTATTAAAATTTAGATACTCACTTTAATATTTGAGTTCTATCCTGAGTTTTAGAAATTGAATTTTGACGATTTTACAACTCATGCGAAACTAACAAAATTATCTTTAATTTAATGATGGTTTAATAATTATTATCTAACTTGACCAGTTGGCCTACCCATAAAATAAACTGAAAAGAAAAGATGGTTAAGAAGTTTTACACAAATAATTCAATTCAATATACAAAATCAATTTATAATTGGTTTAAATTATCAAAGCACGCTTCTTAGTATTTAAATATAATCCTACATTTAATCAAATACACATTTTAATATAAGTATTATATTCAAAATTATCGTTTATGAATATGAAACTCTCAACATTTTAATAATATTTTGATATTATCGTTTTATGTTTGTTATATGTAAAATAATATAATTATAATTTGGATTAATCGAATTGTTATGTTCCTTCAGAAAAAAAAGTGTTTAAATTTATTCATGTCCAGGAGTGTAACGTAGGGTATCATTGTAATCGATATGAATTGTTATCTTGATATTTGGTTTAACAATTATTATCTAACTGGAACTATACATAAATTCAAGAGAAAAGATATTTAAGAATTTTTACATAGAAAAAATTTAAATTATCAAAATACACTTTTTAGTATTTAAATATAATTCTATTATTAATCAGATACACTTTTTAATATTAGATCTAACAATTCTCATCGATCTATAATTATTAATTTGGTCGTATACTGATCGTACACGGAGCAGATCGATTTTAATTTTTTCTTAAATTGATTTTAAGATATTTTATTGAAATAAAAAAAGAATTTATAAATTTAAAAGAATTAGGGAAAAAAAATTAAATTGGTGCTACAATAATAAAAAAAATATTTATTAAAATTTAGATAATAACTTTACTGTTTGGGCTCTTGGGCTCTATCTTGAGTTTTAGACAACAGATTTTAACGATTTTACAGCCCACACGAAGCTTACAAAATTATCTTTAATTTAATGATGGTTTAATAATTATTATATAACTGGAACTATCCATAAAATAAAGAGAAAAGATAATTACGAATTTTTACATAAAGATTTCTATTCAATATAGAAAACCTATTTATAATAGGTTTAAATTATCAAAATACACCTTTTAGTATTTAAATACTATCCTATTATTAATCAAATACAATTTTTAATATTATATCTGACGGTCCTCATCGATTTGAATATTTATAGTTTTATAATCCAACGGATCGTATACTTTTGGTAGTACAGTGACCGACCAAAGTTTTGGATAAGATCTCCCTTACGCTTATTATATATAAGGAGTTAATTTACTAAACTAAAACTCGTGTCATGGATTGTTTATAATATTTTAAATTTATTATTTATACTAGCTTATAATTCGTGTTAGGGGTGATCATGATTCGGGTTAAATTACATAATCCGCAAAAGCCGATCCGATTTTGAATCGATCCGAACCGAAACCAAACCGTGGTTCGCGATTCCGGTTCAACTACTTTAAAAATCCGCGGATCATGGGTTGGTTTCGGGTTGACAAGAACCCAACCCGCTATCAATCCAAACCGCATCTGTATATTTATATATATTATATATTAATTTTATATTTATGATTATATAATATGGATTAATTTTATCTTATTAATCACAAATTAAATTTCTTCTAAATTTTATCAAATATTTAATTACCAACTTGTCACACGTATCAATCGATGCATTACTCTCCTTTAAAAGTATTCTTTAAGATTTTTATATTAATTTTTGTATCCAATGTTTCTTTATTGTAACTAAATTGAACATTAGTCATTTACGGTTAATACTTTGTTACGTAATTGTTATGGATTAAAAAACGTACTTGTATATTAATTGCTAGGATTAATGAGCTTTCGAGCTTTAATGGCTGCACTCGTGTTTCCGGACTAAATTGGTCCTCACAAGATGCCTACGTATCTCAATTCGTTATTGAGAATCAAGCCAAGACGTAGTTCTGATTGTAGGATCAGGGACCTTATATAGGCGTCTGGAGCCTAGTATTTATGGTATGTTTGGGAGACTTAACGGATAAGTCTTCTTCTTGATATTGGATAAGTATTGTATTTCTTGCTGAAGAATTCGTTTCCTTGTTGATAAATGTTATGACTCATTGATTGCCTTTAATTGGGATTCCATATCCTTCTTTGACTAATTTTCCATAATCAAAGCTCTTTTCATGAGCTGTATATTTTCCCTACTCATTAATTACGAAATTAATGAATAATTAGGGTGTCGGGCCTTAAATATCGACCTTTTGTTTGACCAGTCAATTATATTTCTATAATTACTTTTCTGACCATATCATTTGCCCCCCAACTTCTGGGAAAATATCCTTGGGGTTTTCGTAGAAGTTACAGCGTGTTTTTCCCAAAATTTTCCATTTTTTAGGTCATTTTCGACCAGGAATTCGACCAGGAATTCAGTGTAAAATCGACCAGGATTTCGACCAGGAATTCGAGCTCAAACAGGTGTGAGGTCGAAGCTCTCGACCTGGATTTCTAGGTCTTTTTCGACCTCACCTGCTCGACCTCGACTCAGTATTTTTTCGAACAGGAACAGCTGTGAGGTCGAAGTTCTCGACCTGGATTTCCAAGTCATTTTCGACCTCAAGTTTTCGACCAGGAAGCCAGTGTAACTTCGACCTGGAATTGTTGATTTCAATTCCTAGGCTATTATCGACCTCATTTGACGACCTCGTCTCTAATATACCTTCGACCTCGATTGGTTGCGAGGTCGAGGCTCTCGACCTGTATTCAAAGGCTATTTTCGACCTCGATTGGTCGACCAGGAATTACGTGTGTTTTCGACCAGGAATTCCAGAATTAATTTCTGGGCCATTCTCGACCTCGTTTCAGTATGAGATCGAGTGATACGAACTCGATTAATAGTATATTTTCGATCTCATTCGTTCGATCTCGACCCAGGGTCTTTTCGACCTCATTTTGCCAATTTTTTGACTTGTTTTTGGTGCGAAGTCGATGGACACGACCTCAGTTTCGTGTGTATTTTCGACTAGGGTCATACGACCTCGATTTAGGGTCTTTTCGACCTCAAAACCTTTAATTGTTTCGTTTTATTTGGAAGTGGGGTCGTTTGATACGACCTCGTTTTCTCGTATACTTTCGACCAGGGCCGTGCGATCTCGAATTAGAGTCTTTTCGACCTTGGTTTTTTTTTATTTTTTGCCTTGGTTTTATTCCAGGCTTTATTATTTTTTGGGCTTTTAAATAGTCCAATTTTAATTTTGGGACTTAATTCTTTCCAGCCTTGGGCCTTAATGGGCCTTTTTGACTTGGGCTTCGATTTTGCCTGAGACTCAATTTACTTGGGCCTTTGCCTTTGTAATCCAAAAATGGATTTATGGGCCATACTGGCTATAGACGGTTGCCATCCCTCAACCGGTTGATCTTCCAGTCATTCTCACTATAAGAGAGTGAGATTTCTCATTTCACTCTCACTTCTCACTTTTCACTTTCCAAAATTTCTCTCTAGTTTTCTCTCAGTTTTTATTCCGTGGTAAGGCGATTCCCGGCGAGCTTTTTACGGTGGCGTTCTTGTTTTTCTGGGATTGATCTTCATCCCTTGAAGATTTCTGGGCTTTAATCTTCATCATTTGAAGATTTCTGGGTTTTAACCTTTCTCATTCGAAGATTTCTGGGTTCCCTTGAAGTTTTTCTGGAAATTTCCTTTGAAGATTTGAAGATTTGAAGATGTCTGACAAGGCTGCCCAACGACTTCAAAGAATGAACAAAGCTTCAAAGAGAGGTATCAACATTCGCTCCCCTCATATGTCTCTTCAGGATATGATCTTAGAGCGTAGTGATGAATATCCTCATGTATCACACTTAGATTCATTTGATTGTAGTAATAAGTTCCATGAAATTGACTTAATTAGGGACTATAACAAAATGTATAGGGTTAAGTCCCCCTATAGGTTAGTTCCAGCAGGCCCAGGGGACCGTTCTTGCCATTGGCGTCCTGATGCACTTTGCATATATAAGGATGCCATTGTTGCAGGACTTAGGTTTCCCATGCATGAGTTCATTCCCAGGCTTTTGGCTGATGTGGGGATTAACCCTTGCCAACTTCCTCCAAACGCCTGGAGAATAATTATGTGTTTCATTGTTCTTTGTTTGAAGAACAAATTTCCTTTATCTGTAGCCTTGTTTAGGAAAATCTTTCAATTTAAGAATAGTTCAGCCATTACCTTGGGTTGGGTTTATATCAACCACCGTCCTTCCACTCCCCCCATATTTCACCCCAAATCCATTCCGGATAATAACCCAAAATGGAAAGAGGAATTTATGTATTTAGTTTGGGAAGGAGGGGATTGGGGCACCCTTTTTCGTAGTTCTTTTAGTAGAGTTTCGGATGGTAGCCCTAGTGATATTATCCTGAGTGATGAGGAAGCCCATGCATATGCTGAACTTACAAAGGATAACTATGCCACCATGGCTTGGGTGCTCCTGGACGAGTTCCAGCTTAAGTCCTTGGGACTTTCCAACGTTTCTGATAAGGGTAATTCTCACCTCATATCTTTCTTTATTTATTTAAGATTGACTTATACCAACTGTTTCTTTCCTTGTATCTTTTGCAGTTGCGACCTTTATCAATAAGTCCAACGAGCCTGAAGACGGGGAAACAGCCCGGATGAAGAGGGCACGTTTAGGGGGGAAGGACCCTCGTGCTTCTAATGTTCCAGCTTTCATAAGGCCACATGTGGACCTTACTGAGGATGCTGAAGGCCCTCCCTCGGGCAAGAGTGCAGTTTGGCGCCCCAACTGGGGTCTTAGGAAGAAGGACACTGTGGTAGGAGTGTCCAAACATGCTGTGGAGTGGTCTTATCACTCTCTGACTCCTTGTGACTACAAGGATTTTGTTTCTAACTCCACCATCGAGGGGGTGGAGCATGCTGGATCCCAGGCTATGGCTGCTGTAAGTATTTCTCTCCTTCTTTTCTTTGTAGTCTTTGATTTATTTCAAGTTTAAGTATTTAACCTATAACTTGCTTGCAGATGAATGCCAACTACCAAGGGGCTCTCTTTCAAGCTAAGTCTTGGCGCTCATCTTCTAAGGCCAACCAAGGCAAGTTTGAGAAGTCCCAGGAAGAAATGGCTTCGGTGAAGGCCACCTTGGCTAGGAAGGAGAAGGAGTTGGCTGACTCCCAGGCTGAACTGGTATCTTTGAGGAAGGCCAAGGATGATTTTATTGACGAGTACCTTGACTCTGAGGAGTACGGGGACTTGATTGATAAGCATGATGGGCTCCTTTTCCCTGTTCAGTACACTAAGGGATGGGATGACGCTCTTGCTGCTGTCTTGGAGAGGATGCCTGGATCCCTCACTATTTCCGATTTTCCAAGCCCTCACCTTCCTACTTCTTTGGAGATGGCTTTGGCTGGAGAGGACGAGATGGAGGAGGATGATAGGATCTTAGACCTGGATCACACTTCCCCACCGGGTCAGACTGCTGGAGCTGATGATGCTGTCTTTTCCTCTAGAGAGGAAGAGGAGGAGGACGTAGACAAGGAAGATTAGGTGTATTTTCACTTTTGGCCATCATGGCTTGTACTTTTATTTATGTACTTTCGGCCTACGGGCTTAACTTAACTCTTGTTTAAGTTTTTATTTATGCATGGTGGCCATTCATGGCTTGTGTTGCTTTTCTTGCTTTTTGAATGTTTATGAAGACTCATTATAGATAAGCTTTAAAACATGAAAATGCTGAATTCATTTATAATTTGAAGATGGGATCAACCCTTACATAATATCCCAGTTTAAAACTTGGGTTGGTTTCATCGAACCTTATTTATAGTAGTGAGTCCACTTGGGAGACACTTTAAACATAATAAACCTTCAAGTTGGAGGCATGCCAAGTCCTTGGCACCTCATGCCCTTCAAGGGTTTCTAGCTTGTATGAGCCTCGACCAAATACGTTCTTGACGCGATATGGTCCTTCCCAATTTGGGGCTAACTTCCCTTTTTGTCCAACTCCGGATGCTTCAATCTTTCTGAGAACCAAGTCTCCTTGACGAAAGAACCTTTCTTTAACCCTTAGGTTGTAGTAGAAGGATGCCTTCTTTTGATGTTCAATTATCTTGGCGTTTGCCTCATCTCTAACTTCGTCAATTAGATCTAAGGATAGCCTCAAGCCTTCTTCATTTGTTTCTGGTTCATAAGCCTCAACTCTTGGGGAGGCGTGAGTAATTTCCACTGGGACCACTGCCTCTGCTCCATAAGCCAATAGGAATGGAGTTGCCCCGGTGGTGACTTTGCAAGTAGTACGATATGCCCAAAGTATAGGGAGTAATTCGTCTACCCAAGTGTTTCTGGAGCGTTCAACTCTTTTCTTTAGTCCATCAAGGATGATCCGATTTGCAACCTCAGCTTGCCCATTTGCTTGAGGATGGGCGACAGAAGTGAAGCGCAACTTGATATCGTTTTCATCACAATACTTCTTGAACTCATCGTTGTTAAACTGAGTTCCATTGTCCGTGACCAGGACTCGTGGAATTCCATATCTGCATATCACATTTTCCCAGAAGAATTGCATCACTTGCTTGGTGGTTATCTTGGCCAATGGCTTAGCCTCAATCCACTTGGTGAAATAATCAATTGCTACTATCAAGAACTTTCTTTGAGCACTTGCCATAGGAAATGGCCCGAGTATATCCATTCCCCACATAGCAAAGGGGATAGGTGAGTTAATGGATGTCATCATCTCTGGTGGTTGCCTAACCACTGGTGCATGTTTCTGGCACCGTTCACATTTCTTGACGTAGCTTTTAGCATCAGCAAGTATGCTTGGCCAATAGAAACCTAGACGAGTGACTTTATGAGCAAGGGCTCTGCCCCCCAAATGTTGTCCACAAATCCCTTCATGCACTTCCTTTAGGGCCAATTCTGCCTCTTGAGGTCTCAAGCACTTTAAGTATGGAATAACAAAAGATTTCTTGTATAGGATTCCCTCAATTAGGGCATACCTTAGTGCTCTGACGTATAACTTTCGTGCTTCTGAAGCGTCGTTGGGCAGCCACCCAGTTTCCAGATGAGCTTTGATGGGATCAATCCAACAACTGGTGATACCAATGGGGGCTACCAACTTTCCATTGATGCTTGGGGTCTTCAAGACTTGGAAGTATACACTCCCGGCATAGTTTTCAATTTCAGAAGAGGCAAACTTGGACAAGGCATCAGCCTTCACATTTTCCTCCCTTGGAATGTGCTCCACATAGCATTCATCGAATTGAGTCATAATGGCCTTGACAAGTTTTAAGTACTTGGCCATGACTTCATCTCTGGCCTCAAACTCCCCATTTACTTGGGAAACCACTAGCCTCGAGTCTCCACATACTTTCAGAGTTTTGACTCTCAAGGCTCCAGCCAGCCCTAAGCCAGCTATCAGAGCTTCATACTCAGCCTCATTGTTTGTCGTCGGAAAGTCAAGCTTTAGTGCATACTCTATTAGGAATCCATCAGGACTTTGTAGCACCAAACCAGCTCCACTTGATTTTGTTTTTGATGCTCCATCAAAATAGAGCACCCAACATTCTTTGAAGGTCATTTCCTCATCTTTCTTATCTTCCATAGTCACTTCCTGCCCCCCGACTTCTTGGTTGTCAATGGTGCATTCAACCATGAAGTCAGCAAGTGCTTGAGCTTTTATGGCCGTCTGAGGCTTATACTTGATATCAAATTCTCCCAATTCAATGGCCCATTTGATCAATCTTCCGCTAACTTGAGGGCTATGCAAGATGTTTCTTAGAGGTTGATCAGTCAAGACCTCTATCTTGTGAGCCTGGAAGTAGGGGCGTAGCTTTCTTGAGGCCATTACCAAGGCTAAGGCAAACTTCTCAACCATTGAGTAGCTTATTTCTGCCCCATGTAGGATCTTGCTCACATAGTAGATGGGTTTCTGAACCTTCACTTCTTCCTTTACCAAAACAGCTCCAAGGGCCGTGTTAGAAACCGCCAAGTATAAATAGAGAATTTCTCCTGGCTTGGGTTTTGCCAACAGTGGTGCTTCAGCCATATATTTCTTCAGGGCCTCAAAGGCCTCTTGACTTTCAGTTGTCCATTCAAAATTCTTCACTTTTTTGAGTGCTTTGAAGAAGGGTAAACACTTCTCTCCAGACTTGGAGATGAATCTTCCCAAAGCAGCCACTCTTCCTGTCAGTTTCTGGACATCCTTGACAGTCTTTGGTGGTTCCATGTCTAGAATTGCTTTGATTTTGTCGGGATTAGCCTCGATTCCTCTCTTGGAAACCATCAGGCCTAAAAACTTTCCCGAGCCTACACCAAAGGCACACTTGGCTGGATTCAGCACCATCTTGTGGTGTCTTAGTACTTCAAAAGCCTCTCGGAGGTGCTCAATGTGACCGGCCTTATCAAGGCTCTTGACTAACATGTCATCTACGTAGACCTCCATGGTTTTTCCAATCAGGTGCTCAAAGATTTTGTTCACCAATCTTTGATAGGTTGCTCCAGCATTCTTAAGCCCAAAAGCCATGACTAAGAAACAGAAGACACCAAAGTCAGTGATGAACGACACTTTGGCGATGTCATCTTTGTGCATCTTGATTTGATTATATCCGCTGAAGCCATCCATGAAACTTAGCATCTCGTGCCCAGCAGTGGCATCTATCAGAGCATCAATCCTTGGTAAGGGAAAACAATCTTTAGGACATGCATCATTCAAGTCGGTGAAGTCGACGCACATTCTCCACTTCCCGTTAGCTTTCTTGACCATCACAGGGTTAGCTAACCATTCCGGGAATTGGATTTCTTCAATAAACCCAGCTTCTAAAAGCTTATTCACTTCTTGCTTAATGGCTTCAAGCCTCTCTGGAGCAAAGCTTCTTTTCTTTTGTTTCACTGCCTTCCTTTCTGGATCCACATTCAATCTGTGAGATATTAGTTGGGGATCAATCCCTGGCATGTCAGCCGCTGTCCAAGCAAAAACGTCATTGTTTTCTTGAAGAAAAGATGCGAGTTTGCCTTTCAATGGCTCGGGTAGTAGTGCCCCAACATAAGTCACCTTCTCTGGTTCATCCGGGACTAAGGGAATTGGGATCAAATCCTCAGCTGGTTTCCCTCTTCGGTCCTCATTATCTCTAGTGTCCATGTCTTCAATGGGGAGAACCTGCCCCCCAATTCCATCAGGCCTCAACGCGGCTACATAACAACTTCTAGCCATCTTTTGGTCTCCTCGTTCTTCACCAATCCCATTCCGAGTGGGGAATTTGAGTTTCAGGTGGTAAGATGAGGCAACAGCCTTAAACGCGTGAAGACCCGTCCTTCCAAGGATCGCATTGTAGGTTGAGGTTGCCTTTATAACTATGAAGTTCAGCATCTGAGTGGATGTATTTGTTCCTTGCCCCATGGTCATTGGGAGTTGGATAGTGCCTTCCACCTTTGATTCCACTCCGTTGAACCCATATATGGGCATATTAGAGGGTGTTAACTGAGAATCAGTGTAACCCATCTTGATAAAGGCATCGTGGAACAAGATGTCCACTGAGGATCCATTGTCGACTAGGACTCTCTTTGTTTCGGAGTTGCCTATCACAGGTACTATGACAAGAGGATCATCGTGGGGGAACTTCACCCCTTCCAAGTCTGAATCATCAAAACCTATTGACACTTCTGTTCGTGCACGCTTCGGCGCTTCTCCAATGACGGTCAGTACCTCTCGGGCATAAGCTTTTCTTGAGTTTCGGGAGGACCCAGCAGCAGTTGGCCCTCCGAATATCATGTTGATCACTGGCCCTCGGGGCTTGGGATTCCGATCTTGATCGTTGTCCCTTCTATCATAATCCTTTCTTTCATAGTTCCCCCTTTGGCTACCTTGGCTTCCATCCTTAGTGAACTTGCTGAGTTTTCCTCTTCGTATCAGAAACTCAATCTCATCTTTCAATTGCCTACAATCGTCGGTGTCATGACCGACTTCTTTGTGGAACCGACAAAACTGATTTTGGTTCCGTTTGGACAAATCAGCCCTCATTGGCTTTGGCCATTTGATATCTTCTTCCTTGGCTATCTCCATCAGAATTTGACTCCTGGGAGTATTCAATCTTGCATACTCCGTGAACTTTGGCCCAAAGTTATTTCTCTTGGGTGGAGAGTCAGAATTCTTTGATGTCCGGGGAAACTTTTCCTTGACGTCGTACTCCTGAGTTTCTTTTCTTTTCTTTGAGTTTCCACCGTCGCCAGCGGTGGGTTCATACTTTCTCATGCTTTCCTCAGCCTTGATGTACTTTCCGGCTCTATCTTGGAGCTTCAACATGCTCTCTGGTGGATGTTTAGCCAACGACCTCCTGAAGTGGTCATCAGTGGTTCCTTGTTGCAGGGCTATCATAGCCACTTTGTCGTCTAAATCCGGGACTTTCAAAGCCTCTCGTGTGAATCGATTAATGTAGTCCCTTAGGGCTTCATTCTTTCCTTGACGTATTGCCATGAGTGATGCAGAACTTTTCTCATGCACCCTTCCACTAATGAACTGGTTGATGAAAGCCTTGTTTAGCTCCTTAAAGGACCCAATAGAGTTGGGAGGTAGACGGCTGTACCAACGTTGAGCCATACCCGCAAGAGTTTGGGGAAACGCCCTACACTTGACCGCATCGTTGGCTGGCTGCAACAGTAGTGCATTGGAGAATGTCCTTACATGATTTGCGGGATCTCCCGTTCCATCATAGGCTTTGATCGAAGGCATCTTAAACTTTCTGGATATAGCCGTTTTCATGATGTCTTGAGTAAACGGTGGTGTAGGATCATCAGGATCTCCTAGGGGCAACAGATTACTAGGATCACCCCTTGGGGCTTCAGCCCTCTTGGTCCTTCTTGGTGGATCCAAGTTGATTATCGGGATTCCTTCAGTTGTTCGGCCCCGAGTTTGAGCGGCCTCTTCTTCAGCAAGGAGTTTTTTGAGCCTTGCAGTCTCTGCCTCATGGGCTGCAAGCTTCTCCCTAGTAGTTTGGGGTGGCTCCCGATTTGTCTGTGAAGAACGTCTCCTCCTTGGGGCAACATCCTCCCCAGTTGTATAACCCTCATCCTCAGTGTATGGGCCAGAGTAATCTTGAATGAGAGGGGTCTGACGAGTCTGTTGATTTTGGGGTCCCAGACCTTGAATATAAGGGGGCACATACGCCTCATGGTAGATTGGATTAGTTCCACTACCGCCTGCCATGGGTCGAGGGGGCATGCCATAGCTTGGCATCCCCAAAGTCTGATTCGCGTATTGAGGGAGATCAGTAGTGTGGAGTTGAAGACTGCGAGGTGCGTTTATAAGCAGCGCAGAGGTTGTAATTGGTTGCTGGTGAACGGTTTCTTGTGGATTAGATCCATGAATAACCATTTGTAGGGGATTCGTCCCTTCAGTAGTAATCGGGACTTCTTGTCCTTGAGTGTTGGTGGGGATACTCGCCCCTTGAGTGCCAGTAGTTGGCGGTGGTTGGCTCCCATGAGTATCAGCCCCGGAGGTGATAGGGAGGCCTTCAGAAGTATCAGAATCTCTGGTTGTTCTTCGCGTGTTTGCCATGGTTGATGAAAGTTTCCCACAGACGGCGCCAAATGTTATGGATTAAAAAACGTACTTGTATATTAATTGCTAGGATTAATGAGCTTTCGAGCTTTAATGGCTGCACTCGTGTTTCCGGACTAAATTGGTCCTCACAAGATGCCTACGTATCTCAATTCGTTATTGAGAATCAAGCCAAGACGTAGTTCTGATTGTAGGATCAGGGACCTTATATAGGCGTCTGGAGCCTAGTATTTATGGTATGTTTGGGAGACTTAACGGATAAGTCTTCTTCTTGATATTGGATAAGTATTGTATTTCTTGCTGAAGAATTCGTTTCCTTGTTGATAAATGTTATGACTCATTGATTGCCTTTAATTGGGATTCCATATCCTTCTTTGACTAATTTTCCATAATCAAAGCTCTTTTCATGAGCTGTATATTTTCCCTACTCATTAATTACGAAATTAATGAATAATTAGGGTGTCGGGCCTTAAATATCGACCTTTTGTTTGACCAGTCAATTATATTTCTATAATTACTTTTCTGACCATATCAGTAATAATAAATTTTATTATTTATGCACATTTAAAGAAGGAAAATTTAAATATGAGAAGTATTTTCTTGATTTTACTAATCAACCTATCTAAAAAAAATTAAGTTGGAAAGGTATTTTTTTATTTTTTAATATTAATAATCAAATTATGTCGAGAATCGCAAAATTCACTAATGAAATGGTTTAATTTTTTTGAGAATTGCTAGTTTGCGGTTTGGTTCCGGTTTGATATCTAACCCGAACCAAATCGGACCGTAATCACCCCTAATCCGAGCTATGTCATTAAAAACAAATATGCACAATTTTCAGGCACAAATTATTAAACCAAAAAGAAATTACGAATTAAAGAAACATTAGTTACTTATAATAGTATAGTATAAATAGTATAAATATAATTTTTTTTACAATATTACATAATAAAATATTTAATGACCCTATATTTTAATCTTCAACATTTTATATTTGTCATATACTTTTTTTTATTATTTTAATAATTATCAGTAACTATCATAGTTTGGATATATATGTTTAATATAAGCAAATAATCCAAAGCAAACAATGATAAACTAGAGAATCGATATAAGTGAATAATAATTTAACACATAATTAAGTGTAGCATATATTATTTGTTTTTTAGTATTTGGTCGTTGTCGTTAATCTATGTTATTAATGGATGTGACATAAAAAATTTTAAAATATGACAAACGTAATTATATTTTAGTCTTATATATTGTTTTTTATTGTATTAATAGGAACACTTTTTGACTTGAATCGTAGAAAATATTATATTTTTTGTTAGCACACAACATGATATATTTGTGCAAATATATAAGACCATCTATTTACAGTCTTTTTGACCAAAATTTATTTAATAAATATAATTTCACATTTATATGTCTAAATATTGAGATAACATGATTTATTTAATAAATTAAACCATCTATTTACAGTCTTTTTGACCAAAATTTCAATAAACTAATAACTAATGACAGTGTATCTAGATGATGTATAAAAACAATTCTAATTAATGACCCGTGCCTCGCAAGAATTATTATGTTAGTTTATTATAAATAAGGCTAATATGTTAAATATGATTAAATATTAGAATTTAATCAATTTTCATTTCGATTTATTATTTTGATAAGTTTTTTATTTGCCGCTAAATCGATGATCGAAATATCTGATTTCCGAAAACTACGACCATAAATTTTAGTATTATCTGTTAATATTCGTAATTAGTAGCCCGCATCGAATAATCTGATATAGACATATAGTATAATTATCTGTATTAATTTCTAGATTGTTTGGAATTATGGCGTGTCTCAAAATTGAATTATTTTTGTGTCCCAGAACAGCCGGAGTTTGTCTGTGTGATGAACGTGGGCAGGCCAAAGTTAAAACTTGAAAATCTTACTCCCTCCTTCCCATTAAATTATATACATTGAGAGTGGGTACGAACATCAAAAAAAAAATATAAAAAATTAGTAAAATTAGATGAAAAATGGGTAAAATAATGGGATCTATCAATATTTAATAATAAATTTAAGATACTGGAGAAAAATAGTTGATGTAATAGTATTTTATATTATTATAGAATAGAGATAATGGAAAAATAATATTTTATATTATTAAAAATTATTATTTTTGAAATGTATAAAAATGAGAAATACATCCAAAATGAAAATCGTATAGAAATGAAGAGGAAGGAGTAATAGAGTAGTAGAGAATTAAAAGAGCCATTAAGACATTGCTTAAAACAACCGGGTTGATTTAAAAAGCGAACCAACAGCGAGTAGCAGAGAGAGACATGATCAAGGGATGTATCCCTGGACGTCTTAGTTATTACTGCGCGCTCAGCATACAATTCAAAAACAAAATTACATCAAAAACTTAAATAAAGACAGCTACAAATTGATTTTGGATCGTGATCGAACAATCAACGAAATCCTTAATCCTTATTATTATTATTATAAGTAATTTAGTACTTCCGTAGCTCAAATTTCTCTCACAACACACACATGAATATGGACTCGTAGAGATAGATATTTCGAGATCTTTGGTCCATTGTAGTCACGTAGCGGACTTATGTCACCCTGCAATAAACAAACGCAAAACAAGATATAAGAATCTGTAATTCGAGATAGTCCGATAAGTTACCAGTTATCCTAAAACCTCGGAGTTAAGTGTTAGGCAAGTTAATAGTGAAAGAAAGTAATTACTTGGAGCAGTCAGTGGAGGGGCTAATGGGGTAAGGAATTCGAACACCACACTTTCCGGGGAGAGAAGCGGCAGCGCCATAGTTAATCCCTTTGATAGAACCAGCAAGTGTCTTAAGGCAAGTGCATGCCTGTTTACGGTCAGTAGGTGTAACGGCTTGGCTGTTGAGACCCTTGACTCCACTGCAACACCCGGGCGATGGAGCCCCGCCTGTCTTGAGGTAATTCAAGCATCCACTTAGTTTGCTTGTCACCTGTCCACATGTTAGACCCTCCACAACTGCTGGACGATCGATCATCACTACCATCAACATCACTGCCACTGCAATGGCCAACTTAGAAACTCCCATTTTTGGTACTGGAAAAGATTTTGCTTACCTTTTTTGTCTAGCTAGTAATAGATGGAGTGTGTTTGTTTGCAAAATGAGGACTTGTAAGGTTTGCTTATATAGGCAAAATAAGACGGGGGCACTGGGCACTGAATCGGCAGTGTAGTGAGAGTGTGAGAGTGAGACAGACTACTACTAGGGCAGGGAGTGTGAATTCACATTACACATGCATGGGCATGGCAGACAATGTGTGCAGTTGGTAGTTGTGGCTAATTAATTCGGTTGTTGTCTGTATTATCAACTACGAAACGATATAAATGCATGCATCCCATACTAATAATTCTTAATAAAATGGAGGCATATAATTATTCTATTCTAATCATTTTTTTGATGAAATTAACAAAATTAACCCTCCTGAAAATAACGATCAATTTTTATTTTTGGGATACTCCATTGAGTATCTTAATTTATATAAAATACTTCACTGATAATTGAGTATCACTTCATTGACAATTAAGTATTCAATATATATGAATATTCCGGGGACAATATTCAGGAGTTAAAATTGACCAAATTTTTAAAAATGATCATTATTATTTATCTTGTATAAAAAAAGGGTTAAAATTGACTTTAACCCGATAAGAAACTTATACATATATATATTCAAAAAAAAAAAACTTGTACATATATATGATGCTTGGAGAGATGGTATTATAGTCCTAAAGATTTTTACAACTTCTGTTGAGATAATACTAGCAGATATGCAGTGGGATTCCCTCCTTTTTTTTTCTCTTTTTTTTTTTTACTTTTTTTTTCAAAATGGGAATGAAACCTGGGTTATTTTGTTTTTCTCGTAATCCTTTCTTTTAAATATGGGAAGGACATTTAAAACCAGTTATGCAAGGAATTTTAATGATAGAAGAACAACTTTCTTAATTATTTTTCCCTTTTTCTTAATTTTCTTTTCTTTAGTGTAAATATTTTGGGAAAAAGAACAATTGATCATTAATGTGGGTGTGCTGGTCAACATCCAATCGTTTGCTTGATTGTTTGACAAAATTACATGTTACATAGAAGGAAGCTGAAGCCTCCTTCTAGCCATTTTAAGATACTAGACCATGATGTGCTTAGCAGCCTATACCTGAATTAACCAACCTAAAGTTGAGTCTCATAAAATTTCTATTTATAGCCGGTGCAAAGCAGAGTTCTTTTATACATATTTTTTAGCTGAATAATATTATAAATAAATACTCATTTAGTTCTTTTACGTGTTTTTCAAAAAACAAATTAGGTTAGATTGTATACATTCTTATAGTATTCTGGAACAAATAATATATATATATATATATATATATATATACTAGCTTTAAAACCCGTGCGATGCACAGAATATTGTTTTTAATAATTGTTATTTTTATTATTTATATTTTAATACTTTATTAATTGTATTTATTAAAAAAATAAGTAATCATGTTAAACTTTTTAAAATAATTAAAAGTATTAAAATAGATTTTAAAATCAATAAGTAAAGGTTTGTCCATAATATTTTTGGAAAAGAAGTGGTTTTAGTAAGAAAAAATAGAAAAAGTAGATCGAAAAAGGTAATTGTCCGTAATTAAAATTATTAAAATAGATTTTAAAATCAATAAGTAAGGATTTGTCCGTGATATTTTTGGAAAATAAGGAATTTTTGTTTTAAAAATAGTAGGTGTGTTAAACTTTTTAAAATAATTAAAAGTATTAAAATAGATTTTAAAATAAATAAGTAACGGTTTGCTCAATATTTTTAGAAAATGAGGGGCTTAGTAAGGAAAAATAGAGAAAATAACATGTTTTAGTTGAAAAGGGTAATTGCCCATAATTAAAAATATTAAAATAGGTTTTAAAATAAATAAGTAAGGATTTGTCTATGATATTTTTGGAAAATGAGATATTTTAGTAAGAAAAAATAGAAAAAGTAACATGTTTTAGTTGAAAAAGGTAATTGTCCATGATTTTTTTTTAAAAGAGGGGTTTTGTTAGAAAAAATAAAAAAAGTATTTTATTTTAGCTGAAAATGTCATTGGTTATAAATAATGTTATTATTTAATAATTTTTTAAAAAAAATAAGTAAGTGTAATTAAGTAAAATAACTTAGTACCGATCGATCAAACTTTTAATGTTTCGTCTATTATAATATAGTATAAAAGTATAGATAGTATACATAGATAGATAGATAGATTTATAATATTAGTATTTTATGCTACTAAATTGAATATCTCGTGATATTTTTGAGGTTTTAGTTAAAAAAAATATTAGTTAGAAAATATAAAAAAGAATATACGTTCTGGAAAAAAAGCTAATCGGTTAGTCATTAATAATTATAATATTATTATTTTATTTTATTAAATAGAACTGTTCGTGATATTTTTGAAAAATGAGAGGTTTTATTTAGGAGAAATAGAAAAGTAGAAATTTTAGTTAGAAAAAATATAAAAATGAATATACACTTTGGCTAAAATGGTAACGGGTTAGTTATTAGCAATTATAACCTTATTATGTTATTTTATTAAATGAAACTACATGTAATTTTAATATTTTATCTAACGGTTCTCATCTATTTGATTATCTAACGGTTATGAATGGAGTGACCAGACTACAAAAACTTTCAGATTACAAAAGTTTCAATGTTTCGTGTTTAATATAATAGTATAAATATATATTAAATAATAATAAAATTATACTAATACTATGAATTTTAGATATCAACATATAATTGATGATATTCAAAATATAAAATATGTTAGTAATTTTGGAGTTATAAATATTTGATTTTATATGTTTATTGATTTGATTCAACCCTTTAACTGATATTACCATATTTGAAATTTTAAATATTAAATTTAAATGTGTTTTTAATGAGTTTCGAGTCCTTTAATTTTGGTAGATTCATTTAAAAAAAATTAATATTTATAATTGAATTATTTTACAAATTTTTCTTAATATTTATATATTTATAAGGTTCAAATTTTGAATTTAGAAAGAAGTAATTTATGTATCAAAATATAAAATATTGAAATTTGTTTAGATTTATCAATTTTCATTTTTATTTTAAATTTAAAGTTGCTTATTCTTTTCGTATAAAAGAATAAAATATTCATCTTCTATTTTAGAATAAAATTTATATTGCGCTTACTATATATAAGGATATAACTAATATAAATATTAAAACAAAATTACATCTATTTGGCAGAATTTAAATTTAAATTTCTTTTAAAAATGAATAACATAAATTCATATTTTTGCGTGTTGGAGACTATTGTATCAGGGTTGGGAATGAGAATGATAAGGTATCGAAGGAGGATGGAGGATATGATTTACGTGAATGAATTTCTCATTCTTAACCATCCAAACACGGTTTTGAGATTTCGATTCAGGTTCCGATTCATCGGGGTCATTAACCATGATCCAAACGCCCCATTAATATGTTCGAATACCGTGTGTGAATTTTTGATTTTAATAAAATAATATTTATTTTATGTTCATAATTTATGAAAATACTTAATTTTTGTTAGTATGTTTAGCATGTTAAAAATTATGAATATTAAATTTTATTATGTTGTGCTTATAACCTGTGTAATGCACGGTTATATTTTAAATTAAAAAATGTACTAATTGACAATTTATTTTTTAATTGTTCTAATATTTGATTTATATTAATATATTAAATACTTATAATATAAATAAAAAAATTAGTATAGATGTTTTCTATATTTATTTTGAGAAATGCCATATACCAAAATCTTTGCATAATATTCATTGTTGAAATTCTTTTCGGATATCAATTCAGTTTGAACTATAATATTTTGTTATAGTTTTTAATTTAGAATATAAAATTAATTTTCATATCCTAAATTTTTATGAATATGATGTTAAATTATCTAGATATATTCAAATATTAAATTTTAAAAACACCATTAGCATAATAAAACAAAATAAATTTATTTTTTAAATGAATAAATATTCGTTAATCGATAATTAAATAAAATTTACATTTATCAATAAATAAATAATTTTAATAAATAATTAAATTTTATAATTCTAAGTATATACAATACATTTATCGAAGTTCTACCCTAAAAGATTTTAGAAGACATATTATAATAATGCTAATACGTAAGAACCCTGATGCACAAATAAAGAAACAAGAAACCAATTTTTTTTTATGAAAGAAAATGAAGAATGTATGTACCTGAATGTACACTTTCACAGCGCACAAACACGTAAGGTGGTTGTGGATATTAAAAAAAAACTGTATTCATAGTCTCACTTATTGAATAAGTGAGGGTCTTCCCGCTTACTCAAAAAGTATGTTTTGCTTTGATTAAGAGTGTTTGATAATGAATTGAAAATTAAAAATCTCTGACCGATTAAGATATTTATTCATTAAGAGACCGTGAAGTATTATCAAACAGCCCCTAACTGATTGTACATCCAAACGGTTAAAATCACGAAACAATATATAGTACCACACCGATGAATTCAGTAATATAGATTATATTAATTATATATTGTAATGATTTCAACCCTAAAATATTAATAACATAAGATATAAATTTGTTGTTAGTGAGTTCGAACTTTTGACAGTACTTTCGTATTATTTCTATTACTTGTATACTATAATAGAATATAATAATATAGATAGATTGTACATTTAAAGTTCTAAACATTAATTTTTAATATGTTTTTTTGGTTAATAAATGTAATATTTTATTAATAGATTTTGAACTCTCAAGCTGGACAGCAGCGAATAATTTTTTTTACCCTATTATAGGTAAGATATAATTATCTTTATATTAAAATTTTAATATTAAGTGGAACTATGCGAAGATATTCAAATGAGCAGTTGGAATTAGAGCGTGCATCATCACTCCTAAATCAGCTCCTAAATCAGCAGAGCGTGCATCATCACTTCTTATGTTTTAATATAATTTCACGTTTAGCAAAAGAGAAAAGTTGTTAAAGAAAGAAATTGATCTTTAATTCTTAGACCCTATGATACTATTATTAAATTATTTTTTAAATTTTTATTATATAATTAATATATAATTTTATTATTTAATATGTCATAGGCGAGAATCAATATCTTGACCTATGGTAATACTGTCTCATTATCCTATGATATGGATTGATTTCTTTCGCTTGTTTTAGGATGATTTTTCTGAAAGAAAAGAAAAAAAAAACTAAAGATTGTGAAAGAAATTTTATACATAATTGTATCTAAAATCTTCTTCCCATATTTGAGTAGATTAAGAGAGAAAATAAATTTGTTCAATTTCCTTTTTCTTTTTGCATATATTAAGAACACAATGTTAGTTACGAAGTATTTTGATGTGTACGATATGACTTTTCAGGTGTTCATACTAGCTAAAACATATGTATATTCTTTTGTGTTTATTCATAGTTTTTTCGGAATCCGTAAATATGAATATAACATTTTGTTATTTATGTTAATCGATCCTAAATTGTAATTATCTTGAGAGCTTAAAATTTATATTTATATTTAATATGTTGATGATCAAAACTTAAACCTACGTTAGATAGTACTATTAATTAATAAGGGACTTGCTCAGGTGAGAACCCATATTAAAATGAGAACCGAGATCTAATCTCAACCCTTTATTTTTTTTTAATCGTAGTCATCCAATTAAAATATATACATACACACTTGTATGTATCACCCTCCCCATCTGCTGAACTGTCATAACACTGTCCTCTCACCCTAACCGTCGACCACTTCCGACGACCTCCTCCGACGATCCCAAAAAATCACCACAAGTTTGAGAAAATCGCCGCAACCAAACCACCACAAAATCACCGGACTTCTACTGGCTCCAACCACCGCCTCTGACGCTATCAACAAATCACCTGAAAATCAAAACAAATCGGCTAGAAATAACAAAAAATCACCACCTTCAAACAAAAATCACTACAATCAAACGATCACAAAACCATCGAATTCAGTCGCCATTTCTGATCACCACCTTCAACCGTCACAAACAAATCACCGGATTTAAATTAAAATCACAACCACTCCCCCTCGTTACCATTACATCGTTAAAATGGGTCTATATTCTGGTAGCGGCATCACTGTGTTATTTTGATAAAAAAAAAAACAAATCTTGAACGATAAAGATCGATGTGATAGTGAAGCTGGTTATGACGATGACGTAATATAGTGATTTTGAGTTTTGAAGATTGGGGATGGAGTTCTTGGTGGTGGTTGATTAATTGATCAGTGAGAGAAAGTCGGGTGGGTGGTGATGGAAGCTCGTCGGTGGCTTTACGGAGGTGCAGATAATCGGAGAGAGCAATGACAAATGAGTTTTGTGGGGGTTTCGAGTGGAGTTATTGGTGGTTGAATAATTGACGGTGAAAGAGAAAATGAATATCGATGGATAAGAGAGAGGAATGTTGGAGGGGGAATAAAAAATTAAATTGGGTGGCTCAGATTTAAAGTTAATATAATAAATGTGTGGTTGTGATCCGATTCTAGTTCTCACATCAAAATGAGTTCTCATTTGAGCGCGATCCTAATTAATAAAACCCCTCAATCTTATTATATTCGAATATTTTTTGATGAAAAATGACCCTCTTTCCAAGATGTAATATTTTATTACATTGATTCTAGCTTGAGAAATTAACTCTGAATGATTCTTATCTCAGTCTTCTTAATTCTATTAGGTGGTGCTCATGCGACAATGATTATGTGAATAGCAAGAGCTTGTGAAATGTGAAGTGATGTGAACTCGATGTTGTGAATAAATCACCAGTACTCCAAAATTAATTCACAGGACTTCGGCTTGATCATTCTCCCTATGGTGTCATATATTTTCTTAGCTCATCTGTTTTTTGATTTGATATGATGTAATTTTAGAGATTGTGTAACATTAAGTAATAACAATAGTTTATAAATAATAGTATAATTATTATGTAATTACAAATAATCGATCCCTTATCTATGATAGTACTATTTTATTATCCGTCTTACTCTTGTTATATAATAGTATATATAATTATAAAAATAATGTGGAAAAAATTGTACACTATTTGAAAATCGTTGATCAACTGACTCAGTATTTAATCGAGTGCTCAATTTATTCAGATGTTGAAAGTGAGTATTTCAATCGAATTTTAATTTTAATGACGTAAAGGATTAGAACCGATAAAAGAGGATTAGAAATTTTAATAAAATTCCCAATTTTATTTACTTAGTTTTTGTCAAATCCAAGAATTTATCTTCCATGTCCATAGTCATTTGTCACAAAAAAAAAAAAAAAAAAAAAAAGTCTTGCGTGGGCTTGGGCTAGCTCCCATGCTATAACCGACGTCTACCTAACATAATAAATAGGGGGGGTGGCTTAGTGAAGGGGGTCCATTCCTGTACTGGTAGATTTTGAGTGGTTCGAATTCCTTTGGTTTGTCTTCCCCAACCCACCGTTGTAATCAATGATTCGGTCATACCGACACTTGTCGCACCATGCTTAATTGCCTGGTTGCCTTCCGGACACGTAATTTATTTTTCAATTATATGTTTCCATAACCATACGTGCATATTTCTAATTTTTTAAATGTTACAAATTTATATATTATAGACGAAAAATTCATTTGAATATGTGTGTTTATATCAAGAGTGTACAAACGATCCGCTCAATGCATTAACCGCCCGCACACCTGCCGACCAAACCGTATTTTATTGATAATTGCAAATAGTGAGTTGGTTGCACATGAAATTATATCTTTATATATAATTAGTGTAAAACACTATTACACCCACTATTTTTCTCCACTATCTTAAATTAATTATTAAATATTGATAGGTTCCACCACTTTACCCATTTTTTTATCTAATTTTACTCATTTTTTTATATCTTTTCTTGGTATACGTGTCCAACCCCAATGTATAGAATTGGCTGGGACAGAGGGAGTATTACTTAAATAAAATTATAAAAACACTAAAATAAAATAACTTATTAAACGTCCCGTGCAATGCAGGGTATAAAGCTAGTTTTTAAAAATTACTTATTTGCAGTTTGGTTGCTGTTTCAAATATTCAAAAATTGTAAAATCCAAATCACACATATATATAGGGGTTTATTCTAATACAAACCATTCTTAGATTACAAACTACGAACTAATTTTTTTTTTCAAATCGCGTTAAAACATAGCACATATGGTATGCAAATTGATCGTTGGGAGATGGAGAAAAATACGATGAAGTCGGATTTCAAAAAAAGCTCTCCGATTGACGGGAAAAATCAAATTAAAAACGAAAGAGAATAGGTGTGATTGAGTGTGGGAGGGTGTATTTTAATTGTGTGTTGTGCATATAAGGGGCCATTGAATTAGATTAATCTAAGGGTTTAGATTGGTTCTTAGTTTGTATTTTAAAAAATGTTTGTATTTGATATATACATGCAAGTGATCAATTCAATTTCTTAGATCAATCTAATTTAAGGGCTCCTTAGAGTTACCATACACAACTAAAATACATCCTCTCATACATAATTTCACCTAATTTCTTTTGTTTTTAATTTGATTTTTTTCGTCAATCGGTGAACTTTTTTTGAAATCCGACTTCACTGTATTTTTCTTCATCTCTCAACGATCAATTTGCACACCATATTTGATATATTTCGACGTGATTTCAATTTGCACACCATTGATTCTGTTATGGAATATCCTTATTATTGTTTCATAAAATATAAATTTTGATTCTCATATAGAATACTACGATATATATATATATATATTATAAAAATTATATCACTTAAAATTTGAGCAAAACGTTTGATTTTAAATTTGGTTCTATAGTAGAACCATTTTGGATAATTTTGATTCTGCTGTAGAATCATGCCAAAATATTTCATAATTTTCAATAAATTTTTAAAGGAATAAGTTGTAGGATTTCGTTTTTGATTTACTAAATTAAATTTTGAAATTAAATTTAATTAAAAATATATAATTATGTATTATATGTTTTTTCTATAATGGTATGCTACGGGACTCTGTATAAGAGGGTGTGCTATAGAAGGCTACGTATATATATATAATATATATATATATATATATTATAATAAATTATAATTTCATAAATACATTTTATATAATATCAATTAATAATTTAGACACATATTTATTATTTATTTATATTATAATATTTGAAGACTTATTTGTTTGTATCTTACCGAAACCTTAACCTAGTATTTTAAGTCCAATTCTCAACCATTTTTAAGGATGGTAATCGGGTCGGGTCGGCTCGGGTTTGGCATTATCCAAATCCAAACCCGATTTTTTTAATCATACCCGAACCCGACCTTAACCCGAAAAATACCCGAAAATTAATATCCAAATCCAATCCAATGGATTTCGGTTCGGGTTTGGATATACCCGAAACCCGAAATTTTTTGAATTAGATTTGGATAATATCCGAAACCCGAAACCCGAAAATTATTGGATTTGGATAATACCCGAAACCCGAAAATAAAAATCCAAAATTTAAACAAATTTAACAAAAGTCAGCATTTCAGTAACATTTAGCAATTAGCAATCCAAGTCTCCAAGTCCAAGATACAACCTTTCCATGAGCATGACAAAATATCATTTGGATCCAAATTCCAAACATATTACAAACTCAAATTATTAAATAAGATGGTTCTGTCTGTAACAATGATATATATATATATATATATATATATATATATATTACTTATTTACTTGGTTGTGCATAAATTTAGTAACATATGATATAATTTTTTTAGTAGTCTTATAGTGCTAATAGTGAGTGAGTACGATTATTTGGTTGTGTATAAATTTAGAGCATATGATATAGGGTATAGGGTATAAGGTTTAGGGTTTAGGGTTTAGGGGTTATGGTTTAGGGGTTAGAGTTTAGGGTAAGTGGGTAACTCCTAAACTTTGAAATTTCTAATCTTTTTCTTATATAATTAAAATTTTTGAATCTCTTTATAATTGATAGGTTGATAGGTTAGGGTTTGTATGAATTATATATATATATACTAGCTTATATCCCGTGCGATGCACGGTCTTCTTTAATATTTTCTTATTTTTTATTTAGATTTTAGTTATTATATATAATTTGATAAAATTTTAATATATATATATATATATATTGGATTTATAAATCTAACAATATAATATTTAAATTTAATATATTATTGACGTAATCAATAGTAGTATTTTAGATATTAAAATATAAAATATTTTAAAATAACATATCTAATGATTCGTATTTTTTTACTCTTAAAAATCTAAAAAGGGACTCAAGTGCAAATATCAAAATATGTGCTCAATAGTAGTATTTTAGATATTAAAATATAAAATATTTTAAAATAACATATCTAATGATTCGTATTTTTTTACTCTTAAAAATCTAAAAAGGGACTCAAGTGCAAATATCAAAATATGTGCTTGTTCAATATACCGAGTTTATTTGAATATACTGTTACTTTTATTTTCATTAATTATCTCGTTTAAATTGAATGTTAAAAAAATTATAATAAACATGAATTTCATAAGTTTAATATAATAATATTACCAATATATCTATCTTTTGCCCGTGTTATTTTTAATTTGAACATGAGTTGTTTCAGTTAAAAAATATAAACAGGTAATATCCTTAAAAAGACAATTAGTTACTTATTAAAAATTATATTAAATTATATTAATTTTTTTATATATACGTCTGCATTACTTTTAGAAAATTAGTTGTTTAAGTTAGAAAATATAAAAGAGCTAATTTGTTTTAGCTGAAAAGAATAACTTGTTATTTATTAATATTTATATAAAACAATATTACCATTGTATATTTATTTTGCATGTATTATATTTAGAAGATAAGTTGTTTTAGTTAGAAAATATAAAACACATAATGTGTTTTAGCTGTCGGTTATAAATATATAATAATATTATCATTTTATATATATATATATTGCCCGTCTTATTTTTAGAAAATGATTTGTTTTAGTTAAATAGATATATGACATTAGTAATATGTTTTAGGTGAAAAAGGTAATTGGTTATCAATAACTTGGTTTCCATATATGTGTCCTATTTATAAGATGAGTTGTTTTAGGTAAAAAATATAAAAATAATGTGTTTTAGCTGAAAAATGTAATCGGTTATAAATATATAATTATATTATCATATTATATATATGTTGCCCGTTTTATTTTTAGAAGATTAGTTGTTTGGTTTAAAAAAAAATATAAAATAGGTAATGTAGTGAAAAAAGGTAATTGATTATTAATAAATTGATTATAGATAGGCCCGTGAATCGGCCCAAATACCGACCGACCGACCGACGACCGACCAAAACTTTTAATGTTTCGTCTTTAATAATATAGTATATATATATATATATATATATATATATATATACATATTTATTTATTAATTTATATATATATATATATATTCGGGTTTTTTCGGGTTTCGGGTTCGGATCGGGTTTCAGAGTTTCGGATATTCGGGTTTCGGGTTCGGATCGGGTTTGGATCGGGTTTCGGATTTCGGGTCGGGTTTCGGATCGGTATATGTAAAATCCAAATCCAAATCCAAATATTTTCGGGTATAAAAATCAAATCCATATCCAAATCCAAATCCAAAAAATCGGGTTTCGGATCGGGTATCCATCGGATCGGATAATTTTGCCATCCGTCCATTTTGTCTACTTTGAGCATTCCCATTTGGTTCCCATCCTCATTCCCATATACTTACTAAAAATAATAATTTCTCAAATTTATCTCTAGAATTTATTTATCATCTAAAAATTTAATACATCTTTATTCTTATATTTATTTGATAATATGGACATGATATGTGTAATAATTTATTGACATTTAAATATATAATTCTTAATTTATTGTCATGTTTGTAATAGGTGGTTGAACCACAAATTGAACCACATCAATCGCAAGTTCACGGTTAAAATTAATTAGTGTGATTAACCGCAACCGCAAATACGATTGTGAATGAAATTTTTAAAAACCCGTTATATGCGGTTTGGTTTGACTTTTAACTCATAACCAATTCGATCTGAATCGCGTACACCCTAGTTTACCTGCGTGCATATTTTTCTTTAAACGTACATATATTACAACATTTATATATTATAGACAAAAAAGTTCATCTAAATGTATATTAAGTAGAGGACCAGTTATGAAAATTTATCTTAATTTGTTGTTGCTTTTTCAAGAAATGTTTTTATTTGGATGATTTCTCCGTGTTTAATCTGTACATGCACAGATGTGTAGTGTCAAGTTGCAACATACACCGACAGAAAACATACTAGGTCTCTATTGATGTTAAACTTTCGACCGACGATGCTCAGCTGCAAAGATGCGCAGGCAGGTTCCCTTCCCTTCGTCTTGATTATGAGTTATGACCCTGACAACCTGCATAAAATTGTAGAAAACAATTATTAAAGAAAGAGCTGTTCATCAGACATAGAGCTGTTAAAATTCACATCTTGATGCATTATTCGATTAAATTGAAAGATTAATTCCGAGACTAATGTGAAATTTAATTATTACACTTGATGAAATGTGACTGTAGCAACAATCTCAAGGAAATTTCAGACTGTAAAACACTAAGACTCACAATTTCTTGATTCATTGCTACTCATTGTGGTATGTCTTGGATTGTTATCCAATAATACATTTCTAATCAACCTGCAAAGTTAACCTAACTTACTCCACAAACGCATGAGCACTTAAATATGAGTGCAATCTTGGATCAGCAGTACAATCACCACAGTGAGGGTCCTGGAGAAAACTGCAGACAGCATTTCTAAGACTTTTACAGTGCACTGTATCTCTATTACACCAGGAAACAGTAATAAGCTCTAAATAGTAGGAAAACGTATCGAGGATATTTGTCGATAAACAATGAGCAGTCCGATATGAATGTTCGACACAAATAGGCTAATCCTCAATCAGTATGCCTTGGGTGTGGTTAGAAGTAACATTTTCTTGCGACGCGGAAATGTTCAGGCTTTTCAGCCAACTGAATTGAACTACAGTAATTTTTAAAAACTAAATCACATGCTGGTATGGGAAGAGAGATACTGCACTGCTTTGAGGCCTTTACATAATGAGGAGAAAAAGAGAGAAGACATTGCTATGAACGAGAGACGTGCCTTCTTTTACAATAACGTTAACTAGACAATATTGTATACCCTATTTATTTGCTAAATCATTTTTCTCCACTAGCACAGTTTCTATTCAAGAACCTCCACAGTTTGCTCATCATTAGAATTCAGGTTGTAATCATAATAAGCTCCTAAGATATACATCTTCTAGTCCAGACCCATTTTGCTTGTAACAAAAAGGAGCTTTTCAAAGTTACCCGCTCATTTGTGGATTCCTAGTCTTTTTTGCAGCAAAGAGTTGCCGAAGAAAAGCGAATTTTCCCCTACTGCGTGCAGACAACGCACTCACAGTACCATTACTTGTTGCTTCTGCTGACTCAACAGTGTCAGGCTCTAACAATGATGGCGACAATGGAGGCAGCGTGAAGAGGAATTCATTGAGCATACGAATAATCTGGTTGAAGCTAGGTCGCATTTTAGGGTCCTCAACCCAACATGACTGCACAATGAATGCAAGTTCAGGGGATATATCCTCCGGAAGACTTGGCCTCTCTTGCTGCAAATCCAAGAAGACAAATGCAATATTAGTCAGTAGGGCCACAGAGTGCAGATATACCAAGTACGGAAATAAGATGATCCAATATAGAATAACTATTTTATGGATGGTCACGCGATTAAAATTGGATCAGATCCTCATGCTAAACATTTATCAACAAATCTAACAGTTTGCTATAAACGGTTACACATTTGGGATCTGCAACCACACAATAGCATCAGAATTGGTCCTTGCCTAGGAAAATCCACTCCTAACTTTACTGATTTGGCTCAACAGCCTTAATTCTATACAATACCTGAAGAATAAAATTTATTTACCTCAGTAAATCTAGCTTATTCATTTGGCTCAACTGCCTTGATTCTACACAATACTTGAAGAATATAATTTATTTTGCTTGGTGCATATATATACAAAAAACGACTGATACATAAGCTTTACTTTGCACCATGTAGTTGCACCTAAATTTGATTGTGCACAATAAACCTTTCATGTATAAGTGCACCAAAATGATATTGTAAAGTCAACTTCTTTTTGGTTTGCCAATTTTCTTGCTGTCCAGTTTTGTTAAATTATGCAGTCTAAGATTGGGGGTCAATTGTATAGTAAGTTTAATATATAGATTGCAAGTTGTATGATGCATATGATAGAAAAAGCTTATCTAAAATAATTAAGAAGAAAGATAGGGACATAATTCATATTAGAAAAAGATTGTAAAACATACAGTACAAATTGTACTTCAATCAGCATTTTATAGAACTATAAATATAAAACTGAAAGATAAGAAACTCTAGTAAATGCTGAGGGAGGTCCCTAATATGCTGAGATCTGCCTGACAAATTTTTCAACACTGTTCGTGATAATATTTTGTGCAAATGTTGTTGTCAATCTTTAATATGCTTTCATGCAGAGCTATTCTTACAACCACACAGCCCATAAACATTATATAATGTCGACTGCAAAATTAGAAAACAAACCTACTACATATTGTAAATCTATGAATGATAGTGTTAAAGTAGAGAATTATAAGTTCTAAAAGGGCAAAAAGGACAGCTAAGCTATGAATACATTTCAACTAATCCAAGACATCATTACTTTCTCCACATGACGTGGCCATTCCGGATGGGTGTAATCTGTTGGTACCCGGACTTTACAAATTACAACACAGAAAACAAATTACACAACCGTTCACTGGTCGGGAGCTCAGTGAGGTGCTAATTTTCTCTGCAGATCCAGCAGGCTTGTACAGAATTAAGAGAGTATGATATATGTTGTGACAATTCAATCCCTAAAACATGCTCATTTTTAGATAACATTATGATAGACAGTTACTAGTACCTTAAACGCAGCAGCATAGGCAGCTTGTAAGTTGGACATGCCTTCAAATGGCATTCGGTTAGTCAGTAGCTCCCATAAGACAATACCAAAGCTGTAAACATCAACTTTGTTATTGTAATGCTTCTTTTCCCCCTGACGCAGTGTGACAGTGCTGTACAACTGCAAAGTTACACGTACTATGTTCATGAATAATTATGGGAATAGAATATGAGCATCATGCACAAACTAATGGCAATTCTAAATGTTGTAAGATAATATTGTAAGTACAACTCTACAACTAACAGCCCAGCAGCTCCACAATAAGAATTTAACATAGTCGCTAAAAGTTTATAACTGCCAAAAGTAACAAGCACAAGAATCCTTTTTTGCTCAATGCAACAATAGATCAGCAGACACTATAATATTAGTTGAAATTGGCTTAGTTTACTTGCTAAGGAATACAGCGCCAGTTTCCTTGACTGAATAATACTGCATGCAATCTTTGTACATGTGAATTAGCTATTGAAAGGATTTCAGTGGAACTCCTAAAACCTGCTGCTATTATTTATCAGCAGAAATCAATGGAAGGGTAAAGATCACCAAGTATCTAATATTTATAGCACATATCACGGACCTTGGAGCACCGAGACCCCTGCTCATCGTAATCTACCATACTGTGAAGGATATTCTCTGACTTTTCTTCAAAGCTATGTATGGGGAACCGAGTATATGTCATGCAGCATGCAGGACAAGATGTAGAAAATATGAAATTATAGACGAAAACAATAAATTCACTTGGGTGAATTTACCGCAGAAAACCCACTACCCCAAGGGTTTTCCAACCGTGAAAGGGAGAATTATGATGGATCGCAAACCATTAAAGAGACCCATTTTAATATTCAATAATATTCCTATAATCAAGTCTAATTAATATGTAGGGATCCCGATGCTTATATATAGGAATAGAAGAACTAATAAATTTACCTAACAAACCAAGACCCATAAACCATTGGGCTTACTACAAATAATCTAAAACTATAAAGCCAACTAGACCTGGCATATAACTATTATATACTATATATAATAAATATATAAATTCCTTTTCATCTTCAATTTTGTTCCTCATCAAATGTGATTTCTTAGTACAAATGTCTTTGCTAGTGGTGACATTTGACCATCTGCCTTTTCTTTGACATCACAAACACAGAGTTATCTTTTTGCACAATTGTGGGTGAATACGGATTGTTCAAGACATTGTCTTCAAATGTAAATTGTAAACATAAAACATCAAAAAAAATATTTAAACATAACTCATATCACATATGTATATGATAGTTTCCAGCAAATCAAAGAAAGTAGTTGGTGAATAATTGATACATGATGGGAAGACAAATTTTTTGTAATTAGTTCCCTGAAGACATTGTTAAACTTCTTTTGCCACAAAATAATTAGGTATCTAAAACTTCACGGCATTAGCAGCGAATGCAAATATCACAATGTAGAAGGAAAAACTCACAATATATTCAGTGAGTAACCAAGTACTGTATTTATCACATACCATAACTCAACACAAATAACATAAAAAATACAAATTTGGGATAGAGTTTCTCGGGTCCGGGTCCATTCAGGGTTCACCATAAGTGGACTAGAAAAAATCGGGTTAATTTTGGGTCAGGTTTAGGTAACCGGCATCATATTTAATTATTAATAATTAATTCCTGTTATTTTCATTTTTTATAATTTCATGAAAATCAAATGTATGATCATGTTTTAATAATAATTTTATATATTGGTTTTTATTGTTTTAAATTTTATTTAATAAATTGTAGAAAAATATTATTATATACATGTACAAGAAATTTTGAATGTAATTATAACTATAGTCTATCCCGAGTATAAAATATTTAACTCTAACTCAAAATATAGCTTAGTACTACAACGTGTCTTATATTGTTTAGAGGCCGTTTGATTCGAGCTATTCTGGAATCATGTATGGGTTTTCTTCATTCCAACACCATACATGGTGTTTGGTTGAGAAAATAAAATTTTAAAACCAATTCCTCAAACCCCCAATGTATGGGTTTTTGATACCCTAAGAGAGAGGTGGGTATGAGGGATGAGTATTGAGAATCAATTTTATTTCTACTATTTTCATCTCTATTTAAGCAATTAAATGTAAATGTTTAATACAAAATAAATCAATGACGCAAAAATATATTAAAATAATAATTAAATTAATATTACAAATTAATTAAAATTAATAACTCTAAAATATTTTAAATCAAACATATTCATTCCAGCACTCAACTAAACACATGATATCAGAAATGATACCTCCACCCCATACCACCTTAACCAGATTCCTGATTCCAATCTCATACCATTTCACGAACCAAACGACCCTTTATTTATTTATTTTATAATATCAATAGTATACCAAACTACTAATCAACCAACTTTTAATGTTTTGATTTTAATAATATAGTGTAGATATATTAACATAATATATTATTAATTAGTTATATATTTTTTAATATTAATTATTAACATTTAATTAATTAATTAATTAATATTTAATACAGTGTTATTATTTCCAGTTGGGTTTGGGGTACCTGTGGGTAATTCAGGTCGAGTTCAAGGGCAAACTTGATCTATTGAAATTTTGGGTCGGATTTAGGTTTGGGTGAATTTACGAGTCTGTTCAACCCGATACCCGAAATTGTCACCCCGGGTAGACATCAGAACAAGCTAGTAAGAATCTTTAATACATGAGCGAGATATATTTTAATCTAAACAACTTAAAGATCACTTGTAACAACTAGCAGCATAAAGGCCTGAAATGGACCAAACCCATATTATCACAGACTGACATAGGCTGCTTTGTCGAGCTAAAGCCAACTCATCCGGTTAAACATATATTCTGAACTCCATTAATCATTCATTAGTTGAAGGTTAGACTGCACCAATATCAAAACAAGCAAATGTGCAAGATAATCGGTAATTGATTTCACATTTTGATCCAAAATTGATGTTACCTTAAAATACAAAACAGTTGCACAAATAGAATAAGTATCACACTACTAATAGCAATAGCATTTCAGATCCATGGCTTTATAAAGCAGTACTACCACATCTAAAATTTCTCAACTGCAGACCCATAATAACATAAGATTAATCTCCATATATATGAGTAAAACCCTAAAAATTAACCAACAAATAAGTCATAATATTAGGATACCTAGTCTAAACAATATCCACTTCTTCATATTAATTTATTAGCGTAATTATGTTAAATAAAGGAACTTTTTTTATTGCTCTGCTACTATAACCTAGAATATTCCTCAATAACTACATATCTAATATAAACAAACTTTATAATAAAATAAAATTAACTAGATATTCATAACGATAACTTAAGATATGATGTGTAATTATATATGTGTTGCACATCATCTATTAACCCAAAATACATATGAAATAAATTTTTAATCTTGCTCAATATCACTTACTCATTTATACTTGTTTCCAGTTAGCACATAAGTTAACTTTAAATTAGTCATCTCCTGGTAGATTCTGAACAAGATCCATTCTTTGAAGTACATATTAGTAATATGTGATAACATTCAACTAATGACATGTTAAACCAGGTTAAACATACAGAGTAAGTCCTAACCGAAAAAAGTGTATGGGCGTAAGATGTCAGGCCTTACCTCTACTCAATAGAGTAGAGAGGCTGTTTCTACGAAATTCACGCTTTTGGGAAATTTACCAGAAAATCAAGAAATTGTTTTTATATAATTTTGAAGACATTTGATGTAATTTTAGCAGCTGCAAGAAAGGGACTAGAAGGATACTGTAAATAGTAAAATAAAATGTATCTGGGCAACATAGATATGCAGTAAAAATAGTTTGGAATTGGAACAACAAAAAGAATAGTACAATAAAGTGCAGGTAAGCAAAATATATCTGTTGATAAAGCACTCCTAACAACAGCACCAATCCTGATTTTTAACAACACCAGACTTTATGACGCAAATCTAATGTTCAATGTTTACTTCAGCAAATAATGAAATTAAATACGAATGTAAATGTTGAAGAGCTTATATAAAAAATAGCACAAACCTCTGGCGCCATCCAACGATAGGTCCCAGTTTCTGCAGTCATCATCTCTGTCACAGTTTCTTCCCTTGCCAAACCAAAATCTGCAAGCTTTACCGATTTCTGATTGGCCGTAAGCAACAAATTATCTGCATTAAGATTTCATAATATGGTTATCTTGTAAGAAACATACTTTTATGTGGTAGAAATATTACTTGATAAGTTAATTATAGATGAACAAGGAACAAGTAAAATGAAGCAATTCATGTGATCTATAAAATCCAAACAACACGTATTTCTTTATATAATACTCTACTATGTAAAACAATAATATTATGGATAAACTCGTTCATAAATAATCAACTAATTGACAATACATTAGAAAGTGAATTACAATTGAATAACTCATGGAAAAATAAGTTTACAGCTTTGAACATACAATCCAAAGATAAACATATTTTTACGTGTACTTTTCCACATATACCCCCTCACTATTCAAAATAATAATAATTTTGAGCTGACTAGATATCCAGTACCTGGTTTTAGATCTCTGTGTATAATTCCATTCGCATGTAGACAATCTAAGGCTCGAGCAATGTCAATGGAAAAACTCAAAGCTGTATGAAGATCAAGTTGATTTGGACGAATGCTGAGCAAATACTTCCGGAGTGACATTCCTGGCAGGAGCTCTGTAACTATCACCATTAAAGGATCCTTACAAGCCCCAATGAACTGCAATAACGGAAAAAAGATATGCTTAAATAGTTGCTAAAAAAACAATATATGAAACTACTATATAGAAGAAAATGAAATCTGGATGCAAATTGCAATACAGGGAACCCTGCTAATGGCATGCTTAACAATATGATATGCACATAAATCTCATACGCAGAAATCCAGCAGAACAGAAAGAAACAGTAACTTAAAGGAAAACAACCGCCAACATAGAGCTAACGGACTGACCTTTACAAGATTGTCATGTTTTACTCTTGACATCATATTAACTTCCCTAGCAAAACGACTTTCAAGTGCATCTTTCTCTTCTGGGTTGCTACCACGATTGAGAACTTTGATTGCAACAATCTGATCCCCATACCTGAAAATATAATCTTAAGAGGCCTACTTAGTTCCAGCAATATATGTCATAGGAACCGGAACAGAACCAGCATTAGTTGATAACACAGGATTAACGAAGTCTTAGTATTGGCACAAACAAATTCAGCTACATACTTAAAAAAAAAAAAAAATCAGCTACATAACTCGTGCCACATACATACTTGCGAGTTGCGACAGAATCCAAGGATGCATATATTAACTTAAAAGATATACTGAGAAGACAAGCTGAATCATAGTATCTAGAATTCACATACATGAATATCTTACATATAATAAATTAGAAGAAAATTGGGTTCTTTTATCTTTCCTACAATTCTAAAAATTACAAACAAAGCTAGATAAACAATAATATACAACATTGAGGCCTCGAAATCAATCAGCATACACTCACCTTCCTTCATAAACTTTCCCATGAGCTCCCTGCCCGATTTTCTTACCTATAAACAACAACTTAGGATCAACCAACACCCTATCATCAATAACCGAACATGATCCCACAATGGATCCATTTGATTTTGAGCTTTGTTGTTCACCCGACTTCCTCGAATGATTCTCCCCTTCTTCTCCACTACTACCTATTCCTATAATTTTCTTCTCCCCACAACTCATGTTCACCACTTCAAATCAACCACAAATGCCTCATATTGAATCAAATACACAACACTACTAATCTTCAATTATTGAACAAAACAATAATACATAGCTTTCCAAATTTCCATAAAAGTCAAAACAATACTTACAATCTCAATTTCACTACTAGCTTCTCAAATAAGCAACACAAACAAAATACAAAAACTCTAACAACACACCCCACCACTCATAAAACCAAAATTCACCCTTAAAGTAAACTTCTTTTTTACTGTATCACACTAAATTCCAAAACTTCAAGTTGAAGACTAACCCTAAAACCTACAAAGACTACAAACAAGACTTTTGTGTAAAGATGTGATTTTTAAACAAAAATGGAAAAAAGAAGCAAGTGGGCAGGCTTAAGATTGTTAAAGGAACAAACCCAAGTGAGCTTTTTGGGTGGTTTAAATTATGACCGGAAATGTAATATTCCGGCGAGTTGGTTTTTCAATAAAGGGAGGACAAAAGGTTAAAAGAAAGGGAGAGTGTATGTATATCTGTTTGTAACGAATAAAAAAATAATAATTTATTAATAATTAGGAGAGGGATGTTGATGGGAGAGAACTAATGGGAAAAAGGCACGTGGAGAGCACATACATGGGAGGGAGGCTTTTTCAAACTAAATAAAATATTTATTTAAAGTGGTGGAAGTGCGATTGACATTCTTGATGTTCATCTCATCGCATCGCATTTTGCACGTTTTGTATTTAATTTTTCGAATTTATTCTGTTTGGATCGGAAGTTAAATTGACTAATTGAGTTTGAACATTTTTCAGGTTTCATTCGTTCAAAATTAAGATTTTTTGGAGTTCTTGGATTTTGAACATCAGTGACAAGATATGACTGATTTTAAAAAAGAGATTGAGATCCTAACGTTAATTTAAGATATTTTTTCCTAAGGTCGTCCAAAGTACATGTAAATGAACATTTATAATCATTTATTATTATTTATTCACTTACCATATATTTTACTTATATATGAATTAGGTAAGCAAATAATTATGTAATTAATATAATACACGAAGACAATTACTATTAGTGACAAGATATGACTAATTTTAAAAAATATGAACGAAATTGGTATTCATTTGTTCAAAATACTAATTTTTAGAAATAATATCCAAACAAGCGCGTCACTCTTAGGTCTCGTTTGTTTAGATGTAACCCAACTACGTAACTCAAAATTCCTTGGATTAAAAATTCGTTACAGTGTTTGGTTCGTTGTAATTTAAATCTGACAAAGTAACTCCAAGTTCCAAGGTTTTGATAGTTATCACAAAACATGAGAACTTAGTTACCAAGGTCTACCATGATCTTACATAGCTATCAAGTATATAATCATTAACTAATTACCAAAATTAATAATGCAGTATGTAGTTACATAGTAATAAACCAAACACAAACATTTCAATTACCTTGGAACCTATAATTATAAATTAGTTACCGGGAAGTTCAAGTTCCTATGTAAATATAAAATTGACGAAACAAACGAGGCCTTATACTGTAATGTTATTTGATAAAATTCTACATGAAGTATAATTATAATATGGTAAATTTTTTGTATAAATCACTTAAATTTTACACATGTAATACAATATACTTTTCACTTATATAACAACACTACAACAGTGAACTAAATTCAAAATTTTAAAAAAACATATTGTATGTTTTCTGAAAATATCATGTATAAAATTTATTTTAAATGCAGCACAATATATACAGTATATATATGATCTAAGACTTATACAATTTAAATAATATACACAGAACACAACTTAATATTTACTTATTTATTTTCACGTTCAAGTTATTATCAACAATATTTATGCGATACTTATTATAATAATTAAAGTTGTAAAAATTGGAAATCAATTTGATTCAATTTTATTTCCAGAAAGTGAGTATTCGAAACTCAGAAAATACTCGGAATGAGTACTCGAAAAACTAGTCATACATCATTTTTAATTCTTACATTCATATATTCACTTCATTTCATTCAAATTCTATTATATATTAATAATTGTTATCTAATAATTTTAGTAGTACAATAATAATAAATAAATATAGAAAAGTTACCAATATTGCTAATAATTGACGATCTTAAAAGTTACTAATATACATTTTTGTTTAAATTAGAAAATAAATATACTAAAAGGAATCATTAAAAAATGAGTCTAGTTATATCGCATTTCATCCAAATGAGCACCTATTCATTGAACAGTGACTTGAAATTAATGATATGTCAATTTACAATAGTTTAATTAATAATATTAATGTGAATGAAGGGGGTTTATTAATTTATAATCAATTAAATAATAACACATATCATTTTATAGTTCATTTTTGTACTAAATTCAATACCTATTAGCATTATTGATCATTGAATACGCCTATCTTTCATTAATCGTAAATCAATTTTTTGGATAATTGTTGTGCAATAAAATCTGAGCTTACGAATTTAATGCGAGGGTTTAATGAGCTTCGAGCTTTTATGGTTGCACTCGTGTATCCGGACTAAATTGGTCCTCACAAGATGCCTACGTATCTCAAATCGTTATTGAGAATCAAGCCAAAGACGTAGTTCTTGGTGTTGCCCTCGGGGCTATGGCGGCAGGGGCACACCAAGGACGTAGTGACTTGTATGTCCTTATTCGAGGATGAAGTCTAAAACGTAGTTCTAGGGGTGCCTTCGTGGCTTGTTGCGCCTTTGAGGCGTTGTGACGTATGGAGCTGTGCCCAAAACGTAGTAGATGACGTATGGAGCTGTGTCCAAAACGTAGTTCTGATTGTAGGATCAGGGTCCTTATATAGGCGTCTAGAGCCTAGTATCTATGGTATGTTTAGGAGTCTTAGCGAATAAGTCTCCTTTTTGATATTGGATAAACATTGTATTTCTTGCTGGAGAATTCGTTTCCTTGTTGATAAAGGCTATGACTCATTAATTGCCTTTAATTGGGATTCCGGATCCTTCTTTGATGAATTTACCATATTTTGGACTCTTTTTATGAGCTGTATATTTTCCCTATTAATTAATTACGAAATTAATGAATAATTAGGGTGTCGGGCCTTAAATATCGGCCTTTCCATTGACTTGTCAATTATATTTCTATAATTACTTTTCTGACCATATCATTTGCCCCCCAACTTCTGGGAAAATCTCCTTGGGGTTTTCGTAGAAGTTATAACGTGTTTTTCCTCAAAATTTTCCATTTTTAAAGGCATTTTCGACCAGGAAACAGGTCATTTTCGACCTCCTTTTTGACCAGGAAACAAGTCATTTTCGACCTCAAATTCGACCAGGAAACATGTCATTTTTGACCTGAAACTCGATCTGGATTTCGACCTCGACTGGAGTGAGGTCGAAGGTTTCGACCTCGATTTTTAAGTCTTTTTCGACCTCGAGCCTTCGACCTCAATCCAGCCTTTTTTCGACCTTGATTGGTCCCAGGTCGATGGTTTCGACCTCGACTTCCCAGTCATTTTCGACCTCGGTCATTCGACCTCGATCCCTTATACTTTCGACCTCGATTTACAGGTCATTTTCGACCTGGGTCATTCGACCTCGATTCCTCATACTTTCGACCTCATTTTGCAGGTCATTTTCGACCTGGGTCATTCGACCTCGTTCCAGCCTTTTTCGACCATGATTTCTAGGTCAATATCGACCTCATTCTTTTGTTTTCGACTTTATTTGGGAGCGAGGTCGTTGGAATCGACCTCGTTTTCCCATATGTTTTCGACCTCGGTCGTACGATTTCGATTTAATGTCTTTTCGACCTTAAATCTTTGATTTTACCTTGGCTATATTTCAAATTTCATTCTTTTCTTGGGCCTTAACTAGCCCAATTTTTAATTGGACTTAAATTATTCCAACCTTGGGCCTTATTGGGCCTTTATTGATTGGGCTTCGAATTTGCCTGAGACCCAAATTATTTGGGTTTTAATCTCTATAATCCATAAATGGATTTGTGGGCCTTAACTGGCTATAGACGGTTGCCCTTCCTTAACCGGTTGGGTTTCCAGTCACTAGGCGATTCCTGGCGAGATTTTCTGTTGAATCTCATCGTTTTCTGGGTTTCTTACTTGAAGTTTTGAAGAATTCTTTGAAGATTCTGGGCTTTCTTTGAAGATTCTGGGTTTAAAATGGCTGATCGCGCTTCCCAACGTCTATGATAATGCACTAAGATTTCATAGAAGTTATACCGGTCTTTTTCGAGACTTGGGGTCTTTTTATCCCTTACCTGGGACTTACTACCCTTTTTTGGGGATTTTAATATACACTAGTGTTTCACGAGTATCGTCTTGGTGTAAAGTGTGGAGCGACCTACACATTTACGACGATTTTGCCTTATTCGAGGCTAACTTGACATTTGCATAAGCCTTTTATGTCTTATACCGTCTTGTTTTGGCTTCAAGCCTTTCATTGAGCATATCGAATGATGGGGTTTGGACTGAATGTCTTAGGTTTCTGGGGTTTCAACCCTTCATTTGCTTTCTAGGAAGCTCATGATTTCATCGAACCTTATTTCTATTTGTCCTAGTAGTGAGTCCAATCAGGACACATTTGAAACATAATAGACTTTCAAATTTGAGGCATGCCAAGTCCTTGGCACCTCATGCCCTTCGAGGGTTTCTAGCTTGTACGAGCCTCGACCAAATACGTTCTTGACGCGATATGGTCCTTCCCAATTTGGGGCCAACTTGCCTTTTTGTCCAACTCCGGATGCCTCAATCTTTCGGAGGACTAAATCTCCTTGTCGAAAGAATCTCTCTTTAACCCTTAGGTTCTAATAGAAAGATGCTCGTTTCTGATGCTGAACTATCTTGGCATTTGCCTCATATCTAACTTCATCAATCAAATCTAAGGCCAGCCTCAAGCCTTCCTCGTTTGTTTCTGGCTCATAAGCCTCAATTCTTGGAGACGTGTGAGTAATCTACACTGGAACCACTGCCTCTGCCCCATATGCCAACAGAAAGGGGGTATCTCCAGTGGTGACTTTGCAGGTAGTACGATATGCCCATAGTATGGGGAGCAATTCGTCCACCCAAGTGTTTCTGGAGCGTTCAACTCTTTTCTTCAGTCCATCTAGGATAATTCGATTTGCAACCTCAGCTTGCCCATTTGCTTGAGGATGGGCGACAGAAGTGAAGCGCAACTTGATATCGTTCTCATCACAATATTTCTTAAACTCATCGTTGTTAAACTGAGTTAGATTGTCTGTGACCAAGATACGTGGAATCCCGTATCTGCATATCACATTTTCCCAGAAGAAATGCATCACTTGCTTGGTGGTTATCTTGGCTAATGGCTTAGCCTCAATCCACTTGGTGAAGTAGTCGATTGCTACTATCAAGAACTTTCGTTGTGCACTTGCCATTGGGAAAGGTCCAAGTATATCCATTCCCCACATGGCAAATGGAATTGGTGAGTTTATGGATGTCAACATCTCTGGTGGTTGCCTAACCACTGGTGCATGCTTCTGGCACCTTTCACATTTCTTCACGTAGCTTTTATCATCTGCTAGCATGCTTGGCCAGTAGAAACCTAGACGAGTGATCTTATGGGCAAGGGCTCTGCCCCCCAAGTGCTGCCCACAAATTCCTTCATGTACTTCCTTCAGGGCCAATTCTGCCTCTTGAGGTCTCAAGCATTTCAGATAAGGAATGATGAAAGACTTCTTGTATAGAATTCCCTCAATCAGGGCATACCTTAATGCTCTCACATATAGCTTTCGTGCTTCTGAAGTGTCGTTGGGTAGCCACCCATTTTCCAGATGAGCTTTGATGGGATCCATCCAACAACTGCCAACATCAATGGGTGCTACCAACTTTCTGTTGATGTTTGGGGTCTTCAAGACTTGGAAGTATACACTCCCTGCATAGTTTTCGATTTCAGAAGAAGCAAACTTAGACAAGGCATCAGCCTTCATGTTTTCTTCCCTTGGAATGTGCTCTACATAGCATTCGTCGAACTGAGTCATGATGGCCTTGACAAGTTTCAAGTATTTGGCCATGACTTCATCTCTGGCCTCGAATTCCCCATTTACTTGGGAAACCACTAGCCTCGAGTCTCCACATACTTTCAGAGTTTTGACCCTCAAGGCTCCAGCCAGCCTTAAGCCAGCTATCAGGGCTTCATACTCAGCCTCATTGTTTGTCGTTGGGAAGTCAAGTTTTAGTGCATACTCTATGAGGAATCCATCAGGACTTTGTAGCACTAAACCGGCTCCACTTGATTTTGTTTTTGATGCTCCATCAAAATAGAGCACCCAATATTCTTTGAACTCCATCTCTTGATCTTTCTCGTCTCCCACTATTACTTCCTGCCCCCCGACTTCTTGGTTGTCAATGGTGCATTCAACCATGAAGTCAGCAAGTGCTTGAGATTTTATGGCCGTTCGAGGCTTATACTTGATGTCAAATTCTCCTAGTTCAATAGCCCATTTGATCAACCTTCCGCTTACTTGAGGGTTGTGCAAGATGTTTCTTAGGGGCTGATTAGTCAAGACCTCCATCTTGTATGCCTGGAAGTATGGACGTAATTTTCTTGAGGCCATAATCGAGGCTAAGGCAAACTTCTCTATCGTAGAGTAGTTTATTTCTGCCCCATGTAGGATCTTGCTCACGTAGTAGATGGGTTTCTGAACCTTCAATTCTTCTTTTACCAAAACCGCTCCAAGGGTAGTATTGGATACTACCAAGTATAGATAAAGAACCTCTCCTGGTTTTGGTTTGGCCAATAGTGGTGGCTCAACCATATATTTCTTCAAGGCTTCAAAGGCCTCTTGGCTTTCAGATGTCCATTCGAAATTTTTCACATTCTTAAGTGCTTTGAAGAAAGGTAAGCACTTCTCTCCTAACTTGGAGATGAATCTTCCTAACGCTGCCACTCTTTCAGTTAATTTCTGAACATCCTTGACAGACCGTGGCGGTTCCATGTCTAGGATTGCTTTGATTTTATCCGGATTAGCCTCGATTCCTCTCTTGGAAACCATTAGGTCTAAGAACTTTCCTGAGCCAACGCCAAAAGCACATTTAGCTGGATTCAACATCATCTTATGGTGCCTTAGCACTTCAAATGCCTCTCAGAGGTGCTCAATGTGATCGGCCTTATCGAGGCTCTTGACTAGCATGTCATCTACGTAGACCTCCATGGTTTTTCCAATTAGGTGTTCGGAAATTTTGTTCACCAACCTTTGGTAGGTTTCCCCTGCATTCTTAAGCCCAAATGCCATGGCTAAGTAACAGAAAACACCAAAGTCAGTGATGAATGATACCTTGGAGATGTCATCTTTGTGCATCTTGATTTGGTTGTATCCGCTGAAGCCATCCATGAAACTTAGCATCTCGTGCCTAGCTGTTGCATCTATTAGAGCATCAATCCTTGGTAAGGGAAAACAATCCTTAGGACATGCATCATTCAAGTCGGTGAAGTCGACGCACATCCTCCATTTCCCATTGGCCTTTTTGACCATCACTGGGTTAGCCAACCTTTCTGAAGATACTCGTACATTTTGATACATGTTTTTGACATCATTGAATATTTGGAATCTATACTTTATTTCACAAAGTATGAGATTGGGGGAGATTGTTAGATCAGAATTCAATGATCGTCAGAAGCTAGACTCAACTGATCAGGATTGCTGACGTCATCAGTATTGCATGGTCATCAGTATTTGATCAAGCGTCAGTATCTTATTGATCATCAGGATTCCTACTCAGACTATGATCAGGATTGATCATCAGAACTTGAAGCTGATCAGGATTCCTACTTCGAGTTATATTTGGAGTCTAGATAAACATGGAAGTTTATTCTATTTGTTCCTGGTTTGTAGAATGTAGCTATCAATTAAGGATAGGTTTCTATCTTTGTTATTGATTAGGACTTATCTTGTTATTGATAGAGAAGATGTGTGCACTATATAAACACAGTCTTGGTTTCGATTTATGTATTCATTCGAGAGAGAACATAATCGAATAGAAGCTCTCGAGAACATAGAATTTCTTGAGAGAGTTTTTGTAAACTAGCAGCTCTCAAGAACATCAGAATTTCTTGAGAGAGTTTGTAACAGTTTTATATCAGATTTAATAAAGCTGTTATCTTTCTTTTCATATTTGTGATATATACAATAAGAAGTCGATTATCTTACACTATTGTATTCAACCCCCCTTCTACAATAGATTATTACTGGGCAACAATTGGTATCAGAGCAAACTGATTTAATTCTGAATCAGATACGATCTAAAGATGTCGACAACCAAGTATGAAAGCATGAAGATTCCCATCTTAAAGATATCAGAATATCCTACATGGAGGGTAAAGATGCTGATGTACCTGGAGGCTATGGATCCTGACTACTTGGACAGGATTCGTGATGGACCATATATACCAACAAAGTTCGTAGAACGAACAGATACAGTACCAGAACATTATGTGGTCAAAGCTAAAGCTGAATGGACTCCAGAAGAAAAAGCTCATGTACTCAGGGAACCAAAGATAAAGAATATCTTGCATAATAGCCTTGATGCTGTCATGTCAAACAGAGTGATTGCATGCAAGTCTTCAAAAGAAATCTGGGATACTTTGGAAACTCAGTGCCAGGGATCTGCATCTGTTAAGAAAAACAGAAGGGCTCTTTTGATTCAAGAATATGAACAATTCGATGCAAGACCTGAAGAGAGCCTGACTGATCTATATGATAGATTTCTGACACTATTGAACAGCTTATCCTTAGTTGACAAAGTATATGAAACTGAAGATTCAAACACCAAATTTCTTAGAGCTTTACCTGAAGAATGGGATACTCAGACCTCAATCATTAGACACCAGTATGATCTGAACATTGTGTCTCTTGATGAGATCTATGGGATGCTAAGAACTCATGATCTTGAAGTTCAACAGAGAAAGAACAAGAAAAGCAGCAAGGCAAAGTCAATTGCTTTGAATGTAGAAGCAAAATCAAAAGGGAAAGCTATGGAGGTCTCTAAAAGGAAAGCAAGAGTAGCTGAGTCAGATCCTGACGACTCTTCATCAGATACTGATGGCAATTCTGATGCCAATACTGGTGATGAATCTTCTGATTCAGACATGGAAGAGATGGTTGCTATGATTGTCAGAAACTTCAGAAGGATGAAGTTCAGGAAGAATAGAAGACAAGGCAACTTTCAGAAAAAGATCTTCAAAGCAGACAAAGACAAGTATATCAAAAAGGACAGCAAGGGTAGCAAATTTGACAAGTCAAAGGTTAGATGCTACAAGTGTAATGGTATGGGTCACTTTGCTTCTGAATGCAACAAAACAAAGGCACTCATCACATCAAGCAAGGATTGGATGGACTCTTCCTCAGAATCTGATACTGAGGTAGTCAACTATGCGTTAATGGCCAATGCTGATGTAATTGCTGCTCCTGATGATAAGGTACTATATACTATCTTTGATTTTGATACTGATAATGCTTCTGAGTTAAGACGTTTTCTAAAGTCATTACATATTAGCTTTAGAAGTCAAACTGCTGAGAATACTAGAATCTTATCTGAGATGTCTGACCTTAGAAAGAGGAATGAGATATTAGAAGCTGAATTTTCTCGTATGCAAGAAGTACAAAAAGAATGTGATAATGCTAAACACATGCACTTAGAGATGACATCTAAATGTACTTCCCTTGAAAAAGAACTTGAATATGCTAATGAGAAAATCAGAACCTGGACAGACTCTGGTAGGAAATTTCATGAGATTAATACCTCTAAGAATTGGAAAGAGTGTCTAGGATATAAGTCAGATGAAGATAAGAAATTAGCAGAGAAAATTGTCATTGATGAGACAGTCAGTTCAAAGACCTATAGACATGTTATAGACTCAACCAAATCTAAGATTACTCCTGTTAATTTTGTTTTTGGTAAGGATTCCAATTCTACTTTTGAAAAGGGATCTTCTTCTACTCAAGGAATTAAAATTATAAAGTCTAAACCTGTCATGAACAAAGTCACTAAGAATGTAGGTCTATTGTCTCAAAAACAACTTAAAGATAAAATCTGTGAGGTTACAGATAAGAAAAAGGGAGCTACTGTTAAGAGAAACAGGAATGGTAAAATTGGGATCAATAAAGAAAATGGTTATAAGTATATCCCAAATGCACCTAGAAAGAGTTGTTTTAATTGTGGTAACTCTAATCATCTTGCTATTGATTGTAAAAAGAGTAAGAAGAAAATTGCTGAAATTCCTAAGTCTGATGTTAGGAATAAATCAGTATTTTACAAACCACAAAATTCCTGTTTTCATTGTGGTAGTCTATGGCATTCTATTTATACATGTAAAGAGTATCATGATTTGTACTATAACTTTTATGATCCATTGCCTAAGTTTGAAAGTAGTACAAAGTCTGATAGAACTGAAAATGTCATAGTGAAGCATACTTTTGTTAATACTGATACTGACAAAGCAAATCCTAATGGAGTAAATCCTGTCAGGACTGCTAAAGTCAAAAAGTCTTCTGCTGTTAAATTTAATAAAATGCATGAACAAGGAATCCAACAAGTGTGGGTTCCTAAACATTCTGACTAGTGTTTTACTATTCTGATGCAGGGTAAAAGGAAAAATGTGTTAGTCATGGATAGTGGATGTTCTGTGCACATGACTGGAAACAAAGCCCTGTTATCAGAATATGAGGAAAAAGCTGGCCCAACTGTGTCTTATGGAGATGGCAACATTGGACAAACCTTGGGATATGGCAATATAATCATTGGAAATGTCATCATTGAAAAAGTAGCTCTAGTGAAGGGACTAAAACACAACTTGTTGAGTATTAGTCAAATCACTGACAGAGGTTATCATGTCAATTTCTATTCCACACATTGTGAAGTAGTCAGTAAAGCAACAGGGAAGATAGCACTAACTGACTACAGGCATGGTAACATATATGAAGCCAACATTCTCTCAGATACTGATGGCTCCCCTACATGTTTCATCAGTAAAGCTTCAGTAGATGAAAGTTGGAATTGGCACAAGAAGCTTTCTCATCTCAACTTCAGCAACATCAATGAGTTGGTTAAGAAAGAGTTAGTAAGAGGATTACCTAATGTCTTATATACACCTGATGGACTCTGTGATGCATGCCAAAAAGCAAAACAAAGAAGGACATCATTCCAGAGTAAATCAGAATCCTCTATTGAAGAACCATATCACATGCTACATCTTGATCTGTTTGGTCCAGTCAACATCATGTCCATCAGTAAGAAAAGGTACACTCTTGTAATTGTTGATGAATATTCTAGATTCACCTAGGTGTATTTTCTGCATAGAAAAGATGAAACTCCTGAAGTTCTGTTGGATCATGTGAGGATGATTGAGACAACCACAAAGTACAAAGTCAAGATTCTGAGAAGTGATAATGGTACTGAATTTAAGAATTCAAAGATGGAAGAGTTCTGCAAATACAAAGGAATCATTCAACAATTCTCTGCTCCTGGCACACCTCAGCAAAATGGAGTAGTAGAAAGGAAGAATAGAACTCTTATTGAAGCTGGCAGAACTATGTTGGAAGAAGCTAAATTACCTACATATTTCTGGGCAGAAGCAGTCAACACAGCATGCTATACACAAAATCTCACATTGATAAACAGGCATGGTGTCACTCCTTATCAGTCACTCAAGGAGAAGAAACCAAGTCTGAAGCATTTGCATGTGTTTGGCTGTAAATGTTTTGTTCTCAGAACTCATTCTGAACAGCTAGGGAAATTTGAAACAAAGGCTGATGAAGGAATATTCATAGGTTATCCTACATCAAGAGCCTTCAGAGTTTTTAATTTGAGAACAAGAACTGTCATGGAGTCAATTCATGTATCTTTTGATGATAAGAAGATAACTGGAATCATTGAAGACTCGCATGATAGATTGTTATTTGAAAATGAAGCTTCCAAGGAACCTGAAGAAATTGAATCAGATCCTGTCAATTCATCAGATACTGATGGGTCACCAAATCCTGATGACTCACCAGGTACTGATGGTGCTAATACTGATGATGCAAACAACAGTGATACAACTAGTAGTGCTAATGTTGAGGGGGAGCAACGACATTCAACTACAAGTTCAGAGTCAACTCAATCATCAGGACAGAATTCTTCAGATACTGATTCAAGTGAAGATCCTGATAACACATCAGGAGGGCAAAGCAATAATTCAGGGAGAGCTTCAAATCAATCAAATTCTTTCAATCAAGATAACACCAATCCAGGGGGAGCATCTACTTCAAGAAACAATTTGACACCAGCAAGGAAATGGACAAAAGATCATTCTCCTGATTTGATAATTGGAGATCCTGATGCAGGTGTTCAAACAAGAAGTGCAACTCAGAATGAATGTTTATATAATAACTTTCTATCCAAGGAGGAGCCTAAGAAAGTTGAAGATGCACTTAAAGATGCTGATTGGGTTACTGCAATGCAAGAAGAACTGAATGAATTTGAAAGGAATGAAGTCTGGAAACTGGTACCAAGACCAAAGAATAGATCAATTGTTGGTACAAAGTGGATTTTCAAGAACAAGACTGATTCTGATGGAGTCATTATCAGAAATAAAGCTAGACTAGTTGCAAAGGGGTATTCCCAACAAGAGGGAATTGACTATGATGAAACTTTTGCTCCTGTTGCAAGACTAGAAGCCATCAGGATATTTCTTGCTTATGCAGCACATAAGAAATTCAAGGTTTTCCAGATGGATGTTAAAAGTGCTTTCTTAAATGGTGAACTGGAGGAAGAAGTTTATGTTGAACAACCTCCTGGTTTCATTGATCCTAAATATCCAGATCATGTCTACAGACTGGATAAGGCACTTTATGGACTAAAGCAAGCTCCAAGAGCATGGTATGAAACCTTAGCTCAATTCTTACTGGAAAGTGGATTCAAAAGAGGTGCAATTGATAAAACTCTATTTTATTTGAATCATGGTAAGGAGTTGCTGTTAGTTCAGATTTATGTTGATGATATCATTTTTGGGTCAACAAACAATAAGCTGTGTGAAAAGTTTTCCAAGCTTATGCAGTCAAGATATCAAATGAGCATGATGGGAGAAATGAGTTACTTTCTGGGTCTTCAAGTTAAACAGACTGATGAAGGGATTTTTATTAATCAGTCTAAATACACAGGGAATTTACTGACAAGGTTTAACATGCAAGACAGTACTCCTGCTTCAACTCCCATAGCTACAGCTACCAAACTTGATCCTGATCAAGGTGAAGAGGTAGATGTAACTCACTACAGAGGAATGATTGGCTCTTTATTGTATCTCACTGCCAGTAGACCAGATATCATGTTTGCAACCTGTCTATGTGCAAGATTTCAAGCAAAACCTAGAGAACCACATCTGATTGCAGTCAAAAGAATTTTCAGATATCTCAAAGGCACTCCTTCACTTGGCCTTTGGTATGCAAGGGAATCAGATTTTGGGTTGTGTGGTTATTCAGATGCTGATTTTGCAGGATGCAAAATAGACAGGAAAAGTACTTCAGGAAGTTGTCAGTTTTTGGGTGGAAGACTAGTTTCATGGTTCAGTAAAAAGCAGAAATCTATTTCCACTTCAACTGCAGAAGCTGAGTACATTGCTGCAGGAAGTTGTTGTGCTCAGATAATGTGGATGAGAAATCAGTTGTTAGATTATGGCCTGTCATACTCAAAAATCCCTATTTATTGTGATAACCAAAGTGCTATTGCAATGACAGGAAATCCAGTTCAGCATTCTCTTACTAAACACATAAGTATCAGATATCACTTTATAAGAGAACAGGTTCTGGAAGGAACAATTGAACTTCACTTTGTTCCTACTGATCAACAACTAGCTGATATATTCACCAAGCCACTACCTGAAGCTATTTTCAATAAATTGGTGAATGAACTTGGAATGATGAATTTTGAGAATTTCTGAGAAAAAGCTACAGAGAGGAAATCCTGATAAACTGTCAAATCCTGATGGTTATTCAGAAAGGTATGTATCTTTGATCAAATCCTGATAGGACTCAATCCTGACAGGAAGTCAACTGGTCAATCCTGATGTACAGGTCAGTATTTCATTACTTAATTTGTGCCTAATTTTTCGTCAGTATCGGCTGATGGACAGTTGAGTTTTAGTAGGACAACTGTATGCGCGCGTGTGTTGCACTATTATAGATATATCAATACATACACATAAAAGGCGGTGCAGATTTATTTAAATGACACACGTAATCTGTCCACTAATTCTTTGTGCACAAATCATATTTTGCCACCTGTCTTTGAGAGTAATATTTTGTTTTAACAAAATACTTTTCATTGGTCTACATCGTTAATTACTCTCTTATCATCAGTTTTTCGTTTTCTATCTCTCTCTGTGCTTTCATACCCTAATTGCTTCAAATCTTAATTCTCGAGTTTTCAAAAGCATTACAATGACATCTTCATCATTCATGAACAAACAGACAGTGATTAGTGGTGTTACATTTGCCACTAAAAATTTTGTGGCTATTCTAAATCATCAAGATTTACCCAATGAGTTTCATATCATTCAAGATTTTCTAGCTTCAAGCCCATTGAAGTTTGCTTTAACAGAACCTGCAAGTGTTTCTTTTAAGTCTGTAATGCAGGTGTGGAACTCAGTTACTTTTGATAAAGGGCATTCTGATACAATCTTGATGAGTTTTGAATATAATGGAACTACTCACTATTGTGGAGGCAGCCCTGCATTTACCCGTTCTTGGTGATGCTATTCCTGCTAATGTTTCGGACTCTACTCTTTTTGAGTTTGTTACAAAGTTGGGCTACAATGGTGAAGTAAAGAGATATGGAAATCTCTTCAGGACAAAGCTTAAGAAGGAATGGAATTTCTTCTTTGATACAATCAGCCGCTGTTTCCTGAACAAGACATCAAATTTTGATGCTCTTCCATCAGGATCTCTTAAAATTGGGTACTCTCTTATCCATTCTACAGTGTTTGATTATGGGTCTTTTATCTTAAAAGCTTTAAGTGATAGGAAATCAGATAAATTGGGTTCTGTCTGTTTTCTTAGATTTTTACAGTTGATATTTAATCACTTATGTCCTAATGTTGTTTTTGAGGATGATGTCGTTCTACCAATCTGTAGAATTACTGAGAATAATATTAAGTCCTTAGTCAACAGTGATAAGGCAAATGGTTTCATAGGAAATGCTTTTATTCCTGATGAGGTTAGGTTTTTCTTACATCAGAAAATGCCTACTCGTTATGGACTACTTTCTAATGCTATGGGACAAGGTCCAACCCACCTTGTTCCTGACACAAGCATGCAACCTAAACAGTCTAAACAGTTCACAACCACCTCTACTGTCTCTCAAAAGACTTTAGTTGTAAAATCAAAGAAATCAGCTAGAACTGATGTGTCTGGAAGGCAATCAGGTTCAAAGGATTTTTCCTCTACACCACTCACTAAAAAGAAGATACAAGGGGGTGTACAAGGGGTCCTGGTGAAGAAAGCTGATAAGGTTGTTAAGAATGTTCCTGTGAAAAGGAAGTTAAGGTTGATTGATGAAAGTGATTCAGAGGATGACTTACCTATATCCTCTGTGATGAATGTGAACAAGGAAGTTGCTGATACTGCTACTAAAGCTGTGGTACCTTTATCAAAACCACAAAAGACAAGGAAATTATCAAAGAGCAGGTATCATATTCCTTTGACAGTGCAAATGAAGGATACTGATATTCAGACATCAAATCCTGATGAGTCATCTACTCCTGATGCTCTAACAAATCCTGATGTTAGTATTCCTGATGCAACAACAAAAGTTGTCTCTCTATCAGACTCTCCAGCCTCTCCATCTCAGATTAGAGAAATTTCTTGGGAGAAGGTTTCTACAACTGCTTCCTTGGTTGGTCTTACACCTACATCAAAGAAAAAGAGGAATGCAGAAGAGTTAGTCTATCAGAGACAGAAGAAGCTGAAAGGATCAAGCCCACAAGAACCTGAATTTCAGAGTAATTCAGCAGCTACTGTTGATCCTGCCACACAAGAACCACTCAATCAAAGTTTGGGTGAAGGCTTAGCTAGTGGAATGGTCACACAAGAATCATTTTCTCAAAGGGAGAATGAAGACATCAACATTCCAGCTACACAAGAACCATCTTCTCAAAGTGAAGATGCAGGCAAAGCTACAACTTCTGTTGAAAGATTGGTCGAGAACATTGTCAATGAGGGAAGCACACAAGAACCTTTAACTCAAAGTGTTGAAGAAGCTTCTGAACCTCAAGCTCCACAAGAACCATTGGTAGCAAATACTGATGCACGCATATCAAATCCTGACGATGTTCATCCTGACGCTAGTGGTGCTCCTGATAGTGAACCTATTTTGATACAGCCACTTCGTTCAAGACCAATGGATCATCCTATCTCAGAACCACAGGATAAACTGAAAGGTATTGCTATTCCTGATCATGATATTACTCATGATACTGCTGATGATACTTCTGATGATAGTGATGATGATAATGAGAATCGAAAAGAGAAGGAACAGTTTGCTACAGCACTCAAAATTAGTCTTGGAACTAATTTTGGTTCATCAAGTACATATATGGCTAGCAATGCTTTCACTGGGAAAGATCAGAGACAAGATTTTTCTACTCCTTCCTTTGATCCTGCAGAGGCATTTAGACAGAATGAATGGAACAATTCATGGCACCAATCTGATGAATCTATCAGTTTTTCTTCTGCTATTGAACATGCCTATAATGCAGTGAAATCTATAGAGAATCAAGACTTGAAGAATCATCTGAAGGCTACTACTCTATTATCCAAAAGCCTGAAAAGTGAGATTGATTCTATCAAGGGCTCAACTGAAAAAGTGAGGACTGATATCTTTAATAATTTTACAAAGGTGCCTACTACTTTACAACTAAGGGTAGTGGAATCCCAAGTGAAATCTGTTGTTTCAGAACAAACCTCAATCAATCAAAGAATTGATTCTCTGGATACTAAGATAACTGAAATTCAAGCCTCTCTTTCCTTAATTTTGCAATTATTGTCAAATCCTGATGTCAAAAAGGGGGAGAAGGTTATTCAGACAAAATGTACACCTGATCTAGTATTAAGAAATAATGATGATGATACTGGAGATGATGGTGGTGACAAAGTGATACAAGGAGAAACCTCTGATGCTGTTGTTATGAAGACAATCCAAACTTCTCAAAGTCAAACAACGCAGTCAACTCATGTTTCTGATTCTGGAGTTAAGACAGTAAGAACATTGGTGCAATCTCAGATCCTGACGGAAGATCAAATCCTGACACCTGGTCATGGACACATTCTTGCTACAATTCCTGAAGGTGATGAAGATGTAATTATTGATAATCCTGAAGATGCATCAAATTTATTCCAGAAGTTTTCTACAAAAGATGGCAGAATTGTTACTCTATATCACACTGATAAAAGAGTTCAACAATTATATGCAAGAAAAGCACTCTCTACAGCAAGTGAAGAATATCCAGATCTCTCACATGAAGAATTCTTGAGACTACAAAGAGAGACAATGGAAAGCTATACTGCTCCTGCTAGAGGTAGAGGAAACAGAGGTAGGAGAGGTGCTAGAAGAAGTAAAAGAGGTTCTTCAACTCAAACAGTACCTAGACAGACAAGGTCTAGAGGGTTAAGAATTGAAGAAATTCCTGAAGCTTCACAAAATCTAACAGATCCTGTTATCAAGGATATCATGGAGAAAGAAGACAAGGAATTTGTTGAAGAAGAACCTGAATTGAGAAGAAAAACAAGTAAATCAACTCTCAGCAATACAAATCAAATTGAAGATTCTAATCCTGACAATATTCAAGATCCTGACGAATCAGAAATTCTGCAAGAGGTTGATTTGATAATCTTATCTACTGTTGTTGATTGTCACAACAAAGAAGTAGATGAAGAAGAAGAAGCCAGAAGAAGAGATATTACAAAAAGAACATATGAAGATTTCAATCTCTATCTACAAAGGCTTAAAGTTTCAAATGAAAAACAATGGAGAAATACAAGCAGGCAAGAATCTTTACTTGAAAGAAGCTACACTCATGAAAAGGAGAAAGACAAGAAGTGGGAACACATAAGTACACTGAAGTGTGATACACCTATCAATTTTCAGACTGGTGGAATTATTACAAGTGCTTCAAGTGTTGTTGATTTGTCTGATATGGCTAGATCAAAAACACTCTGGTTAAAGATGTTTTCGAATCTGAAGCAAATGTCAAGTTACACAAGAGGAGGTATTGGACACAGGGATGCTGAATTTCTAAACATGACTTATGTTGATCCTTACTCCTTAACTGAAATTGGAGGTACTTTAACTTCTGAAAATCTGAACAATTTATTAGCTGTTGATATAGTTATAGATTGTCGTGATGGTTTTGAAAAGAAAGAAAAGCTTATGTACTTCATGAAAGATGGTAGTGTGAAGATTCTATCTATTCAAGATCTGCTGATGAAAACTACACAGGAACTGAAATATGTTCACTATCTGTTAAGATGGAAGAACCAAGTGTACAAAGTATGGGCTGACATGATTTTGTCAACTATAAGAAGAAGACTGGATGGAAACAGTAATTTCGATGGTAATTATATTCCCATGTACTTAAATCAAAGAGGTCAGGATGTGGAAATGCAAAGAGGTACTGCTGTTAAAGACGTAAGTTTTGGTATGACCCAACTTACTCTCAATCCTGATGGGAAGGAAATTGCTTATCTTTTGCTTGAAGAGCACAGTCTACAGAAAAGCTCCATACAGAATCTCAGAGCAGCTATCTACCAGATTAATGAGGAAGATGAAGAACTCAGAAATCTTAAGGAAAGACTGATTCAAATTCTTGAAGAAAAAGAAGAAAGTTTATTATCCAACTTCTTGAAGATAAATCTGTTCTATCAAAAAGCTTAAACAGATAAGTTGTTTCTGAAGATACTCGTACATTTTGATACATGTTTTTGACATCATTGAATATTTGGAATCTATACTTTATTTCACAAAGTATGAGATTGGGGGAGATTGTTAGATCAGAATTCAATGATCGTCAGAAGCTAGACTCAACTGATCAGGATTGCTGACGTCATCAGTATTGCATGGTCATCAGTATTTGATCAAGCGTCAGTATCTTATTGATCATCAGGATTCCTACTCAGACTATGATCAGGATTGATCATCAGAACTTGAAGCTGATCAGGATTCCTACTTCGAGTTATATTTGGAGTCTAGATAAACATGGAAGTTTATTCTATTTGTTCCTGGTTTGTAGAATGTAGCTATCAATTAAGGATAGGTTTCTATCTTTGTTATTGATTAGGACTTATCTTGTTATTGATAGAGAAGCTGTGTGCACTATATAAACACAGTCTTGGTTTCGATTTATGTATTCATTCGAGAGAGAACATAATCGAATAGAAGCTCTCGAGAACATAGAATTTCTTGAGAGAGTTTTTGTAAACTAGCAGCTCTCAAGAACATCAGAATTTCTTGAGAGAGTTTGTAACAGTTTTATATCAGATTTAATAAAGCTGTTATCTTTCTTTTCATATTTGTGATATATACAATAAGAAGTCGATTATCTTATACTATTGTATTCAACCCCCCTTCTACAATAGATTATTACTGGGCAACAATGGCCGTTCGAGGCTTATACTTGATGTCAAATTCTCCTAGTTCAATAGCCCATTTGATCAACCTTCCGCTTACTTGAGGGTTGTGCAAGATGTTTCTTAGGGGCTGATTGTAGGATCAGGGTCCTTATATAGGCGTCTAGAGCCTAGTATCTATGGTATGTTTAGGAGTCTTAGCGAATAAGTCTCCTTTTTGATATTGGATAAACATTGTATTTCTTGCTGGAGAATTCGTTTCCTTGTTAATAAAGGCTATGACTCATTAATTGCCTTTAATTGGGATTCCGGATCCTTCTTTGATGAATTTACCATATTTTGGACTCTTTTTATGAGCTGTATATTTTTCCTATTCATTAATTACGAAATTAATGAATAATTAGGGTGTCGGGCCTTAAATATCGGCCTTTTCATTGACTTGTCAATTATATTTCTATAATTACTTTTCTGACCATATCAATAATATTTAATGAAAGTATTTTTAGTGATTTTGGTAAGCAAATATGGATATGTTTCAAGTATAATTCAGTATATTATAATTTATTATATAATTTTTTCTTAATATCTATACTATTATATTAAAGACGAAACATTGAAAGTTTTGTAGCCTGGTCAGTTTTTGTAGTCTGGTCACTCCATTCATAGCCGTTAGATATTTTTGATCAAATCGATGAAAATCGTTAGATAAAATATTAAAATTAGTATATAGAATATCTTTTCTATTTTTTCTAACTAAAACATCTCATTTTCCAAAAATATCACAGATAGTTTCATTTAATAAAATAACATAATAAGGTTATAATTGCTAATAAATAACCCATTACCATTTTTAGCCAAAATGTATATTTTTTTATATTTTCTAACTAAAATTTCAATTTTTCTTAAATATATCAATACTATTATATAATAGACGAAACATTAAAAGTTTGGTTGGTCGGTATGGTACATTGTGATTTTACTTAATTACCCTTAATTAATTGTACTTAGTGTTTTTACTTAATTAACCTTACTTATTTATAGAAATATATTATTAAATAATATACTATTATATTAAAGACGAAACATTGAAAATTTTGTAGTTTGGTCAGTTTTTGCACTCCATTCATAGCCGTTAGATATTTTTGATCAAATCGATGAGAACCGTTAGATAAAATATTAAAATTAGTATATATAATATCTTTTCTATTTTTTCTAACTAAAACATCTCATTTTCCAAAAATATCACAGGCAGTTTCATTTAATAAAATAACATAATAAGGTTATAATTGCTAATAAATAACCCATTACCATTTTTAGCCAAAATGTATATTTTTTTATATTTTCTAACTAAAATTTCTATTTTTCTTAAATATATCAATACTATTATATAATAGATGAAACATTAAAAGTTTAGTTGGTCGGTATGGTACGTTGTGATTTTACTTAATTACCCTTAATTAATTGTACTTAGTGTTTTTACTTAATTAACCTTACTTATTTATAGAAATATATTATTAAATAACAATATTACCTATTTATAATCAATTATCTTTTTCACCTAAAATACATTATTTTTTCTAACAAATTCCCCTAAATTTTCAAATATATCACGGACAATTACCCTTTTTAACTAAAACATGTTAATTTTCCTATTTTTCTTTACTAAAACCCCTTCTTTTCCAAAAATATCACGGACAAACATTTAGTTATTTATTTTTAAACCTATATTAATATAACTAAAACATGTTAATTTTCCTATTTTTCCTTACTAAAACCCCTTCTTTTCCAAAAATATCACGGACAAACATTTAGTTATTTATTTTTAAATATATATTAATATTATAATTATTTTTTAAAAGTTTACCTATTTTAACATGTCTACTTATTAACAAATGCAATTACTAAAAATATTAAAATATAAATAACCAAACACCTATTTATAATCAATTACCTTTTTAGCTAAAACACATTATATATTTTTTTTAACAAAGTCCCTCTTTTTTTAAATATATCACGGGAAATTGCCTTTTACAATTTATTTTTTCTATTTTTCTCACTAAAATCCATTCTTTTTCCAAAAATATCACAGGAAACCCCTTACTTATTTATTTAAAACCGTATTAAAATACTTTTAATTATTAAATTTTAAAACATCATTTTCCAAAAATATCACGTGCATTTACCTTTTTAAACTAAATATATATTACATTTTTTATTTTTTCTTACTAAAACCCCTCATTTCCAAAAATATAACGGACAAACCCTTACTTATTTATTTTAAAATCTGTTTTAATGTTTTTAATTAATTAAAAGTGTTTAGCTATTTTAACATGTCTACTTATTTTTTGCACAATTACAATTAATAAAATATTAATAAAATAACAATTAACAATCCGTGCATCGCACGGGTTTTAAGCTAGTAATTTATAAGATAATAATTATTATTTAAAATTTATTAAGTAATTATCACAAAACTATAAGTATTTGTTGTTGAATTTTGAGATGAGTGAAATTTAGTTGACATAATATTTTTAAATAGGCAAAGAACTATTTTACATTTATTTAAAAGAAAGAAATATTTTAATTACTAAAATTACAACTACAGTGTTGCAAAATCCAGGAGGATTGCAAGTAAAAGGGGGGTTTTGGTCCAAGAACTAGACTCAAAAAAATACACACAGCTCTCCCTTATCTATCTCCTGGCCTTCTACTTCTGCCAAAGTGAATTGTATCTATCTACCTATCTATTCATCCATCTGCCATAGTTTCTCATACATGTTCATTCCCTGAAAGGAAAGAAATGGCACAAACATTTGTTTCCTGCCCATCATACTTGCCTGGAACAGGAACAAGAATGACCCATGTTGTGAAATCTTGGCCTTGTGCTTGCAGCAGTAGCACCCGTTACTCCTCTCTATCTTTTTCACCACTCTCCACTTTTCGATTTCGGGGTGTTCCCGGAACTGCTCCCAGGCGTCCTGCATTGCCAAGTAATCTACATTTCTCGATTTCTTCATTGTTTTCTTGCATTTTGCTTGTTTTGTATGTGTCTAATAGTGGCTTTTTTGGGATTTTGGTTTTGAAGAAATATATGCTTTTTCGAGTAATGATATCAAGGTTGGCAGCAATGTTGAGGTTGATGGTGCTCCTTGGAGAGTTATAGGTACTCTCCCTTTTTATTCTTGTTTAATTTTTATTCTTGTGTTCGATTTTCTCCTATTTAATTATGAGTGTTTAGTAAAATTTGGCTTTCTATGTATTGGCAACATGTAATTAGTTATTCGATTAAATTGAATGTATAAATTTAAAGGAATTAATCTTAGTAGGCACTCGGTTAAAGATTTAATTAGAAGATACAAAAGACATATACTATTGTTTTTCAAGAAGCTACTGCTGCTGCTACTAAGGAGTCCTAGTCCTTGCGCCTCAAGAGACCTCATCTCCTAAAAGACATTGACTATATGTTTACTACTTTAGTATGCTAACTTTTTACTCATACCTTCTAGATTTTCGTTACCTAGCATTGTATATAAGTATTTCATAAAAAAAATATATTGGTCTTTCAGTGTACTCTTGTCTTGTGCTTGTGATTGTTGACTCTTGAGTGAAAAGGAGAGTGATATGCCTGCCGGAAGTATCTTCATCTTTGTATCCTATAATATATCTTGTGGCCTTTTGTAGAATTCCTGCATGTAAAACCTGGTAAAGGGGCAGCATATGTAAGGACCACTATGCGCAATTATGTTACTGGAAACACGGTTGAGAAAACATTCCGAGCTGGAAGTAAGGTATTTCTTGTTTTGAAAAAATAATACAAAATGTATCTGTGGTTAAGTAGGGACAGGCTCTCCTTTATTGTACTCTGAGTGTCCTGTTTTATGAAATAGACAAATTTCAAAGCATGAGCAGCTAAGCTTTAGTTTCCTTTTAGTACACCTTGGTACTAGGTTTTGTTACATTCCTCTACCATTACTCAGATTATTATCAATGTATTAAGTTTTGGATGTTATTGAAAAATCTACCTTATTATTGTGTCATCATTATTAAATAATCATTTACATGATCAATTAAAATGGTAGAACATGTATCCAAGACACAGATGGTCACTCATTTGATCGTGTTGCTTAATCCTATCCCTTTTGTTGGGTTTATAAGCTTTAATCTTTTAGGGGTAACTCCCTTCTGATCTACTACAAAAATTGAAGGACATTGTTCACCATGTAAGTGTGTCACTGGGTAGTAGGTTCATGGTAATCATTTAATTGAACTTTCCTATAATCATTATCTAATTTTTTGAACAATTTTGAAAAATGATGTTCTGATCAGCATTTTAGCGTTACACTTGATTGAATGAAATTGGAGGGTAGTATAGCAGGTATTCTCATTCCGCAATATATGTTTGCTTGTTTAAAAAATTGCATTTTTGATTGAGTTGGAAGAAAAATCAATTATTTTCTGCTCATGGTTTTTTATTCACTAAAAGTCTTCGCTTAATCGATTGGAAAGTTATAGACAAGATGTCCACATAAACAGTGTAATGCACCTTTTTACACCATGTGTGGAGAACGTACACTTTGTGTCGTAAAAGAATGCCATCAAAAGAAATGTGTTTAAAATTTTAAATATTCTGAAAAATGCTTTCAAACATTAGAAATGGCAAATACTTAGAACTTCAAACATATATAACGGTGGATCGTGGATTCTTGTCCAAAAGAAAATCTGTGATTTCTTTCTGTGTGTTCCAGATAGAAGAGGCTGATATATTTAAGGAGACAAAGCAATTCACATACAAGGATGGGCCACAATTTGTTTTCATGGACCTGGTAATGCTGATCTTTACTTGATGCAGTGTGCTATGTTTTTATATGTAATTCAGTTTCTCTAAAAACCCACCAAGAAAAGGCTAAAGAAAATTTATTTATATTTAAGCTTCTGCAACTCCTTATTAGTTATGAAATCGTATATAAATACTCTTGCTTATATACATATTAAATCCTCAGAATGTTCTATCTTCAATTGTATTATCTTAGCTTCTTATATGTAGAACAAATGTGGATCCTTGCAAATTGACATTATTGTTTCATAATCCTTAATGTCTACATAGTGATGAAATCTGTAGGGCATATAAGCGGTTATATCGTGAAACGTATTAAATTTGTTGCGAAGTTGAAGTGGTCAGCATCAACATCTTTCTGTGTATCAGTCTGAACTTTAGCTGTAAGGGCTTATAAGGTGGTGTTGTACTTGTTTTAGATGTTCAGTGAAGTCGTATGGCAGTACTTTATTACTTCTATTTTTTTCAATCATCACTGAGATTGTATAAAACACCAGGTTAAATGAAACATTCGTAAGTTCAAAAGTCATGTTATTTCTCATCATCAACATTATAATATTCTTTGTCTGTATATGAAGTGGTGGAAAAATTAGATAGGGACCTCATTGTATTCTTCTTGTCCCTATGTCATAAAATGGGGTCTCTGGACGTTTATATCTGCACTAGCTAGATATGTACAATTGATTTTTCCCTCCATTATTGGCAAGTAGCTAAATCATACACTATAGACTATACTATGCTTTGCTGGTGCTATTCAATGTAATACCACTTGCACGGGCTTACCCTCATCCTCAAGAGAATTCTCTTTCCAAGCAATAAGAAGTAGCTTCATGTTTTTGTCATTGTTCCTTAATATTGGATTATTTATCTGTAGACTACATATGAAGAATATCGACTTAATGCTTCAGACGTTGGAGATAAGGAGAAGTGGTTGAAAGAAGGCATGGACTGCAATCTATTATTTTGGAAGGATAAAGTAAAATTTTCAGTTTTGACATTATAAGTCTGTAGTACCTTTCTGTTTCTTGCAAAGTAAGTAGAATTATTAAGAAAAGTAAGTGTTGATATGGCTGCAGGTCATTGATTTTGACCTTCCGATCAATGTTAAGTTAAAGGTTGTGGAGGTTGATCCTGGTCTTAGAGGTGACACAGCACAAGGTAGTGTAATTTGTCTTTTGTGCTAATCATTAAGATAAGTAGAAAATAATTGTTATGAGTTATAAATAAATCCTAGATACCTTCTTTGACTATTCCTATACAGTTCATGTATCTAATGGCAATCAACTAGTTACAGTCTACCTCCAGTTCAAACTATTGATGCATCAAAATTAAATGAATACTGTTAGTATGGATATATACAAATTACACATCTCCAGATTTTGCTTTCACTTTGTGATGTATGTTTAGAATTCATTTGGTTTCAGTTGGTTCAGGCATAAAAGTACAGGACTAAATGCTGACCATAAGCCTTGAAAGGTTCCCCATACTCCTATTTCTGGATTAGGTGACAAAGCAGCAAAACGGTTTACTAGAGAAATAAAATGTGCTCATTTGTGTTAACCTCCATGCAGCTAATATGTTTTACATAGATGCAATCATGCCAAGGAAATGGTGCCCATAATAAATGGCAGAACTATGGGGCATCCGCCCTCTACATCTTGATTCTTGTGACTAGTATTATGTGGGTTAGTAACACTTTTGCCCATTAAGTGTGTCAATCTATGCTCATAAGCCTTTGAAGAAAAAATTTGTCTGGTTCAACCCTTTAATTATGTGGCTGTGTCCACATAAACCCTTTCCTGAATTTTCTTCTGATAGCAGGCAGGGGCATTATTGCATTAAGGGTTGATCCTGATGATTTTTTTCTTTAAGGGTTTATGTATACAAAGTGACATACTTGAGGGGTGGAAATGTTGTTAACCCAGTACTATGGATTACAGAAATTTACCAAGGATTCTAGTAGTTGAGCTGGTTTTGGGTAATATTGTCGTTTTAAAACAGGTCATGAGTTCAGAACTTGGCACTAACAAATAAATTACTCATCTCAGGCTTTTGGCCAACTTTCTTCATACTTCTTTCGAAGTTTAAGTTGTTCTTCCCGGTTGGATTCTGGTTCCACCACCGGCAGTTGTTAAGGGGTTGAGCTTTACACTAGTTTACTTCTCTAGATTCAGAGAATTGCATATCCTTGATATGACTCTCTGGTCCACACACACACACACACATTTTCCTTGATACAAAGGCAGTACAAGAATTAGGGTAACAAAGTAGTCAACAAAATGTGCAAATGATCATTCTCCTTACCCCGGACACATTTTCTGTGTTGTAATTACATTTATATTTATGTTGTTTAACCTTAAATTTCTTGAACTGTGGCAGGTGGGTCGAAACCAGCAACTCTTGAGACAGGCGCTATTGTCAATGTCCCATTGTTCGTAGAAAAAGGTCAAGAGATCGTGGTAGATACTAGAAGCGGCCAGTACATGAGTCGTGTCTGAAACATTTGAACAACTATATTTTGCCATGCTCCGAAGATATGTCAATTGAGCCATCCATTTAGCAGATTCTCCGCAACCGGCTACAGATAAAAAAAAACTTACAGAATTTCCCTATTTTGTAAACTGGAAAAGTACTCTGTGCAGAGTGAGTAGCTATGTAGATATAATCATGTGATGTCTAAAATAGATAATTTGTAGGGGGAAAGATACTAGTTTAAATTTCAAGTGATTTCTGTTACCATCTTGATTACACCAACTACAAGTTTAAATTTAGTCAATCTTCCATCTTATAGTGTGAACTTAATAGCAAGTTCTTGATGAATGCTTTTCTTGTATAGAAAATGCAAAAAAAATGGTGCCATTTATGAATGTATGATCTTGGTGTTGTGCAATTGTTGAAGTATAGAGAGATGCAATATAAATATATAGAGGGAAAAATGGTTTATTTTGCGAGCCAGGTTCGATTCTCGATCATTCCCGAAAAAATTATTAAGAATGGGTAGTATTATAGAAAGATGTTAAATTTATAGAAGAGGTGAGAGTTGTGGATTTTGTTAACAAAATAAAATGGAGGCCCAAATTCAAAAGTTAAAAGTGTTGGTATCATCCAGTTACTATTGTAAGCCCAAATAAAAATGTCGGGTTTCACGATGGACACGTGGCGAGGCAAAAAGTAGAGAGGCGTCCAGGTCACAAAAGTAGGGGTACCCACCCTAGCCTAGACGAATAAAAAGCAAAGCAAAGAAGACTTGTTTGTCGCTTGTGTCCTAAAGTAACGCTTTTTTAACTTCAACTCAAATCAAACTACTATTCTCTCCCATCTCTCTCCCCAATCTCTCTCCCATCTCTCTCGCTATATATAATCATTTGCATTGGTAATCTCGCCCACACACAAAAGAGATGAGTTGTTCATCCTTCACAATTGCAAACCCTGGCAGCAGGTTGATTACTATGCCTTCTTCTTCTTCTTGTTTTCGATTCCATTCTTCTTCTGTGGCTCTACAACATAACCGTATTTACAAGCTTCCCTCCTTGCCACAACGACGTCGTATTGCCCTCCTCACCTTTACTCCACAACTGCTGCGTCATCATAGTATTCATCACAATCGTTCCCCTTTCTCACTTGCCACTTCTAAACAGGACTCGGTCTGTAATCTCCCCCATTATATTATTATTAAATCTCTCTCTCTCTCTCTCTCTCTCTCTCTCTCTCTCTCTCTCCCTCTCTCTCTCTCTATCTCTCTCTCTGTTTTTTATTCTTTCGCAAATGTTATAAATTGTGTGATTGTATCGGGTCGCGTTTTACAAAGAACACGTTGTTTGTAACATTTATGTATGATATTTAATTAGTGACTCGCAATTGTTTGATTAGTGACTGGCAATTACTCTGAATTTTTTTGCATTGGTGTTACTCTCTTTTGATTGTTGTATAGCTTGTATTCCATCGGCTTTGCAGTGAATTTTACATCTCGGTCGAATAATGTTACGTCTTCTTACATTAGTTGTGGACTTGTAGGCCTAGTTTACTCGTTTATTGTGGTATGCTTGTAAAATTCATTTGAATGCCCTGAGCCCTTTTCTGGAATCGTGCACAAAATTACACACTTCCGGTATGATGTCCCAAAATGTGACAATCGGGGCGGTCCGGAATAACACAAGGAACAGATTACTGTGCATATAAGATTAGAAAGGACATATGTATGTATTTGAGCGATACACATGTGAATAGCGTATTTGGGATATAGGCAGTTTGAGATAATTTTCTAACAGCACGCTTTTTGAGAATTAGTAGTGTAGTGATTGTCACAATGCAAATTTAAGACCATGTATCCTGTGGAAATTTTGATTAATCATAGGGCTTGTGGTCTTTTCGACAAACTCCTTATAAAATGTGGTAAAGAGTGGCAACACCTCGTTGTCTGTATAATAATGAATCAAAGCACATCACCTGCTGCTATTTTAGTTTCTGTGTCTGAGTTTTTTTTGAAAAAAATTATTTCATTTTGTTATATCAGAAGCCTTTAGAAACAGAAGGCCCAGAGGAGAACCATGATACCCCGATAGAGGGTAATGAATCTGAAGAATACTGGAATCAGACATTAGCTTCTTTTAAAGAACAGGCCTTAAAGGTGCAGAGTGTGTCGCAAGAAGCATATGAGGAATATTCAAAAAGAGCAATTGTCATCTTAGAGGAAACGTCTAAACAACTAAAGATTCATGCAGAAAAAGCAAAAAAAGATCTGACTGTGATCGCTGAGGAAGTCAGTAAAGAGGGAAAACAATATCTGTCCAAAGCTGCAGATGAATCCCCTGAACCAGTAAAAGACATTGTTCAAACTTTTGCTTCCTCGAGTAATGAATTGAATGAAGTTTCTCAAGTTCGTGATTTTTATATTGGGATACCTTATGGTATGTACAATTTAACATCATTAATTAACGTGCACCTGATTTCGTCTATCGCTTGTTATTGAACTTGAAGTTAGTATATGGTATACTGTGAATTTTACTCTACTGCTGGTCATGTTTTGCAGGCGGCCTCCTTTCATTAGGTGGCTTCCTCTCATTCATGATAACTGGCAGTATTTCTGCACTTAGGTTTGGAGTTATCCTTGGTGGCGCTCTCTTAGCCTCGAGTATATCAAGTCTGAGATCATGGAAAAAAGGAGAATCGTCTTTAATGGCCTTGAGGGGGCAGACAGGTTATTCTCTTAGGACTAATCTTATATCTCACTACACTTGCATTTTTCTGAGGATACACTTAGATTTGGAATAAAAAATTTCACCTTCCTTGCCTCAATAATGTAGCAAATTTCCATATAAGTTCTTTTGACTCTTTATGCTGAAAACAAAAACAGATGTATGATTTAATGAAAACTATGTAGTATTTCTGAGTACGTTGAATGTATACACATTTAATTCGTACTTAATTTTTGGAACCACGGAAGTTTATGTATATAAGATTTCTATGTGTGTTGGTGTTCAAAGCATTCATGTTCAAACTCTTCAGCTCTCGGTTAATTTAAAAGCCCTTGTATTTACTTTGTGATTTCGCTATTATTTTGGCAGCAATTGCAAGCATATTGTTCCTGAGGGACATGCGCATTCTGTTTGTGGTAAGACTGCCCTATGGGTGATTTTTATAATGAAGATTATTTTGAAGGATGAATCTGATCTATGTGTCTCTTCATGTTTTCTGACTTCTTGGCAGAGTTCATCTTTTGCCAGTTTTCTCACGGCCTTGGTTAGGTAAAACTTTTATTTCTTAGGCAGGCTTCAGAGCTCTTGTGATTTACAGAAATTTATGTGCCTTTATGCCAACAGTCTAACATTTTACTTTGTTGGATAGTAGTAAAACTCTAGAAGGATTGTATTTTTGTGTTAATTTGATGTTACTCTCTGACATGAACTGCTGGTTACTTGAGATGCTATATTTGTTTTATAATTGATTTTTGTCAATTTACCTTTCTTTTTACTTTAGTTGGCATCATCATTGAATGAATTGCAGAATTCACTCCATCGTAGCCTTTCCATTGCAATAAATTCATGGTTGTCTTGTAATGGTTGTTAAATGGTTTAAATTGTGCAGTGGTGCTATTTTAGGATTTTATATCTATAGGATCCTATTGGGTGGTGATAGTGGAGGATCAAATTTGGAACCTAGAAGCGAAAGTTAGTGGCATTGTAAGGTATGTCATTATTACTACATATTTACTTGGTTTTTTTAACCACCTGATATTCATCATACACAATTAGTGTTGGCAGCACAATGATTCTGAACACCTAATACCTCGAACATAAAACATAGTGTGTAGATATACCCAGTCCCAAGTATAAATCTAAAAATTATGTAAAATTCATCTTTTCTGGGAGCAGACAAAGTAGATGCATGCTGTTTAGTGTATACGATCCAGTTAATTCTCTATTGTAAAATATCATATTGCCACAATTTGAACTCTTGGTTACATCTGTTATTAATTATTATAGTTTATGCTGTTCTTGTAGGAGGAAAATGTGCTAATTCTTTGTTATGACTAGGTGGAGAGCTTATTTGTCAAAATAGCTTTGAGAAAAATGTCGCAGGTCAAACCAGTAACAAAGATATGAGTGCTGCTGTTATAGAATAGAATCCAATTTCTGGAATTTCTAGGATTATAGTCTTGTGTACTAGTTTTACAAAAAGTTTGATAATACACAAAAGAATAATATTCAATTGCATGTATTGTGTAGATTTTCGAATATGAGTTCTCTTTTAAGCTTATTGTCCAAAGCAAATTCGTGCTTGTTTGTAGGTTTTCGTGGTATGCTTATCTTTGTACAGATTCCTTATTTCTGTTGCATCACATGTGTGTACACCCTTGAACTCAACACAGCACAATAATTAACAATTTTTTCGGAGATTGAATTGTCCGAAACTTTTAGCCTCACGCTATTTTATCAAATTTGAGGTGAATAGTATGTTTAGCACTACAAAAATTCATACTCAAATTTAGAAGGCTTCGTGTATATGTCTTATTGTTTTGCCCCAAATGCAACAAACGGTAGATCTCCAATTGCCTTTAATAAGATATTATTGAATTTTAAACTATTTTATTCTAAATTAAATTTACACACATGGTTTCTATATAAACCCTGAGTGCAAACAGGACGTACTTATAATTACAAAAGGTTTGATGGAATGTCTATTAGAAAACAAATCCTTAATATATTCTAACTTGTAAGAAATCTCGTAAATTTGGAAAAGTTTGGAAAATCTTTTCAACTTTAGTTACGCATTTCATGTTTTCGTTGTTGCCAATTCATAGGGTGTTCTGAGAAAGCCTGATAGCTGACAGTGTCATTCGCAATAACAAAATCTTTGTTTTAACCAAATCTCAAGTACAAATTATTAGACTTACGGTAGGCGGTATGGTAGCTGGTGGGATGCAATAATCTAAGGAATAAACACTGTTCATAGGTTTCACTGTTGATTTGGAAAGAAAAACAGACACAATTTAGCAGAAGAAATAGATTGATGCAGGCTTACACAGCTATCTTGAGTTTACTTATATGAATCAGGGTAGAATTTAAGAAGAAATCTGGGAATATGACCATAAAATTTGAAACACAAAGAACAGCCGGACTTGGACTCATTGTTAACAGAAAATCGGCCATAATGTAGTTTCACAGCGGTTAGCCTGTCAGTACCGTCAGCCATAGATCCTGGTGGCTTGATGGGCATTTGCAACCTTTCGTATAGTCATCCTGAAAGCGCCATAATATGAATACAAGTATTAGCTGAGTACTTGTGTGTTGTCCGTCAGAAATAGGTATAATAGTCAAAATTTAACTGATCACCTTTAGTTTAACAAACATATGGTTTTGTGGTCTCATTGAAATATGAACAAATGGCTCTGAGAACCGCTCCTGTCTCCAGCTTACCTGTGACAACTGCCTATTAGCTTCACAAACATATTTCTAACTGCTGACAATTTACGCTCCAACCCTATATATACCTGTGTAGTGCCTGTTGTTTATCACGAGAGTTGGCAAGATCGTAATGTTACCACCGGAGCCTTTCCCAGCCTGGAGGCAGTATTGCGGAATACTATCAATTAGCTAATGACATTATAAAAGTTGAGTGAGAGAGAGTCAATCTTTCATACTAGACAAACCTGTGCTGCTTGTTCTGCCTCCAGAATGGGATTGTCCATGTAAGACGTAGGATCTCCTATACATTTGTCTATCAGCTTTACATCCATGCCTATATATTTCAAACGGATCAATCATAATGGTATAAAGGCCTAATAAGTAAAACTTTAAGAGTAAGCAAACATGGAAGATATTTCAAGATGAATCAGGGACTAACCACGTGATCGCAAAACTTCGTCTGCGCATTCTTTTGTGTACTTTTTATCTTTCATTGGGCAGCAAATAGCGAATTCTGCCACATAGTCCCACCAAAGCCACGGTCTTCCGCTTTCATTAGCCACTTTATAAACACAGGCCTGGAGTAAATTCTGAACAACTACATCTTTGCCCTCATATCCTTTATAGAAGTCCTGGTCTGGATCTGGAGCGCAGTACCTCCCATGATTGATGCACTGAGACTTGCACTGTGTACTCAAAACAAATTCCTCAGGGCAATACCAGGTCATGTAGTGTGGTGTGAACTTGGTGTACCCTTCCCATTCAAGTAACTGGGCAACTTCCTTGAAGTTATTCACAAACTGTTTCTGGCTTTCACACTTGGGGCCACACTCATCGTTGCTAGTCGTCCAGAACTCATACTTGACGTGTTCATCAGGATGTGGCATAGCTTCCCTCCAATCGAGATTTAGAGTAACGAGGTCACCAGTGGCTAGAGCTTTCTTGATGCTATCTCCTGATGATTTGCTAATCAATGCTAACGGGATAGTGATGTTCTGCAGATAATCTGCATGTCCAGCTTCACCTACTAAGTCAGGGTAAGCCATAAAGGTTACAGGCTCAGCGATATCATCCGCAACAATAATAGCTGCTGCTCCAGCATTCTGTGCATTCCAGGCCTTCAGGCTGAGGTAACAATCTGGGAGATTCGTTAAATAAAATGTATATCAAGAGGGAATTCTGCTCAGTGCCTTCATCACTGTTTCTGTTCTCAATTTATTCTAAAAAATACATAACTATTATCAAACCACTTAAGTTCAAGACAAGTTATTTATCTGCTAATGAATTTATTTATATGGTTAGTCTGGCTGCCTAATGAAGTCTGTTACTAAACAAGAATAAGCTGTTAATAATTGAGTTAAAAGCGACCTGTATATTATGTATTTATACGTCAATGAATTGAGCAGCATGAGCTAAAGATAGAGTTGAATACTGAATTAGTAATACAACAAGACAATGATCCATATAGAGAAACAAAAGTTGAATTGTTTACCTCCTCGATTAGCTAGAAGAAAGACATCGAGATTAGGAGCAGACTTAGATTTAAAAGAGATCATATTGTCGAAGCTCTTGCAAGCCTTTCCATTTGCTTCAGGGAAAATGACAGCACCAACAAGTGTTCCTCCAGACTCAGGTACACCAAAATTACCCATTGCACATTCGTATATAGTATCTCTTAGGTTGTCTGGTGAAGTCACTGTTAAGCTGCTCTTCTTCACCACAAAATTACCCATGCAACACCCATGCATTGCAAACCAGATACTCATGCATACTAAGACTCCTAGCTTTTCCTTCATGTTCTATTTCCGGATCAAGATAGTCTACAAACTGTTATCTTGAGGGTCTGCCAAGTAATTCGACAGTGCGTGGAAGTTATTTATAGCTGATGAAGCAAGACAAAATGAGTGAGAAATGAGAAGGTTGAGTCTTTGTTATTGCTGTTTTTCTTGTCTCTTTCTGTTTGCTTCCTACCATGTCTTGGTTGTATATTTGAAACTTTTAGCCAAAGACAGAACAATATAACTCAAGGATCAGGGCGGCAATTCAGATACAGATCGGATCAATCTCGAATCCAATCTTTACACAGGCATCTTTGTTCGATATAAAATTTGAAACTATTCAATAATAAACGAGTTTGATTCAAACAAATATTTTTTTGGGCAAATTCCAAATCGCTAAGATCGACATCTTTTATTGCTAAACTTTGTGCAGCTTTGTATCAGACATAAAAATCAAATATAAAATCAAGAATAGCATAGAATTCAACAGTTATAAAAAGTTTCATCATAATAAGTGGGGATGGTACTTCTACAATGTACTTGGAATAAAAATCTCTAATTATTTCCAAATCTCCACGAGTTATATCTGATAAATAAATTTATATAAATGAGTTTTCCGTATGTGCCTTAAAACTTAAGATACTTCTGTTCAGAAATATCAAAACTGCACTTTTAAGGTTATTGAGTTGTTTTGTAGCTCAATATCTTATCGAATTCTTGTGCATCGGTGTTAATCTCAGATTCTTCGCGGAACCTGAACAGAGTTTTAGTGGCAGGATGACTTTCCAATATCAAGAGGATGTCACTCTGATTCTTCGATTTCCCAGACAATCAATATACTTATGTAAAGGAGAAGACGGGGGCGGTGAGGTGGCTCCGTTCTATTTTTCTAATTTTCACAATTTTTAATTTTAATAATTACAACTTCCTTTATTATTTTCGATTTTGTAGGAAGGAAATTGAAAATTACACTTTTATTATTTTCAAACTTGATAGAACTTTCTTTTACAAAGTTGATAGAACTTTCTTTGATTTAGAAAATTACAACTTCGTTATTATTTTTGAATTTATAGGACTTGATAGAACTTTCTTTAATTTATAAAAGTATAACTTTCTTATTATTTTCGATTCTCAAATTTTCACAATTTTTAATTTTAATAATTACAACTTCCTTTATTATTTTCGATTTTGTAGGAAGGAAATTGAAAATTACACTTTTATTATTTTCAAACTTGATATAACTTTCTTTTACAAAGTTGATAGAACTTTCTTTGATTTAGAAAATTACAACTTCGTTATTATTTTCGAATTTGTAGGACTTGATAGAACTTTCTTTAATTTAGAAAATTATAACTTTCTTATTATTTTCGAATTTGTAGGCTTGATAAAACTTTCTTTTATTATTTTCAAACTTGATAGCGGCGAGGTGGCGCCTCTAGAATCGCTCCGTTCTATTTTTCTAATTTTCTCAATTTTTCACAATTTATTTTTATATATATAAGGAAACTCTCAGGAGCTCTAAGATCGTCCAAAAAATATTTATTTATTTTTCTGCTAAACTTTCTCTTCAAGTCAAATATCTTTATTATTATATCTATATTTCTCTTCAAGTCTTTATTATCTTTATATTACCCAAAATAATGTTACCTTTTTTTATTCAATTTTTGTTATATATAAATCTTTTTTTCGGTCATCCAAACTGTTTTATAATCCTTTCTCCGGCTCTCCAATATGTCTTGCATTTAATGTTCTGATGTATTTTTCTTTTGTTTGATTTGCTGATTTACGAGATACATGATCATGTTATTTAATTTATATACATTCAAATTTAATAGCGTTTGTGTTGCATGCAGGATCCTACGAGCAAAGACAATAATGTCTAGGTAACATCATACCAGGCATAAAAATCACTATACTCCTCACTATAGAGTTTCATGTATATATACAAGGACCATAATTTTTTAATTTTATATTGTGTATGAATTTTTGGTGGTATTAAAATTTTGTATCAATGATTATATATATATATATATATATATATATATATATATATATATATATATATTCTTTTTTAGGTACTCTCCGATCAATGTGAAAAAAAGGTACTCTCCCATCAACATTATTTACTTCTCATCAAATTGGTGGAGATTGACACCGGTAAGTTAATACTATTTTATAATTATTTTATATATTAAGTATAGATTTTGTGGACTTCAAGTTATGATTTATAATCAAATTTTAATACAATTTTGTGGGGTTGATTTTAAATTTTTTGAGTGATTTTATTCAACACTATATATAGTTTTTCATTAACAGTAATAAAAAACCTTTGCATTATAATGTGCACAAATTTATATTTTTAGTTTTTTTGCCGGACATGAGAAATTTGAAAAGGATTTGGTAAAAATATTTGATTATAGTACTAAAAACATTTAATAGACATCTTCTTTATTTGATTGTGAAATTTGAGAATTGCACTGGGCAGGTGTTGATGACAAGATTTAAAGCAGATGGACAGAGTCTGAATATGCAAGTTTGACGAACATGTATCAAGATTACTATAGATTTTATTTTGTGGGAATGGATCCCAGGTTAGTGAACCATGAACAGGCGGGCAAGGAAGCTAAAATGTTTGCTATGAAACTTGAAAGTAATACTTTCTTTATTCAGTAGTCCGTTGAAATTTATAAGTTATTTTTATATAAATTAGTCCATTGAAATATTTATTTATTCAAATTCATGTTTAATCGACTACTAAAATTCTTTTAAGGAAACTGTGTTTCAGTAATAATCAAAATTTACTCTCTTTTTATTATTTAATTTTTTATTTTCAGTTTCATATATATCAAAAAAATTATAGAAAATAAAATATAAAAATTTACTTCATTTTTAAGTTTCAATTTTAGGATATAAATCGGGGGCGGTGTGGTGGCGTCTTTCACATCTCTTTGATCTTTTTTTTTAATTTTCTCAAATTTTTGAATTAATAATACCAAAGATTAGAAAAATCTTAACTATACTAATGTATGTAACTAAATAGACAATTTTAATAATTTTGCCTTTAAATCTTTATGACTGGAGAAAATTAAATATACAATTTAAATATGCTAAAAAAATTTTGATTAGAAATATCTTAATTGCCTTTTAAATCTTTCCTAATGAAGGAAGCTAAAAATACAATTTTAATATTATTGCCTTTAAAATATTTACTATTGGAGAAAATTAAATATAAAATGTTGATATTCTCCTAAATTTCTTATTTATCAATACTTGCTAATCAATATTAATATCTTTTTTCTTATTTTATTATCTTTATCTTTATCTTTACATAATATATTATTATTATATGATTATATTATATTATATATTATTTTATTATGTATTATATTATTATTATTATTATTATTATTATTATTATTATTATTATTTTATTATATGATTTCCTCTGCTTCTTCAATATAGTACATCTCATCATTATTGAATGTAAGTTCTGGTCCAAACTTCCTAATAAACAAAATTTTAAAAACTTATATTGAATGTTATAAAGGTAAGTTTTTGTAATTATTGTATTGTATGTAAAAAATACAAAATTTGTTAAACTTGATAATAATGAGAGACCGGCTCAGAAAACATTTTTAAAGGGAGGACGGTTCATTAGGAACATTGTATTATATGTTAAAATTAAATATTGATATTATATTATGTATTTAAGAATATAAGTTGGAATTTAAATTTTGAAAAAAATAATATAAATGATAAATTTATAATAATATTCAACATAATATTAAAATAATAAAAATATTAAACAATTACCTTTTATATATTTATGAAAGAGAAAATCCAAAACAAACTTTATGTTAAAAAAATATAATTATTTATTAATTTAAAAAACATTTTTTGTAGAATATTTTTTAAAAAAAATTTAAATTTTTTATTATAAGACCGCTGCGAAGCGCGGCTTAGTAAACTAGTGATAACTATATTTGTTTAGAGTTCATGTAAAATACTATAATCGCATTCTTTATCAAATATCACTACAAAAGATCAAAAGATATCTTAAATGTCATGAATCAAAAGTTGGTTGTTACCAATTACCATATATGAGTCCAGCGCTATTTGATCATTTCCCTTTCACGAACTACTTTTTCAGTGGGATGTTGGCCGCATGGTTCACATACCAATACATCATGGAAACTCCAAACCCATGCATTCAATCATCCCTTAAACTAATATCCTTCTAGCACCAAACCATCACATGTGTGTAGTGTTATGCCGAGGTTTAACACTGCATCACTTGTAATGGAAATGGGAGATGGAGATATCAACTCCCTATCTATATACAAAAGACATTACATTTAGGACCGCGAAGAAATAATCTCCAAACAAGTAACAAGCAACAGATAACCATTGAACAGGCAGATATGATTCTCTATTCTTGTTTATCCTCCTCAACATCAAGTGCCATTATGTGATCTGTTGAGGAAGATCCCTTGAGATCCTTTCTTTCAAGCTTGCTTGTCACGTCTCCAGTCACCTTCACACTACTAGTAAGTGATATTGCTTCCTCATCAAAGTCATCTCCCGTCTCCTCAGAGTACGCGTATCTAAATATCATTCAATAAATCAAATATAAGAAACTATTAGTAGTAAACTGCACTCATGATTAAATGCAAGGTAAAAATTTCAATGGATGGGCATTCTCCCCGCCCCGCCCGACCCGAACCCTGCCCCGAACGGGGCGGGGAATCGGGGAATTTTTCGGGTTCGGGGCGGGGATCGGGGACAAATTTATGAAAAATTCGGGGAACAGGGCGGGGTCGGGGATTTGTCCCCACTTCCCGAACCCTTTTTTTTAAAAAAATAATTATATTTTACATGTATATTAAATAAATTATCAAGAATATATACATAAACGTTACAATTTTAATTTTTTTATCCACTCAATAATTTAAAAGTTACATATTGTGATATAATTTAATTATAATAATATTAGTTTTGCCAATTATTAATAGTATAAATAAGATTTTATTCAAATTAAGGTTTAAAATATTATCTTAAAATAAAAATAAAAATAAATATTATGATTTATCATGTTAATTTATATTAGAAAACATTATCCATAATTTACAATTTTTTAGAATAAATAAAAATGAATTCCCCGATTCCCCGCGGGGATCCCCGTTCCCCGTTCGGGGCGGGGATCGGGGAGTAGAAAAATTTCCGCTCGGGGATCGGGGCGGGTTCGGGGACGGGTTTCAGGATCGGGAATCGGGGGCAGGGTTAGTACTCCCCGGCCCCGAAGTGACCCGATGCCCATCCCTTCATGGCTATGAAAGGATGGAGACAATTGCAGTGCCTGTACTGAAAACGAGCATATATTTTATATGGTTCTCAGCTAAAACAACGAAATACGTCTTTTGTTATCAAGATATTTTGATTGCAAATATAAGAAAAGAAGTCGGTTTCTAAAGAAAAAGGAGCAACTACACTCAATGAATGAAGTGCCCACGACATGTTGGTGAAGCCACTCAAGGAGTGCACCTACTCGATAAGTTGATCTACAGATTAGGACTGTACTAAAAGTACCTTTAGAAAAGGTTGGAACAAACTTAAAGGTCATGTTCACTAAACAAACTTATTTTAAAACACTACAGGAATTCCCAAATGCCCAAGATTAGATGAATATACTGTGTTGGAAATCAAGCACCTGAGGTACATGGTGTCTAATATTAGGAGACAAACCTTGTTGGGTTGCGTGAAGGAGCCCATAGTATGCATATCACAGCCAAGAGAGAGAATGCAAGAAGAGTCCAAATACTTGGAATAATCCACGCATACTGCCATAGCTCATTATATTTGTCACTAGCATTGAAGTATAGCTGGGCAAATAGAACCAGAGTAGCATAGATGATCAGAATCAGTGCAAACAGATACAGAGATTAGATAAGCCCGTTAAAAATTTAGAGTGCTCTGAGGATTGATATATACACACAATAACACGAGATTGCATTAGTTGCCGCAAGTTGGAACATATTAAGTTGAATATCATGAGAACAGGGAAAGATGATGACATACCTCATAGCCTATCCAAGCAATAGACAGAAGCACAAAAACTGCAAGGTAATTGGTAAACTTTCGATAGAGCTCAAGTTTAGCCATGCTTCTACGAATCTGTACTCTCAATTAGAACAAAAGAGGTTCAAAAATATATAAATAAGTGAAAATATCATAGCTTATATCATCTTGGGCTTGGTAAGGCACGACAAATGTCATTTAATAGTCATCCTTATTGGTATTTTGTAAATTAATATAAGAAGGGCGGTGGGGAGACTGGAATACTGGTTTCAAAGAAACATGTACAAACACAGAACAACAAGACAACTAGGACATAAGCATAGTGCAAAGGAGCACATGCACATCATAACGTGGACCAAGGAACTGGAAAATCAATAATTACTAGTATTAAATATTAATGTACACAGAGCTGATGGTAAACACTTTTAGCAGCTTATATATATGTACTTAAGTTCTTATCTTATCTAATTATGGATGTTAATTTAAAATAGACTAAGTTACTCGGACTCGGGTACGGAGTGTCGGACACGACACGTATTCGAGTGTCGGATTTGGCAATCTCGAAAATTTAAGACACGGGGACACCGTCCAAAATTTGGACACGGGTACGGGGATATGGCATAATTTGAATTAAATTAATTAATTTTTATGATAAAAACAAATAAAAAATATTATTTTAGACATCTATTATTAAGTTCAATTTAATTATTACTTGTAAAAAAAATTATGATTTTATTATAAGAAATCATTTCTGTTTCTGTCCAATTTAGTCAATAGTAGTAGTTAGTACAGTCAATAGGCGATGTACATCCTGATATTTAAAAGACGTTATAGGAAACGTGTTACACTTTTTTACAAAATATTAATTATAGATGAACCTAGCCCACAAACAGTCCAGGTACATTAATTGTGCACTGTATAACATTATGTGCTCGTTTCAAACCCGACCCATCAAAGAACCTACCCGAATTCATTATCGTCATCAGATCCATCTCTTATCTAATCACAGCTATTCATTCAAATAATACTCACATATAGATACAGGCTTATGTATGTATATCGTCTTCTTCTCTGCTCTTCACCCACGAAGTTTCTCCGGCGACCTTGAAATTCTTCCGACGACGGAGAAGGAGTACCCATTTCGCAACCAACGAATCCGACACGGATTCCGTGTCTTGTCGTGTCGACACGGGTATGCCGGCCGGAAGTGCCGTGTCGGAGTAACATAGAAAATAGATACCACTACTCATTACTTTTCTTCCTATGAGGATTACAGGTTCTGTATCAAAACAGTTATAATAATATTTTACTTCCCAGGAGGGCTATGTTACTCCGACTCTTTGAATTTGGCACCCATACTTGTGTCGGACAGTTGGACAGGACACTCTTTCTGTGTCAGATACTCTAACTGAAATGTTGATACTTTCCCAACTAAATTACCACAGAGGAGATGAACTTCAGATGTAAAAAAGAAAAAGAGAAGGAAAAAAAAATGAGAAATGCGAAGGAAAAAGAGAAGAGAAGATGCCTAATTTGGTAGTTTACCAAGTCTCATACAAAATCATGTTTCTTTTGAGTTTTCTTGTAAACTTTTGCTACGAATTTATTCGAGTATACTTGTATAGTCTAAGAAGCAAGGATACGGGTGCGGGGATGCGGGTGCGTAGTGCGGGGATACATGGATTCAGCAAATAAAAAAATATGGGGATTCGGGTGCGGGGGGATACGGCACATATATTTATATTTCAAATATATATTTGATGTTATGAATGATGAAATCTAATAATAAAACTAATAGTTATATGCAAATTGAATCAAATACATGATAGAAGCATTTAAAACACAAGAACTTAGACTGAAATCACTTATGTTCGTAGTATAAATTGTTGAAAAAATGAATTTGAATTGAGAATTTTCAACATCGGAGTATCCCCAAGAATCCGAGTATCCGATACGGGGGTGCGTAGGGATACGGGGATTCGTCGGGTGACCAAAGAATCCCCGCTTTCTAGTGTATAGTAAATGAAGCACATGTCAGGTGTCCACAAATAGAACAGTGGCCTTGTCTCCCCAATTTCCAAATATCCAAGTATAACACTAGAATAGGAAATGTGTCAGGTCGGATGCTATGAACCAACATAGCACCAGAGTTGATTTATATGAATTCATAAATACAGTATAACCTCGATACATTAAAAATTGATAAAGTAATAGTCTCGATAAATTTATTTTATTATTTCTCAGTCCCAACCATAGTAACAAGGAACGCGGGACGTTATAGCGAATCCCGAATCGATTCGTTCGTCCCGGAAAACGGCTCGATTCCGACCCAAATCACCCCGGTTCGCGTCCAGTTCGTCGTTTCTGGCGACCCACTTCCGGTGACCCACGACAACTCCATTGACCCAGTGTTTTTAAGAAAAAAGTAACAATAAAGAAGTAAAGAAGAGAAGAACTTTAATCAATATTGAAGGGATGTAAATTGTAGAGATAGATGAAATATAATTGCACTGAAAAAGCAAAAAAAAACAAAAAATGGAGAAGATGCCTCGATTCTCGATAAAGTTAAAACAACTGTATATATAGTTGTTTATGTACGTGTATGTATTATGTGTATGCATAATATATATGAAGTTCCCAGTTCTCGTTTCCCGTGTTATATTACTTTTTTAGTCCTTGACAATAGTTAATAAATGCCCAATTGTGTATAATTAAAATTTTAAATGTCAGTGATGAAGTTAATCAAATTAACTTTTAATTTTTACACTAAAGTTAATTGTAATTTTTTTGGTAGTTTTAGAGTTTAATGTCCATAAATAGTACTCCCTCCGTCCCCCTCAATTCTTTACATTAGGGGAACGGCACGGAGGTTAAGAAAAAGTGTAAATTAATAGGAAAAAGTAAGAAAAATGAGTAAAGTGGTGGGACCAATCAATATTTAATATATAAAGTGGGTATAAAGTAGATATAGTGGAGGAAAGTAGTGGATGTGATTGAATTTTATATTATAAAATGTTACTATTTTGGTATGTAAAGAAATGAGAGGGACGTACCAAAAAGGAAAGTGTAAAGAAATGAGAGGGACAAAGGGAGTATATAATAAGAATTAGTCAAAATATTAATCATAAAATTACATTTACAAAGTTTTAACATTTTAAATTAGAATGAAAGTATACATTTTACTATATTACTTGTCGTTACTAGTTCTTACTGGTCTATTATAAATTAATCAATTCTTTGGTTTTAAAGTGGCAATCCCAAAATTGATCTTCATGTTTTTGGTTATGTACCTGGAAATATTACAATATTATGTTTTATCGTACCCATACGTTTCGTCATACCCAAACGTTTCGTGTACCGGATTCACCCAAAGTAGCCTTTCGCGTATCCGTTTCCGTACCTCGTTTCGAACCGAATCCCGTTCCATGTAACTATGGTCCCAACATAATAAATAACATGTGTTTTTTTCTAGTTAAATACAAAATTGGAAAGCATGATTTAAGGGCTTATTTGATATCCTTGTTTTTACCATACTGTACTCACAAGCTTAGAAGTCGGCTTAATTGCAAGTACAACACATTATTAAATCATGCTTTCCAATTTTGTTTCTAAGATTCTGAACAAGGATATTCACTATTCAGCATATCAAATAAGCAGATTTTATATATATGGTAAAAACCCGTCTATATAATCATATGCAAAAAATAGAGGAATATATCATGTGTTAGGCTACTAATACTATAGAAGCAGATTCGTCGACTTTAAGAGAGATTGCTGACCTATCAAAGACTTTATAGTTTTTTTTATCAGTACATAGCACGCGAAGGAGGTTAATGGGACAGAGTGATTACCTGAAGTTTTTCTAATGTTCTGGACAATGATGAGAATATCCACAAAATAAACCAAGCATCCAAAAAAGCAACAGGTAGCACCAAATATTGCATACTTCTACTAGAAAAGTCATCAACAGTCCCAAGGTGTTGAACAAGATCAAGTGCCTCCAAGGCAACAAAATATATCAAACCAAGAATTAGCACTTTGGAGGTTACTCCACCAAGTGTTGGCCTCACAACACCATAGCCCATTGAAACAACCAAAAGAAGTAAGCGAGAAAGAGTCTTCTTGACAGCAGTTATACTAACTGCCCACAATGTAATTCCCACCGGCCTGATTCCGGTAGCATTAAGATTAGCATACTCAAAATACCAAAGAGCGGTTTCGCACATCCCAAGAGCAATTACTACAGTTATGTGGTAATGCAGCTGTATTATATCCTTCCAGAACTTAACGAATCTTAAGAACCAAACTAGGCCAAGAACAAGATACGCTAAAGATGCAATTCCATAAAAGGTCATCAACGGTGCCATCTTCCCAGGTAAGTAACCATGCGGGTTTCTCCAAACAGTTCTTCCTCTGACCACTGTCCCCTTCAGTTGTGGATCACAAAACATAAAATAAAGATAGTACATCCCAGTACTATTTATTTCAACCGATACAGTACCCATTTTAGCTTCTTGCTTCGTTCCTTCAAAGAAAGTCTGAATTCGTCGTGGCCAATCAGGATTATCCGAGTTTTTATGAATAATAACCTCTCCAACAGTGCACAATCCATCCTGGGAAAGTTGCGGGGTGCAACATATTGAACTAGAATTCAAAAAAGCCCCTCCAATCCTTTCTCTATCTTTCACCTCAAACACAATCGCTTCAATCAAACCAGTCCGACTTTGCATCGAATTCTTCTTCTCAGCAAATTCAGCTGTCCTCTGAAACGACACAGTTTCAAACCTGCACATAAACCAACCAAAACTTCCACATCTAACTAAAACAACAAATTCCACAAGTACCAAAAATTTCCAAAATTATATCATAAACCCTATACCAATAAAAAAGTCTCTACCTTTACTAACTTACTGCAAGAACATAAGTAATAACAGAAAAATATAACAAAATAAACACAACCCATCACTCAAAACTTAACAATCAACAAAAGCCCAATTGAAGAACAATAACCAAAAGTCACAAATTAACAAAAAGAACAAAAAAAAGTCTCCACCTTTACTTAGTTAATGCAAAAACACAAACTATCAACACGTTAATTTAACAAAACAAACACAACCCATCATTCAAAACTCAAGAATCAACCAAGAATGAACACTAACAACAAAATTAACAAATACCCAAATCACGAATTCAACCAAAAAGACACAAAATTTATGAAAAAGAATGAAAAGGGTACCTAATAAAAGAATCACCATTGTGGGGTTTATTGTTATTAGAAGCATAAAGACCTTCACTGCCTCCATGGAAGAAGAAAGCATCAGACTGAGGAATAAAAGGTTGGTTTTCATAGTAGTGAATTGAAGCAGAAGCCAAGTTGTTTGAACATAGTATTATTAGCAGATATATATACATAAAGATGTATGTATTCATATTAGACACACTCCATCTTACTAATTTCTCATCTTTCATCTTGTTGCTGGACTAGTTGGTAAAGTGCTCCACAATTGCCTATTACACTTCTTACATCGTTTTCACAGTTCCCGACGACGTCGTCTTGTTTCACTCATTGATCAGTTTTTAATTAAAGAAAATTGTTATAAATATTTTTTAAAATATCATAATTCAATTAATGGTGTTGTATATTTTATAAATTTTTAATTTTATATCTTTATCTTAAGCATGATTCGAAGTCAATATTTTTTTATAATTTAAATAAAAGATAAGACTAAGAAAACATGTAGTCTAATATAAATTCTATTAGTAAATCTATCTATTATATATCTTATACTGCAACAAGCACTTTGTGAACCATTTTATTCAACACTTGAAATTACATAACTGTCCCTTCAAAGTCAAATGTTATAAAAATGTAAGAAAATTTTGATCTTGATGGGAATCGAACCTAAGACACTTCAATACTAATTACTAAGAATTTCAAGTCACCAATTTAACCATTGAGCTACTTGGGTTTTTTTGTTGTGGTATAGAACCCATTAGTATGGTAATGTCTTTCACAAATATTATTTTACACTTTAGTTTTTATTCAAGATTCTTTCATGATAATTTCATTTGTCTGATTATTAATAAAAGTGGTTATTGGTATAAAGTATATCCAATAGACTCGTATCTCTTTAATTAAATTTAATTATGTTTCTTCCTTTATATTCACAATTTTAAGACAAAGTACAAATGCATTTGTAGTCACATAATATTACTTTTTAGTCCGAGCATCCAATAATATAAAATAATACAAAATAGTAATCATTTTGTCTCAATTATATTCATACATATCATATAATATAAGTAATAATATAAGCACCTCTATAGTTGTTACCCTGAATAGAGATACGTAATCCGGATTTAGGTCGGATTTTTCGATATCCGATAGGGCCGGACTTTTTTAAATCGAGACAAATTTTCTCTAAAATATTTATACATGTAGATAGGGTCGGGTCAGGAGGGGCCAAATCGGATTTTTACAAATTATTTTAGATATTGATAACTTTAACATTAACTTTACCTTTTTTTTATTTTTTCGGATTTAATTAAAAAAATTAAGCTTTTATCCGATATTTAATTGAAAATTCTATCTTTTTGGATTGGACTTTTATCCTTATCAAGACTACGTCCAAATCGAGATTAAATTTGGGTTTATTCGGCTCGAACCGGATCGGAGTTTTGTGAAAAATATGCGATTCGTTTAAGCCTGCGGGCTGGATCCAATTGAGGTGGACTTTTTTTTAATCAGATTTTTTCTGATTTTTTTAACCAATTCGAACAGTTTTTTTCGAATACGAATTTGTGTGCATCTCAATCCCGCCACCTCATGCATTAAGGACATGTATACTACACCGGCCGCTTATAGAGAATTATGGAGCACGGAAAGTATTGGTACTTTCGAAATGGAGCATTTATTTGACACCTTTAACTAATTCCTATCTGATTATTAATTAGCTTGTAAAACAAATCATCAAATACATTCAACTGAGAACAAAATCTTTTTCGGACTAATACCAAACCGATCTTCCTTGCAAATCTTCTCAACCATTTCATATAGTGTCACCAACAAGTTCAAACTGGTGGCAGGATCACCACAACAAACTGAAGAATACTTATCATCACAAAATTAAACTAACGTGAACTAGGTGATAGTGTGACAAATATTGACATCTATATCCAATATCACTTATTATATTTTTTTTAATATTTTTTTTAAAATTTAAAACTATCAACATATTTACTTCTTTTCAATTATATCCTTATATATAATAAGCGTAAACATGGATTTTATCATTATTTTACATTTATTATTGTTTAATTATAAGATATTAACAACTTATAATTATATATGCATTTTTGAAATTTTAGCTACTAATAAGATTAAAACTGTAGTTTTATTATTATCCAATATATTATAAATCTCGTCTTCAATAGATAAATTTTATACGTTGGTCATTTTCGAAAAATCCACTATAGTATATAAAGTATTGAACCCGAAAAATGCAAAAAAGTTTTATATTTGTATATAAATAAAAAAGTTTGTGTTGGAGATTTTTACAAGAAAGTTGAAGTTGTCATCGTACGACTAAATCAAATCTAAACTAAATTGGTTTAATTTTTTTGAATATCTATGATAAAATATATAAAGTACTAAATGTTAAATTATTTGTGTCAAGTGGCAATTGTAAGGTGAAACGAGTAACTTATCACGAATCAGTTTAGCATTATCTTGAAAGGTATAAGTAATAGTTTTCTAAAATAAATTATATCCACACCTGTACAATTATTGTATTCAACGTGTCTGCAAGGAGACCCTTCTTAAAACGGGCAAAGTGGTATGCATTCGTTTAAATAGTGTATCCACACATACTAATACAACTTGTACTTCTACATTTTTACTCTATTATGCACACCGATCAAATTTTACAACACTCACTTAACGACTACCCCATGAACTACAAACAGGTAAATGGAGTGCTAACGCTCCCCCTGCAATGAAAATGATAAAAGCTGCCCAATTCTCTTTCAAAGTGACACTAAAACCATCTTCTCATTCCAATACAATTGGAAAAATTATAATCGGCGAAATCTTGCAGTACACAAGGTCACGACTACCCCATGAACTACAAACAGGTAAATGGAGTGCCAACGTTCCCCAGGCAATGGAAATGGTAAAAGATGCCCGATATTCTTTCAAAGTGACACTAACCCATCTTCTCATTCAAATACGATTGGCAAAATTATAACCGACGAAATCTTGCAGTACAGAAGGATCGTGCGTGCTAACAAAACATGTTAATTAGTCAAAATATTTGCGGCTACTCAGGTCATAATAACAACCTTATAGACTGGGATTTTGTAAAACATGTATCATCAAACCTTCGACATATTTCCTACTGATATACTGTTACATGCTTATGTCTTTTCTTCTATATGCATTCCACCAAACGATGAGACCAGCATAACCGAAAATAACTAGAGCATGCCCGTGCCTCGCACGGGCTATAAAGCTAGTTTTTTTAAGATATATTGAACTAGTGATTACCTAAAATATAGGAAATGAAATAATTATTTCACTTCAACGATATTACCTATAACAATACCTTATATTTTAAAAGTAATATTATTTAATTAGTAAGTATTAAGGTGGGTGAAAACCCATTATCTCAGTTCTTGGTGCAAGCCTAAAATACCTGCGGGCGGATTTGAAACCCAAAAATGACATTTAATACACGTACTTCACAAATGTTTAGCTTAGTACTCGCATTCTTTAGATGCGTAGACTAAAAGTTACTTCATAACACAAGCTACATACGCATCCTCTGTATGTGTTCTTCAAATTATGCATTCTTTAAATTTTACATTTTATTCACGGATAATCAATAAAACTAGTACGGATAAAAACAAAAAAGATACTAATATATTGCAAAAATATCGTACTGATTAGTGATTCCTACGAGCCTTTCCACCACAGGACTACAACAGTCAGCCTACATTAGTATTTTACATTTTCAGGAGCTTAACCAACCCAATCTACATAACGTTCAGTTTTGAGAAGAACAAGTTTTTCTTTATAAATTTCCTATGTTGTCTCAATTCTGTTTGCTTTCACTTGAGTTCATCTCTTTAGTGATTTCAAGATTCAGCTTTAAAAGTCTCATTTGACTTGTCATAAACATCTGTCAAATAAAATGAGAAATTAAAGGTTAGTACAACAGAAGTTTGGCTATCAAAGACTACTATTGACTTGATGAATCTCAAGTTTTACCGAAATCCCCGTCACCCCGTCACTGAAAAGCAGTATCAAGTCCGAAGTCAGCTGATCGAACACTTTTTGGTCCTCTGCAGGCATTCTAAGAGCGACCCCTCTTCTACGCTTAATGCGCCTCAAAGCATCACACGACTGGAACATTTCATAACTTTAAGTAAGTTTTGTTAAACTAAAGATTAAGATAAATGTATATACATTGCATTTATAATTACTTTCGTAACCAAGAATCCATGCATTAGACATCAGTCTAAAGATCACGATACCTGAATATACAAGAACCAAGATACATTCAAGATGCTAAATGATGCATTGTGACAGGAAATAAAGAAAAATATGACATTGGGTGTTCAACTTACTCGTCTTATCCCGTTATATTATGATAATTTGATGGTTATGAATCACCCGTACCCACAAAGGGGGTTCTCGATATTATGTGTATTTTATTGATAATTATACTCGTTATACATGGATTTATATGATGAAACATAGATCTGATTTCCTTGATATATTCAAATAATTTTATACTCTTATACACACTCAACATTATGCTGTTATTAAATGTTTTCATTATGATTTGGGAGGTGAATACATTTCTAATGAATTTTGTCAATTACTTGCTTGTGATGGGACTATATATCAAACCTCGTATACCGACACGTCTCAGCAAAATGGTATTACCGAAAGAAAATATCGTCATGTTGTGGAAACAGCTCGCTCATTCTTGTTGTCAGCTCAAGTTCCTAGTCTATTTTGGGGGAAGTAGTTCTAACTGCCACTTATGTGATTAATCGAATTCCTACTTCTCATACTTCAGGTTTGTCTCCCTTTCTAGAAAATATATGGAGATGTGCATGATTACTTCTTGTTGCGTGTTTTTGGTTCTACTTGTTTTGTTCTTCTCCCTCATGTTGAGCGTACAAAATTGTCCTTAAATCTATTTTGTGTGTCTTCTTGAGTTATGGGGTTAGTTAGAAAGGATATCGTTGTTTTGATTCTATTAGACAAAAGTTATATGTTTCTCATCATGTCTAATTTCTTGAGCATATTCCATACTTTTTTTTGAGCATATTACATATTTTATAAATTCCTTTAAAATTTAAAATTTAATTCCTTTGTTTATTTATTATATTTCTATTTTTATTTAAAATTACATGAAATACGATACAAAAAGTACACGGATATGATTGTACACAAACACGAAACAACACAAATCTTTAATGAATCGCATTTACGTTTACACGAAATGTGAAAATACATGATAAAAAAATACACGGATAGAACGAATTGCAAGGCCTACATGGAACCAAACAAGTACTAGGATATAATTCAACAAGCTTTGGTTATAACTTTGTTACTTTGACTTGTACCATCACATCAATATCAAGAACATTAATTTCTAAAACACTTCTAGTTTGTTTTAATCAATAATGGGAGTAACATCCCATTATTTTTTGATAATTTATTTGTTTTTGATCAATAATTACTTTTTAGCAAGAGTGGAGTATCTCGGTGTATCTTTTGTTTTTTAAAACAGCAAACGTTCAATAATAATCTGACAACCTTATTGCGTGGTGGATTATCGGTTGAAATTTTTTAATTTGTCACATGATAGAAAGTTTACATGTGTATTGTACACTTGGTACAATTTAATTTAATTTAATGCAATTTGATAAAAAGTTTACACAAGTATTTTGAGTTTCGTTTAAAGCATTTTTGGAGTATTTGTAATGTACTTTTTAAGTTACTTCTTTAAAATTTGATTTGGGTTTGATTTCAATATATTGAGAGTGACATATTAAATCAAAAGACAGTTGACTAATGGAGGATTATTCAATTCAGATTGTAGTACATTTCAAAAAATGTAAAACTTAATTTTGATATCTATTGTAGATTTAGTTGATTAATTTTTTGTAAAATATTTAACGGTAGTTGAGAAACTATACTTAATTAACAAAAACATAAATTGACTAAGAAAAAAATATTAAAATTAATATACGTAGTTGAGAAATTGTACACAACTGAAAAGAATATGAACTGAATAATAAGAGAATAAAGAGGGAGAATAAAAAAATATGAACTGAAAAAGAGAATAAGGAGGCAGAATAAATATAGAATAAGAGAAAAAAGGATTAAAGGAGTGAGAATAAGTGGACGACAAAGTAATTAAAGTACGTACATAAATTGTCAGGAACCAGGACCGTTTACTTGCGATGTTATTGTTGTTGGCGTTTTATCAGATTATTATATACTACACATGCAGCAAAACACTACTGATCTGAAATTTAGAATTAAACTAAAAATTATACAAACTCATAAAACTAGTAGTTTGTTATTTCTACATTACAACCCTATAATTACAACAAGAAACTATCCATGGCCAAATCATCACCTCCATCCTCAAAATTAACAACTCCTGCTACCATCATGTCCAACTGATCATCAAAACTGGTAGTCTGATCCGGGGTAGTGCTTGTGCTACACGAATACATCCCCGAAGAAATCACATCCCCGTGATCAGAACCTGCTGGCGACAACAGCTCAGTCTTGGTTGACGAAGATCCAAATGTGTTGAGAATATGATCGCTCGTTACGAAATTATAATTCCCAATTGAAGGGGAATGGTCTTTGTAGGTATCGTTCAAGGGCGAAAAATTAGGAGTATTTTGTCGGAAATTGAGGAGGATGGATTTGGAAGAAGAGTCCCTCTGATCCATAGAATCCAGATAGAATTGATTATGATCAGTGTAGTTATGTTTACAAGTGTGACGCCCATAGTAAGTGGTACGGTACATTGGTGACGGATCTTCTTCTGTTTTCTGCACCTGTTTTGTTGCTAGGCAGCCTTGCTCAAACTTGTGCGTGCATCTATAGTAGTGCCTGCACCCCACCACCAATTATTCAGCACAAAAAATCGAAATCGAAATCGAATCGAAACCGACAAACATTTGAAACTTGCTTAACCTTTAAGAAACCGAAACTATCATTTATAATTAATTTGAGATCCATGCACATCTTTATAATTAGAAAATCACAGTAAAATACCTTGGGTGTTTGGCATTCAGGATGGACTTTTGGCCGTATTTTCTCCATGCATGACCGTCCTCAACCGGAGTTGGGCTCACTTTTGTGTCTGCCTCTGATGTTCTTCTGCACAGGGTATAAATATTAGTCCTATTTAAGTACTATTAACCATGAACCAATTACCAATTGATACATAATTAAGTAACACAAATCATACATAATTTGTAAAATTAATTAAATCTATATTTAAACAAACACGAAACACATCTAGTTAAATCATAAATGTATAGTTTAGTTCACTCAGTGATAATCCTCAAAGCACAAAATGAATACATGAAATATTAGTCTAATTACTAAAGTTTTTTCGGATGAGAACAATTTTTATCGTGAGAACTCGTTATATTCAAACATATGTACATATAAAATCAAGGATTTATAATGTAACTTATTAAAAAAATAAAATCCGACTATTTTTGAAAAATTAGAATGACTGTACGATACAACTTATCTAAAATCTTAACGTATTAAAGAGAAGTCTATTTAACATATACAGATGGTTAAGAAATGAACCTTCTCTTGAAGCATCCTCTCCGATCCTTGACCATCTTAGGACAAGGACCGGAATCTAGTTCCTCCGACTTAAGACCACCGGAGTTGACCGGAACTTGTGAAACTTCATCAGCGAGTGAAGAAGGAAGTTGCAATATCAAAAGAGACTTCTCAAAAGAATCCAAGATTTTAGTAACAAGATCTCCGGCAGACAAAGTGTGGTCAACGTCTCCAAAGCGTTGACTGTTAAGCATGACCCGAAGTTGGTCAGCAAACTCACGGCCATCACTCAATACTTCTCTGGCTCTCATCTGATCTCCGGCCACATTTTCCGGCAAATAAAAAGCCTTTTCCATAGAAGAAATATAATTATATAGATAAGACAGTAATAGGGTTAGGTTTATTGATCAGAGTTGAGGTTTATAAAACAAATCTAGTATGATGAGTATAGTGTAGACTAGTAATAACACGGAGGGCTCCTCTTGTAATTATATATGGGAAATGCATTATTGATCCAACGAAGCTTGACAAGAAAATTCCTCCAACCTTATCTGCTGGTATAACTACTCCCACGCGCCCAATTTATTGGATAGAGTACAAAATATCACTTGATTTTGCGTTTAGTATCCCCTCCGTCCACCTCAATTCTTTACATTGAAGGATGGGATCTCGGCACGTATTGTAAGGCTTCTTTAATATATATTTTGATAAATTATTTTAATTTTTTTTCTTCTTTTAAATAAAAATATAATATTTAAATTTTTATTTAGAAAAAAATAATTTAAAATAAGTGCATAGTAGAACTATACTTTATAAAATCAAGGATTTATAATGTAACTTGTTAAAAAAATCAAGGATTTATAATGTAACTTGTTAAAATACTCAAGTACTCATTTTAACAAGTTACATATTTATTGGATAGAGTACAAAATATCACTTGATTACATATAAAATCAAGGATTTATAATGTAACTTGTTAAAAAAATAATATCCAACTATTTTTGAAAAATCAAGATGACCATACGATACGACTCATCTAAAATCTTAACATATTAAAAAGAAGTCTATTTAACATATACATATGGTTAAGAAATGAACCTTCTCTTGAAGCATCCTCTCCGCAGGTATAAGTACTCTCACGCAGTTATAAGTACTCCCACGAGCCCAAATTATTGGAGAGAGTACAAAATAACACACTAAACCGTAATATTGATAGCATTCTACAAATAATCGAAAAATATCACTTGATTTTGCGTTTAGTACTCCCTCCATCCCCTCAATTCTTTACATTGGAGAACGGGTCTCGGTACGTATTTTAAGGCTTTTTTAATATATATTTCGATAAATTATTTTAAATTTTTTCTTCTTCTAAATAAAATTATAATGTTTAAATTTTTATTTAGAAAAAATAATTAAAAATAAGTTGTAGAGTTATACTTTATAAGAGTTTTAAAATGCATGTCAAGTAGTGTAAAAAAACTGTAAAGAAATGAGAGACGAAAGGAGTATATAACACCACAATTTCAATTAGAGAATTTTAGACATATAATAACACTTGATCTAGTGGAGATGAAATACAAAGATAGAAAAAATTAAAATTTAATTTGTGTTAAAGATATAAAATCTGAGAAATCAGTCAAATATTAAAATTTTATATTTGTAATAAAGTCTAGCGAGTAGTTTACACGCGTTGGGTTGCGGGTGGGAGCAACCTGGCTTACGTAGCAAAATAAAATGATGTTGTCACAGTACCCATGTCACGAATGATACGTCACGTATCTGCCACTTGTATTACTCTAAGTCTCTAACTAACAAAAACAGTAATACTATTATATTATCTTCAAAACTTGTATAGCGTGACAGAATACAAGTGGGCTAGACTTGCGGAGAAACATGTTAGAAATTAAGAAAATCAATATGACATAACTTAAGTTGTACTCCTTCCGTTGCCCTCAACTTTTTATATTTAGGGACGGGAGCTCGACACGTATTTTAAGTCTTATTTGATATATAATTTGATAAATTATTTTAAATTTTTTCTTTTTCTGAATAAAATTATAATGTTTAAATTTTTATTTAAAAAAAGAATATTTTAAAAATAAATTGTAGAGTTATATTTCATAACAACATTAAAATACGTGTAAAATATTGTAAAAAATTATAAAATAATAAGAGGGATGGAGGAAGTAAGAGGTTATCTCTAGACTGTAGTTACCTTTTTAACATATGGACCCAACTCAATTGAGCGCAAAGGACAAGCTTTGAGTTGTTAGATCTTTGATTTTTTTTTTTAATTATTTTCTCATTTGCCTCACATATGTAGTGCATGAACCTAGGATTACATCATTAAACATCTAGCAAGTGGAGAGAATCGTTTCCAAAGGAATCCGTACAGACAGGGGAAACAATATTTAGAAATAATCAAGGCTACGAGCAATCCAGAATTTTCAAATCAATCAAAAATTACATTATTAACTGAATCTAAAGTCAAAATATATCTGAATCATCTAAATGTAGCTAAAAAATCAAAATTGATATAGGGAACAAGAAAGAAGGGCAAAAAAATAATCGTACAAAAGTCAAATAACTAGGACTACTCCTGTCCTAGAAAAAAAAGAATCTCAGGATTGGTTCAGTTTCATTAAAGAGTAAAAAAAATGAAAGATAACAATTAATTGCACATGACGAAACATCACATTATCTGTATTATATTTTCTAATTTAAAAAATTCATCTTGTAAAAATAACACGGGCAACGTATATAAAAAATAATATATATTAATATAATTATTAATAAATAAATAACTTCTTTTTTAAGCACATTGTTGTTTTATATTTTCTAACTAAAACATCTCATATTCCAAAAATAACACATACAATATATATATATATATATATACTATTATATTAAAGACGAAACATTAAAAGTTTTTGTAGTCTGGTGGTAGTCGGTTTGTAGTCTGGTCCTCCATAGTTTGGTAATATAATTTCTAACCGTTAGATCTTTTAAATTAAATTAATGAGAGTCATTGGATATAATACTAAATATTTTTTGGTATGTTGTGATTTTACTTAATTGCCCTTACTTAATTGTACTTCGTTTTTTTTACTTAATTACCCTTACTTATTTATAAAAAATATTATTAAATAATAATATTACCTATTTATAAACCAATTACCTTTTAGACCTAAAATATATTTCTTTTTTTATTTCTTCTGAAAAATCCCTTACTTTTTCAAAAATATCACGGGCAATTACCTTTTTTAACTAAAGCATGTAAGTTTTTTATTTTTGCTTACTAAAACCTCTCTTTATCCAAAAATATTACAGACAGTTTCATTTATTAAATTAAAATAATAATATAATAATTATTCTTTTTTATATTTTCTAACTAAAATTTTTACTTTTCTATTTTTTCTAACTAAAACCTCTCATTTTCCAAAAATATCACGGGCAGTTCTTTTTAATGAAATAAAATAATGATATTTATAATTACTAATAACTAACCGATTAGCTTTTTTTCCCAAAGCGTATATTCTTTTTTATATTTTCTAACTAAAATTTTTCCTAAGTAAAATCTCACATTTTTCAAAAATATCACATGCAATTTCATTTAGTAACATAAAATAGTAATATTATAAATACTAATAATTAACCGATTAACTTTGTTAGCCAAAGTGTATATTCTTTTTTATTTTTTTAACTAAAATTTCTCCTTTTCTAAAATTATCGCAGACGATATCTATCTATACTATACTATTATATAATAGCCAAAACATTGAAATTTTTTATTTCAATTTTCGGTAATTTATTATATTTAATCTATCTATATGTACTATTATATAATAGCCGAAACATTGAAAGTTTTGATTTTCGATTTTCTCACATATATAACATAACTACAAACTCTTTTAATTATACTTTACTTAGAATTCAAAAAGACGACCATTTTTTAGAAAATATTTATATTTATATGTATTACAACAAAATATATTGATAATTTTGACGGTTATCTTTACTGACATGCTTACTAAGCTAATAAACTATTATAAAATCTATAAAAAAAAATTAGATTTAAAGTATTAAAGTAGTACTTTAAATTCTTTTTAAAAAGATAGCATTTTCAGAAATATTAAAATCTCAAAAAATTTAAAAATAAATTTCAAAATTAATATTAAAGTCGTCCGTGCGTTGCACGGGTTATACGCTTGTATATATATATATATATATATATATATATATATATATATATATATATATATATATATATATATAGTTAAGTTCTATGGAGACCACTTTTTTTGTGAAGACCTGGAGACCACATACGTTCTGCAATCTAAATTTCGCAAAATATAATATTTTATAAATTATGTTATATGAAAATAACTATTTTTATTTAAAATCTTTAAAATTATATATGTTTTGCAACTAAAACATAGCAAAACATATTGTTCTGCAAAACATGTTCGGTTTGCAGAACATTCATGTTTAGTTTGCAAAACTTACATGATTTTCAAGATTTTCAATGAAATAGTGATTTTCATAGAATATACTTTGCAAAACAGTACGTTTTGCAAATTTTTGATTACAAAATATGATCTATTTTGCCAAATTTAGATTGCAGAACATATGTGGTTTTCAGGTCTCCACAAAAAAGGTGATCTCCATAGAACTTAACTATATATATATATATATATATATATATATATATATATATATATATATATATATATATATAATATATATATATATATATATAATATATATATATAATATATATATATATATATAATGGTGATGGTATTATATATTTATAATCAAATATCTTTTCTAGTGAAAACACATTATCTACTTTATATTTTATAACTAAAACATCTCATCTTCTAAAAATAACACGAGTGATGTATATAAAATAATAATATATTATATATAACAATAATAAATAATCAGTTGCCTTTTTCAGCTAAAACGCATTACCTATTTTATTTTTTTAACTTAAACAACTAATCTTCTAAATATAACACATGCAACACATATATAAAAACGTAATATAATTTTATATAATTATCAATAAATAACTAATTTCCTTTTTCAGCACATCATCTATTTTATATTTTCTAACTAAAATAAATCATTATCTAAAAATAACACGGGAGACATATATATATATATATATATATATATATATATATATATATATATATATATCATTGCTTCATGAATAACACTCTTATATAAAGAACAATAAAGAACACCATAGAATCTTACATAAATTGCATGTTGATTCTAATTTTCTCACCAAAAAAGGTTTATTACGAATAAAAATATAATCTAACAAAAAATTAGAATCAAATAAAACATGATTACATGTAATTTCATTGTGATAAATATATATACAAGATTCTATATTGGATTCTGTTATGGATTAAAAAACGTACTTGTGAATTTATTGCTAGGGTTTACGAGCTTTCGAGCTTTAATGGTTGTTCTCGTGTTTCGTGGCTAAATCTGCCCTCACAAGATGCCTACGTATCTCAATCAGTGCCGAGAATCAAGCCAAAAAAACGTAGTTCTTGGTGTTGCCCTCAGGGCTATGGTGGCAAGGGCACACCAAGGACGTAGTGACTTGTATGTCCTTATTCGAGGATGAAGTCTAAAACGTTGTAGATGACGTATGGAGCTGTGTCCAAAACGTAGTAGATGACGTATGGAGCTGTGTCCAAAACGTTGTAGATGACGTATGAAGCTGTGTCCAAAACGTAGTAGATGACGTATGGAGCTGTGTCCAAAACGTAGTTCTAAGATGAGGGGTCAGGCCCTTTATATAGGCGTTTAAAAGCCTAATGGATAAGTATTGATTACTTTGAAGGATAAGTCTTATCCTTGACGGTGGATAAGTATTGACTTTCTTGAAGGATAAGTCTTATCCTTGACGGTAAATAAAGATAAATTCTAGATCCTTCCTTGTAGGAATTGTTTCCATATCATAATGGACTTATATTGAAACAAGCCCACTCGTATTAGAACAAACCTGTATTGGACGTCTCTTAATACAGGTTGTACTTTTAGCCCAAATATTAATTACGAAATTAGAGTTTCAGACCTTATTAATGGGCCTTATTAATGGACCAACTAGGTTTAATTAATGCAATATTAATTATGTCTTTAGGGTTATTTTTAACCCATATCATTTGCCCCCCAACTTCTATGATAATGCACTAAAATTTGATAGAAGTTATATCGGTCTTTTTCGAGACTCGGGGTCTTTTCATCCCTTACCTGGGACTTACTACCCTTTTTTGGGGATTTTAATATACACTGGTGTTTCACGAGTATCGTCTTGGTGTAAAGTGTGGAGCGACCTACACATTTACGACGATTTTGCCTTATTCGAGGCTAACTTGACATTTGCATAAGCCTTTTATGTCTTATACCGTCTTGTTTTGGCTTCAAGCCTTTCATTGAGCATATCGAATGATGGGGTTTGGACTGAATGTCTTAGGTTTCTGGTTTTCAACCCTTAACCCTTACAAGTTCTTACTGATGACTCCATTCGTAGTGATTCATTCTCAAGTCTATCATATCAAACTTCTCCTGAGCTTGAAATTTTCGCTAATTAACAATAGACATCTTAGGCTTTCTTTTGTATGTTTATTAACAACATTCACCCTTCGGGGTTCGTTGTATTCAACTCTATTTGTGCAGTTGACATGCATATTTTGTATGCTTTCCTTTGCATTCATTTGTAGTTTTGTCTTGGCAAAGATTTGAGGATGTTTCTACCAATCAAAATGGGTTCAACCCTTCATCTGCTTTCTAGGAAGCTCATGATTTCATCGAACCTTATTTCTACTTGCCCTACTAGCGGATCCTTTTAGGATGCACTAAACATAATAAACTTTTAAGTTTGAGGCATGCCAAGTCCTTGGCACCTCATGCCCTTCGAGGGTTTCTAGCTTATACGAGCCTCGTCCAAATACGTTCTTAACGCGATATGGTCCTTCCCAATTTGGGGCCAACTTGCCTTTTTGTCCAACTCCGGATGCCTCAATCTTTCGGAGGACTAAGTCTCCTTGACGGAAGAATCCCTCTTTAACCCTTAGGTTATAGTAGAAAGATGCCCTTTTTTGATGTTCAACTACTTTAGCATTTGCCTCATCTCTAACTTCATCAATTAGATCTAAGGCCAGCCTCATGCCTTCTTCGTTCGATTCAGGCTCAAAGGCTTCGATTCTTGGAGATGTGTGAGTAATCTCCACTAGAACCACTGCCTCTGCCTCATATGCCAGCAGAAAGGGGGTTGCTCCAGTGATGACTTTACAAGTAGTACGATATGCCCATAATATGGGGAGCAATTCATCTACCCAAGTATTTCTAGAGCGTTCAACTCTTTTTTTCAGTCCATCCAGGATAATTTGATTGGCAACCTCAGCTTGCCCATTTGCTTGAGGATGGGCAACAGAAGTAAAGCGTAACTTGATATCATTCTCGTCACAATACTTCTTGAATTCATCGTTGTTAAACTGAGTTCCATTATCCGTGACCAAAATTCGTGGAATCCCGTATCTACATATTACATTTTCCCAGAAGAAATGCATTACTTGCTTGGTGGTTATCTTGGCTAAAGGTTTAGCCTCAATCCACTTGGTGAAGTAGTCGATTGCCATTATCAAGAACTTTCTTTGCGCACTTGCCATTGGAAATGGTCCAAGTATATCCATTCCCCACATGGCGAATGGGATAGGTGAGTTTATGGATGTCATCATCTCTGGTGATTGCCTAACCACCGGTGCATACTTTTGGCACCGTTCACATTTCTTCACGTAGCTTTTAGCATCTGCAAGTATGTTTGGCCAATAGAAACCTAGACGAGTGATTTTATGGGCAAGGGCTCTGCCCCCCAAGTGCTATCCACAAATTCCTTCATGCACTTCCCTTAGGGCCAACTCTGCCTCTTGGGGTCTCAAGCATTTCAGATAAGGAACAATGAAAGACTTTTTGTATAGGATTCCCTCAATCAGGGTATATCTTAGTGCTCTCACATACAACTTTACTTGGGAAACCACTAGCCTCGAGTCTCCACACACTTTCAGAGTTTTAACTCTCAAGGCTCCAGCCAGCCCTAAGGCAGCTATCAGGGCTTCGTACTCAGCTTCGTTGTTGGTCGTTGGGAAGTCCAGTTTTAGTGCGTATTCTATGAGAAATCCATCAGGACTTTGTAGCACTAAACCTGCTCCACTTGATTTTGTTTTTGATGCTCCATCAAAATAGAGCACCCATCATTCTTTGGACACCATGTCTTCATCTTTCTTGTCTTCATCTATCACTTCCTACCCCCCCCCCCCCCCCCCGACTTCCTGGTTGCATTTGATCAACCTTCCACTGACTTGAGGGCTATGCAAGATGTTTCTTAGAGGCTGATTGGTCAAGACCTCTATCTTGTGAGTCTGAAAGTATGGGCGCAGCTTTCTTGAGGCCATTATTAAGGCTAAGGCAAACTTCTCTATCGTAGAGTAGTTTATCTCTGCCCCATGTAGAATCTTACTTACGTAGTAGATGGGTTTCTGAACCTTCAATTCTTCTTTTACCAAAACGGCTCCAAGGGCTGTGTTAGAAACCGCCAAGTACAAATAGAGAATTTCTCCTGGCTTTGGCTTTGCCAACAATGGTGCCTCAGCCATGTATTTCTTTAGGGCCTCAAAGGCCTCTTGGCTTTCAGTTGTCCACTCAAAAATTTTCACGTTCTTGAGTGCTTTGAAGAAAGGTAAGCACTTCTCTCATGACTTGGAGATGAATCTTCCCAATGCTGCCACTCTTCCCGTTAGTTTCTGGACATCCTTGACAGTCCGCGGTGGTTCCATGTCTAGAATTGCTTTGATTTTGTCAGGATTAGCCTCGATTCCTCTCTTGGAAACCATCAGGCCTAAAAAATTTCCCGAGCCTACACCAAAAGCACACTTAGCTGGATTCAACATCATTTTGTGGTGCCTCAACACTTCAAACGCTTCCCGAAGATGGTTTATATGATCGGCCTTATCGAGGCTTTTAACCAACATGTCACCCACATAGACCTCCATGGTTTCTCCAATTAGGTGTTCAAAGATTTTGTTCACCAATCTTTGGTATGTTGACCCCGCATTCTTAAGTCTAAATGCCATGACTAGATAACAGAAAACACCAAAGTCGGTGATGAATGATACCTTGGAGATGTCATCTTTGTGCATTTTGATTTGGTTGTATCCACCGAAGCCATCCATAAAACTTAGCATCTCGTGGCCAGCGGTGGCATCTATTAGGGCATCAATCCTTGGTAAGGCAAAACAATCCTTAGGACATGCTTCGTTCAAATCGGTGAAGTCTACACACATTCTCCATTTTCCATTGGCCTTTTTGACCATCACCGGGTTAGCCAATCATTCTGGGAATTGTATCTCTTCAATGAACCCGGTCTCCAGAAGCTTTTCTACTTCTTGTTTAATGGCCTCTTGCCTCTCTGGAGCAAAATTTCTCTTCTTTTGTTTCATCGTCTTCCTTACAGGATCCACATTCAGTTTATGGGTTATCAACTGGGGATCAATCCCTGGCATGTCAGCCGATGTCCAAGCAAAAACGTCATTGTTCTCTTGAAGAAAAGATATGAGCTTACTTTTCAATGGTTCAGGCAATAATGCTCCAACATAAGTCACCTTCTCCGGTTCACCAGGGACTAAGGGAATTGAGATTAAATCCTCAGTTGGTTTCCTCTTCGGTCCTCATTATCACTAGTATCATTGTCTTCAATGGGGAGAACCTGCCCCCCGATTCCATCAGGCCTTAACGCGGCTACGTAACAGCTTCTAGCCATCTTTTGCTCTCCCCGTTCTTCACCAATTCCATTCCTCGTTGGGAACTTGATTTTAAGATGATAAGATGAGGCAACGGCCTTGAACGCATGAAGACCCGTCCTTCCCAGGATTGCATTATAGGTCGAAGTTGCTTTTATAACTATGAAGTTCAACATCTGAGTAGACGTATTCGACCCTTGCCCCATTGCCATTGGGAGTTGGATAGTGCCTTCCACCTTCGACTCCACTCCATTGAATCCATATATGGGCATATTCGAGGGTGTCAACGGAGTGTCAGTATAGCCCATCTTAATAAAATCATCATGGAACAAGATGTCCACTGAAGCTCCATTGTCGACCAAAACTCTCTTTGTTTCAGAATTTCCTATCACATGTACGATGACTAAGGGATCATCGTGGGGAAACTTCACTCCCTCCAAGTCAGAATCATCAAAACCTATTGATATTTCTGTTCAGGCACGTTTCGGTGCTTCTCCGACCACAGTCATTACTTCTCGGGCATAGGTTTTTCTTGAGTTTCGGGAGGACGAATCCTTCCTTTCATAATTTCCTCTTTGACTCCCTTGATTTCCATCCTTGGTGAATTTATTGAGCTTTCCTCTCCGTATCAGAAACTCGATCTCATCTTTCCATTGTCTACAATCATCGGTGTCGTGACCGACTTCCTTGTGGAATCGACAAAATTGGTTTTGATTCCGTTTAGACATATCAGTCCTTAGTGGCTTCGGCAATCGGAGATCCTCCTCCTTTGCTATTTCCATCAGAATTTGGCTCTTGGTAGTGTTCAATCTTGCATACACCGTAAACTTTGGCCCAAAATTGTTCCTCTTGGGTGGAGAATCAGAATCCTTTGACGTTCTGGGAAACTTTTCCTTGACGTCGTACTCCTGAGTTTCCTTTCTTTTCTTTGAATTTCCACTGCCACCAACAGTGGGTTCATACTTTCTCATGCTTTCTTCAGCCTTGATGTACTTTCCGGCTCTATCTTGGAGCTTCAGCATGCTCTCGGGTGGATGTTTTGCCAATGATCTTTTGAAGTGATCATCAGTGGTTCCTTGCTGCAAGGCTATCATAGCTACTTTGTCCTCTAAGTCCGGGACTTTCAGAGCCTCCCGGGTGAATCGGTTGATAAAATCCCTTAAAGCTTCATTCTTTCCTTGCTGGATTCCCATGAGTGATGCAAAACTTTTCTCGTGCACCCATCCACTAACAAATTGGTTGATGAACGCTTTGCTTAGTTCCTTAAAAGATCCAATGGAATTGGGAGGTAGACGGTTATACCAACATTGGGCCATGCCCGCCAAGGTTTGTGGAAACGCCCTACACTTGACTGCATCATTGGTTGACTGCAACAGCAGTGAATTAGAGAAGGTTCTTACATGATTCGCGGGATCTCCCGTTCCATCATAAGCTTTAATCGTCGACATCTTGAATTTCTTGGATATGGTAGCTTTCATGATGTCTTGAGTAAACGGTGGTGTAGGATCATCAAGATCTCCTAGGGGCAACAAAACACTAGGATCGCCCCTTGGGGCTTCAGCCCTCTTGGTGTTGGATCCAGGTTGATTATCGGGACTCTTTCAGTTGCTTGGTTTTGTGCTTTCGCGGCCTCCTGTTCGGCCAGTAATTTCTTGAGCCTTGCAGCCTCTACCTCATGGGCCGCAATCTTTTCCTTAGTAGTTTGGGGTTGTTCCCGATTTGTTTGGGAAGAACGTCTCCTCCTTGGGGCAACATCCCTCTCTTCTCCAGTTGAATAATTTTCGTCCTCAGTATAGGAACCTGAGTAGTCTTGAATCAAGGGCGTCCGCCGAGTTTGAGTTTGTTGGTTTTGGGGTCCCAGACCTTGTATGTAAGGGGAAATATATGCTTCATGATACGTGGGATTGAGACCACTGCTGCCCAACGTGGGTCGAGCGGGCATGCCATAGTTTGGCATCCCAAGAGTTTGAGTTGCATATTGGGGAAGATTCGTAGTTTGAAGTTGAAGGCCACTTGGTGCATTCATGAGCAGTGGGGAGGTTGTGATTTGTTGCTGGAGAGTGATCTCTTGTGGATTAGATCCATGAACGACCATTTTGCAGGGGATTCGTCCCTTCAACCGAAATTGGGATTTCCGGTCCTTGAGTGGTGGTGAGGGGGATACTCGCCCCTTTAGTGCCAGTAGTTTGCGGCGGTTGGCCTCCGTGAGTCTCTGTTTCAGGAGTAATAGGAAGTCCTTCAGAAGTATTAGTTTCTCGAGTCGTTCTTCGTGTGTTTGCCATGTTTGATGTTGTCTTCCCACAGACGGCGCCAAATGTTATGGATTAAAAAACGTACTTGTGAATTTATTGCTAGGGTTTATGAGCTTTCGAGCTTTAATGGCTGTTCTCGTGTTTCGTGGCTAAATCCGCCCTCACAAGATGCCTACGTATCTCAATCAGTGCTGAGAATCAAGCCAAAAAAACGTAGTTCTTGGTGTTGCCCTCGGGGCTATGGTGGCAAGGGCACACCAAGGACGTAGTGACTTGTATGTCCTTATTCGAGGATGAAGTCTAAAACGTTGTAGATGACGTATGGAGCTGTGTCCAAAACGTAGTAGATGATGTATGGAGTTGTGTCCAAAATGTTGTAGATGACGTATGGAGCTGTGTCCAAAACGTAGTACGTATGAAGCTGTGTCCAAAACGTAGTTCTGAGATGTGGGGTCAGGCCCTTTATATAGGCGTTTAAAAGTCTAATGGATAAGTATTGATTTCTTTGAAGGATAAGTCTTGTCCTTGACGGTGGATAAGTATTGACTTTCTTGAAGGATAAGTCTTATCCTTGACGGTGGATAAGTATTGACTTTCTTGAATGATAAGTCTTATCCTTGACGGTAAATAAAGATAAATTCTAGATCCTTCTTTGTAGGAATTGTTTCCATATCATAATGGACTTATATTGAAACAAGCCCACTCGTATTAGAACAAGACTGTATTGGACGTCTCTTAATACATGTTGTACTTTTAGCCCAAATATTAATTACGAAATTAGAGTTTCAGACCTTATTAATGGGCCTTATTAATGGACCAACTAGGTTTAATTAATGCAATATTAATTATGTCTTTAGGGTTATTTTTAACACATTTCAGATTCTATACTGGATTATATATAATGTTTAATTTTTAAATTTAGATGAGATTCTAAGTTAAATTTGATATGTTAGGCTTAATTGTTGTTCAATTTTATGATTCTAATTTTAAAAAATCATTTTTTATGAAAAATAAAGTGTTTATGATGGTGTTCTTTATTGTTCTTTATATAAGGTGTTTTTCATATAGTGCAACTATATATATATATATATATAATGGTAATACTATTATATTAAACTTATAAAATCCATGTTTATCATAAATTTTTATAACTTTTGATTCAAATAAAATAATTAATTAAAGATAAAAATAATAGAATATTGAGAGAAACAAAAAATATCACGGACAATTACCTTTTTAACTTACTTTTTTTATTCTTCTTATTAAAATTCCTCATTTTTCTAAAACTATCACTGGTTAAACCCTTTACTTATTTATTTTAAAACATATTTAATGATTTTAATTATTAACAAAAATTAACATGTCTACTTATTTTTTTCAACAAATGCAATTAATAAAATATCAAAACGTAAATAATATAATAAAAAATTATCAAAAATAATTCGTGCATCACACGATTTTTAATCTACTCTTAAATAATAATACTAAACTACAATAAGCAAAGTTTGTAGTTTGGTTAGCACCTTCCAAATTTTGTTAAACAACTTCATTATTTTATTTATCCTTTATTTTAACTAATATTAAATAAATAATAAATAATAAACAAGTCCATAACATTTTACAGAATTCCAACAACTCGTCACCTTTCTTTTTGTTCTATACCTTCACTTTTAGATATTCTTTAATATTAATTGATTTAAATAAAAAATTAATAATTGAATAATAAAATAAATTACAATAAATATGTTTCTAATATACAAAAAATTAAGGTTATAATTCCGCCAACTACTTATTAAAATTAATACTTAATTTAAGCATAGTAAAATTTACATATATATTACATTTGTTTTGAAAATATTAATAAAATTAAAATTACATCAAATATATTTTAAAATATTATATTTTATTATAAATTTTTAAAATTTCAAACGTGTTCAAAAGCAACCCGTGTTTTGCACGGGCTCTAAGCTAGTATCCTATTAAATGGTAAGAGAAGAAAAAATATGAGAAAAAGATCCAACCAAGGAGCCAATTTCATTCAAGGACATAATTCACAACCAAACTACTCAAATTGAAACAACCAAAACGGAATCTAAATCATCAAATTTTTTCGATGAGAGTCGTATTCTCTCATCTCTCTCACCCTTGCCCACTTTTCTCTAACCTTAATTTATTTTTACCACCATCTCTTCACTTGTTAATTTCCTCCCCCATTCTCGTCCTTGACATGTTCTCTTCCTTACTCACTTCTTTTCCTCCACCCTCCATTTCTCCTCTTTTTTCAAAGCCTTCCTCCCCCCCCCCTTACATTTTCTCTCTATCCCCCCCCATTTCTTCTATTATTCTTGTAATCTTTAACTTTGATTATCTCCTTACTTCGTTGGATAATGATAATTCTCTCTTTTATAACGATAAGACAATTATGAATTCAGGCTCCTTTAGGGATCTTGAAGTTCAAGCGGATGACTGTGGTGTGATGGGCTCAATCCATATAGATATTAAGGAGCACATGTTGAAATCTGAAACAAAAGGTGCGAAGAGACTATCTACTTGTTTCACTCCTATTGCCTTGGATGAAATCACTAAATCGGGTAATTTTTCTTTGAACTCTTCTCTTCCGGATGTTGCGGATTTTCAATTGAGTGTTCTTGCCAAGGATGGGGTTTACAAGGATTGTTATTTGTTCTTTTTTCGTGAGGAAAATTTTGAAATCTACTTGCTCTCAAAATGTTTGTTATTTGGTTTGTGTGATTGATTTATTGTCATAATGCTTGGATTACATTTGGATGTGATTTCTGGTAGTGGTTGTTCGGAAAAAAAGGAAGAACTTTACAGTGACCCAATTCAACATCTGGATAACCCAATTCAATTAAGGGGCTTTAGTCAAATGGGCCAAATGAACTTATTAACCCAGTTCAACATCTGGCACCAAATATAAACCCAATTCGAAAAGTATTTCGTGTAATAAATTGTAACCTTTTTTTCCGAATTTATAATAGTCGACACATAAATACATACGAACAACACTATGGTACCAATTTTGAAAAAGTTAATTTTTTTCAGTTTATATAAATCCTTCACCTCGTCAAGTGTGGACCCGATAATTTTCGACACAACACGAAATAACACGAAAATTTAGTGTTTGGGTTTTCATTTTTAGTACACGAACACGAAAGTACACGAACGAGATTTAGGGTCGGTTTTGTGTTTACCCTTCAAGTACACGACACGACACGAAGTACACGAAATAAATAAATAAATATTTATAAATTTATATTTATATTAGATATTTTAATATTTTTATTAGATATTTAACATTTATTTACGCGATTATACATAAATTTATAATATTATTTGTAAATATTATGTAAATATATATATTTTAGTACATATTTGTAAAATTATTACCGAAAATTTTAATATTTGAATACATTTACTTATTTATTTTTCTTTTTATTATTAATTAAAATTACACGAAAACACGACACGAAGGTACACGAACACGAAATTACACGAGTCTTGAATGGGTGGTTTTGGGTTTAGCATTTAAATACACGAAACACAAAAGTACACGACACAAACGAACTGTCAGGTCTAAGTGTGACAGTGTATCAAAGAGCTTAATATGATATTTAGAATTCTACCCATCTACATTTTTTACTGATAAAGAAATTGGTTCTCTTATTGTTTCATTTCTGTTTTGAAATTATCTATATGTTTTGAACGTGATCAAGGGGAAGATACCTGTGGAGATAAGGATGACATTTCATATCAGCTCTTAAAATAACTAAAAACATCAGCGAATAAACATATATTCAAAAAACATCAACTGCACATAAACACACATACACAAAGATCTACAACCTTTTAACTTTTTAAACAAGTGAAGGAAAAGCGAAAAACAACTTAATATATTGTCCGCTTATCTGAAACATTACTTGCTCACGTCAATTAGAGGTAACATATCTTTTATTTTCAGTTCATTACTAGCAATATATATTTCAAAGACATGAGATCTGCATCATACGACCATAAATTACTTTTTTGAAGATGCGATACTTTTACAAGTTTCAGCACATTATAAAGTCCTTAAAGCAGTAAGATTCCAGATTTTAAGCATTTCAACAATCAATATAACAAAACTTCTATAACACAACCATATGATTGTGGCAAGCACCGAGTCGACTCGGTGAACAACACAACTCAGTGAAACAAACACCGAGTCAACTCGGTGAAACAAAAGAGAGAGAGAGAGAGAGAGGGGGGAGAAACTCAGTGAAACAAACACCGAGTCAACTCGGTGAAACAAGAGAGAGAGAGAGAGAGAGAGAGAGAGAGAGAGAGAGAGAGAGAGAGAGAGAGAGAGAGAGAGAGAGAGATGGTGATGTTAACCTGAGGTGGATGTGGTGTTGGAAAGATTTTAAGAAAAGCTACAACTGAAGTTGAAGAACAACAGAATCAGTTATTAGTACTAGTGACTTTACTTGTAAATTAGTGAGTCAGGATGGTGGAGAAGATGAGTTTGGTTCTTGAAGAAGAAGATCTGAAATGTGGTGTCAAAATTTGGGGTGTCAAAATTTGTTATCATAAATTTATTTATACATATATTGTGAAACTTATTGTAAGATAGGACAAGTTGGTCCAATTCATACCAAGTATTAAAGTACTATTTTATAAATAAATGTACTAAAATGGACGTGGAAAAGAGTTTTTATACGACGCACAGAGTCAAATATATCAATGCTTTAATGGTTTTACTATTCAAGAAGCTTGAAAGAGATGAATTATATCGGAGTATACTTATACACTACATGCGAGTGTTCTATGATCAAAAAATCCCGTTTCCTTGAACTTTTATATACATGTCATAACCATTGGAAAAATAATTATACACTACATGCAAACGTAATAGAACAATGTATTTTTAAATTTGATAAATAATTGATTTTAATAGTTGAATTAAACTTTTTGATATCAAGAATATTTATTTAAAAGGTCTAAGTGTATCTTCTTTTACACTCAAGGATGGTAACGTGACCATTCCTCATAAGTAGCCACATGAAGTACGTATCGTTCCTGCTAACTACACTATATACTACACACATGATATCATTTGTTGTAGGAAATGACGATCGAGATCGACATCGAGGGAGAGTTCAGACCATGATTCTAATTTAGTTTTTAGCTTTTTAAAATTTTAAACTCGTCATTTTGCACCATTTTGACCAAATTTTATCAATATTTACCGTTACCGTGACCGTTGGTTACAACATGAAAAGAATCGAACAGATTTATTTAAATTATATGTAAAAAACTATAAATCATTAAAAAAAACATATTATTTATAGAAAGTACGAATTAATAAAGCAATAGAATACATATAATTTAAGCAAATTCTTCAGAATTTACACTTGCTTAAACTAACCGTTACGGTTAATGTGAACGAAATTTGGTCAAAATGTTACAAATCGAAGCTAAAAAATAAACTAAAAGTGTATACACTTATGTAAATTGCAACAATAATTTTGGTCTTTTTTCTATATATATTAAGAACATGGTATTAAAATTAACAAAACCAAAAATATATATATATACTTCTTTTTTCAGATGATGTGGGGGAATTATGCATCAAGCCTTGTGATCTTCCCATCTCATTTTCCAACTTACTCTCAAGCTTCTCGACACGTGCACCGACATCTTTAATAAGTTGAAGCATCTTCTTTTTATCCTGATTCCCTTTTCAATCAACTGAAACATCCTCTTCTTATCTGCATTCAGCTCTTCAATCAACTGAATCATTTTTTCATTATCTACATATGCTTCTTCAATCAAACGAACCATCTGTTTCTTGTTATCATTCCTGTCTTCATTGAATTTGAAATCATCACATAATTCCATACCACCCACACAAAGATGCAGATCCTTGACGTTCATGCAAACTCCTATAATCTTCTCTTTCATCCAACTTAACCTCAAATTTATCAACTCGTATGTGCAATGCTTTTACCATATTACTCAGCAATTCTCATAATCGGCATCGTTGAAGTTTAATTTCGACTCATTGTCCATCACCTGAATCAAACTTTTACTACCACCTACTACTTACTATCTTCTTCGCTTTCTCGCCATCCATCTTAGTTATATCACGATGAGCAATAACCTGAAAAAGAACAGACAACATTAAAACTTGATATAAGCTCCTAGTCATAATCATATGTCTGTCTCCTAGTGATATAAGCTCCCACTTCCTTCAATTGATTTATACATTAAAAAAATATTACATTAGATTCAACATTCAACAATAGTAGCAGGAGTAATAATAAAATATACAAGGAATATAATTATATACCATAATAATAAAGGTCATTGTAGCAGCAACAACAACAGTACAACAAACGAGATTCCTACCCATGATATAATACTTGAACATATACTCAATCTCATGGGCAAACAGTACTCGAAAAAACTTGAACTGTCCACTCTGAGTAGTTGCCAAACAACATACCAGAAACACAGTAAACCAAGAAAAGAACAAGACACCATTCTCCTCATATAACTCAAGTAATGCACCCGTGATTACACATCATAAAATTTCTAGAAGGTAAAACTTATTCTTACCCTTCACGAGCACAACCAAGAAAACTAGGACAGCAAAAACCGCAACAATCTCAAATATGAGGAATCCAAGATGTAAATCATATGCCTAGATAGAACACAAGTAAAAGATAGGTTTCCTTCACTAAAAAAAGGTACAAATCATATGCCTCTAAATTTTAAACTCATCATTTTGCACCTTTTTGACCAAATTTTATCAATATTCACTGTTACCGTGACCGTTGGTTACAACATGGAAAGAATCGAACAGATTTATTTAAATTATATGTAAAAATCTATAAATCATTAAAAACATATTATTTATAGAAAGTACGAATCAATTAAGCAATAGAATACATATAATTTAAGCAAATTTTTCGGAATTTACACTTGCTTAAACTAACCGTAACGGTTAATGTGAACGAAATTTGGTCAAAATGTTACAAACCAAAGCTAAAAAATAAGCTAAAAATGTATACACTTATGTAAATTGCAACAATAATTTTGGTCTTTTTGCTATATATATATACACTTCTTTTTTTTCAGATGATGTGGGGGAATTATGCATCAAGCCTTGTGATCTTTCCATCTCATTTTCCAACTTACTCTCAAGCTTCTTGACACGTACACCGACATCTTTAATAAGTTGAAGCATCTTCTTTTTATCCTGATTCCCTTTTCAATCAACTGAAACATCCTCTTCTTATCCGCATTCAACTGAATCATTTTTTCACTATCTACATGTGCTTCTTCAATCAAACGAACCATCTGTTTTTGTTATCATTCCCGTCTTCAATGAATTTGAAATCATCACATAATTCCATATCACCCACACAAAGATGCAAATCCTTGACGTTCATGCAAACTCCTATAATCTTCTCTTTCATCCAACTTAACCTCAAATTTATCAACTCGTATGTGCAATGCTTTTACCATATTACTCAGCAATTCTCATAATCGGCATCGTTGAAGTTTGATTTCGACTCATTGTCGATCAACTGAATCAAACTTTTACTACCACCGTCCACCTACTACTTACTACCTTCTTCTCTTTCTCGCCATCCATATTATTCGGTTCGACTCACTACCACCTTGGTACTCGGTGAATATATAGCATGTTTCATGTGATCCGATATTTATAATTTAGTATCTAAATTCAGTTTTAAAACATTCTTTCATAAAAGTTAACACTTGTAAAATCCATTTTTATATTCTGAAAAGTGCTTTCCTCTACCATCTTAAGCTTTTAGAGTGACCGATTACTCAACATGGTATCAGAGCTCAGACTGGTGGGAGGACTCAGGTTCGACTCTCTGTCATCTGTCATCTGCCATCTCCAATATTCTCACAATTTATCATGTACACGAAAGGACTCTTCGACCCAAAAATGATGGTGGAAGGGCTCAGGTTCGACTCACTACCACCATGTTACTCGGTGAATATATAGCATGTTTCATGTGATCATATATTAATAATTTAGTATCTAAATTCAGTTTTAAAACATTCTTTGATAAAAAAGTTAACACTTGTAAAATCCATTTTTATATTTTATTTTTAGAGCATCTCCAACCATGAGAATCCCTTAGCTAAAATCATATATGACATACCTTAAATAAGAAATATAGTGATTATGTAAAAATGTTGGCTCTCCAATGGGTCATAACTGTTAGCAAAAAATTTAGTCAACCTCTTCATATTGGCTATATTTGGCCAACCTCCAGGGACTTGTAGCAAAATTCCACGTCATCTATTACCATACTGAAATAATAAATTCTATTTATAACAACTTGAAATAATAATAACATTCTATTTATAAAATATAACTAATGAGTATAACCAACACCATTGGAGCAAAACAACTTAGAGGTTCAACAAATTTTACATAATTAGTATTTTATATCATTTTAGCCAATCATTTTAGCCAATCCCGTTGGAGATGCTCTTAGTAACTAAAAAGTTGCCCGTTACTTGAATAATTTAAACAATTATTACTATCCAATTAAATTAAAACTTAGGATATTTATCAAAAATACCACTTTTTAAAAGTTTTTTTGCGATTTTACTATCTTCTCAAAATATTTACAAAAATACCTTCTTTTTAAAAATAATTTGTGAAAACACCATCTTTTAAAAAGATTTTTGCAAAAATACGTTCTGCAACTAAATACAACCTACGTAGGTTGCATCCGGTTGCATGTGTGATTGCAACTAGATGCAACTGGATGCAACTTTCCAAATACAACCTACGTAGTTTACATCCAGTTGCATATGTGGTTGAAACTAGATGCAACCCGATGCAACTTTTTAAAAAATAATTGAAAAAACAGCTAAGAATTCAAAAAAAATTATTAATAAAAGGGTAAACTTGTGATCTTGGTTTACCCTGGGGTTCAATAGTTAACTTTTGGGGTTCAATGTTTCTATTTTGGATTTTAGAAATATTAAGAATGACGAATAATTCGTATACGAACTTAGGGTTTAGGGTTTAGGGCAACCCTAAACCCTAGACTCTAAACCCTAACCTACCCTGATTTTAGGGTTGTTTATTAACAAGTTGCATCTGTGGTTGATTTTGGTTGCAGTTTGCTGAAGGTATTTTTGCAAATAAAATGGTATTTTCGCAAAATATATTTTTTTGAAAAGATATTTTTGCAAAAATATTTCTGGAATGAGATATTTATGAAAAAAGCCCTAAAACTTATCCATTAATGCAACTCTGACCTTAAGTGTTTTTTTTCTAATATTTAATTGACAGTAGTCCTCCTAGAATTATATGTAAAACAAAAAATCATTATATATTTTTTTTGAAAAAGGAGAGATCAAAGAAATCAACTGAAAATCTAAAACCCAACAAAAAATAAATTAATTAACTTGACTCTACTCTTTAGTCTTTACTAACAGCTCGCAGTCTCGCACATCACAATTAACAAAGCTTAACCAGCAAGGCCCACCAGTTATTTCTACAGTTCAAAAAGAATTATCCCAAAACAAGTGGGCCTTCCTCCCGAAAAGCCCATGACTAAAATAGTACCCGATTATATACTGCAGAAAGTGCCTTGTCTAGATGTCGGGGCAAAAATTGGCAAGTAAATATATGTACAGGCCCGGGCTCTGACATGTGCAAACAGCTCTATTGCACAGAGCCCAATTTATAAAGGCCCCCCCAAAAAGCCCAAAAAGTAAAAAGAGAGGCACTGTCTACCAAATTCAGCTTAGGCTACTGGAAATTGAAAGCATTGATCATTTCAATTTTCAATCACTGAAATATGTAACATACAGTTCTCGAAAAGGGCAGGGCAGGACGGGGGCAAATGACCAAGCTTAATAAAGGTAGTAATGTGTTTTATGCTGCTATCTGAATAGACAATGATTCAGGAGGAGCTAAAACAGGCGAGTTAGCGACTAGCCTGATGAATTCGATAATAAGGTTGCCTAAAATTTCCATCAGAATAACCAACCACATAGTATACGATAAAAGGAGGTTCTTTTATAATTTCATACAAAGGACTAGTACAATGATACATTATACCAACCATTTCACATCCCTGCTAATATCTGTTCAGTCCAAAAAGAAAGAGGGTACACAATGTAGTAACAATTTTTTTAAATAACTCATGAACTTTCTGATTCAAACTCCGAGCTTAGGTTCTTGATTTCATCGTTTTTTCTAGCACCATGGAGTTGTGGAGGAGTGTGCGGAAGAGGAGATGAGCTTCCACTGTTAAGTTCTCCACCTCTATCTTTGTCTTCTGCCTTAATATTATCCTGCAGATTCGATAAATTGCAACACATCACACATTAAATTAATTAGTGACGGATCTAGAAGTGAGCACAAATTAATTTTTGGAGAGGATTAGGAACATTAAATTTTTTAATTTTAGTTGGATACCTAATATTTTTTTCCAAATTAATTCAATGTAAAAGGAAAAAAAAATACTCATCGAAGATCTTCTAAATGTTTTTACAGACCTTAGACTTGTCTTCCTTGATCTTTCTTTCGTGTTCCTTTTCTCTTAAAGATCGAATCGGAGATACCTTTACCAAATCACAAAATTAAATTACTCAGCAGATGCACATGGACTAAATTAAGTATCTTAATAAAAGTGTTAGAAATCAGTATGAAATTTACCTCTGAGGAAGAAGTGATGATTTGATTTAAGCGGTAGAGCCTATCAACCTCGATTTCCAACAAACTTTGAACTTGACCTCTCTTAAGAAGTTGATTCATATGCATATCCATGGCGATCTGTCTATCGTGCAGCAGCTTCTCTGTGTTCTCTTTATCTAATCTCATTCTCTCCAGCTTCTCTCGAATCGCGCTAAGCTCTTCAGCCAGCGAAGCATCAATTAATGTTTCCACTTCCATTTCCGCCTTTTTGGCCCCTGTAAAATCAGGCGGAGGAATATTCTCCTTATTCGAGAAATCAATGTCATTGTTGATTTTTGATGATGATATGTCTATCCAACAATTAGGCAGCTTAGGTTCTTCCTTATGCTGCTCCTGCTGATTTTTGGGCTTGAGCGGTGTTCGTCCATTTTTGGAGAGAACGAGGCGTTTGGAATCCGGAGATTTAATCGAAGATTGAGAGGCTACTGCTATCATCTTCGGGGGGGGGGGGGAGAGAGAGAGAGAGAGAGAGAGAGGGAGAGGGAGAGGGAGAGAGGGAGAGAGGGAGAGAGAGGGAGAGAGAGAGAGAGGGAGAGAGAGAGAGAACAGAGGGAGAGAGATTTTAAGATTTTTGGGTTTTGGGAAAGGAATTGTAAGATGGGAAAGCATGATGAGGATTGAGGGGGGTTTGGTTGGATTTAAGTTTGAAATTCGAAACTAGCAAGGCGGACTAACGGCTACTTTTGAAAATATTATTTGGGTTTGGTTCTAGGAGGCTCTTTTTATGATTGATTTTTGAAAAAGATTCTTGTCTCATTTGCATATAGACAACTTTTCATTTCAGATTTGCAAACATTGCATGTTGTGTGGCGAAATGGGTTCGTTCGTCCGACCCGTAATCGGCTCGCCAAATAGCTCTTATAAGTCGGTTTGGTAAAGTACCGGTTCAATTCGACATAAATTCGGCTCGCCAACTTGTGATGTATTCTACTCTCTGCATGTAATATTCTGCTAGTTGCTAACAAAATAAATACTTTTTTTGACGCAACAAAATAAATCTAAATACAAATTGAATGCCAAAAATTTATAGGTGTGTTAATTTTAAGAAAACTACTAAAAAATACCTTTTGTTTCTGCAATTTTATTCTATTCTAAAAACATTTTCAAGAATACAGTTCGCAACCAAAAACAACCCAACCTTTTTTACGTTTTTTTCTAAAAAATAAATTAAAGATGTATTCGGTTGCATTTGAAATTACGGGAAGTCGTATATTTTCCAAGAAAAATCTAAAAAAATATATTTTTACAAAAAAAATTGTATCTTTCAGAAAACCTCTAATTTTTACTTGAACTTTACCTTTTTAGTAATCCTCATCCTACTATTTTATACTTGGATTGTCATAACAACAAATGTCGAACAGGCCGGCCCATAGTTGAAGCCCAATAAAGTACGTGGGCTTGTAACTGGACCAACATTCCGTTACTTTCTTCCCCAACCTCCAGAAACACAAAACAATCTCGACATCTTAAAAAGCTTCCTCACCAATTCACACAAATCTCTGGATCTCAACTCACCGGTACGTATATGTTTGTATACACACGATTCTCTCGTGTGTATTTCTAATTATATCACATACTTTTGTTATTATAACTGTGTTTAATTCAATTAATTTAGGTGAATTTTTATATTATTTATTTAATTTCTGCTGTGTTTTGATGTTGAGTTGTTGTATATGATTAGTGATGCTGCATTGCTGGTTAGAAGCAATTTTCGAGTAATTTTGTCGATTTTTAGTGCAGGCTGTTTAGGTTCCTTGTAGCGATTTTCGGAGATTAATTCGAGCATTATTCATATTTATATCGATGAAATTCTGGTTTTGTAGTATGACTATTTCGATGTTAATGAGTTTCGGTTTAACTGTTGTAGTTAAATTCTATAATTACATGATATGTTGATGTAATGTAGGTAACTAGTTTTCGAATAATTTCTCGATTTCTAGTCCAGGCTGTTTAGGTTCCTTTTAGCGATTATCGGAGATTAATTCGAGCATTATTCATATTTATATCGATGATATTCTGGTTTTGTAGTATGACTATTTCGATGTCAACTCATATAGTGAGTTTTGATTTAATTCTATAATTACATGATATGTTGATGTAATGTAGGTAACTAGATATGATATCGAATTTATACTTAACCTAACTAATATAAGTTTTTATGTGAACTTATAAATGTATTTTTAAATTATGGAACAGATTCGGGTATACGCGGAATTTTAACAATACTGAATAGGTAGAGGATTTTCTAGTGATTAATCGGAGATTTGTAGAATACTGGTTCGAAGTATTTTTGATATTTTTTTTGCTTCCCCTACTTGTTAAAAGTTAGATCATTAGGGATGTAATTTGTAGCTGTTTTAGTTACTCAAGATCATTGTTGCTGTTGTTGATCATACATTATACTCAATATTTTATCTATTTAAACAATGTGATTCACTTTTACAGGTGATACAACATAAAATCTAATGGAAAACGATAATAAGAAGAAGAAAAACAAGAAAAAGAATAAGAAGCAGACTAAGAATGCAGAACCTCCTACTGCGGCTCCTACTGCGGCTCCTACTGCGGCTCCTACTGCGGCATCAGTTTCCGCTAACCAGATGCCCAATGGTCTTGATGGGAGTCAGCAAACTGATGCCTTTCAAGCTGAACATACGGCACTGCCAAGTGCAGCTTTTGACAGACATGGTGTAACAGCTAGCGACGTAAGTCGTACTTTCCATTAAACAATTCCTCGATTTCTGCTACTATTGAACCTCATACTTTTGGTTGCAGTATTGCGTTATCCATTGCATAATGCTACTGTTCCATTATTCCTACTAGAAATTCAAATGTATGAACAAGTGGTAATGTCCTTAATATAATCACTGGCATAAAAATCTTTTTGTTTGCCCTCTTCATGTTTACCATCTTGATTCAACTAAAGCTTCCAGGGTATTAAGTAGTCAACAAAGTATTCTTTCGCCTTCTATATTGTTTTCATTTTAATTTTTCTTGCACATGTATAAGCTTTACCTATAAAGTACTCGTATTTGCTTCCTGTATTACATATACCCTAAATAATAGAAACGTAAACGGTACTACATAAGGAAGTAGCGGAACCAGGTTAAATTACTGTAGTTGGCAATCAGGAAGTCTTGTCTGCCTGTTGGTTGAGTTGGTATTCGTCGGTTCCATATCATGGTGCAATGCAAGGGATTGAGTTATACATCTATATGTATATCATATCCATGAAAAAAACCTTTTGGGGCGCCTTTACCTTGAAATGATTTTCTGTTGTGATATAGGTATTGTGTCCGTCGAACCTAAAAGGTATTGTATATGTATGTAGTTGCTATTTCAATATAAAGTTTGCTGTTTTCATAAGAACCCATTTCACTTTAGATTGACCAACCTACAGGCCACACTGAAAATCTCGCGGCCATACTGTTTTTTATTAGTCGGTATTCATGTACTGTTTTAAACTTAATTTTGAGTTTTGACTTTTCTGTAATTCGTTTTATTCATATGTATCATTTACCGTTGAAGATAAGAAGCTTTTCTGGCTGGACAAAGAACACCAAATGTATTATAACTTCGCATGAAGCCATCATAACTTTGTTGGGTTTATACAGGCGAGCACAGAACAGGTCAACCAAGTACAAATGGAAAAAGAGGCATACATGAATAAAGTGGTAAATAACTTAAGTTAATTCTGTCGAAACATTTAAATGGATCTGAGTGGATTACACATTTACACTGCATTACAAGACATTGTAATTGTGTGTATCGTGTTTATCTTCTCATAGTGACCTTTTTTGTTCGCAAGTAATGTGAAATACATTACATTACATACTGGATTCTTACATGTAATTCTTATCCTTTGTATAACAATTTTCAGAATGACTTGGAGCTCAAGTTCTCAAAGTTACGCAATGAAAAAGAATATTGGTTACAGAAAGAGGTAATGTGAGTCGTGTGATCGAGCTTTGTAATGAATACCATTTCATCTACAACCTATTTTCTGGACTTTACAGGGCATCCTAGAAGAAAAGATAAAACAATTGCAAATGGAAAAAGAAGAATACATTAAAAAAGAGGTAACAAAACCTAGCTGAATTAGGGCTTATAATTTTCAAATTACAGACTGAAAAAGACTCCTGGCATCGTAGAGAGGTGATACTAAGTTTGTTTATTCTATATCTGGGGAAGCGTTTACTTACAAAAAAATTTGGTGTTTCAGAATTTCTGAGGGTATGAAGTTGAATTATACCAAATTTTGTTCAATCGTATCTTGAAGAGCATTTACTTCTAAATATTAATGTTTCTACTTTCTGTGTCTCTTAGAGACTTTTATTCTATCCTCACTGTTCCATCTGACCTCAAATTATCAGTTGTTTTTAATATTAAAATTTCTGAGGTTATGGTTAGTGAGTTGATGACTTTATTTGCGCCTTTGACCTACGAAGTTTAGTATCTTTCTTTTCTTTAGAAATAATATTGAAAAGGGGTTTCCAAGAAATGGTTTATATCAAATTGTTATATGAGTTAGTACTTTCATAAACAGATTACCGTGCCCAATTGAAAACCGGTGAGCCCTTGGGAGGATATAAAATCTTGCTTCGGTGACCCAGAACCAGTTCTTCTATTTTACTCTCTACAATCCTTTACTAAACTAAGGCGTTGTTATGCAGGCTGGGTACGAAGAGAAAATGAGTCAATTGGTAAATGAAGCATCTACCACGAGTTCAAAGGAGGTAATATTTTTATACTCCCCTAGTCCTATTCACTTACAACCACTTCCTCTGATATCTCAAAAGCAACAAGATATGATCTTAATGTATTTCTATATTCCAAGAGTAATTTATCTTGATGTTGATCCCTTTGGGACCCATTGGAAACTCTTCATTCTGTATAGAGTATCGGAGCTTCTTTTATATTTTCCGAGAGAAGTGTCACAAGTAAATTGAGATTAAGAAAGTCGAGTTTTAGAAAGCTTTAATTTACATTGTATCCATGTACTGTGTATCAGTGTATGCATCTGTTTTCAAATTTTATTGTACTTTGCTAGTGTTCTTTTCAGTCATTTTACGAACTTGTAAATCAGCTGTAACAAACTATTCTCTGATTCGATCTAACAGGTTTTTTTAGAAGAAAAAATCAAACAGCTGGAGACAGAGAGAGAATCTTGGGCTCAGAAGGAGGTTTGTTTTTTTCCTGTCGCTACTAATTTGTTTCCTTAGAAAATGACTTCTCTCGTTAAATAAATTTGTAATATGAAATTTTATTTTTATAGTCATGGTGGCAGCTTGTCATGTTATTTGTCCAAACACAAGATGTTAATCGCTTAGTTCTTAGTAGTTTTATCGTGTTATATCTAGTTTGGTAAGCAGGGTAACATTTTGGAGTTGGTTTTCTTGTCTTCAACCATATAACGACTGAGCCAGTATACACACTTTCACTTTAGTGTTTTTGTACACTTTATGTAAAAGTAAGCCATGTCATGCTTCTCATCTATTTAGTTTTCAGTTCGAGTTCATGAGAAAATAGGAGTTTGTAGTCAAACTTGCTCTATGTCTTTTTTCATGACTTAGTGGTTCTGAATTTTAATAGACAAATAACTAACGCTTGTTGGTGACTGCTTATGCTATAGAATTCTTGCTATTACTTCTATTTATTGAGTTATTTATCTGCTACTACCTCTGTCCTGTTCTATAGGATCTAGTTGCTATCTGTCTGTACAGTAAGGTGCAGAAAAAGTGATTGTATATTATATTTATGTTTCATTTTTTTAATAAAAATCTCGACAATCAAATTGTTTAACAACAAAAGACGAAAGAATGTAATGAACTAGTACATATTTCTTATATTTTCTTTAAAATGGTGAATGGCTCTTATGAATGGGACTGAGAGAGGGAGTTCTATTTAATTAATAAAAAAGTGCATCGACAAATCAAAATGCACTTTGGCAACAGAAATACATAAACACGGTGAATCTTTTTTTTAATGCCAAATATCGGTTACCACAACTGAAAACAAGAAGACTAAAAAAATTAAATTTAGAGTCATTGACCATTAAGACCATTTAGATTCCAATTCCATTGGCTTGTGCATCTTATGCTCACCTATACCACTTAACATGTGTATTAAATATTAACATGACAGTTTCTAGTCCTACAAGTTTGTTTTTCCTTATTTTACCAATTCCTCATGTTTTTTTTAATAAAGATCTTTAATATGATTAGCCATTAGTTAGGAGATTGAATTTGGTACCTGATTTTGGCAGAGTACGTTAGATTTCACCCAGTGCCAGTATTTGATGCCGACTTGTTTGATCAAGCAGGGGTGGAGCTGTAGAGTGCAAGTGGGGTCATAGGATCCATTTGTTTTTCCACACTCCCCCTCGTATATATTTTTAATATTTATATATTTACTTATTATTACGTTATGAAGGGGCCAAAAAAGTAAAATGGAACATTTAGAAAATGAAGAAAAGGAGAGAAGTTAATATTAGAAAAAATATTTAATGTTAATGGATGGAACAGACATTAGGAAAATAAAATAAGATTTTTATTTTAACACTTTATGTCTAGTATTATATTGAGTGTTACATTCTGTAAGTTGAACTTTAAATTGATTATTCTTTTTACTAATATAGAAATAAATCTTCATTTCTTTGTCTCACTAGTATTGTGCACAAAATTTAGCAAGAATAAACCATTATTTATATTTCACTTTCACCTCTGTTCATAACTCTTATCCTTGTTAACTTTTATCATATTCTTTTAATACAACATGATTTCCATCGCAACCACCAAAGTTATAAATTATCTGGAATCCTAAGAATGATGTTCCATGTTTTCCAAATACCCACATTTCAATTTCAATTATTTTGTTTCTTGAGAGCCTATATTACTTCAGGTCTGGCTTTACCCATGATTTTATGACTTATTAGTCTTAATCATTCATTTCCACCGTCTTAATACTAGTTGCAATATAATATTTTATATTTCATGGCTTCCGGAGAAGTGAAGAGGAAAAGCATTAGCTCATACATTTTTTCACCTCAATTTTACAGAATTCCGCTACAGAAACAGTTGCTGGCCTAAATGTTGACAACGCAAGACTACGCTCACAGGTACCCAGTTTTAGTGTCTGCGTGTATATCACTCTGTGGATATGCATATATTTGGTTTGGCACTCAAAGTCAAAGCACGTTAACAGATTTGGCACACTAGTTACATTTGATCAAGCTTTTCCATTGACAAATCAATTTAGTTCTTCAGGGTATTTTCATATGTTGTAACAGTGAGGCTATATGTTTTTTAGCATTGGAAATGTTAGATTCTTTTTTTTGTCATGACCAAAGGATAAGCTTCTTTCTCGCGGGAAAATAATCGTAATTACTGCTTAGCACTCCTGACAATACATTATATTAGAATGAGGATAAACTTGAATTTATGTGTTTATCTTCCCTACTTAATTATTAATGATGTGCATCCTTCCACTCACCTATTCACATATTACGTGCTAGTGTAGAACTGTAGTCTGTAGACACTTTACAACAGGCATGTCATTTTATCTGATATGGATATTAAAATCAAAGCCTTGCAGGTAATGGAGTTGAAAGAATCCCAGAAGAATCTCTATGAAGAGAACCAGCAACTATTAGAAAACATATCAGGCCTGCAGGGACAGATACAGAATTCATCTCATTTATCCAGTGAAATCAGAGAGATGGTTTGTAATCTTGAACTCTCTTATAAAATTGTTTGTCTGGCTGCATTGTAATGTGTTAGTTCTTGTTATTCGTCACAAAGAGTTTCCCTGTCTAGAATTTTGCACTGGTGGTATCAGTTGGATTTGACCCGGCTCTCTGTATACCTTGATGTTGTAGTTTTACACTTGACTCTTCAGTGATGTCTTATTTCAAAAATTAGTTAATGAAGCTGAGAATGAATTTTGTTCAAAACACTCGCTCTTTTAACTATATTTCACTTAAGGTCTTGGTAAGAATACTGTTGAGTCCGACAACCTTTGTGATGCCTCTTCTATATGCTGGTATTATTCTTGTCTAGGTAACCCTTCTTTGCAAACTCTTTGTCAGGAAAATCAGCACATTAAATCAGAGATGCTTGCTGCACAGACAATGGTCGAGAAATTGCTCGTCGAAAATGCAGAGCTTGCTGAGAAGGTAACTAAGCATGTACAAATGCAGCAAACTTTCAGATTACTCTAAAAAATATACGGGTCCCAGAAATAAATAATCGGGCCCTTCATTAGAGAACATTTTCATTATATTAATGAGACAAGTGCACGAGCTTGATACTTCTTTACATTATGTGCATGGAAGTCCCCGTCTGTATGAAGTTTTGTTATATGAGATTATGATCTGGGCTATTTATGTATATTTCAGTTGAATGCTGAGCGTGATCGACCGGGCACAATGGCTGAATTGTCTTCAGCCGGTTGTTCTGGTCCGGTGGCTAGCACAGTCAAACCTGCCCATAATGATGAACAGTCATCTGTTATCTCTGACTCAACAAATCAGACTGCTGAAAGGGTTTTAAGTGTACCTGCTGCAGAGTATTTAGCTCCGAAACCTGATTCAGTAGCTGGTACCCTGGCAAAGCTTGCAGGGGAAGTTGTTAATAATGCCTCCAGTGAGTGTGAACCTTTATTAAAAGAGAAGACAACGCCTGTCGAAAATGGTGAGGTTTCCCGAGAGGAGTTATGCAAGCAATCCTACCACAATGACAGTCCTCTAACTCCAGATACCGAAATCGCTATATCTACAGAAATTGAGCAGATTCCGGAGGAAGAGAATGAAGCGAATGGCACAAACTCGCTGGTGGAAGATTCTAGTAGTGATGAAACGACACTTGTGCCAATATCAGATGCTCCACTGATTGGTGCTCCATTTCGATTCATATCTTTTATGGCTAGGTATGTTAGTGGTGCTGATTTGGTCAATTAGGGTCCTTGAATTCTTGGGTGATGACATCCCACCATTGTCTGGGTATGATTATTGTTTTTGTATCTGTAGTAAGGAGTAGTTGTTAAAAAAACTCATAGATTAAAGATTGGCCGGAATAAGGATAATTTATAGATGCTTAGTCATGGGCATGTAGTAAGGTGACTAGGTGAGTTAGAGAGGGTTTGCTACCCCATTTCTCACGTAAAACATAAACCACACATAATTGACCAAAATCTTTATTTTGTCCCGACACATAACTGACTGAAATCTTTATTTTCTCCTGTTAATGTTTCCGCTAATGTAGTATGGGTTTAATGCTCCTAAATCCGTACTCACGTAAATTTAGATGAATACAAAGAGATTTTTATCGTGAATGCATGAAGGTATTATTATAATTACATTATTATTTTAAAACTTGTTTAAATATTTACAATTTTGCCATTAAAATATAAGTACGTACTTAGGGGCATTTTTCTATATATTTAATCTTTTGAATTATAAAATCTATAATTTACAACATGTAAATAATATGATTTTGTTAATCATTGATTTTTAAAGTCGCGGGGAAAATCTTATTTGTAAAGAATCAGTACTAAAATGTCTTGAACATTTTCTTTTCGAGATAGGATAAAATATTTTCATTCATGGGCCCCGAATATAAAACATGTGATAAATAAACAATATTGATCGAATTTTCATAAATGAACCGATAATATTTTAAATTGAAAATTTTCAAAAAATCAAGAATTTTTTTAACGAATAAAACTATTAACTTAAAGGAAAAAAAATAGTAATCAAACTTGAAAAAAGAAAAAAAAGGAAAAAGAAAAAATAAAAATTGGATAAAGGAAGAGTGGGAAGTAGTCTAGTTCTAGTAGTATCATCTTCATCTTGGACAGGATGGAAACCTTGAACCTTGTATCTCCCCTGTAAGTATATCTTCTACTTGATCTTAATTCCTATTTTACAACTTCCATTATATATATATGTATGTATGTATTTGTATGTAATCAGATGGGCTAGCAGTAGCATATCCCTGCGCCACAAGTCTCAACTATGGGAACGCTTGCACTTGATTCCTCCTCCTCCTCCTCTTCTTAAAGGTCTCAACTATGTGTGTGTGTGTGTGTGTGTGTGATTGTTGTGTTCCATTTCCATACCCTAATTGTGTATTTTACTGTCGAATTCTCGACATATTGAATTGCGTAGCTTAGTGATTGTTATGATTGAATAAATTGGACTAATGTGATTACATTTTCGATATAATGTTAGGTGTGTATTTTAACATGTTAAGCTTAAGAGTCGAGAATCATTTCGGAATTTCCTATAATGCCTCTTTTGATATTTTAGGATACCTTTCCTTTACTGTTACAAACTCTACTTAGTAGATGGCTTCAATGCTTGTGGTAAACTCCCCCCCCTATCGTTTATGTCTTTATGCTTCGATTTCACTGTCTCTGTTCTTAATTCTCACCCTGGATAGTTAAAAATACAACCCTATAATAGGCCCTTTATGCCAGAGATAGCGACTTTCTTTACATTTTTAACCTGTGTAAAGTGAGGTACACTACGTGTTTTCACCATTTCTCTGATGATCATATGTTACAAGGATCCGACACTTATAAATAAAAGTAGTTTGGTATGGTTTAATTTTTTTTTTTTTAAGTAAGCTGTTGTTTGGAATCTAGCATCAGACAACTTAATGTTTGTAGGAATGTTGTACGTCTTACCATGTCTTACTGTCATACATACCGCCCTTAGAATTCAATAATTCATGAAGTCAAAAATCAAACCAGACCTTCATTTAAGGTTTATTAGTCTACTTCAACTTCATACGAGATATTATAGATTTCCAGTTGGCACAAAAAGAAAGCACTTAGTGACTTTTGCTTCCAAATAAGTATTTCAGTTGTTTCAGCATTTACATTACTGCAATAACTATTGAATAGAAGTATGTATCTTCATGATTCTTGCAGGAAGCAGAAACCTGAAGATATCGCAGCTGAAGGCTGGATTTTGGGAATCCATCAGATCAGGGTAAGACCGGGAATGTGGTTTTGTCCAAGAGTGGAACACACATATACAAATGTGTTACAGTGTCTTGTTGGAACAGGTCACACAAAAGTTTGTGATGTAAGATATGTGTTAATCCACATCTGACCTTCCAAAGTTGTACATCAATGGGAAGTCCTAGGTATAAGATATTTTCACACACCCTACTGAAGGAATTTATTAGGGTGTCAATGGCATGAAATAATTATTCTATGTGGTTCTTGTCTTTAATTTTCAGCTATAATCACATGCTTATGTAGATGTAACTGACTAAATGTGTGGACTCCTCTGAAATTATATATGAACATTTCATCTTTGTGACATGCAGGGTTGTGTACAATTACAAATTGAAAGAAAATAATCAGTACGAACACACTAGGTCGTCCTTAGATGAGTGGCTATCTGGCTGGTCTATGTGCAATATATGTGTCCTAGGAATCATAATATAGTGAACTCCTACCAATTCTTAATTAGGATTCAAGTGACCTGTACCTGTGGGCTATTGTAGGATTATGAAGAACAATACAACACAGGTTATTGACTCATCCAATGATGTTGAAGAAGATGAAGCACCACTGCCAGAGGAATTTGTTCTTGTTGAGAAGGCCCGGCCAGATGGTGTAGTTGAACAGATTATTTTTTCTTCAGGTGGAGACGTTGATGTGTATGATCTACAAGCCTTATGCGATAAGGTGATTTCATTTGCAGGCTGTTTCATCCATTGAAGCTTGACTGAATAATTTGAAAGTGCATTTTCTTCCACATGTAGATTATATCACTTGGGATGTGGATGTCCCAGATAATACATTAGACGTTGGAACTTAGAAATATTGAAGAAATCACTCATAAATCTAAGGCTTGGCATTTAAATATCATTCTATCATGGATTATTAAGCCGTCTATTCTCTTATGATTACAATTTTAAGTGTATATACCAGCCATCCAGATTTCAGCTACTAATGAACAATTCTTATTTAGTTATTGAGATACTTTACCTATTGGTCTTAATAGGTTGGTTGGCCTCGTAGGCCACTATCAAAACTAGCCGCAGCTTTGAAAAACAGCTACATGGTAGCTGCATTGCACTCTACAACTATTTCAGCTGAAAAAGGTACTAAATTATATGAATTATATGCTGTATAAATCTGCTCTCTATATGTGTTGGGTGCTTAATGTTTTAGGTTTATATTTATATACTTGCTCTTAAAATCTTTAAAAACCAGTTGCAATTACATTTACTTTTTCTTTTTAAATATATGATTAGTATCTTAGTGTACTTGGAAGAGTTGCTTGGCAGAAGGGGATGGCAATAGGAAGCTAATTGGATTGGCTCGTGCTACATCTGATCACGCCTTCAATGCAACAATATGGGATGTCCTTGTTGATCCTGAATACCAGGTATACCTCATTCTTTATACCATGGTTTCAGATTGCATGTCAAGCATGTCACTGGTTGATATACATTTTATTTTCTTTTTGCGTAGCTGTTTTTTTGTCAAACTCTTTACTAAAACCACTGATGTAACTGTAAATAGGGTTTGGAACCTAATTTTCTTGTTTCATTTCAAATATATTAATTTAGAGATGTTTCTTGATTGACCACGCACATGCTCAACTCTCCCGTTTGGATATTTTGATGGTTGGAACCTAGGTTTTGAGTAACCTTTGATGCCTTGGAAGTGATTACCCTTTTTAAGATAGTTCTTACCCACGAAGAAAGTTACAGTTTTGACTCCTGATCTTAATCTATCTCCTAATTCTAGTCCCCAATTTCAGGCGTGGTGTAGAACTTAATTGCAATGCAAAAATTTAATATTATTCTTGTTTTTTTACTAGTGGTGGCGGTAGCACTAGGGTTAAATGGGTAAAACATTTTCTTACCTTTCTCTAATTGCATCTATATCTCAGCTACACTTAAAACATGCGAGCATGTTAAGGACTCTATCAGAACGATTTCTACTCTATAGTAATAGTATGTACATTGTTTTGACTGTGTTCAGCCTTCAAGAATAGTTGTTACTCTCTATTTGTACAGGGACAAGGTCTTGGGAAAGCCCTGATTGAGAAGATTATAAGGGCTCTTTTGCAAAGGGACATCGGAAACATTACCTTATTTGCAGACAGTCAAGGTATGCTAATACTCTCTGCTACCCCGACTTTTCATTTTGCCACAAATATTAGTGTAGGATACTCGACACTTGGACATGGGCATGGACCCTCAAACACTTATTTTAGGCCGATATATTTTTCAAAGTTCCAGTTTATGAGAGGACGACGATAGAAAAGTGGCTTTGTTCTTTCAATAGCGAACTAGACTGTTGCAATATAATATCGGACTTGCAAATTATTTTTCCTGGGAAACCCTCCAACTTTATAAGCTTTACAAATTCTTATGGGAAATGGCAAGAACTCACATAGCCAATTCCATTGTAAGGACAAGTTAATTAGGTCACTTCGCTAATGGTTCATGTTGGATGGTGAGTAAACAAGGAGTGAGGCTATTTCAGTTTGCAGTCTTGTTGTAGGTCTACTTGTATAGTGATTTGTGTATTCTAGAAACTTAAACTTACAGCTTAGTTTCATTATACTTCTCTGCTGCAGTTGTGGAATTTTATCAGAATCTAGGTTTTGAACCTGACCCAGAGGGTATCAAAGGTATGTTCTGGTACCCGAGGTTTTGATTTCTCTCAGATGTTGAGCAACGCTACTTATGCCAATACATTATGGCCTTGCACACTTTGAGCAAGTGGATGTGGCATGTTGGGATTGGAGAATCTGAAACTGTATTTGTTATTGTAATTTGCATTGATCGACATGTATACCGCCGGTGTTAATGAATATACACCAATATAATCATTGTAGCTTATATTACCATAACATCTTAATCATGTAAAAGTAAACTCTTCTTAATCATGTTTACGGATAGATTGTGTTAAAGCATAGCATCTCTTTTCAGGTATTGCCCTAAAATTGACCATGCAACAACCCTAGTTTTTTTAGAATTTTGTTTTTTTTATCTTGTATTTATGGGTTGGAGTTGGTATAATAAGAATATATAAAATTGGTGTACGATTGTCCATCTTGAGAAGATAATGATTGATCCATCAGTACAGGCAAGTAAGAAAGAATTAGAAAAGTGATTAATGTTGACAGGCATTTTTAATGGAATTCAATCATTTTATATTCCGCGTGTTAGCTTAGTTTGTTTGGACTTTTCAATAGGAGACTATTTACTTTTTTTCTTTTTTAGATAGTGGACAACTTTTTAAGTTTATAAAAGTACCTCCGATGCCTAAAAAATGAGAAATGATATTTTATTTTACTATAAAAAAATGGCCATAATTTTATTTTACCTATTCAAATTCTTTAAAATCAAAATTAGAATTCATTTCTCAATCAGTCGTATTCGAAGACGATAACAATTTTAAGAAAGTCTACTGTCGATAATCACCAAACAAATTCAACACATTTATATTCCATTCCCATTACGATTTTACGCGTTGTATGATATTAATACTCCAGGCTCCAACCATATAATTTTAATCCATCCAAAGAAAAGTAAAAGTAGGTTTCAACAGAAAAAAGAAAATATTTATTCGCAACCGACAAGAAAAACTTGGCAAAAAGCATAAACAATAAACTACACTTGATATTTGTTTTCGGTTTAGTTGTCTTTCTCCGTCCCATTTTATATGTTCCCGAAAATTCTCGAACTGAACCTGAGGTAGTAAAGCTAGTACTAAGTAGGCTTACGATAACTAATACTCTCTCAGTTCCTAATTACATGTTCATTTTGATTTTTGATCAGTCAAATTTATCAAATTTTGACTGAATTTTACATGTATTAGATAATTGAAAAAAATTAAAAAAATTATATCATTAAAAAATACATTTGGTCTATTTTCAAATGTGACTTTCAGTTTTTAAAAATAATAAATAAATTATTTGTAATATTTGATCAAAAATTAATCAATTTGACTCCTAAAAAAACAAAATAAACATGTAATTAGGAACGGAGACGGTAACCATTATTTGGAACCATATAATTACTACAAACACAAATTTCAACGCTTCACAATCAGTATTTAACTGTGGTGATACGCACACGCCGACGCAAATAAAATCACTTACAAAACTAATTTTTAGATATCGTAGGTACATTTTTCCAACCAACATCCTTATTTTTTTTGCTTTTCTTTATTGCATATATGATTAGATAACTCCAGCAACTAAGTATCGTTGATGTCTCATCTTTGCATTATCCTCTGTTCATGTCACTTTTATGAGTTGATCAAGATTTTATCAAGAAATTGATGATGGCTAGAGAGTTTGGACTTCATGTTTTTGCTCTGTCCTTTTCTTGTTTTCTGCTCCTTGCTGTTCCACAACTCACTGATCCTTCCCAAGGTTATCTATCCTACCTTTCCTTTATGTTTAGTTTGAGTTATTACTAGGTGTAAGAGCGGAATATACCGGGTATGTTTGGTTTATAGGTTCGTGATACGGATTTTACATGCATGTTAAGTTACCGATTCTCCGAAATTTAAGGTGCTAGGGCCTTAGGGGCTGGTTTGATATGTTTACCATAGTAATATTCATTCCTAGTGTCGAAACTATATATTTTTTAGAATATTAAAAATTTCATCATCGGACTTGAACTGGGTTTAAAAGAACTTGGATACCATTTATCATCTTGTTCATCGAACTCTGGCTAATATATTCACTTGTTTATACTTGAATCTGGTATATATTTGCTAGGGAACTAATACTAAAATTACTTATCAAATCTTGCAGTTTCTGCATTATTAGCTGTCAAGAGCAGTTTAAAAGATCAGATGAACTATCTTAACAACTGGAAAAAAGGCCGAGATCCATGTGCATCGAATTGGACTGGAATCGTATGCTCTGAAACTATTGGAGCTAATGGTTACCTTGATGTCCGAGAAATGTACTCTGAATTTTCTTTTTTCATTTCTTTAAGTTGATAGTAAAATTGCCTACTTAAGGACCTATTTTGTTCAGAGGTTATCTGCATGTTAGATTTCCACATTAAGTGAAATCGCTACTTTTTGTCCCATCTTTGTAGCCTGCTACTGAATAGGAATCTCTCGGGAAGTTTAGCACCTGAGCTTGGTCAGCTTTCTCGTCTTCAAATATTGTGAGTTTTGACATGAAATTTTTATAGTATTGATTTTCTTGATTTTCGATGCTACCTAATACTTATGGTTTTTTTTTTTTCTGAAAAAGAGATTTCATGTGGAATGAGTTAACTGGCAGCATACCGAAGGAGATAGGAAAGTTGTCTTCTTTGCAACTCCTGTAAGTACATCTCGCTGTTGGCCAATTATTGGAATTGTTTCGAAGTTTAATGTATAAGCATCTCCTACACCTTCCCCATTTTGTGAAGAAGGGTTGACATGAAATAATTTAAACAATGTCAACTAGATATATATAAATTGTTCTGTGCCATGTTAGTACTATTATGGCAAATATTAGTAATTCTATTTAGGGATATACCACTGCAGAATAACCCTAGACGGTATACATATTTACTGAGTACAAAGGAATGTTCATAAAGAAGAGGATGGGTGTGGCCATGTCCTCATTTATCCTAGGCTGTGCAAAATGGTTTCAGAAATACTAGTACTGTTCTAACAACGAACCCCTCCAAAGACTAAAGCTACCATGGCGGATCATAGTTTGACATGAATAAATATCTCATTGGTATTGAAATGACATCAATAGATTGCAGCTGCGCCACAGGTAGAGAGACATTTCTAAACCAGAGTGCTCAAAAAGTGAGCCAGCTACAAAAATGAAGACCGCAATTTAACTAGAACCAAAAAGTAGAAGATGATATGCTAGTGGAAAGACTCAAACCGAAGCCCTGCGAAACCAAAAAGTTGACCTTGTCAGCCAGAACCAACAATGAAGACCATGATCTTTAACATATATTAGTATGCTTAAGGGTACCTACTTGCATCAAGTCAAACTTCTGTAAATATTGCTTCTGCTTTAGAAACGTTTGACACTTGACTATCGGCAATCTAGCTTGCTCTCATGTTCAGTTTCCAGAAAGGTTGGCTTCTCACGAACATGAAGAATGGAAACTGATTGAATCAACGTTTAGTTTAATATAAGCTTGAGAAGCCACTAAATCCAGAGTTTCCCTTTAATAGATCTGAAAAAACCACCTAGAGATAGATTACAAATTACTGTCAAATTTTACCTGCCATATTTTCTGCAGACTCTTGAATGGTAACAAATTATCAGGCCACCTGCCTGACGAACTTGGATATCTGCAGCATCTAAGGAGACTCCAAGTAGATGAGAACCAGATATCAGGACCAATACCAAAATCATTTTCAAACTTGGGTAGTGTTAGACATCTGTGAGTAATTTTACACTATTTTTCTTTTTCTTTAGTAGTAGGTACAATTCTTTTGTTATTGATTAATGTGGTGTCTGACATGCAGGCATTTGAACAACAATTCAATCAGTGGACAAATTCCTTCGGAACTTTCTAATTTATCCACTCTAATTCACTTGTGAGTTGCATATATATACTACCTATTCGCTCTCGCCTTCCCTTCCCTCATATCTGTTTGAGAAACTTAGTATTCTAACTGGATACTGTTTGGTATTTTATCTTATCATTATAGGCTTGTGGACAACAATAATTTATCTGGGTATCTTCCATCAGAGTTTTCAAACATCCCAAACTTGAGGATCATGTGAGCTCCTTCTCTTCACTCGCGCACACACAATCGTTATTCTGATAATTGTTATTAGTAAGAGCTTAATTTTTGGTATATGTTCTTCTCTATGTATTTTATTCTATTATTTTTTCTTTGATGAAAAGCTATATGTTGTAATGATTGAGGTGCATCATGAACCACCCATGATATTCTGGGAGAGAAAATTTTAAAGATAATGTATGATTATATACCCTTGATCACTTTTACAGTTTTACCTCTGCAATAGCAATATGGTAGTGGTGCACTCACAGATCTTAGATGATCTAAGGGACCTTCATAAGTTTTAAAAGTTTCATTAATTTTCTATGATCCTGTTGCAGTCAACTTGATAACAATAATTTCCACGGGGCTGTTATTCCTGCTGTGTATGGGAACCTGTCAAGACTGGTGAAATTGTAAGTTTATGTAAACTCTATTTCTCTAGTTGTTTGCCCGTATTTTAAGCATGCACTATCTATGTTTAGCCATCGATCTCCATCACTTTTTTAGTTTACTTAAAATTTAGGAAGTCTAGGATGTTATTTTCCGTTTACTTTATATATTGTACCTCTCAGGGAGGACTTTCTCTGACACTTGTTTTACTTAATTTACCAGAAGTCTTAGAAATTGCAGTCTGCAAGGACCACTGCCTAATTTCAGCAAATTATCGAGCCTTAAATATCTGTAAGTTTGAACTTGGACTCTAGAGTTAAGTGATCAACCTGTAGAGTTACTACTTGTTGTGGCTTTACAACTTTTTGTGCTCTGGAGCTGAATTATCATTTGAGAAAAAACAATTTAGAAGAAGAAATATGACTAGTTATTAACTTCTTCTACAGGGATCTCAGCTGGAATCAGCTCACTGGATCAATACCATCAGATAAGCTGTCAGACAATATGACAACTATGTATGCACATTGTACAAAAAAAACTAGTTATTATATTTACTCCATACACATACATTTTACTTTATGTACGTACCTTTGTGTTATAGTGTGTTACTGCCTAGAAATTCATTTTGTCAACTATTTGTCTGGTGCAGTATTCTATCGTATAACCTTCTTAATGGAACAATTCCGGAAAGTTTCTCAAATCTTCCCCGTCTTCAGACATTGTAAGGGTTTTGTTCAGTAACAATTTAACTTTTATTGAATGTCAACATGATGATGCGGACAATGAGTCAAGACACTCTATATATGTACACTCCATAAGCATTGATAGAAATTCTTTCTGAATTTCTACTTGCTGATACTTTGGAACAATTCCTTGCATTTTACTTACTGTGGAACCTTTTATTACAGGTCAGCTAAAAATAATAATCTGAGTGGTTCTATTCCTGCCAGTATATGGCAGAACAAGTTCTTTAATGCAACAGCAAGACTTACACTGTAAGACGTAAAACCAAAATATTTTCACGACTACTTGAGACGATTGAGTTTGATTTAGGATTATTTAATATAGTAGGTTTTTTCTCTTTGAGCTACCTTTTTTTATATTTTGTATTCCGGATTGCAGTGATCTTCAGAGTAATTTGCTGGTAAATATTTCTGGAGTTCTCAATCCTCCAGTAAATGTTACTCTAAGGTGTGTCTCTTTCTTCTTTTACTCAATTCAGTTACTCCACTCTTGGGGTTTGTTCAACGCTGTACTTAGCATATGGAACCTATGTGTCAGGCTCCATGGCAATCCTGTCTGCAACATTGCAAGTATAAGAAATATAATCCAGTACTGCAGACCTGAAGTCGGAGAGGATGCTACTGACATATCAAAAAATACAAGCACTACTTGCCTTATTCAATCATGTCCTGTCAACAACTATTATGAATATGTCCTAGCAGCTCCTGTTCCATGTTTCTGTGCATCACCTCTTCGAATTGGATACAGGCTAAAGAGCCCTGGTTTCTCTTATTTCCCACCATATATAAATCAATTTAAAATGTACCTTGGCAAGCCTCTTGGGTTAAGCCTTTATCAGATTTCTATTGAACCGTACACTTGGGAAAAAGGACCTCGCCTGAGGATGTATCTGAAGCTTTTTCCTGTAGCGGGGGTTGAACACTCCAACACATTTAATACAAGCGAAATTCTGCGCATAAAAGAAATTTTCACATCTTGGAGTTTCTCTGGTGATGACTTGTTTGGACCTTATGAACTTCTCAATTTCAGTCTGCTAGGACCCTATTCAGATGGTAAGCGTTCAAATCTTTTAAGAGTTAGGAACATTGCATATGCAACACTACGGACAATTACAATCAGAATTATGTACAGTTCATTTTATCGAGAATATAATGTGAAAAATACAGTGAGATTCAGTAGTATAATGAAAGAGTATGTTGAATCCAATAGACAAATAGCCGTGATATCTATGTTAGCTTAGACCTAGAGTAAACTAAACTCAAGGGTAAGGGAAAGGGAATGGGAAAGTAAAGCTTGTAACGGTCCACACGGCAGCACAAGCATGTTCATTCAAAAGCATGTAAATTCAAAGAGAATATAACATATGTGAGCATCGTATCAATTTTGTTCCTTGTAGGTGAACAAATAATTAATTTTTTTCCTGCCACTTTGTTTTGATCCTGCAGTGAATATTGAGCGTCAAGGAAAAAGTATAAACAAACGTGTTTTGGTGTCTGTTGTATTAGTTGCAGTTGCTTGTGCCGTCGTAATAACTATAGCAGCCACAGTTTTAATCACCAAAAAATATTCTAGCAATTTCCGTAACCGTAAGCTGTCAAGAACGCGAACATGTAAGTTTCCAAATCCTTTAGTTTAAGGTGATACGTACAACAATACATGCATCATAGGTTATTTGGAATTAGCATAACGTGATTCTCAACTTCAGCCTCAAAGAGTTCTGTCAAGATTGATGGGGTTAGAAGCTTCAGCTTTGAAGAAATGGCAATGGCGACCAACAATTTCACCGACTTAACATTAGTAGGTCAAGGAGGCTATGGGAAAGTTTACAGAGGAATGCTATCCAGCAACAAAATTGTTGCCATAAAGCGTGCAAAAGAAGGATCATTACAGGGTGAAAAAGAATTTCTGACAGAGATAGAATTGTTATCAAGGTTACATCATCGAAACCTAGTCTCACTTGTTGGATATTGTGAAGAAAAAGGAGAGCAGGTATCGATTAGTTACTCAACCCATCAATAAATATGTTCTAAGTTCTATGTTATAGATTTACTTTGGTCATCTGGCATGGACTAGCAATCAACTTTTTGCTACTCTGTTGTGATTTAGTGCTTGAATTCGAGACTGCTGATAATAATTACCTAAAAAAATCTGAGAGTGTGTTTGTCTCATTCGCAGATGCTGGTTTACGAGTTCATGCCTAATGGCACGTTGCAATACTGGCTTTCTGGTATGAAACTTGTAAATCTTTCACGACTCCTTTTGTTGCTCATTTCTGTAAAGTATTGGTTAAACTTCTAATTCTTTGAGAATCACCTCTGGTTTGTTTGGTTTCTGTTTCACCATTTTACATCTGATTTAAATAGTATCACCAATGTCTATCCCACGGTCATAAATAAATTGAGATCATAGTTGTGTGTTGGTTAGAATTTTATTTCTTCACTGAAATCAGCTGTCAAAGGAGGTCACAAGAGCACACTACATCTTATTCTCTTGCAACATAGTTTTTGATCAATTAACTGCAAACATCTAGGCCATGTTCTTTGCAAATGATTCATCTAATACTCATTCCACTACTTGGTCAAAAAGCATTATTTGGGTTTGTGTGAGATTCAAGATTCTATATTCTTTGAAGATATATTTCCGAGCTCTTACAGAGGTTTCTATTTACTGGTAGCTAAATCTAAGGAGGCTCTGAACTTCGGGATGAGATTGCATGTAGCTCTAGATTCAGCGAAAGGTATACTATACCTCCATACTGAAGCAAACCCACCAATATTCCACCGCGATATTAAAGCCAGCAATATTCTTCTGGACTCCAATTTCACTGCAAAAGTGGCTGATTTTGGGCTGTCACTACTTGCACCAGTTTCAAATGATCAAGGGTTTTTGCCGGATCATGTATCGACAGTTGTTAAAGGCACCCCAGTAAGTTTGACTATCTTATTAGTAAAGTATAAAAATCACACATGAATGATGTGGCTCGTGAGGGACTAGTATCTTGTTTTCATTTTCGATTTTCTAAAGAAAGCCTGGATAATAAATTAATATCTCATTAATAAGTTATACCTTGTCTGTTTAAATATTTTTTAGTTTGATAACCTGTATTCATTGTGACTGCTATTAGTCATGTTAACTATGGAGTGATTTAGAACCTCGAGAAGACAGGGACAATGTTGAGCGTTATGCAAATCCAGTGCCATTATTAGTATACTTGAACAGACCAAAAACAGGGCATATCACTTTGTGGATCTAAAGCTTGAATCGCCTCAAAGGCACTCTTTGTAGGCTCACCAAAGCATTATTAATCGATGCTACACGTCATCTTTTGTGATAAAAGTGACTGCTATTACTATGTTATTGGATTTCCTATCTTTCTTGAACTAGAAACCATGACAGTTTCTTACTTGATCATATGGGTGATGGTCCAATTCTTCATACATCTCTTTGAAGTAACAGCAATTATAGTAGCAAAATAAACTATTGCATCCTAGGACATCGAAATGAATCCTCTTTGATTTCTTTCCAACTCTCAAGTATTTGATTTCTCATTGACATCCGTTCGTTACATATTCATTTTTGCTAACCATTTGGGGCATGACCCTGAATATGCAGGGTTACGTTGATCCTGAGTATTTTTTGACCCACAAACTGACAGACAAAAGTGATGTTTATAGCCTTGGTGTTGTGTTCTTAGAGATCTTAACAGGCATGCAACCAATATCACATGGGAAGAATATAGTCCGTGAGGTACAGTCCGTCTCCATTTCTCTCTTGTATATATACTAATTTCTGATGCAAGCTGCAGCTAATCCTTTTAGCACGATACTAGGAGACTGTCCATCTAGGCACATTTATTTTCAATTTCCGACATACACAAACTATTTATCTATTGCAAAGTAGCCGGTATGTGTAAGAGCATCCAGATTTCTCATTACTAATTTTGAATTTTTGTATCTTACTTATAGGTGAATCTGTCTCACAATTCTGGCACAATGTTCTCTATTATAGACAGTAGAATGGGATCTTACCCCTCTGAATGTGTCGAAAGGTTTTTAGCTTTGGCCCTCAAGTGTTGCCATGACAAGCCAGAAGATAGACCATCAATGCTGGATGTGGTTAGGGAGCTTGAAAATATACTTCAAAAGATGCCGGAAACTAGACCTGACTTGTCCAAACCAACATTTACGGAATCCTCATCATCATCTTCGTTGGTCCTTACGAATGAGGAATATTCTGCATCCCTAAATATGTTGGGAAGCAATCTTGTTAGTGGCATGACGACAAGCATCAAGCCTCGATAATACTGAGAAGCCTCACAGTCATGCACGACAAATATATTACAGTAGCATAGTGTTATGAGAGGTTCCTAGTTTTGCCTCGTGAATATAGAGAGGATGGTATATAGTTAGGGGATGGTGTTAACCTTTTTGTTGTGTGTATTTCTTGGCATCGTTTTGACATCTACTAGACTGCTGATAAGAGAATTGGTTCCAGAGGCTGTGTACGAAGACTATAATAGTTTATAGTCACACTTGCACTCATCTAACATCTAATTCTAGTATTTTACAACATCCTCCTAATGAGATGGCCATAAGTTTAAATTGATAATAAAGTAAAAATCATATGCCAAAATTCAAAAATTTGTGTAGAAAAATTAGAATTTATATATTATTATTATTATTAGATAATTAGATTTTAAGATAATTATTATTTATATATTTGTTTTTTTTATTCTAGAAAATTCAAAATTGCAAATAATTTTAGGAGTAAGTTTTGGAATTACCTTATTAAATTTTAGGTTTTACGTGCTTTATATAAGAAGCCCTAAGATTAATAATAAAGGTTGTACAGCCGTTACGAACTTGTTCGCTGGTATGTATTCTTTTTCCCTCTGTTTTCCAGAATTTGTTATATGTAGCATGTTTATATGAATACTATTAATATATTATGTATCCATGCTCGTCTGCAAAGTATGTTATATCATGTGTTGGTGATCAAATCCATGTTAATTCTGTTACGCTAAATCGGCTTGATACATGAATTATATTTATATGCCTCTGTTAGTTTAATCCATGTGTGTAGTGTAAATAGCTTTATTATATCTCATTTATATAATTATCTTAGCTATGCATGGTACATTTTTGTATCAAAAACATGATTTTTAATTAGTTAAATTAGTATGTTTTATAAGTTTGTACGTACTAATTAAAAACATTGTTTGTTAAATGATTCACGATCTGTTTGCTCGAGTAAGTTTATTATGATTTAATTAGTAAACTAGTAATAAAATTGATCTATTGAAAAGGGTGACCAATTTTAGTTTAGTTAGCTAGTTAATTGATCATGCATGCTAGTTAATTGAAATAAGTCGTACATAAGTTATGTTAGGCTTTAACTGTTCAATTTGTTTATTTATAATTGGCATGTCTTGGATTGATTTAATGTCATTTAAATATGTTAGATTCTTATACATTCTGCTAATATTAAGTAATTGTTTGGGTGCTAAAGTTTCGTTAATTAAATTTTAGGATTCTGCGTGTACTTATTTTTGGGGTTAAGTGTCGCTTTCGAGGTAAGTACATTTTGACTTACTTTTATTTTCGAAAAAGATATTTTGACTATACTTTAAATTTCGTATAAGATATAGAATATTGTTTCAAACAGTATAAGATATAAGAATTGAGAATCTTTTGAATCCCTCAGTCTCTACGTTTCGAATCCGTTCGTAATTTACGTTATAGTTCCAGAACTAGCCTTAGATACCCTTAGTAGGCGCACAAGTGTGCAATTTTAGATACCTATTAAGGGGGCGTAATTATTGAACTTTAGATACCGGTCACTGGCAAAGTGTGGCGAAAATATAAGAATAAGAATAAGATCCCGGCTACTGGGAAAGTGTGGCCGTAGAGCAAGATTGTGGTATTTATAAGAATTTCGTTTCTGTTTTAATTCTGTTTATGTTCTGCATTTTAAAAATAAACTTTGGGTTGGATCATTTTTCGCAAAGGCTTTTCAAATTATTATTGTTTTGAGAAAATTTGTTTTGCTAAAACACCCACTGATTTTGAGAATATTCGTAAGTCAATCTGTTACTTGCTGAGCTCTGTAGCTCACCCATTTCTAATATTTCAGGTTGGTACTTTGTGGAAGCTTGTTGAGAATATCGATGTGAACTTGTGAATTTCGTGCTACGTGATTTGATGTAAATTATTGGTTAATAATAATTGTGTTGTTAGAATAAATTTTGTTAAGTACAAGATATTGATTATTGAATTGTGGAGCTGCGTCTCCGATTTTATATTTTTGATTATTAAGTTTGACCGCTGCATTTGACTTTTGTGCAATTTTGTATTTATTGAATAAAGAAATGTATTTTATTTAAGTTTTGTATTTAGATTTAATAGTTCGAAAAGTCGGGCTGTTACATATAGTTACCCAAACTTCAGCGTTGGAAATGAAGAACTGGGAACAGGAAAAAATTCTAATAGTCTTACATGGCCCTTTGGTGTTGATAAAAAGAAATCAGCATGAACTACATGAAGACGGTAGAAGAATTCTTTTGGAAAAATCTAGCAGATGGAGAACTAAGAGTTACGGATGACAACTTCAACATCCTTGATCAAGCAATCAGGTTGATGGAAATAGATGATGAATCTATTGCCAACCAAGAAATAGAATCTAATAGTAATTTAAAAATCTTTATTTGGTTTTAATAACTGTGAAATTCTAAATGTTATTAATGAGTTCAGTTCTGAAGAAGAAAATCCTCAAGAGTCTGAAAGTGATTATTCAGAAGAAGAAATTTTTACGGAAAATTTTCGAATGAACAATCAAGAAACTCCAAAGAAAGAAAAAGGAGAAGGTTCTGGTGTTAAAAAACCCGAAGAAACAGAGCCAAGTAGCAGGAAAAGAAAAGGTGACTTCTATCCATTCTATCCCTCTACCGAATCTAGAAATACAACTAATATATTTGGTAATAACATACTAAATATCGATTGTAAGCCTAACATGAAAGAACTCATTGATAAATGGGCTAAAGAAATTAGTTTGATTATTCAGACTAACAGTGAAGCTTATGACGACCAAAATACAGTATTGTTATTGGTAGAACATAAGACTACAGGTGTTGTTAATAGCATGATTAAGAACACTACATGGGAACCTAGGATGAATCTTATTACAGCCTTTGAAGAAATATTAGATGCGATCTATACTTTGTTCTTAGGAATAGATCTTTCTACTAATAAAATTCAAGAATTAGCCAAAATGGTTAATGAAGCAAAGACTATGCTTACTAACATGCAGCTATGTAACATATGCTTCCTTGATAAATTCTATTGTGATTATGAAAAATATATCTTCATGCTAAGTGACCAGAATGAGTATAAGAAGTTTGTTAGAGACTATCTTCTTAAAATCCCATTTGTAGGCCAAAAAGCTCTAGATAGATTCAATAGAGAAGCATCAGGACTAACAGAGTTTAGCTTAGGCTTTGCTCAAAGAATAGTTAAAGAGGAAATTGTTAAGATTTGTGATTTAACTAAAAAACAAAAACAATTAAAATCCTTCAGCAAAAGATGTTGTGAGAAAATTGTTGATCAACCATTTGAATATGGATGTACGCAATCCTCTAAAAAATCCTACAAAAAGAAGTCGCATAAATATACGACTAAATACAAATTTACTAGGAAGAAGAAGCCCTTCAGACCAGGTAAGTATGTAAAGAAAAAATCGTCTAACGATAAACAAAAGTTTTGCCCAAAAGGCAAGAAAAACTGCAGGTGTTGGATCTGGAACGAAGAAGGACATTATGCAAATGAATGCCCTAATAGAAAGAAGTATGATGACAATGTCAAAATGCTTGAACAAATTCGTTATTTGGGTTATGTTCCTATTGAAGACCCATATGAAGACGAACAAAAAATCTATACTATTGAAGAAATAGAACCCGAATTTGAAGAATCGGAATCCAATGAATCATCTTCTTCAGATTGAAGAGATTGGAGAATTAGTAATGACAAATATTACTAACCCTAATTCTATTTACATATCTGGAAAATTGAAATTTGCAGGATATAAACAAATAGAATTACATTGCTACGTAGATACCGACGCAAGCTTATGTGTTGCAAGCAAATACGTTATCCTAGAAGAACATTGGGTTAATACAGAAAGACCTATACAGGTAAAAATTTCAAATGGAAGCACCATTTCAATTAATAAGGTATGTAAAAACCTTAATATCTTGATAGCAGGAGAAATATTTCATATTCCAACGTTTATCAACAAGAATCTGATATTGATTTCATATTAGGCAATAATTTTTGTCAGCTATATGAACCATTTACTCAGTTTACAAAAATGATTATACTAACTCTTTTGGGAAAAGAAGTATATATCAGTAAGGTAACTACAGCTTATAGAGTTGGAGTTAAAGGTTTCCTTGAATCTATGGAAAAAAATCAAAAGGTTTAAAAACCAAATGCTATCAATATTAGTTCTAATAAAATTCACTTTTTAGAACATGAGAAGGATAATATTAAAAAATACAAAGAATCAAATTTTATTATACAAAATTTAGTTCTTGATATAGAAAAGAAATCTATAATTGAAAATTTATTAGATTCAGTATGCTCAGAGAATCCCTTAGATCCTGAAAAGACTAAGAATTGGATGAAAGCAACAATCAAGCTCAAAGATCCTAAAACTGTAATAAAGGTGAAACCTATGAAATACAGCCCACAGGACAGAGAAGAATTTGGTAAACAGATTCAAGAGCTTCTGGATATGAAGATCATCATACCCAGTAAATCACCACATATGTCTCCGACATTTTTAGTAGAAAATGAAGCAGAATGAAGACGTGGAAAGAAAAGAATGGTAGTCAACTACAAGTCCATTAATGATGCGACAATTGGTGACAACCATAACCTACCCAACAAGGATGAACTTCTCACCCTTATTCGAGGTAAGAAAATGTTTAGTTCATTAGACTGCAAATATGGATTCTGGAAGGTACTGTTAGATAAAGAATCACAGCTATTGACAACATTCACATGTCCCCAAGGACATTATCAATGGAACGTCGTTCCTTTCGGTTTAAAACAAGCATCTTCCATATTTCAAAGACATATGCAAAATGCATTTAGATCCTTTGAGAAATTTTGTTGTGTATATGTAGATGATATTCTTATCTTTAGTGATAATGAGCAGGATCATCTTAGACATCTAGCAACAATATTGAAGAAATGTCAACAACTTGGAATCATATTATCCAAGAAGAAAGCACAACTCTTCAAGACAAAGATTAATTTCTTAGGATTAGAAATTGATCAAAGAACTCATTGTCCTCAACCACATATCTTAGAACACATTCATAAGTTCCCAGATAAAATTGAAGACAAAAAACAGTTATAGAGGTTTTTAGGAATATTAACTTATGCATCTGATTATATTCCAAAACTTGCAGCTTTACGTGCACCATTGCAGGCTAAGCTCAAAAAGGATGTACCGTGGAAATGGGAAAATTCTGACTCCAGCTACATCAGCAAAGTCAAAAAGAATCTAAAGAGTTTTCTAAAACTCTACCATCCTCAACCAGAGGATAAGCTTATCATTGAGACTGACGCTTCAGGAGAATACTGGGGAGGAATTCTCAAGGTAGTTAATTCTAATCAAGAATTGATATGCAGATATACTTCTGGTAGCTTTAAAACGTTGAAAGGAATTATTACTCCAATGAAAAAGAGTACCTTGCAGTAATTAGAGTTATCAATAAGTTTTCTATTTATCTTACTCCTATTAAATTTTTAGTAAGAACTGACAATAGAAACTTTACTTATTTCTTGCGAATTAAGCTTGCAGGAGATAACAAACAAGGACGACTGGTGCGGTGGCAACAGTGGCTTTCCAGATATTCTTTTGATGTAGAACACATTAAAGGAACAAAAAATTGTCTAGCAGATTTTTTGACTAGAGAATTTAATACTAACCAATAAAATTTCAACTGTGCAAATTTTATCATGGACAAGTATTCAGAGGATTACTATAGAAATCCTATAAATAGAGACGTTCAGCTATGGAATTCATCACACCAAAACCTCAAAAACATCTCTATAACACACACGATTCTCCCAAAAGAATCAAAGGCATTAGCCTAAATACAAATCTCTTTCTTTGAGATCCTTCCATCAGAATGGAAGAAACATCGAAAATGTTGCAATTAAAGGAGAGCATTCTTCTTAAGGAACTCGAGCTTATCAGAGCTAAGCTTGAATACGTAAGTCTTTCAAAAAAGATTGAAAAACAAAAGGTTATTTGTTCACCTTCCTATTCACAGAGTAAAGAACATTCTATTCCAGAGCAAACGGCTCCTGGTAAAGAACCAGCAAATCCGTTGACGGCTGTTGCTTTTCCCAAAAGCAAAACAGAGGTTCAAACCTCTATAACGTTAGTCAAACCCTCAGACTTAAGTTTGAGACCTAACGGGGGAATTCAAATCCCATTAAAGACTGAAGATCAAACTTCAGCAAAGGTATTCTCATCAGGATACAAGGCCTCAAAAGCTTACTATGTGGTGTTTAATGGACCCAATCCAGGTATATACACTACATGGAAGATAGCGGAACTTGCAGTTAAGGGAGTTCCTAGAATCAAGCATAGAAAGTATACTTCGTTCGAAGAAGCACAAGCGGCATGACGAATTTATACTAATGCAGAATTCAAAGCACCATTGCAATTGATCTGTTCGGCAGAAGCCTTACGACCAACCTACTCTGATGCATTGAAAAAGGAAAGCACAAGCAATAAGTGCTTGGGAATAATTCCACAACACCAACATCCAAAGTTGGAATACACAGAAGAAGATACTAGAGAAAGTTCGTTCACTAGTTTCGATTATCTGTTCAAAAAAGAAAGAAGATCCACTGAAGTAGATTTCACAGAAGAACACTACTTTACCTCGGGTAAGAAGAACAGCTGTTACTTCAACTTCTATCCTAAAAGTCATCCAGAATTTATTTGTGAGGATTATCTTTATGGATTATTAGCCATGATTTATCCATCTAATAATCTACTGGAAATATCCAAGTTTCCAATCCAGTTCAAAAAAGCGGTCAAAAGCTACAAAAAAAACTCTCTGAAGAATACAGATAAAGAAATTTACTTGAAATTTCAGGGAACTGTTATGTTTTGGGATTCTAATAACGAACCAATTTTTCCATATTATTATGTTCAAATAGGTACGATCAAGGAAATAGTTTATTCTCCATCTCAAGCTAAGGAAGCAAAGCTGGAAAAGAATGACTTGCATTCAATCGCTGAACAAAAACTGTTTGTTCTCATAGACAAAGTTTTCAGCATACAAAAAGATGACAAGATTAAGGTTAATCTCGCCTCTTTTAATTTTCTAATAACTTCTTATTCTCACTTTGGAATGAATGAAGAAGACTGGACAAAAATACAAATGTTCCGAAGGCGGCTGGTCCAGAAGAACGTATTCGGTTTTCATTATCCCTCCACTTGTGCCAAGATAAAGAAGGAAATGGAATGAAAAGGAATCTCTTTTGAGTGTGATACATGCAAATCCACTAAAAAGACAGAAGAAGTCCCTACCACTAAAGCAAATGAAAAAGTAGTGGTTCAGGAATCAGAAGAAGTCCCTACCACTCAAGCAGATGAAAAAGCAGTGGTTCGGGAATAAAAGTAGAAAAACATCTACTTTTGATCAGATGGCCGGCAAGGATAAGGAATCTTATATCTTCACACGGAAGTGCATCAATAATGTGCAAACTACGCAGGCAATGACGTAGAACAACTTGTACAGATCCTCGATCCTTATTCTATAAAAGGATGAGTTATATTTCGAAAGAAGGACATCAATTATCAAATAGACAAACATAGAGTATTAACGTCCAGAAATAAAATGTGTGAGTAGTCCCCTCAGGGATTGTAAGTGTTATGAAGGGATTCATAATGAATCTATTGTAATATATTGTAAGGAATAAAACAGTTAGTTTGAATTCAAAATCTGTCTCATGTTTAGTGGTTGGTCTTAGACTCTGGAGTCCGCTTGGGTCACAGGAAAGTACCGCTTTAGGCATGATGCCGTTTTAGGGAAATCACAGACCATGGATTGAGCGACCACAAGGCAGATTAACATGAGAAGAAGAATTTAAACTGAAGCTTTATTCAACGTTATAATCACTGCTACAAATGGAGTTCATTAAAAGAAGAATACCTGGTAATATCATTTATAATCTCTACCTTTTAATTTTATTCTGATTGATATAAATTCATATATAATGATTGACAAGAATCATCAAAGTTCTCTGAGAACTTAGTAATATGACTAATACACAGCCGTGGTTTGTAAACATAGAAGGTAATGCCATGATTGATATGGATAACCATCAATATCTAGAGCACCTATTACAGGTATCTAGGAAAGTTATCTCTAACAAAGACAATACAACAATTAGAGCCATTATCTGGGATCTAGAAGAATTTAAAACTGAACAAGTTCGGTTTTAGTATAAGTTCTCTATGTAGATAAAAACAGAGATATCTTCTCTTAGAAGAATTCTCAGTTATGATCTTATTATAAACCCTAATAGGATTAGACATAATGAATGATACGAGAAATTCATACTTCATCGATCATCAGATGCCTAACAGATCATGTTTGATAGAACAATATGTTTTAACCCTAGTTTTTAACCCTAGGTTAACTAGCATGACTTTAGAGATGATGGTGGGCCAGGATTGGTTCTCTTGTTCTCTCTTTAAGACTGTTCTCCCTAGAACGTTACTCTCTCTCTCTCTCTCTCTCTCTCTCTCTCTCTCTCTCTATATATATATATATATATATATATATATATATATATATATATATATATATATATATATATATATATAGTTTGGTTTAAGAGAGAACCAAATACTAAAAAAGAACCGTAGAACTGTTATAAGTCGTTGGATTATTACTAGATCAACTATTCAGATTCAATTCATTTTTATATACAAAATCCTTATAAGGGTATTTTTGAAATAAAATAACTACGCTATTACTTCAATTAATTTAAATAAAGAAGTTTAATCAATTACTCATTTTTAAAATTTTTATTTTTATTTTTCATCTCACATGGTTTTGGTTGTTTTTTCAATTTTAATTTTTTTCTTAAAAAATATTATTTATTTTATTCAAAATTATATACAGGAAAAGAATTTCTAAGATAAAAGGATTATACTACAGAACCTATTTTGTTTCGTGGTATAAATACAGTGTTCTGCTACTGAATTTTAAAAGTTATGCACATGAAATTCAAAGTTCTACAACTGAACTTACTTTTTTCCACAAAGTTCTACAAGTGAACTTGATTTTTTTGATAATGTTCAGCTGTTGAACAATTTTATTCATTTTATTTTCATACCATAACTTTAGTGTTCTACCGCTGAACATAAAAGTCATGCAATTGAATTTGAAGTCAAGCACATAAATTTTAAAGTTCTACAACTGAACTTACTTGTATTTAAATGTTCAGCTGCTGAACACTGTTATCTCATATTGTTTTTATACTATAACTTGAATATTTTCACAAAAAATGATAAAAATAATGGGCGAATTTTATGATGATGATGGAGAATTTTGTGATCGATTTCGATGTATGATTATAATTGTCAATAAAATATTAATTGACTCTAAATTGGGTATTTTCTGTTTTTGGACAACTTTGCCCCTAGTCTACATATAATAAATATATTTTTTTTAAAATGTAAGTTAGAGTTTTAATGGTTCTTAGGTTAAGGATTCTACAAGAAACATGACCTATATATATATAAATTCACATAAATGTTGTATGTATGTATGTATGCATATTAATTTTGTAGCATTTAATAATGTGTAAAAAATATATCGATGTTAAAAGACCAAAATAACCCTAAAAAGATATAGTAGAATGAAGGGTAAAATGGTCTACGAATTAAATTACTTATCAAACCCCCTTGTTGCGGTTATATATATATATATAATAGATTTGCGGCGTCCCCCTAATATTCTTGAGGGAAATTCTGGGGGTTATAAAAGTAGACTTTAATTAATGTAAAATTAATACATGTTACCCTATAACGTAACGTCTAAACTAAGGGAAGGATTGCTGGAAAGATGTGTCTGTGGAATTGCAAATTATAACAGTTTTATAAGTATTATTGTAATATCCCTGTTTTTTCTTATAATTTTAATAAATTAAAATTTGATTGAAATTAGAATTAGAAGTGAATTAAAATAATTGTATTAATGAGTTACATAATTGACTTTAGAATACAATTGAATTAACGGGCCGTACTAATTTAATTTTGTTGGGTTTTAGTTTAAAATTTTAGTTGGCCCAATTTTATTAAAATGGACCTATACATATCTAGATACAAGCGTGTTAAAAAAAGAGAGACGAAAACCCTATTAAACATTCGGGAGAGAGAGAGAGAGAGAGAGAGAGAGAGAGAGAGAGACCGAAAGAGAGAGAGGAAGAGGAGAATAAGAAGAGAACGAGAGGAGGTCTCATAACAAGTTAAAAAAAGGTAACGATTCTTGTATTCTCTGTATATTCTTGTGTATGATATTATGTGTAAATCATATTTTCTTGATTATTTTTATATGTGATAATGTTTTGGTATATCATATGATATATATATATATATATATATATATATATCAATGAGTTCTTTGTTTTGTCCATTGTTTTCGTATGACTACTCCGATTTTGTATGTATACTATATATAAAGTCTGAATTCTTGTAAAAATCGTATCTGACTCGTTATTTGTCGGAATTTTATGATATTATACTCTCTGAAAAGTTGTTTGAATTATCTACGACTTTGATTCTTTGTGTTTTTCGAAATTCGGTCTTCAATCATGAGTTTTTCTGGGATTTATTGACTAGCCACTATATTTGTGAAGCTGAGATGTCTACCTTTGAAAATTCATAGTCAATTAAGTTTTTAACCAAAAACTATGAGTAATATCATGCTGGAAAGGTCTTTTCGAGCTCTACGTGTTTATTTACATTCTTCAATCAAATTCTATCATTTGGAAGTCTTAATCAGCAGAATACTAGGGAAGTCAGGGTCTGACTCTATTTTGCAGTACGCATTTGTTTGAATTCTGAATTCGTTACTTGTTTGTTTTAATCGAGCCTTACCATTCTGGAAAGGTCTCGGCATTTCATACGTTTTTCATGTTTTGTACTTTTTCAGATAAAGTCATTTTCATAGAGTAATTTGTCAATTCCACTCCCACATCGAGTAGATTTGGGACTTTTGTTTAGTTTATAAAGCAAAGTACTACTACTAATTAACACCGATAAATCATGATCTTTTGAGGGCGTATGGTAGGCTTGTCGTTACCCAAGTTGGTTTCAATTTGGGCCAATGTACTTCGGCTTATTTCAGACTCAGAATTGGGACTTGACTTGATTTTTGAAAAAGACTCGGGATTTGACCCGGGTTGTCACATATGGTTATCAGAGCCGATTCTCGAAAGCTTGATGCGTCAAGTTGCCGGAGGTGGGGACACGAAGGTTGGTGGTACTATCCCACAATGGACAAGAGGTCCGGAGAGGTGGGGACACGAAGCCAGCCGGTATTATCCCACAATGGCTAGAGAGAAACGATTTTGGACCTATGGGATATCCGTTTAGGCTTGACGAGGACGTCGGGAGTTTAAGTGGGGGAGTTTGTAGCACCCCAGTCCCACATTGAGTAGATCTGGGACTTCTATTTAGTTTATAAAGCAAAGTACTACTACTAATTAGCACCAACAAATCATGATCTTTTGGGGGCCTGTAGTGGACTTGTCGTTACCCAAGTTGGTTGCAATTGGGCCAGTGTACTTCGGCTTATTTCAGACTCAGAATTGGGACTTGACTTGATTTTCGAAAAAGACTCGGGATTTGACCCGGGTTGTCATATAGTCACATATGGTATCAGGGCCGACTCTCGAAAGCTTGATTCGTCAAGTTGCCAGAGGTGGGGACACGAAGGCCGGTGGTATTATCCCACAATGAACAGAGGTCCGAATGTGGGGACACGAAGCTAGCCGGTATTATCTCACAATGGCTAGGGATGAACGATTTTGAAACCTATGGAATATTCGTTCAGGCCTGACGAGGATGTCATGAGTTTAAGTGGGGGAGTTTGTAACACCCCAGTCCCACATCGAGTATATTTGGGACTTCTGTTTAGTTTATAAGGCAAAATACTACTACCAATAAGCACCAACAAGATCATGATATTTGGGGGGCCTGTGGTGGACTTGTCGTTACCCAAGTTGGCTGCATTTGGGCCAATAGGCTTCGACTTATTCGGACTCGTGATCGGGACTTGACCCGATTTTCGAAAAAGGCTCGGGATTTGACCCGGGTTGTCACATTTGTAAAACTGAATTTATCTAGAAAGTTACAGGTGATATGCCACATATCTACCAAGTTATAGGTGATGGGTCAATATGCATAGAAAATATAACGACACAATATATCAACATAAAACATTACTTGATTGTTTTGACGAATTCGAATCCATGAATCGCAGGACATATTCAAATGAAGAATTTCAATATATATGATATGAGACTCACTTGAAATTAGTTTAACATTCATTTTTAGCATAAATCAAATAATATTAGTGACAAATTTAAGTAAACAACAAACATATACAATAAAAAATAAACAAATGCATTACAAAAGACATTGCAAAAACATAAAACGTAACTTATTTTTTCTGACGACTTTGAATCCACGAATACCACAATCGCTTCACATGAAGAACTTCAATATATAACAGTTGGAATCCACCTGCAATTATTACATAACAAAATCAACTTACGATCCATTATAGGATATACCTGTGTTTGATTAATATATATGTTGTTTTGCTCTATTTGAAAAGCCGATTTAAATTTTGATAACCAATATATAAAACACATACATAAACACAAACATGTATAATCAACACAAATAATAAAATATGTGTAAAAAGAGGGATACATGAGACAAAAATATAATTTTGTAATAATCATTAAATATACATAGATATAGATTTATACAATCTTCAAAAACATCAATAAAATGCATAGAGAAGAAGAAAAGATGGGGAAAAAATATACTGGTAATAATCAGAGAAGACGATATTGAATGGAGATATAGTTTTTGGAATCGAGAAACAAACCCAATCAATCATATTTGTTTGTCGAATTTGTATCTTGTAAACTGTCTCCATCTGAAAATCATTGTAGAATCAATCTCATGTATATCCTGTAAATTCAAACAGATAGCCATTAGTAAATAAAGTATACACACACATATATGAATCAACATATATAAATTACATAAACAAAGAAAAGCTACGTAGACTAAGAGAAAGGAAAAAGAGGAAGAATGAGAAAAGAAAAGATGAGAAATATTATTGATTTTGTGTGTATCGTCATTCTTGAGAGAGATATGAGAGAAGTTGTTTATAATATTTGTTAACGGAGGAATTTGGTATTAACAAAGTTCGAGGTTTGTCGCCGAAATCAAGATCTACAACGGTGGTCCTTGGGTGGTGAATTCGCCGGAGTATGGTGGTTGTGTGTAATTGGTGGTTGAGATTGCTTAGGGTTAGTGGTGGCTGCCTCAGAGCTCTCGCTTCCAACCCTTTACAATGTGCCTACGTACCCCTTTATATAGGGGATCAAGCCAACGTAGTTCTTGGGGAGGAAGTTTCCTCCATGGGCTTGGTCTCTGATCTTCAAGGCCCAATCGAAGTCACCGCCTTCCATACTTAGACGTAGGACTCTTCCACCGCTTTCCATACTTAGTCGAAGTCTTCCACCGCCTTCCATACTTAGACGTAGGACTCTTCCACCGTTTTCCATACTTAGAATTTTAGCTCACTTTAGGAATGTCTAACGCTAAGGCCTAGTCACAAAGGCCCAAGGCTCGTCTATGACGTCAGGACTTCATGGATAAGGAAACTTCCCCCGTCGAGGACTAGTCCTATCCATTACCAACTATTTCCTTAATTCATAGACGCAGGTATAGCCATGACTTACCTTAAATGCTAGACGCATCCTTGTCCCCCGAATGAGAAGCACCCACCAGATAGCAGGACAAGTGATCCCAAGTGTTTGGGTGCAAAGTGCAGGATTACTCCAAACTTCCCCAATGAGGACGCGCCCATTGAGTACAGGAACAGAGCTCCCAAAGCACACACCAAGATTAACCCCCACATCCCCAATGAGGGCCCGCCCATTGAATACGGGAGGAGGCCTTCAGCCACGGACATCCCCCTCCCAGGGCACATCCTAGGAGGGAATTCTTCAATATTTTGTCAATACCAAGCCAAGGCAACCATCCTTCTCCTTCATTATCAAGTTGCAACTTCAAATCAAGAGGACGCGCCCTCAAGGGGTGGACGGCCTAAAGGGCGCGCCCTCATCCCCATGAGGACATGCCCTAAGTCTTCCTTGTGTCAAATAAAGTTATTATTCTCCGTCAAGTCTTCCATTCATGTAGAGTTGTCAGCCCACACCGAGAGGACGCGTCCTTAGGGGTTATATGGCCAAAGGGGCACACCCTCTCCCCTAAGAGGACAAGTCCTGAATCTTCCTCAGGTCATGTCATGTCAATATAGTTATTATCCTTTGTCAAACCGTCCATCAAGCTGTCATTACCACGAGGGCGTGCCCTCAAGGGGTGGACGACCTAAAGGAGCGCGCCCTTACCCCTATGAGGGCAAGCCCTAAGTCTTCCATATGCTAATCCCATGTCAATCTAGCTGTTATTCTCTGTAAAGTTGTCAATCCATACCTAGAAGACGCATCCTCAAGGGTTGGACGGACGGAGGGCGTGCCCTCACCCCCATGAGGACAAGCCCTGAGCCTCCGTTGTACTAGTTCAATCCCTAATTGCACCTTGAATATCCCCAATTGATTATTACTTGACCCGAATCTTCCCTAAAACCCGATACCGAATTTTGGCTATAACAACTACCCCCCAATTCCATGTAAAATCAGAGATGAAGCATGGAATTTTCAATCTTCAAAGTGCCAAAATATCTTTGTAACCTTTTATTCTTCAAGAAGTGTCCTCGAGCTTCTTCCTTCTTTGATGCTGTAAAGAGGGTGCGTCCGTTCAGAGGGCGCGTCCTTCGATTATTTAGTCATATCTTCGAGCACTCTATTGTTTAGAAAGGGATAACACTTACACATGACACCTCTAAGTTTACATGAGCTAACTCGGTGTAAGAAACAAAAGATATCGTGTACAGAAGTTTCCGGTGCCTGCAGAGCATGTCTTGTGACAAATCTCTTAACGTGTCCTCGAACCTTTACTAATCAGTTTAATTAATGCATCTTTCTATTATTTTTATTGGGCGTGCCTTTCTCTGTTCAGGATTTTTGGCTGTAAGATTTCTCTTGAGCTCTAACTGGACGCGTCTTCACTATTTCGCTCGTTTTGTCTTTGAGCCACTTCAATTATTTTTCTTATTTATGACCACGCCTTCTTTTTCTTTGAACTGTTTTCTAGCCTTGTACACACACCATGACACATCATCTATTTCCTTTTCCTTACAACTTCTTTCTTTTTTTGAACTAGCTGATATTTCTGTTTTAAGGGGCCACCAACTTTCTTTTACATATATGCCATTTATTGAGGCGCGCCTTCTTATTTCATGTGAACTCTTGTTGCATCGAATCCTTCTGTTTTTTATTTTACTGCTCCTCGCATCCCAACATACGCAGCAACAAAATTAATGTAGTGGCTTTTTCTATCCACCAGTCGCGCAACACTTCATAATACACCTATAATTTTTTTATGATCACATCGTGTTTCCCAACTCCCGATGTTTTTTTAGTTTTGTCACCTCTCTTCATGTACAAGTAGCAATGCCAAATACCTTTATAAGTTACCATCATAGTATGCACCCATCTTTGTTTTTCGAACACTCATTCTTTATACAAGTTTAACTTCTAATCAAGGCGCGTCCTCATAAATTTCTCTATTTGTTGAAAGTCTTTGTACCCTTGTCAGCTCCATATTCTCGAGCTGCTTCATGTATCTGTTCAATTTTCCTTTTGATCCTCCATCGAGCAAATAATCAAATTACCAACACTTTACTTTTAACACGAATATAGTCTTCACGTGGTATTGGTTTTTGTCTTTTTGACTCTCCCTCACTACGCCATATATGGGCAATAACAACGCTTTTTTCAGTGTTACAAGCAAAAGTGTAACCATATATGTCTTAAAAATGGTCTAAGTCTACACCTTTTTTCAGTGTTAGCATTACTACAAATTAGTGTGACCATAGACTTCATCCGATATCTATGCTAACACCAAAGTCCGTGTAACCGTTGCTCTTAAAAAAAAGTGTAGCAGATTAATGTGAAAAATAGGCGGGCCCAATCAATTTGTCCAAGCGGGTTTTTTTTTGTCCAAATATTTTCACTTAGGCGTGTCAATTATTTTCACTCACAGCTCATCTCTTTCTCTCAACTCTCTCTCGCTCTCAACTCTCTCGCTCTCAACTCTCTCTCTCCCTCTCTCAAAACTTCTTCAACTCTCTTTCTCTCTTCACAAAAAATTAGGGCTTATTATGTACGGGTTCAATAACATTCTCTACAGGTTCAATTAGAAGAAATTAGGGCTTATTTAGGTCTTCTTCGGTTCTTTACGGGTTCAATTACAAGAAGTTAGGGCTTGTACATTGGGTTCTCTACGAGTTCAATTACAAGAATTTAGGGTTTGTTCGATTACATTCTCTACGCTCTCTTCACAAGAAATTAGGGCTTGTTCAGGTCTTCTTCTTACTCCTTAGTTTTTAATTGTTTCGATTACATTCTTAATTGTTTCAATTTTGAATGTTTTGAGTATATTATGCATGCTTCGATTTTGAATGTTTTGGGTTTTAATTAGGAATGTTTTGGGTTTTACTGAAGAGATGGGATTTGAATGTTCTGTTTTGAGTATATTAGGAATGTTATGTTTTGAGTATTTTGAATGTCTCGAAAATCCTATTTTGAGTTTATTATTCTATTTTGAGTATATTTGTTCTCCAAATGTCTCGAATGATACGTTTATTATAAAAGCAGACTTCATAAGATACTTGTGACCATGGCAATTTGGCATTTTTGTTTCTCCATCTTCCATAAGCATACCATTGAACATTTCATGTAGTTTTATAATTTTCAAGCTTTAGTGCAAACCTCTGAAGGATGTTAATGCGTGAATGACAACGAGATACTTTACTTTTGTTTGTAGTGTCCAACCAAAATTGATTGTGTTGCAGAAGAATTTATAGTTATAGATTTAGGATCTTTAGCTAAACTGAAAAGAAAGTTTGCTTCTAAATTAGGATTTCCAACACTCAGTAACAATATTCGATTTCATTGCTGAAAGGTCTTGATTACTTATCATATTATACATCATTATCTTGATCAGAGTAATTATGATCTTCTACTAGCAGAGGTTTTTGCATAATATCTTTTCTGGAGTCCTATACCTGCATAGAAATAATATTGTTCATCGAGATTTGAAGACCGATAACATGCTGATTGATAGTGCTGATAGTGTTGTGAAACTTGCAGACTTTGGATTATCTAGGGAAATTGATATTCATCTCAGATCACTTACTAAGCAGGTATGGATGTGCATTCAGAACTATTTGCTCTTGTCATTGCTTAGTTAATTTGTTAGTTATCAGCCTATCACAGACAACATTTTTTTCACTAATCTGGCTCATCGTTGAATATTAACTAAAACAACTTTGTCAGAATATGCATTCTTATCTTTAATTGGGAAGATAAACCATCATAGTTTTGCTCGGATCTGACAAATACTCCACGCCTTCTGATATTTGGGCTGTTGGCTGTGTATTCGTTGAAATAGTGATCTTTATTTATTTCTCATAGTTATTTGTGTGAAAAGATTCTACCGTTTCGGCTATATTATGCTGATGCTGCTATTGCCTTTCACAACATTCAATTTATGGCGTGTTGCAGAGACAACTAGTTTAGAATTGGATATCGAGTTATTGAGCAAGCAATTGCTAGAAATGGCCCGAGAAGAAGACTTATTTGGATGGTTAAAAAGGGTTCGAAGAAGGTTGCATGAGTACCCAGAGCTGGCATTTGAAGAGTACAATACAAGTCAGCTAATCAGATCAGAACTCGACTTGCTTGGAATACAATACAGCTGTCCAGTGGCCAAAACAGGAGTGGTTGCTCTTATTGGCTCTGGGGAAACCCCTTTCTTTTCTCTTCGAGCTGACATGGATGCCCTTCCTATTCAGGTCTTCTCTTTTACTAAATAAAAAAATATACATTTTTCTAATTTACATGTATTAGAGGAAGACACTGGTGTGGAAGCAACAATCTCAAGCATTTTGATTAATACCATTGTTTATTCTTATGAATGCCAGAAGAATTAGAAAAGATGCTAATATTGAAAATTATTGTTGTTTGGAGCATGCTTAGGTCAATCAGACAAACCTTTCTTTCGATAAATTCTAATGATCATTGTCGTTTCTTTAGAATCAGATGCTTCTTTTAAAATATATTGTCTGTCAAAGCTGATAGCCCAGTTCAGGAAAGGCTGAAGTTGTTCAGAGAAGGAGGTTCTTTTAGGAAAAAATTTATCAATCTAAATGAGCTTACTTCTGGTTCTGGCTTTGATGATCGTCCTAACTCAACGATGGAAGGTGAAGATACATAATACTTTTGACTTTTGAGGTTTCCCACTTTCTCTTGCTGCCAAGTTAGATTTGAAGGGTTACCATCAGGATGCTGGTTATTAATTTATAAAGTTTGTGTTCATTCGATCGAGGATATACGAGCAACTTGCAAATAGAGACTATTTCCGTAGCAAGTTAGTTCAGTACCAGAGAACTCATGTCTTACCCAGTTTTTACATTTACTTTTAATTGCCAATTCATGCATCATATGTAATTGCATTTTGATTATAGTTCTCCTGCAGCTTCTTGTTTATTCGGCAGGCATTTCATCCACTAGCGTAGGCTCCTTCTGTTGATCCAACAACATTACTTTTTAACTTCCACCTTTACTGGTTCCTTCTGTGCACTTGATGACATTGCCTATGCCTTTGCAACTTCCTTCCTTTTTTGATCGTCCTTGACTTCATCAAGAGCTCGAATCAGATTCGAAACACAAACATCTGCATCTTTAGCTGCCATCTTGGGCATGAGTTTCTCTGTAACATCAGCAAGTGTGGTGTTGATCTCCTCTATCAACTGCTGGATCAAATCAAAAGTCGGATGTGCTTCTACCTCCAGGTAATTTTTAGCAAGCACCTTAAACCCTTCAAAACTGCAGTAAGACATCTCAACATGTTTGTCCATTCGTCCTGTTCTAATAAGAGCTGGATTAAGTTTCTCCACATAATTAGTTGTCAGCACAATGATTCGCTTGCCTCCACATGCGGACCACAGCCCATCAATAAAATTTAGTAGTCCTGATAAAGTTACTTTGCTATCATCCTAGGATTCTGTACGAGCTACGTTCATGATCATGTCAGTGTATGGATGTTTCTCCTCTTTCTTTATCCTCTGACCACTAAGATCAAGTGAGCAGTCAATGTCCTCAATTACAATTATTGATTTACTGGTTGTCTCGGTCAACAACATCCTCAACTCTGTATTATTCCTGACAGCTGTCAGATCAAGATCATAAATATCGTAATTTAGCAAATTCGCCATTGCAGCAATCATGGTTGATTTTCCAGTCCCTGGAGGACCATAAAGCAGGTAACCTCGTTTACATGCTTTCCCAAAATTTTTTAGTTTATCTTATATATTATGTTGTGATTGGGAAAAAAGTGTTAATTAATTGAGATTCTGATGTATATATTTGTTGCTTAGCAGGAATTTATTCACAATCGGAAATCATTATTGTTTATACTTAAAATGGGTTGATTTAGTTAGATACGTATTGGTCATATAGTTTTAGTCCTACATATGTTTCCTTTAAATTTATGGTTATTTTAGATAAATTTGTATGAAAGTAGTGATGTATGTTTGTTGATATGTTTCTCTTTTTTTTTGCTAGCCAATTTTAGATTTACCAAAGTGTCCGAACCAGTTTGCATGTTAAGTTTCTTGTTTTATCTAAGTTTGCTAGGATTATTAGCAAAGATGATCCGACTGTTGGTTTTATTACCCTTGTAAGAAATAAGGCATTCACTCCTTAGTTTACATGCTTTTCGGTTGATTATTTCAAACGACGTCTCACCAATCGTTTGTGGACAACAACAATGGCGTGAAGAATATCTTCTTCTTTACCGTTTATTCACTTCTACAACTACAATGTAAGACAATTTCTATCTAACCCCCTAATTTTTATATGTTTCTAATTTTATATGTGCATTTATCTATGTGGGTAGTAATTCTTGAATTTTTATAAGAACTGTATTTTCTAACATTGAGTTGTGATTCTTGGAACCTAGTTCAAGTACTAATGGTTTTTTTTAGAAGTTGGGAATAAGAACAAGGGAGGTGTCATATCTGTTGTTGACTTGCTTTGTGTATGTGTGTGTTCTATGAAGAATTGAGTATGTGTTGCTGACTTGCTTACTTATCCCCCACAACAAGATTCATCAATAAACAAAGACGCTGGCTGCAAAAACTCATTTTGTAGGCCTAATCGAGATGACAAATGAATGATTATGCAAATTATTAATTTAGTGTGGAGTTTACTTAATCGAAAAAATAATGAAGCTTGCTTATATGCATCAATAATAAATGATTGGCCTTATTAATGCAGTTAACTCACTTTTTGGTGCTCTGAGTTACTTCCTTATTCTCTGTTTTTTGGCTCATTGTTACTTGTTCATCTGGACCCTTTATTTTACACAAATTTTGTGCTAGGAGCGTATCAGTGGATGTTGTTCAGAATAGCCGGTGCTAATACGACTTGCATAAATACGACTTGCATAAAGGAACTAATTATAGGGTAGAGGTAAATTAATTTAAAGTCATTTACAGTTTCTATAAGTTAATAGTGTTTATCAGACCAGAATGATCCTAGTGCAACAGTTTGATATTCTCAAGAATGCTATGTGCCCCATTAATCAAAACAATCGATTTAGCCTTTCTTCAACAGTACCCCAAGCCAAGGTTTATTGTTTGTTTGTTTTTGGTTTCATGAAAATCTTCGTAGTTTCAGGTTTTTCCATAAACAATGAATTTAGAATAGTCAATTGAGATTTCATGTGGAAGCAGAGAAGTTACTCTGTAAAGGGGATAGTTTGTGTAAGTGAAGTCAACGTCAGTTAGCTCGCTATATTCTCTTGCTACAAATAAAACTTAGATAAACAAGAAACTCAACATGCTTACAAATCAAATGTCATAACATGATGAAATCCCTCATTGATGCAACACAAAACACCATTGACACATATATCATAATTTCCCATATGAAAGACAATCATCCACTTAAAGCAAATAGTAATTTCAAACATGCACATAGTAAGATGGAGATCAAATTCATAGTAGATTAATAAAATTTAGAATTAAATTTCAGCTTAACAAGTCCTTATAATTTTTATAGCTGAACAACCACATACCCCATTAGCTTTAATCATAACTACTCCTAGCTCCTTAATACTATAAGTTTACTACGCATCCAGCAATAACTCTACTACTTCCAGCGAAAACTTTCTTCTTGGTCCATTGACTTGAATTTCGCTTGTTTCATCACAATACAGGAAAAGGTCACAAAAGAGATAGTGAATACAAAATCTTTAGAGTTAACTTTTCCCGTAAACTTTACCTTGTGACAACCCGAGTCAAGTCCCGAGTCTTTTTTCGAAAATCGGGTCAAGTCCCGATTCTGAGTCTGAATAAGCTGAAGTACACTAGCCCAACTGCAGCCAACGTGGGTTGCAACAAGCCCACCACATGCTCCCGAAAAGATCATGATTTGTTGGTGCACTTAGTAGTAGTATTTTGCCTTATAAACTGAACAAAAGTCATAAAGTCATAAACTGAACAAAAATTGATACGATCAACCAAACTTGTAATGTTTAGTCTATTATATAATACGACCAAACTTTTAATGTTTCGTCTTTAATAATAATACTAGCTTAAAACCCCAGCAAATAAGCATCATAAAATCGAATAACACCATAAACACAATTATTTTTAGCATCCACAAACTTCAAGAACTTTAAATATTTGGATTCATCGCCATTATCTTTTTATTTAAAAAACCTTCTTTAATATTTGTCATTTGGATATGCCTTCTTCAGCAAAAGGTCATCAATCTTGTTAAATTCGGTCTCTATATTAGCTTCGCAGAAATTCGTGACATTAATCACACACATCTTCATCAAGAATACATGTTCCTGGAAAAAGATTTTCTATAGATGATGAAGAAATCATTGATTGTAGAGATAAAAGTAAGAGTGTAAGAAAATCAAGAAATGAGATTGAGGTGAAATGAGAAATACAAGAAATAAGGTGTATACGTACGAGTGTAGTGGTGGTGTTCACTATATTACTATTATATTGCTGCAGCAGAGGGTGCGGGGAGTGTTTTTTTTTTACTTTTGTATGTTTTCAACCGCTTCTCTTCTTCCTCATTTCTTGTTGGAAATTTGTTTTCACCGACTCATTTTCTAATTATGAGTTTCTCAGTTCCCGGGGGACTTGCTTACCTTTTCCTTTTTTGTAAAGGTCTCGGGCCAGAATGATTGGGAAAGATCAAACCCATTTGAACTGCTCACATCACAGTAGTAGTAGCGTAAAGGTCATAAGTCAGGGGCGGCCATAACATAAGGCTATTACTTTCACACCACTCCCCACACCCACGGTTAAAAACATACAAAAGTAAAAAGAAACATTCCCCACACCCTCTGCTGCAGGAATATAATAGCAATATATTGAACCCCACACCCTAAACTCGTACAGTTGTATGTATACACCTTATTTCTTGTATTTCTCATTTCAATTCTTGTTTCACCTCAATCTTATTTCTTGATTTTCTTACACTTTTGTTTTCATCTCTACAATCAATGGCTTCTTCTTCATCATCTATAGGAAATTTTTTTCCAAGGACATGTATTATTGATGAAGATGTGTGTGATTAATGTCACGAATTTTTGCGAAGCTAATATAGAGACTGAATTTGACAAGATTGATAACTTTTTGCTGAAGAAGGCATATCCAAATGACAAATATAAAAGAAAGTTTTTTAAAGAAAAAGATAATGGTGATGAATCCAAATATTTGAAGTTCTGAATGCTAAAGGTAACTGTGTTTATGGTGTTATTCGATTTTATGATCATTATTTGCTGGGGTTTTAAGCTAGTATTATCAAAGACGAAACATTAAAAGTTTGGTCGGATTATATAGTTTGGTTGATCGTATCAATTTTTTGGTACTTCATATTTTCACTTAATTACTCTTACTTATTTATAAAAAATATTATTAAATTACCTATTTATAATCAATTACCTTTTCCAGCTAAAAATGTTATTTTTACGATTTTTTCTAACAAAATCCACCCATTTTCCAAAAATATAATGGGCAATTACCCTTTTTAAACTAAAATGTTACCTTTACCTTATTAAAATCCCTCATTTTTTCAAAAATATAACAGGCAAATCCCTACTTATTTATTTTAAAATATATTTAAATGCTTTTAATTATTTAAAAGCATTTAGCTATTTTAACATTTTAACATGCCTACCTGTTTTTTTAACAAATACAATTAATAAAATATTAAAAAATAAATAATTAAACAAGAATTAACAATCCGTGCATCGCACGGGTTTTAAGTTACTAATAAATAAATAAACTGTAGTAAGCAAAATAGTAATAAATGAATAAACTGTAGTAAGCAAAATAGTAATAAATGAATCATTAACAAATTTTTATTGGGTATTTAGGGTTTGGGTCATCCATTCTTAAAATTTTGAATTACTAGAACTCACTAACAATATTTAATAAAATCATTGAAAAAGTAAACTGATTTTGAATATTTTTATAATTAATCACAAGATGTAATCCAATATTCATGATTTTTATTAATAAGCACATATAAATTTATAACTAAAAACATATATATTAATAAAATTAAATGAATTATACAAAATCAGAAATAATTAATTAAAATTACATATTGCATACTTATATTGCAATTGCCTTTTGGGATGATGGGTTTCTTGCTAGTAACATACGCAGCTTGTAGGTCAATTGTTCTTCTACCGGTTAATTTACCCTCTAGATACCTTCCATAGATATCATTAACTTCCACCAGCCCAAGCTTAACCATATCCACAATAAACTGAAAAAATCTAGTTTGGTCACTATGATCATGATCAAGACGATGAAACAGTGATGCCGCAGACACATCATGTTGGTATCTAATAATCATTTCGTCAAAGTACAAACCCTTATCAAATGATACTATAATTATAGTCCTTTGAAGATTAATCCGTACACATTCTAAGAAAACTTGAACTATATAGAGAAGAGCTTTTGGCACTGATGTGTTTTTCTTCCCGTTAGTATGGTTGAACAATGTTTTGAATGCAATTATAAGATCTTCCTTGCATATATAGATTTCATGTCTTTTACAGTTAGCAGCACCACTCATGCTCCAATACCCCTCCTGAAACCAGAAATCGTACGTATAATCTCGTGCAAAACCAACTCCTATCAAGATTCTCCTTGCCTTGAGTCTTCTATCATCATGTGCAGTATTCAACGCGAAAAGTTTTAGGAAAATCAACATAATTAATTATATGATTAATATAATTATATAATAAAATTCTATAAAATAAAGATTCTCCTCGCCTTGAGGCTTCCGTTATAGAAATTTTTAAAGTTTTTCCTAAAACTTTTCGCGTTGAAGAGTGCACAAGATGATAGAGGCCTCAAGGCGAGGAGAATCTTGATAAGGGTTGGTTTTGCATGAGATTATACGTACGATTTGTGGTTTTAGGAGGGGTATTGGAGCATGAGTGGTGCTGCTAACGGTAAAAGACATGAAATCTATATATGTAAGGAAGAACTTGTAATTGCATTCAAAACATTGTTCAACCATACTAACGGTGAGCAAAACACATCAGTGCCAAAAGCTCTTCTCTATATAGTTCAAGTTTTCTTAGAATGTGTACGGATTAATCTTCAAAGGACTATAATTATGGTATCATTTGATAAGGGTTTGTACTTGGACGAAATGATTATTAGATACCAACATGGTGTGTCTGCAGCATCACTGTTTCATCGTCTTGATCGTGATCATAGTGACCAAACTAGATTTTTTCAATTTATTGTGGATATGATTAAGCTTAAGCTGATGGAAGTTAATGATATCTATGGAAGGTATCTAGAGGTTAATTAACCGGTAGAAGAACAATTGACCTACAAGCTGCGTATGTTACTAGCAAGAAACCCATCATCCCCAAAGGCATCGCAATGTAAGTATGCAATATATAATTTTAATCAATTATTTCTCATTTTGTATAATTCATTTAATTTTATTAATATATATGTTTTTAGTTATAAATTTATATGTGCTTATTAATAAAAATCATGAATATTGGATTACATTTTGTGATTAATTATAAAAATATTCAAAATCTGTTTACTTTTTAAATGATTTTATTAAATATTGTTAGTGAGTTCTAGTAATTCAAAATTTTAAGAATCAGTGACCCAAACCCTAAATACCTAATAAAAATTTGTTAATGATTCGTACAAGGTAGCTATTCTATAAGTGGTGTTTAAATTTATTCTTTTAATAAATATTGTTAGTTTTTATTATCTTTATTTTAAAGATTTTGTATTCACTTGGACCTTTTTTGTATAGTGATAGAAACATTACAGAGTTTTTGCTGTAGATTGTTGATGTGTAGAGAGAGTTGTTGCTGGATGCCTCCTTAACTTATAGTACTAGGAGTACTTATGCTTAAAACCATGTCGTTTTGCTTTATAAAAATTTTAAAGACTTGTTAAGTTTTAAGAATTTGTTAAGTTGTAATTATATTATTCTGCTATAAATTTGATTTCCATCTTACTATGTGCATGTTCTAATTACTATTTGCTTTAAATGGATGATTGACTTTCATACATGTAACTATGATGTATGTGTCAATGGTGTTTTGTGTTGCATCAATGAGATAAGCATGTTGAGTTTCTTGTTTTATCTATAAGTTTGCTAGGATTATTAGCAGAGATGATCCGACCGTTGGTTTTATTACCCTTGTGAGAAACAAGCCATTCACCCCTTAATTTACATGCTTTTCGGTTGATTATTCCAAACGACGTCTAATCGATCGTTTGTGGATAGCAACACCAATGTGGTGAAGAATATCTTCTTCTTTACCGTTTATTCACTTCTACAACTACAATGTAAGACAATTTCTATATTACACCCCCCTCCCTAGTTTTCATATGTTTCTAATTTTATATGTGCATTTATCGATGTGGGTAGTAATTCTTAGATTTTTATAAGAACTATATTTTCTAACATTGAGTTGTGATTCTTGGAACCTAGTTCAAGTACTAATGGTTTTTTTAGAAGTTGGGAATAAGAACAAGGGAGGTGTCATATCTGTATTTGATTTGTATGTAAAGGTCCCAGAATTACTTTAGGTGTTCGAGGTAATGCTTACCATTACCTTTCATCTTGGTTAATTACTGTTCACTTGTCGAATACATAACTTTCTGGCATTTTATTTAGGGGTTGTTTGATAATACTTAATGGCCTCTTAATGAATAAATATCTTAATCGGTCAGAGGTTTTTAATTTTCAATTCATTATCAAACACTTTTAATCAAAGCAAAACAGACTTGTTGGTTAAGTGGGGAGACCCTCACTTATTCAATAAGTGAGACTCTGAATAAAGTTTTTTTTAATACTCCAACCACCCTACGTGTTTGTGCGCTATGAAATTGTACATTCAGGTTACATCCTTCATTTTCTTTCAAAAAGAAAAATTGGTTTCTTGTTTCTTTATTTGTGCATAGAGTTCTTACCTATTAGCACTATTATAATATGTGTTCTAAAATCTTTTACGGTAGAACTTCGATAAATGTATTGTATATACTTAGAATTATACAATTTATTTATTTATTAAAATTATTTATTTATTGATAAATGTAAATTTTATTTAATTATCGATTAACAAATATTTATTAATTTTATTTTGTTTTATTATGATAATGGTATTTTTTAAATTTAATATTTGAATATATATAGATAATCTTGTTTTCGTTTAATTTATTCATTAACGCATTTGACGAGATAATTCAATTACCTTATTATTCCAAGTTGGAATCAAACAAATTTATTCATTTGAAGAGATTATTTATTTATTGAGCATTCATTTATCGAGATTCATGAAGTGGTCGATAATAAAAATATTGTCATTCAGATGATTGTTATCAAACAATAATTTTCATTCAGTAAATTTTTCATTCAGATGAATTTTTCATTCAGTGTTAGGGATGGCAGAAAAATCCGACCCGATGGATACCCGATCCATTCCGACCCGATTGGATTTTACCGAACCCGATATTTTGGATTTGGATCTAGTTTTTAAACCCGAATGAGTTTGGATTTGGATTTGGATATTAGGTATTCCGATCCAAACCCGACCCGAAATCCAAAACCCGATCCAAACCCGAAACCCGAAAAAAAATCCAATTATATATATATATATATATATATAGTTGCACTCTAGGAAGAACACATTATATAAAGAACAATAAAGAACACCATCATAAACACTTTATTTTTCATAAAAATTAATTTTTTTAAAATTAGAATCATAAAATTGAACAACAATTAAGCCTAACATATCGAATTTAACGTAGAATCTCATCTAAATTTAAAAATTAAACATTACATATAATCCAGTATAGAATCCAGTACAGAATCTTGTATATATATTTATCACAATGAAATTACATGTAATCATGTTTTATTTTATTCTAATTTTTTGTTAGATTTTATTTTTATTCGTAATAAACCTTTTTTGGTGAGAAAATTAGAATCAACATGCAATTTATGTATAATTCTATGGTGTTCTTTATTGTTCTTTATATAAGAGTGTTCTTCATGGAACAATGGCCTATATATATATATATAAATTAATATTACTTTTTCAATTTTAATTTATACTTTTGTTATATTATTTACTATACCCATAACTCATCCATATCTGGTACTCGACCCAATTGTCTAATACCTACTTACATTACATAACTCTAACACTCATAGAGTCATATCAATTAGTCTCATAGCTCTAGGGATTGAACACTTTTGCAGTTTGATAGCAATTTGCCGCATTTTTGGTTCTCCCTAACATTTAATGAATTTTTAAATTTATATTCTAGTACCTCGTGTTTGTTTTAATTTGTGGATTAAAACTCTAAAGTCGAAACTTTAATTGTATTTCATAAGAATTTGTAAAAAAATTGTTTGTACCCTAAAGTACTTTTTATTTAAAAGTAAAGTTCCATGAATTTTCGGTTCAAAGGAAAAGTTGGTACAAAGTTAATTTTTGTTTATTTGAAATTTCAAATTTCAAATTTTGGATTTGGATAAACCCGAACCCGATCCGAAACCCAATGGATTGGATTTGGATTTCAATTTTAAAATCCAATTGGATTTGGATTGGATTTGGATTTCAAAAAAATATTTGGATTTGGATTTGGATATCTCAGAAATCCAACCCGATCCGACCCGTTGCCATCTCTATTCAGTGTATTCAGATAATTTAATGACTCAGTGTTTTTGATTCAGATTTATCAAACAGCCCCTTAGTGATATGATCAACTTAATGTTTTCTGAGAATGTTTTCATTGTATTATGTTGAAATTTGTGCAGCATGGCAGGTAAACATATATTTGAAGTTCCTCCAACCAATGTTGGCGGTATAACATCTTGTATTGGTGGTTGTGCTAGAGGCATTGATAGCCAGAAGGTTGATCATGCTGACTTCATCCAGTTACTACTTTATATATTACTGTCCCATATAGTTCATGAGTTAGGACAGGCATAATGTATTTTAATTATACAGTTTAACTCTTAATTTAAATGCTACCATGTTTTGTCAAGTTTTAATCGTTCTCACTTCCTTAGTTCCTTTTATAACCCTGTGTGTTTCCCAGATTTTTGGGTTAAGTTGACAGCAGCAAGTAGTTGTAAGAGATACACATAACATCAGCAGAAAGTTGGAATCATGTTTGTAATGAAAATCCCAATTCTGCAGGCTTTGGAGTCTTTCAGTACACTAATTATAAAATTTCGGGACGAGGAGAAGGCATCCTGGTTAAGGGGACTCATATGTGCAACATATCGAGCTTCCGTACAAACATGATCTTTTTGCTTATTTGTTTACTGGAACACTTCAATACCCAGAACAATGGTGACGTGCTTGGACAGCATGATGATGAGACAAGGCCCGTCCAACCTGAAAACAGCTGACCTTGTTGTCAATGGAACATTAATAGAAACAAAGCTATCAATATATAGAAAGGTTTACATACTTCTGATTGAAGTTGTCTTGTAAAATATGTGCACTGAAACAAACGTTATATGATTGTTAGTCAAACTGTTAGTTTTTATAGCTTTTGATCGCATTGCGCAGTTAAATACTATGTCTTCTTCCCCTTATCTTATCTTTTAATCATCTGATATTAGACTGGAGATGAGGCTCCTGAGAAGCTAAAAGAGACATCAATTCTGGAGATTCTTGCTGGTGGAGGAAAGGTTTGTCTGATTGAATAGTTATTTCATTAGTCATGATATTCTCTCTAGTGCACCTGTGTAAAATTCTACCTTAAAATAGTATATCTGGTGCCAAGAAGATAGTTTGTTTTTTAATTTATATAAAAAAAAATGTTTGTTTATGCAAATTGTCAAATAGCAGTTGTTTTTTTGTTGCTTAATATGCATATATATTTTTGTAGTTCAAAATTACTGGTTAGTTTGGAAATCTATTACAGGGTTTTCTATTGTTTACTCCTAGGTTTTGCAGTTCGTCCAATATTTTTTTTTGAATTTACCCTTTAAATGCTGGTGTTTGAGTCTGGTAGTTGCTAGACATTAGTTTCTCAGGAAACTGACAGTGCTGCCATGTGTCATTTTAGGTGCATGTTGTTCGTTGTGAAGGTGATTTAACCGTCAAGGTGAAGCTGCATTCTTTAAAAATAAAAGATAAACTGCAAGCTTCTTCAAATTTGTCTCCACAATATTTAGCTTGCTCTGTCCAGAAGGATGACTGTTCCCTTGCTTCGCTTACTAAGCGTAGAGCCGTAGAGCCTCAAGGGAATGAGCCATTGTCAACTGAGGATGATGACATTTTTAAGGATGCGTTGCCTGATTTTTTTATCTTTTTTCTGATCCCGCCGAGGCTGTAATTAGTGAAAAGGATACCGTAGTTGGGAGAACCAATTCTGCCGATGTATTTTACGAGGCTGAGGATGTTGAAGATTCTCATTTTGTTTAACTTACGTTTTTGACCAGGGATACTAGTTCACCCGATATGTTGATTCACAGGTACTAAGACTGCATAGTAACACACACAATAATTCTGTATACTGGTTGAGATGCCTATTTATCATAATAATCTCTCTCTCTCTCTCTCTGTCTCTCTCAGATGATTGTTAGCATTTTGAAACTGGAGTTCTACTTTAACAGACCCACACTTGTTGCTTTGATTGGTTTTGGCCTTGATCCGAGTACTGCAAATGGTGGACCGAGCGTAACAGATGAGGAGAAGAATCTGAATAAAGAATCATCAGAGAACAAACTGAAGATAGAAGAATATGGAAACACATCTGTTAAAGGGCTACTAGGATATGGGAAAGGCCGTGTTGTGTTTTATTTGAATATGAATGTTGATAGTGTTATTGTGTATCTTAATTCAGAGGACGGTTCTCAAATAGCCATGTTTGTGCAAGAAAGATCTGACCTGGACCTCAAGGTAAAGGAGAACGAAGTATTTTCTTTATGTACTTGTCACAGTTTTGTCCTATTTGTGGTTTGGTAATTTTTTGCTTCATTTGTTTTAGTGTTTGATTTTTCTAGTTATTTTAAAATTTTACTGTCTCTTCTTCTTTGAAGGTTCACCCTAGTTCCATATCCATTGAAGGCACATTAGGAAACTTAATATTGGGCGATCTTACACTGGGAAGTGAACACTATTGGGCTTGGCTTTGTTATATACGCAATCAAGGGGCTGAATTCCTCATCCAGGTATGTTATCATTTCTGTGAGTTGAGATGACCTTGGACCGGTGTGCTTCTTACTGTTTTTTTTGTTGTCTCTTTCCCCTTCAGTTTGAATTTCATTCTTATAGTGCTGAGGATGATGATTATGAAGGGTATGATTATAGTTTGCAGTGCCGTCTTTCTGCAGTTCGAATTGTTTTCCTTTACAGGTTTGTCCAAGAAGTAAGCTCAACAATTCCAGTTGTAAGATCAAAGTACTCATTTCAAATTTGATTAAATCATCTATTACTTTTAGTTATTAATAAGCTAGTAAATGATGTCATTATGTCAATATAAATATACATGTATGCCTTTGATGATCATAGCATACATGAATTTGCAAATAACTGCCTACTTTATGGGACTTGCAACTCCACATACCGAAGAAGTAGTCAACAATGTGGATAAGGTTGGTGGGTTTGAGTGGTTGATTGAGAAGAATGAGATTGATGGGGGATCTGCTTTGAAGCCGGACCTTTTGCTGGACACTCCTATAATTATTGTACCAAGGAATTCTATGAGCAGAGAGTTAGTACTTCTTATGACTGTTCACATGATTTCCATTTGACTTTTTTGTTTATTTAGAGCTTCATGGCTTAGCTTTTGTGGCAATAAATCTTAGCAACATTTTAACATTTGAACTTTTATCATGACAGATACTTCGATGTCAATATCTTATGCATAAATTTTGAGTCTTCTGGATGTTTGTCCGGCCCTACTATAGCTGAAAAGGCTAAATTAGCTGGTTTGATTAATGGGGCACATAGCATTCTTCAGGATATCAAACTGTTGAAAGAAATGCACCATGATCATTCCATTAAATATTATAAATTAGCATTTAAAAGTTAAAAGAGACTAGCATTTAAAAGTTAATTGAGATTTTTTCGAATTTTTAATATTATAAATTCAAAAAATTGAGAAAATTAGAAGAGAAGACGGGGGCGGTGAGGTGGCGCTCTCAGATCGCTTCGTTCTATTTTTCTAATTTTCTCAATTTTTTGAATTAATAATATAGACGGGGGCGGTGAGGATAAAAACTAGTTTATAAATTTAAACTAGTTTTTATTTAAACTAGTTTAATAAACTAATTTAAATATATATATATATATATATATATATATATAGGGAGATGCTCAAATGAGAACCTATCTTATTATGAGAACTGAGACTAAATAAATCTGAGTCCCACATATTTTATACTTACATTCAATCTCAACCACATATTTTTAGATCTAAATACTTCTCTCTCTCACTCTCTCTCTCTCTCTCATCTATCCTATCCACCGGCTTCATTTTTCATTTCATCATTTCTAGATCTATCTTCAAAATAGTGTATACATCAACATCCTCTCTTCATCATCATCCTCTCGGTAAAATCTCTACTAATGGAGAAAGTAAAAATACAATAGATCTTTATTAATGGAGGAAATTAAATATCACTAATGGAAGAAATTAAATATTCAATTATAATATTCTTGACTTTAAAATATCTAAATTAGAAAAACAGTATTAATTATTGCAAATTCTAAAAATACGAAAGAAAATTGTAAATAATAATGCATTAGATCCTAAAAATTCGAAAGTAATAAGGAAGTTTTAACATAAGACCCTAAAATTTTGAAAATAATAAGGAAGTTGTAATTTTCTAATTCCTCCAATCTTACAAATTTGAAAATAATAAAAAAAGTTATCAAGTTTGAATATTAAAAAAAAGTTCAATCATGTTTGAAAATAAATTGCAATTATTAACATAAGATCCTACAAATTCGAAAATAATAAGGAAGTTGTAATTTTCTAATTCAAAGAAAGTTCTATCAAGTTTGAAAATGATAAAATAAAGTTCTATCAATTTTGAAAATAATAAGGAAGTTTTAACATAAGACCCTAAAATTTTGAAAATAATAAGGAAGATGTAATTTTCTAATTCCTCCAATTTTACAAATTTGAAAATAATAAAATAAAGTTATATCAAGTTTGAATATAATAAAAGAAAGTTCTATCAAGTTTGAAAATAAATTGCAATTATTAACATAAGATCCTACAAATTCGAAAATAATAAGGAAGTTGTAATTTTCTAATTCAAAGAAAGTTCTATTAAGTTTGAAAATGTTAAAAGAAAGTTCTATCAAGTTTGAAAATAATAAGGAAGTTTTAACATAAGACCCTAAAATTTTGAAATTAATAAAAAAAAAATTATTTTCTAAATCCTTCAATCTTACAAATTTCAAAATAATAAAAGAAAGTTCTATCAAGTTTGAAAATTATAAAAGAAAATTCTATCAAGTTTGAAAATAATAAAAGAGAAAATTGCAATTATTAACATAAGATCCTACAAATTCGAAAATAAATAAGGAAGTTGTATATTTTTAATTGAAAAAAAGTTCTATCAAGTTTGAAAATAATAAAAGAAAGTTCAATCAATTTTGAAAATAAAAGAAAGTTCTATCAATTTCCATTCCTACAAAATTGAAAATAATAAAGGAAGTTGTAATTTTTCAATTTACTTCCTACAAAATTGAGAAAAATAGAAAAATAGAACGAAGCGATTTGAGAGTGCCACCTCATCCCCCGTCTTCTAGTATATTGATATTGATTTAGATTTATTTTCAAATTCATTAACAATTTAAATTTAAAAAATATCTATAAATATAATCCCACATTGTTTGACAAAAACCAATTCCATATCTATTTTAGTTTCTCTGGGATCAATCTACCAAATAATCTATAAATACATCCCTACCCCGTGGTACGTGAAGGTATTGGAAAAGAGTTTCTTTATCCCCGATCACTAGCGATATAAGACATCAAGGAGCTGATTCATATATCAAGTAATTCGGGTTTGATACCGTCTTCATTCTTTACCCTAGAAATCATACACGTAATAAGTTAGGGTATGTAGTGTTTCAAGTTCTATTGTCAATCGTATTTACATTATTCATCCCTATATTGAGTCCTGGTGCCTAGTTGAATTTTCTGAAGACCTATCTTAAAGTGAATACAATGGTTGTTTACAGTTATGGTTGAAATCATAGTCACAATATGTATATGGTGTTCAATTATATGATATTCGGATTGGATACATGCATATATTGAGTCATGTGCCTAGTTGAATTTTCTTAAGACCTATCTTAAAGTGAATACAATGGTTGTTTACAGTTATGGTTGAAATCATAGTCACAATATAGATGGTGTTCAATTATATGATATATATATATATATATATATCATAGCCTTTGTTAATAAGGGTTTTTCCTAATTGTGTGCGCAGCAGTGTAGGAAAATATGATATCACTTTCTAGTTTTAATGATATCTTCTCAAGGGACAAGGGAAATTTAATTAACGTTCCAGACGATGGGGGGTTAGGGTTGCTGCGGAAGAAGAAACTAAAAGATATGACCAACAATTTGTGCAATCGGGCATTGAAGCAAAAAAAGGTAGATGATTCAACTAACAACTCATGCCAGGTGACAGCTTACAAGGGTGATTTGGATTGGAAGAAACTAGATTTGGGAATCTGGTCTATAAAGCCAATCAATCTCAAAGTAAACCCCGGAAGTGAGGTCATTTTAGAAAACATTCTCTTAAATGAGGCGCAGAGAGTGAGCAAACGTTCCCTCATCAAGGTTTTTAATAACTCACCCTTTATCTTTCTTTTCTACTTTAATTATTTGTACCTTAGTTTTGTCTTTTACTTTCTCACTACGTTTCATCTTGTACATTTTAATCCATCTACACTACCTTCTCGTATGTTAATTTTCCTGAAAGCTTTCACTTTATCCATTCATCTTATGGGACAACTGCCACTTTGCCTAAATTACACTCCGGTGTAGCAGCATGCATGCTCGTTATTCTTTATAAATCAGGCTTAATTTTGACAAAAGTCATGTTGGTTAATTTTTTTTTCATTTATTGCAACTAATAGGATCTTTAAACATAATTTACTGTGTGCTTCTACCTACATGGTTGTACTCTAAAAAACATTAGATGACTCCCTAGCAAAGTCTTATGCAATTTTTGTTTGATCTACAGGAGTGGCAGGAAGAGTATAACGATAAATATGTGTGCATTTTTATACTTTCTTTGTCTTCTACTCATGAGAAGTCCACGGTTCTTGATACTATCATGTTGAGGGACGTTCACCATCAAATTGAGTCTTCCGATGGCAAATTTAAGGTTATTTGTGTGCCTACACATTTTCAAGCTGAGTTTGAGAGAGAACGTTTAGAATGTGATGATATCTATAATCCGTACCAGCAACATTTGACTTTAAAAATGTGCACACCGTTTCATGATATCCATATCGATAATCATACATGTTTGAAGCAAATAGCGAGTACTATTGGCCTTCCGAAAGATGAGGACACGACCCATGTTATCCTTGGTCCTACAAACGGTTCCTGCAGAAAAGTTGTGAGTATATTTGACAGTGACTTTATCAAGTGGTATGGAGCTGAAGCTTATCCTTTTACCACAAAAAAGATCCAACAACTGGAGCGCGAAGATGAAGCTATGCGCAAGAGCAAACATGACTTAGGAACCCTTTTGTGCAGACCTGATCGTGATTTTGTGATCTCAAATGATTGCACAAAGGTACTCCCATTCGCTATGATGTGTACAACTGTTCTATGTGCTTGAATTTTGAATTTCGAGTCAGGTCAAAATTTAAAATTATTTATTCTTGGGGTCCAAACCTGACAACAATTTTGAGTATCCTTTTGAGAATATATGTGATGCTACTATATATGTGAAATGTTTTACATAATGTGCTATCTTAACCTTATTTTACTGATCAAATCAGGTACCTATTTCCGAATTACAGCATAAGACTGTTTGCTTATTGTTTTATGAAGATCATATGGAGGGCAGAAAGCGAATAGAGGAACTTAAGCAGGTTTATGAACTGCGCAAAGATTTCGAGGTGGTGGTTGTGTTTCCCGTTACATTTGGGCAACATGCCAATATTAACTCAGTCAACTTCAATAAATGGAGACGCGAGTTAGAATTCTGGAAGGTGTTCAGCAACATGCCATGGTTGGCAGTCCCTTTTGAAGACCCTAAATGTAGGCAGTTGTGGCGTGTCTTCATGCGCACAAAAAAGTGCAATGATTCTAATGCACCAAAGTTGATCATAATTTACTCTAAAGAAAATTACTTTGAGGAAAATGGTATTTAAGTCCTGAAGGATACTGGATTCACAAATTATCCTTTTAGTGGGGAGGAAGTTGTACCGAGTGCAATTGCAATAAGAGGGAAGAAATTGTCCTCTGTTTTAGAACCAAATATTGAGCTAGTTCGTGCTAGGGATTTGGATGATGCTAAAGGACTGGTTAGTTCTTTACATGGATATAACAATTTTATTTATGTATATTTATATGTTGTATTCTTGTTAACAGAGTTTTTGCCCCATGCAGGAGGAATTTAAAGTTTCCAGACTCTTATGGGTTCCAGTTATCTTCCTTTTTGTACGAGCTTCAGGATTTAGTGAATTTTTATCTAGACTACAATATTATCATTTAGTTGCAAGTTGGACTATTGATAAGTTTGAGGTGGTCTACATTCCAATGATTGAATCTGCCCCTGACATTGCCTGTCATTGGATGCTGACTAGCCCCTCTGCTGAATCCAAGGAGAACTTGATTCCTCTCTTTGATCATTTTTTTGAGGACAAAATAACTCAAAACGATGAAAAAGAATTCACTATGGCAACACTTATGAAGCAGCATATGAGTTGTTTTGGAAAACATTCCCATTTAAGTACGACGAAGAGAAGGAAAACTTTGAAAGTCTTTGTACTGCAACCTCATCCTAAGTCTTTTCCATCGAACAGTGAAACTGTGAAGGAAGACTCAGATGTGATCATTTAAACTCTATGTAATAGCATATCTGATACTAAGATTTTTATAAACGGAAAAAATTTGATATGCTTTTTCATGCAAATGTCTGATGTGGTGATCTATCAAAATTCTTTTAATATCAAGTTGCTTGATTATTGTACCAAGGAATTCTATGAGCAGAGAGTTGGTACTTCTTATGACTGTTCACATGATTTCCATTTGACTTTTTTGTTTATTTAGAGCGTCATGGCTTAGCTTTTGTGGCAATAAATCTTAGCAACATTTTAATATTGGAACTTTTATCATGACAGATACTTCGATGTCAATATCTTATGCATAAATTTTGAGTCTTCTGGATGTTTGTCCGGCCCTACTATAGCTGAAAAGGCTAAATTAGCTGGTTTGATTAATGGGGCACATAACATTCTTCAGGATATCAAACTGTTGAAAGAAATGCACCAGGATCATTCTGGTATGTTTTACTTAGACAATTTAGTGTTGTGTGATGTGTCTATTGCTAGTTGCCCATAATTTTTGCAAAATTTACTATATCTATATAATGTTTCCATTTCTTTGTTGCGGGCTTGATTTGTTTCGGGCCATAAGAAGCAAAAAAGCTCCGAGCTATGGCATTGGTAACATTGCCTCAGGTTGGAAGCCTTGTGTATTATTTTCCACAAGGCCACAGTGAGCAGGTCTGATTTTATGATTTTTACTCGTATGTTTTTTTATAGTCATTTTTGCATTGAAGCTAGTTTCCCAATAGGATCTTGCTTTTTTTTTTTTTTTGTAGACTGACATGTCTGCATTGTGCTGCTACTGGACTGCTTTAATTTTGCTTTAATTATGACAAAATTCTGGTAATTTAACTTTAGTTTTATGCTTCATTTGGTCGGGAAGGAAAGGAGTGAATTTATGAACAAAATCAAAAGAGCAAATAGGTTGGAAGAGAAAAGAAAAGAATGAGTGACAAGGTTTGTGAATGAAATGAGTAGAAGTTTGTTTACATTTGATGGATTGATCTCTACTTTTAATATGAAAGGGTAGAATGGATGATTCTTGTATTAATGGAATGAGTACTATGATTCTATGAATGTACAAATTTCATTCCATTCCCAACTTATTTAATTGTTTTCAGACAACTGGAGCATCTGATTACTGATTCAAAATAATTTTAAGTTTCACTGCTTAGTGAAAAGTTTCGCTATATGGTACTTTCCTCACTATATGTAATATTTTATTTGATTTTAATTGGACTGCTGCCAAATATATATTACTTACGAGAAAGCGGTACAATACAGATTCTAGAGTGTTTAAACATTTAGCAGAAGCACATGCAAAGCAGAGTTCTTGCGCATGGTAATTCTATTATATGAGGATAGAAGTGAAATATAGAACTTAAATTGTGCCCTGTTCAGCGAAATCACAGTCCTATTTGACTTAAATGACCTAAGAATCAGAATCCATTGTTGTATAGAGTCTGCGGCAGTGCTTTCATGCTTCCATTTTAGTATGGCTACTGGCTTGACTGTCAATGTAGTCCTGAAGTTGCTGCTTCCTGAGAGTTATTCAAGATTGTCGAGAGTAACAAAGACATGTCTTATGGTTACATATTCTAGATATATACTTCTTGCCATTTTATCATGCCCGTGTTCATTGAAGCATAGGGAAGGGGTCTATAAGCTGATTTTTTCTTTTTGCTTTCTAGAACCACTTGAAGGTGCAGTCTTTTGAAACTGTTTTCCCATTTTGTTGTTATTCTTTGTAAAATGTGTTCAGCTATCTATGTTAATAAAGTACATCAACTGGGATCAGTTATCAACTAATTTCATAATCCTTTTAAATGCTGATGTCATCTTTGATTTCTCATATCTGGTGGCTGTCTCTACAAATAGAACAGAAACTTCACAGATTCCAAACTAACCAACTCTACCATCTCAATTATTATGCCAAGTTCACAATGTTACAATGCATGTATGTTATTATTATTATTATTATTTTTGTGCTAAGAAATGCATGTACGTTATTCTAGTCTATGTTTTATCGTTCAAACAAATTTGAGGTTGTAGACATGTGCTAAACATCTAAACATAGCTAACTACTAATAATGTGCTGTATTTCGGAATAACTGCTGTGATCTCATTCAATCCACTGATAGGCTGACAAAGATACAATGAGATCTATGCACAGATGAGCCTTCAACCAGTGAACTCTGTAAGCTGGTTAAAAACATGTCTTTCTTCCAATTAGCGTTATCTTTTAGAATACTTGTTTTCCTAGATTTGACATGTTGTCTGTAGCACCTCATTTGAATGTATAATATTCTTTGTTCTAAATTAGGAAAAAGATGTTTACTCGGTACAAGATTTCGGTATAAAGGGCAGTAAACATACTGGTGAGTTCTTCTGCAAAATTCTGACTGCGAGTGATACTAGTACCCATGGTGGCTTTTCAGTGCCTCGCAAGGCAGCAGAAAAGCTCTTTCCCCAATTGGTGAGGTCTTTATTATGTTTTAAAAATAAAATATATCTTCAATAGTATTATATTGAAGTTATATAGGTTGATCCTCCTCTATCATGTTATTTCTGTAGTGTTGGAATTTTACATGTTTTCATATTTCTTACATTTTTATAGGACTTCTCGATGCAGCCTCCAACTCAGGAACTTGTTGTCCGTGACTTGCATGATAACACATGGACATTTCGCCATATATATCGCGGTAGGGATACTACTAAAAAGCTCTCTATTTCATTTCTCCACATATTATGTGTGTTAATCTTATTAACTCGATAAGGAACACAGACATGTATCATAGCGAGGTGCTATATGCTCCATTTCTCATTTCTCCTTTGTGTTCTATGTCTTCTAATTGGTTTTACTCCAAGTTTTTACCATGTTTATAGGTTCTAACTGAATAATTTCACAATTCCAACTGTCATTGCTCTTCATGCAGGCCAGCCAAAGCGGCACCTTCTTACAACTGGTTGGAGCATGTTTGTCAGTGCTAAAAAGCTTGCAGCAGGTGATTCTGTCATATACTCATATTTATCAGGTAAGAGTACTATCTGTCCAGGAAAATCATTCAATCATGTTGTGGCAATTGCTGGCATGAATTACAGGGGCAAATATCTTCAACTTAATAGTAGTATCAAATTTAGTTATTAGAGTTTTGCCTCAACTGTGCTCTGTCCCAAAATATGTGACCCTACTAGCAGGTATAGAGAATTCAGAGACTCGGAGTACTTGCATATCATGTTATCGTGTCTGGTATACATATTCAGTTCATTTAGTGATGTTTTTAGTATGATGCAAGGAATGTTTGGCCTTATGTAACCTAATTTTCCTGGCAATTTTGAGGGAAACTAAGCTACGTTGATATTCAAATAACAATTTTGCGACAGAGATGAAAAATCTCAACTGTTGTTAGGAGTAAGGCGTGCAAGTCGTCAGCAAAAAGCTCTGCCGTCATCGGTTCTGTCTGCAGACAGCATGCACATTGGAATTCTTGCTGCTGCAGGTCACGCTGCTGCCAATGGGAGTCAGTTTACAGTCTTTTATAATCCAAGGTTAATATATCTATACATATACATGTAAGATGAACATAGTCTATATAAATGCGTGTTTGATTTTTTTTTCTTCCTATATGCTGCATGTAGGACGTGCCGATCAGAATTTGGCGTTCCTTTAGCAAAGTATCGAAAATCAGTCTATAGTACCCAAATTTCTTAAGGTACGAGGTTTGAAATGATTTTTGAAACAGAGGATTCCGGCAAACACAGGTAAAGATGGTCAAAATTTTGTTGATTACTTCTCGCTTCTCCTTGTAACACTATGATTAGGTTATAGTTCTACTTGTATTGTAACGAATAGGTTCAAATTTTTTTTTTTCTTTTTGGTGCAATGTTCATAATTTCTGAAATATTAACACCAATATGATAGATGTTGAGCTTCAAAACTTTTTTAAGTGCTTCTTGTTCAGTATTATGTCAATGTTTAGACTTTTTCTTGTATTTAATCATTTGATCCTCTATTTTATTAATCTAATGTCAAGAAATGGTATGCTTTTGCCTTTTAAATTGTGCAGATACATGGGCACAACCACAAATGTTGGTATAAGTGATTTGGATCCGGTAAGAGGGCCCGGTTCAAAGTGGCGCAACCTACAGGTAAACTGGGATATATTGGCTTTCAACTCTGAAGTTGGATATTACATCCACATAATTATAGCAGAACCCTGAATTCTCTGAAGAAAGGAGGTGGTGTCTTGACTGAGCAGAATACAAGGCCACATTTTTATCTAAACTTTAGATATTCTATTTCTTATAATTACTATATGATTTTAGCTGTCATATGCCTCAGTAACTTCATAAGAATGAGGGCCATAGTCAACTTGTCCTGCAAAGTATCAATTGACTCCAAAACCATGGTGTACGACTGTCTGTACGTGGACAATTGATTTCATTTTCATGTTTCTGGATCAGGTAGAATGGGATGAGCCCGTCTATCGTGATAAACAAAACAGAGTTAGTCCCTGGGAAACTGAAACACTCGAAGTAACAATTGGGCAAAATCTAAAGTAAGACGCAGCCACGCAGGACATATTAATAGGCAAAACTGATGTATGAAAGACCCGGAAACTGGTCTCTGAGACTCTCAACTCAAGAGTGTCCAAACTGTCCAAGCCAGGAGAGTGATTGTAATAAAAGAAGCGAAACTTGAAAACAAAAAAAAAACCATCACACAACCTGGATTTATTCAACTAATACACAGTTTTCTTCACAAAATATATACGGATATTTAATATTTACGGATATTTACAGGGTATTTTATATCCAAGATGCACTGTGTACGAAACCATAGCTACAAGTGCAACATGGACATGATGAAATCTTCATAGTTTTATCAATTTTTGGTGCTCCTCATCCTAAAAATATTACAATCTTGCATTTAACCAGAGAGGTACGTGATTGTGTATATGGATGAGAGCAAGAAGCAGTTGTAACTCTCCTTAAAGTGGTTAGACTTGCTTTCATGCTGTTGTGGCTGCTGTATTTTGTTATCAACAGGCTTCTGATTGTGTTCTATTAGTTGCTTACTGTTCGTTTTCGTTTTCCAAAATGTGTTGATGGAAATGATTGATTTCTAGTGATTGCGTAAATGGACAGTTAACGATTTTGGTTGAAGACGTGTTCTGTTCATTAGAATTCTTCAGAATTCTTTTTGTTTGTTTGTTGTAGAATTTTTCAGATTTTTCGTAGCTCTTGATATATATCAAAATATTAATTTAGAGAATCTCTAAATTACATCGCATCCCATGCATCCGGGAAGCGTGAGTTGGATTGGTTCGGTTTTAGATTAAAACCGAAACCGCATAAAAACCGAATAAACATACAAATTATTTTTCGTCCAAAATAAACATACAAAGTTTTCATAATAAAAGTTCAACATGATCCGAGAATAATGGAAATTTAACATGATATTCAAAAATATTTTCTTTGAGATGTATATAAGACAATGTTAGAAATTTTAATATCTAATATATTTTGTCTTTCATTATTAACATCCCCTAATATTGTATAAGTAAAGAGCTTTTCCAAGAAAACCAAGAAAAATTGTTATATCCAAAAATAAAGCAAACATATAAAACACCTAGATATAGAAGTTTAGTAAATTACATTTATTAATCAACTATTTCAAATTAAAACTTCAAAAACAAGAACAAAATAGTGTAATTATTAAAAGTAATGTTAGGATCTTTATTAATCTACTCTCACTACTCATAAAAATTGGTCTGGTAGAAATTAGAATATATAATATATATATTTATTTATTTTTATTAATTGGATCGGTTCGGTTTTTTCCGGTTCGGTTTGGACCTAAAACCGAAACCGAAATCTCAAGACCGGTTCGGTTTTTTAATTTTTGGTTTCGGTTCGGTTTCAACTCGATTTCAATTTTCTACGATTTGGTTTTTATCGATTTCGGTTCGGTTTCGGTTTTAATTCGGTTTTTTGCTCACCCTATTTGCATACTACACCTTCACATACACATCCATTACCTATTTGTATGTGGAAATAGAGAATCTTTGAATTACATCGCACCCCATGCATGCATCCTTGGGAGCGTGGGTCGGATCGGTTCGGTTTTAGGTTAAAACCGAAACCGCATATCCTCGGTTTTTAAAATCGAAACCGCATATCCTCGAAACCATGCATGTCGATTTTGTATGTATACTATATATAAAATCTGAATTCTTCTAAAAATCGTACTTGACTCGTTATTTGTCGGAATTTTATGATATTAGGCTCTGTGAAAAGGTATTTGAATTATCTACGACTTTGATTCTTTGTGTTTTTCGAAATTCGGTATGCAATCATGAGTTTTTCTGGGATTTATTGACCAACCACTATATTTTTGAAGCTGAGATGTCTAACTTTGAAAATTCATAGTAAATTAAGTTTTTAACCAAAAATTATGAGTAATATAATTCTGGAAAGGTCTTTTCGAGCTCTAAGTGTTTATTTACATTCTTCAATCAAATTCTATCATTTGGAAGTCTTAATCAGCAGAATACAAGGGAAGTCATGGTCTGATTCTTTTTTGCAGTACGCATTTGTTTGAATTCTGAATTCGTTACTTGTTTGTTTTAATCGAGCCTTACCATTCTGGAAAGGTATCGGCATTGTCTACGTTTTTCGTGTTTTGTACTTTTTCAGATAAAGTCATTTTCAAAGAGTAATTTGTCAATTCCAGTCCCAAATCGAGTAGATTTGGGACTTCTGTTTAGTTTATAAAACAAGTACTACTACTAATTAGCACCAACAAATCATGATTTTTTGGGAGCCTGTGGTGGGCTTATTGTTACCCAAGTTGGTTGCAATTGGGCCAGTGTACTTCGGCTTATTACGGACTCAGAATTAGGACTTGACTTGATTTTCGAAAAAGGCTCGAGATTTGACCAGGGTGTCACATATGGTTATCAGAGCCGACTTTCGAAAGTTTGATGCATCAAGTTGCCGGAGGTAGGGACACGAAAGTTGGTGGTATTATCCCACAATGGACAAGAGGTCCGGAGGTGGGGACACGAAGCCAGCCGGTATTATCCCACATTGGCTAGGGAGAAACGATATTGGACCTATGGGATATACGTTCATGCCTGACGAGGACGTCGGGAGTTTAAGTGGAGGAGTTTGTAGCATCCCAGTCTCACATCGAGTAGAGTTGGGACTTCTGTTTAGTTTATAAAACAAAGTAGTACTACTAATTAGCACCGACAAATCATGATCTTTTGGGGGGCCTATGGTGGGCTTGTCGTTACCCAAGTTGGTTGCAATTGGGCCAGTGTACTTCGGCTTATTTCGGACTCAAAATTGGGACTTGACTTGATTTTTGAAAAAGACTCGGGATTTGACCTGGGTTGTCACATAGTCACGTATGGTATCAAAGCCGACTCTCGAAAGCTTGATTCGTCAAGTTGCCAGAGGTGGGGACACGAAGGCTGGTGGTATTATCCCACAATGGACAAAGGTCCGGAGATGGGGACACGAATCCAGCCGGTATTATCTCACAATGGCTAGGGAGGAACGATCTTGAAACCTATGGAATATCCGTTCAGGCCTGACAAGGATGTCAGGAGTTTAAGTGGGGGAGTTTGTAACACCCCAGTCCCACATCGAATAGATTTGGGACTTTTGTTTAGTTTATAAGGCAAAGTACTACTACCAATAAGCACCAACAAAATCATGATATTTTGGGGGTCTGTGGTGGGCTTGTCGTTACCCAAGTTGTCTGCATTTGGGCCAATAGGCTTCGACTTATTCGGACTCGTGATCGGGACTTGACCCGATTTTCGAAAAAGGCTCGGTATTTGACCCGAGTTGTCACATTTGTAAAACTGAATTTATCTAGAAAGTTACAGGTGATATGCCACATATCTACCAAGCTATAGGTGATGGGTCAATATGCATATAAAATATAACACAATATATCAACATAAAACATTTCTTGATTGTTTTGACGAATTCGAATCCATGAATCGCATGACATATTCAAATCAAGAATTTCAATATATATGATATGAGACTCACTTGAAATTAGTTTAACATTCATTTTTAGCAAAAATCAAATAATATTAGTGACAAATTTAAGTAAACAACAAACATATATACAATAAAAAGTAAACAAACGCATTACAAAAGACATTGCAAAAACATAAAACGTAACTTATTTTTTCTGACGACTTTGAATCCACGAATACCACAATCGCTTCACATAAAGAACTTCAATATATAATATTTGGAATCCACCTGCAATTATTACATAACAAAATCAACTTACGATCCATTGTAGGATATACATGTGTTTAATTAATATATATGTTGTTTTGCTCTATTTGAAAAGCCGATTCAAATTTTGATAACCAATATATAAAACACATACATAAATACAAACATGCATAATCAACACAAATAAGAAAATATGTGTAAAAAGAGAGATACATGAGACAAAAATATAATTTTGTGATAATCATTAAATATACATAGATATAGATTTATACAATCTTCAAAAACATCAATAAAATGCATAGAGAATGAGAAAAGATGGGGAAAAAACATACTGGTAATAATCGGAGAATATGATATTTAATGGAGATATAGGTTTTGGAATCGAGATACAAACCCAATCAATCATATTTGTTTGTCGAATTTGTATCTTGTAAACTGTCTCCATCTGAAAATCATTGTAGAATCAATCTTATATATATCCTGTAAATTCAAACAGATAGCCATTAGTAAACAAAGTATATTATACACACACATATATGAATCAACATATATAAATTACATAAATAAAGAAAAGCTATGAAGATTAAGAGAAAGGAAAAAGAGGAAGAATGAGAAAAGAAAAGATGAGAAATATTAATGATTTTGTGTGTATCGCTATTCTTGAGAGATATATGAGAGAAGTTGTTTATAATATTCAAATTAATTTGAGGGCTGATAATATGGATATTGTATGTCGATTGATCCTGAGAGAAAAGTTAAAATTTGAAAACTGCTTAAATTAAGGAAGATGATATCAACGGAGATATGTTAGTTTGTTATAATAGTATAAATGGGTCATTAAATGGGTAATTTGTTTACCCAATGGGTAAAATAAATGGATAATCCATGGGTCAAAGACAAAACAACTAAAACCAAGTATATTATGGAGGAGTTGGGCAAATTTTTTTTACCCATTCGGTAAAATTTTGGAGGAGTTGGGTAAATTGCTAAACGGGTGAGATCATGCATTAAAAATATATAGATATACAAGCCTATAACCCATGCAACGCACGGACGACTTTAATATTAATTTTGAAATTTACTTTTAATTTTTTTGAGATTTTAATACTTCTAAAAATGCTACCTTTAAAATAAATAAATTAAAAGTACCACTTTAATACTTTAAATCTAAATTTTTTATAGATTTTATAATAGTTTATTAGCTTAGTAAGCATGTCAATAAAGATAACCGTCAAAATTATCAATATATTTTGTTGTAATATATATAAATATAAATATAAATATTTTCCAAAAAAATGTTAGGTTTTTGAATTCTAAGTAAAATATAATTAAAAGAGTTTGTAGTTATGTTATAAATGTGAAAAAATCGAAAATCAAAACTTTCAATGTTTCGACTATTATATAATCGTATAGATAGATAGATTAAATAGAATAAATTACCGAAAATTGAAATCAAAACTTTCAATGTGTCGGTTATTATATAATAGTATAGTATAGATAGATATCGTCAGCGATAATTTTAGAAAAGGAGAAATTTTAGTTAAAAATATAAAAAAGAATATACGCTTTGGCTAACAAATGTAATCGGTTAATTATTAGTATTTATAATATTACTAATTTATGTTACAAAATGAAATTGCATGTGATATTTTTGAAAAATGTGAGATTTTACTTAGGAAAAATTTTAGTTAGAAAATATAAAAAAGAATATACGCTTTGAGGAAAAAAGCTAATCGGTTAGTTATTAGTAATTATAAATATTATTATTTTATTTCATTAAAAAGAACTGCCCGTGATATTTTTGGAAAATGAGAGGTTTTAGTTTGAAAAAATAGAAAAGTAAAAATTTTAGTTAGAAAATATAAAAAAGAATATACACTTTGGCTAAAATAGGTAATTGGTTAGTTATTAACAATTATTATTTTATTATTCTATTTTAATAAATGAAACTGTCTGTGATATTTTTGGAAAAGGAGAGGTTTTAGTAAACAAAAATAAAAAACATATATGTTTTAGTTAAAAAAGCTAATTGTCGGTGATATTTTTGAAAAAGTAAGGGAATTTTTCAGAAAAAATAAAAAAAGTAATATATTTTAGGTGTAAAAGGTAATTGGTTATAAATAGGTAATATTATTATTTAATAACATTTTTTATAAATAAGTAAATGTAATTAAGTAAAAACACGAAGTACAATTAAGTAAGGGCAATTAAGTAAAATCACAACATACCAAAAAATATTTAGTATTATATCCAATGACTCTCATTAATTTAATTTAAAAGATCTAATAGTTACAGATTGAATGATCAAAAGACCAGATTACAAACCGACTACAAAATTTTTTAATGTTTCGTATTTAATATAATAGTATAATATAGTATAGAAGTGTTTTGTTTAAAGTTTTGTTCGCAGTGTCCGGTAAGTCCATAAGAGCAAGTCCAGTGCGTGAGGCCAATTTCCCTCACACTCTCTCACTTTTTCATGCCACCTAGGCAAATACTGGGCTCTAAAAAAAACGGGCAACTGGCTCCAACCCAAAAGTCCAACTCTTACCGTAATATTAACTTTATATACACACGTATCAACTAAATGTGCAGTGAGGAGAGATAAGATAAATATAAAAAAAGCAAACGCACCCCACACCTGAACCAGTTGGTCAGCCCGGGACCGTGGGCCTAGCCAAGTTTTTTTTTGTCCTCCAAAGCATGCTCTTTGCGCGGATCCCAATCTCTCTCCTCCACATAAGCAAGCGGCCCGTGCATTGGACCTGCTCTAAGCTACTAGTTAGGCAGATACGAAATGCCAACAGAAGCAAGTCCAGCGAGGCAGCACCTCTCACTCTCAGCCCAACTAAACAACACAAACGACGGACTAATGCTTTCGGTTTACACCGAATAATCCTGATAATTTTATTTAAGTATCAATATTTGTAACAAAAGGTTACATTTGTCATTTAATAAGGTGAAGTTGTGAAATTAACCATAGTTAATTTAAAATTGTAATTTTTTTTAAAAATGAGACATTTTTACAAATATAATTATGAATTAGATATATTTATAAATTAGATTTTAAATTGGGACATTTTAATAAAAAAACTCAAAAATAAATAAATTAGGGAATATTTGGTTGAAGGTTAATGGGCCTGTAAAATGAGAATGGGCTCCCTGTTCCAATATAATACAGTGTTTGGATTGGATTTATATCAACCAGAATGGAAATCTGTATACCAACCACTTACCCGGGTTTCAAATTAGGGTTTCTCTACTTGTTCATCTCTCTCTCTCTCTCTCTCTCTCTCTCTCTCTCTCTCCCTCCCTCATCTACTTTGGTCGTTTTAAATTTGATATCTCTCTCCCCCTCTCTCTCTTTCTCAGCACAAACATCACATATAGCTTGGTACTCTCACATATAGCTCGATATTTGGAAGGTAACTCGCAAAACTCTCATCATATCTACAAGTGATATAGACATATATTTGTGTGTTTTTGTTCATTGCATTTATGATGTTTCTATTTGTGTGAATTTATGGTTATTGTGTGTGTTCTGAATGTTTACTTATGCATTGAAAAAATCGGTCGGAAGGTGTTCGATAGAATGTCTAAAAGGGCTGCCAAATTGAAAAATAATATTACGCTATGTTCTAATTTTGAGTTAACTCATATAAGAAGTGTTACCTTAGCTTATATTGTGAATTTGGTATGCGGGTCGAGTTAAATCATATATATCATTTTCTCGTTGATGTGAGGCAGCTGTTAAGGGTTCCTTACACAAGTATTTGTCATTGATGTTATCTTATTGTGTCTTTTCATGTGTAGGATGAATACTGGAAGAGGGCAGAACAAGAGGAATTGGAGTGTTAAGTTGTGTAGAGAAATTTATTTTCAGACGCGACAATAAAATAAAAAATTAACTATTCTCGCTAGTTTTGTAATCCGAATTGAAGACTGTTTGTATTTGTCATTGTGAAGTTTCATGAGCTTAGCCTGTTTCACAAGGAATCGACGTCGGAAATAGGTTTTGAAAATTGAAGGGAAGTGACGAAGAAGCAAATAGGGTCCATAACTGAGCTCCCAAACTGTTATCCACAATAGAGTTCATGTCTCTGACAAGTTGTTCTTTTCTTGGATCGTTTGGAGTAGCTATGGATTCGTAGAGTAGCTTCTCCATGGATTTGGCAATCTGTATTATGAAACCTAAATTATTAGTATTCCATGGCACAGGTATGACATTCAAAATCTGAATACCTGATTATTTCATTTTGTTTGATAACTTAGGTTGTAAATTGAGATTGTGTATGTGTTTTCTGTTTAAAAAACATGACAACTCTTATTAAGATTAACTGATCTGGTACAAATCTGTTTGAGCTGGATATTTTGGGTTCATTTGAATCTTATTTTATTTTTAGTACTTATCCTTTTTAGATGGTGTGCCACTTTTGGTGGCTTTTGTACCTGTTTGAGGTAGTACCACACATGTCATGGTGTTGTGTTTCGACCATATATGATGGTTGGTATGCGTCGTTAATGACGATTTTGTGTCACTTTAGGTGACTTTTGTGATGATGTTTTTTGTTTGTTTTTAGAATTAGATGTTTCGTGTTATATTAATTTCATAATAAAAAGGTTACTTTTAAATAAATTAGGTATTTTTATTTGATACATAGCATAAATATGTCAATGAGGTATCTAACCAAAGTGATCCCCTTTGGTTAGTTTTTTTTACCTCGAAATTTCATATTGTATTATTATTATTATTTTTTTTTTGCTAAGTTTGTAGCGAGCAGGACTTCTCCTTCTCTCCAAGGCTTTTGACCTTCTAGAGACTAGACTCCAGGCTAGAATATAAATCTATAACCCGCCTAGTTCTCTTTTGTACCTCTGAAGCGAAGTACCAAAGAAATCCCCTTTGGGGAGATCCCTAATAAGCCTTTTTTTTATGGTCTTTGCTCATGAACAAGAGCCCTTCGGATCCCTGTCTGCTCATCGCACCACCCGAAGAACAGCCCATAGTCTATGTCATCATCGCAAGAGAACCTTAGCATAGACATAGTGTGATTTGATCTCTTTTGATAACCCAGAGAGACCCAAGAACTGGGCCATATTGTATTATTTAAACGTATCATAATAAATATTTGAGACATCCATGCATGTCTTTCGATTAGATACTAAACTTTCTTAAAAGAAACTAAACCCCTCACTTTGGTTTTCTCCGGCATTGTATTTTGATACAATTCATGTAACATATCTCATGATAAAAAAAAAAGTTTGACTAGCATTTTTCTTTCCCTTTTAAGACATTTTTCGACAAGGATTTCTAGTTTTTTGTAACATTTTTAATATGTTCAATTCCGGGGATGTAGAAGTAGAATTTAATTAGTGTAAAACTAATACCCCTTACCCCATAACACAATGTCTAAACTGAGGGAAAGATGTGTGTCTGGAATTGCAATTTGTAACAGTTTTGTAAGTTGACCTTTGAATAATATTATCTTAGTAGTTCCACCACTATGATACCCTTAAAAGTTGAGCAATGGCTTCTTCCTTTTTCTCCCCTCAACAAAAACTCATCAGAACTGACGAGGAGACATCAATGTTAGGGGTGGAAGTGATGAGGAGTTTTTGCATTTGCCAATTTGAGGTAAATTTCTATAATTAGGTGGTGGAAAATTTTAGTTTATCTTATATATTATGTTGTGATTGGGAAAAAAGTGTTAATTAATTGAGATTCTGATGTATATATTTGTTGCTTAGAAGGAATTTATTCACAATCGGAAATCATTATTGTTTATACTTAAAATGGGTTGATTTAGTTAGATACGTATTGGTCATATAGTTTTAGTCCTACATATGTTTCCTTTAAATTTATGGTTGTTTTAGATAAATTTGTATGAAAGTAGTGATGTATGTTTGTTGATATGTTTCTCTTTTTTTTTTCTAGCCAATTTTAGATTTACCAAAGTGTCCGAACCAGTTTGCATGTTAAGTTTCTTGTTTTATCCAAGTTTGCTAGGATTATTAGCAAAGATGATCCGACTGTTGGTTTTATTACCCTTGTAAGAAATAAGGCATTCACTCCTTAGTTTACATGCTTTTCGGTTGATTATTTCAAACGACGTCTCACCAATCGTTTGTGGACAACAACAACAATGGCGTGAAGAATATCTTCTTCTTTACCGTTTATTCACTTCTACAACTACAATGTAAGACAATTTCTATCTAACCCCCTAATTTTTATATGTTTCTAATTTTATATGTGCATTTATCTATGTGGGTAGTAATTCTTGAATTTTTATAAGAACTGTATTTTCTAACATTGAGTTGTGATTCTTGGAACCTAGTTCAAGTACTAATGGTTTTTTTTAGAAGTTGGGAATAAGAACAAGGGAGGTGTCATATCTGTTGTTGACTTGCTTTGTGTATGTGTGTGTTCTATGAAGAATTGAGTATGTGTTGCTGACTTGCTTACTTATCCCCCACAACAAGATTCATCAATAAACAAAGACGCTGGCTGCAAAAACTCATTTTGTAGGCCTAATCGAGATGTCAAATGAATGATTATGCAAATTATTAATTTAGTGTGGAGTTTACTTAATCGAAAAAATAATGAAGCTTGCTTATATGCATCAATAATAAATGATTGGCCTTATTAATCCAGTTAACTCACTTTTTGGTGCTCTGAGTTACTTCCTTATTCTGTGTTTTTTGGCTCATTGTTACTTGTTCATCTGGACCCTTTATTTTACACAAATTTTGTGCTAGGAGCGTATCAATGGATGTTCAGAATAGCCGGTGCTAATACAACTTGCATAAAGGAACTAATTATAGGGCAGAGGTAAATTAATTTAAAGTCATTGACAGTTTCTATAAGTTAATAGTGTTTATCAGACCAGAATGATCCTAGTGCAACAGTTTGATATTCTCAAGAATGCTATGTGCCCCATTAATCAAAACAACTGATTTAGCCTTTCTTCAACAGTACCCCAAGCCAAGGTTTATTGTTTGTTTGTTTTTGGTTTCGATGAAAATCTTCGTAGTTTCAGGTTTTTCCATAAACAATGAATTTAGAATAATCAATTGAGATTTCATGTGGAAGCAGAGAAGTTACTCTGTAAAGGGGATAGTTTGTGTAAGTGAAGTCAACGTCAGTTAGCTCGCTATATTCTCTTACTACAAATAAAACTTTGATAAACAAGAAACTCAACATTCTTACAAATCAAATGTCATAACATGATGAAATCCCTCATTGATGCAACACAAAACACCATTGACACATATATCATAATTTCCCATATGAAAGACAATCATCCACTTAAAGCAAATAGTAATTTCGAACATGCACATAGTAAGATGGAGAGCAAATTCATAGTAGATAAATAAAATTTAGAATTAAATTTCAGCTTAACAAGTCCTTATAATTTTTATAACTGAACAACCACATACCCCATCAGCTTTAAGCATAACTACTCCTAGCTACTTAATACTATAAGTTTACTACGCATCCAGCAATAACTCTACTACTTCCAGCGAAAACTTTCTTCTTGGTCCATAGACTTGAATTTCGCTTGTTTCATCACAATACAGGAAAAGGTCACAAAAGAGATAGTGAATACAAAATCTTTAGAGTTAACTTTTCCCGTACACTTTATCTTGTGACAACCCGAGTCAAGTCCCGAGTCTTTTTTCGAAAATCGGGTCAAGTCCCGATTCTGAGTCTGAATAAGCTGAAGTACACTAGCCCAACTGCAGCCAACTTGGGTTGCAACAAGCCCACCACAGGCTCCCGAAAAGATCATGATTTGTTGGTGCACTTAGTAGTAGTATTTTGCCTTATAAATTGAACAAAAGGCATAAAGTCATAAACTGAACAAAAATTGATACGATCAACCAAACTTGTAATGTTTAGTCTATTATATAATCCGACCAAACTTTTAATGTTTCGTCTTTAATAATTATACTAACTTAAACCCCCAGCAAATAAGCATCATAAGATCGAATAACACCATAAACACAGTTATTTTTAGCATCCACAAACTTCAAGAACTTTAAATATTTGGATTCATCGCCATTATCTTTTTATTTAAAAAACCTTCTTTAATATTTGTCATTTGAATATGCCTTCTTCAGCAAAAGGTCATCAATCTTGTTAAATTCGGTCTCTATATTAGCTTCGCAGAAATTCGTGACATTAATCACATACATCTTCATCAAGAATACATGTTCCTGGAAAAAGATTTTCTATATAGATGATGAAGAAATCATTGATTGTAGAGATAAAAGTAAGAGTGTAAGAAAATCAAGAAATGAGATTAAGGTGAAATGAGAAATACAAGAAATAAGGTGTATACGTACGAGTGTAGTGGTGGTGTTCAGTATATTACTATTATATTGCTGCAGCAGAGGGTGTGGGGAGTGTTTTTTTTTACTTTTGTATGTTTTCAACCGCTTCTCTTCTTCTTCATTTCTTGTTGGAAATTTGTTTTCACCGACTCATTTTCTAATTATGAGTTTCTCAGTTCCGGGGGGACTTGCTTACCTTTTCCTTTTTTGTAAAGGCCTCGGGCCAGAATGATTGGGAAAGATCAAACCCATTTGAACTGCTCACATCACAGTAGTATTAGTGTAAAGGTCATAAGTCAGGGGCGGCCATAACATAAGGCTATTACTTTCACACCACTCCCCACACCCACGGTTAAAAACATAAGGCTATTACTGTCCCATATAGTTCATGGGTTAGGACAGACATAATGTATTTTAATTATACAGTTTAACTCTTAATTTAAATGCTACCATGTTTTGTCATTTTTGCAAGAATTCAACAATTGCATTCCTTCCAAGACAAATCAAGTTTTAATCATTCTCACTTCCTTAGTTCCTTTTATAACCCTGTGTGTTTCCCAGATTTTTGGGTTAAGTTGACAGCAGCAAGTAGTTGTAAGAGATACACATAACATCAGCAGAAAGTTGGAATCATGTTTGTAATGAAAATCCCAATTCTGCAGGCTTTGGAGTCTTTCAGTACACTAATTATAAAATTTCGGGACGAGGAGAAGGCATCCTGGTTAAGGGGACTCATATGTGCAACATATCGAGCTTCCGTACAAACATGATCTTTTTGCTTATTTGTTTACTGGAACACTTCAATACCCAGAACAATGGTGACGTGCTTGGACAACATGATGATGAGACAAGGCCCGTCCAACCTGAAAACAGCTTACCTTGTTGTCAATGGAACATTAATAGAAACAAAGCTATCAATATATAGAAAGGTTTACATACTTCTGATTGAAGTTGTCTTGTAAAATATGTGCACTGAAACAAACGTTATATGATTGTTAGTCAAACTGTTAGTTTTTATAGCTTTTGATCGCATTGCACAGTTAAATACTATGTCTTCTTCCCCTCGTCTTATCTTTTAATCATCTGATATTAGACTGGAGATGAGGCTCCTGAGAAGCTAAAAGAGACATCAATTCTGGAGATTCTTGCTGGTGGAGGAAAGGTTTGTCTGATTGAATAGTTATTTCATTAGTCATGATTTTCTCTCTAGTACACCTGTGTAAAATTCTACCTTAAAATAGTATATCTGGTGCCAAGAAGATAGTTTGTTTTTTAATTTATATAAAAAAAATGTTTGTTTATGCAAATTGTCAAATAGCACTTGTTTTTTTGTTGCTTAATATGCATATATATATTTTTGTAGTTCAAAATTACTGGTTAGTTTGGAAATCTATTACAGGGTTTTCTATTGTTTACTCCTAGGTTTTGCAGTTCGTCCAATATTTTTTTTTTTGAATTTACCCTTTAAATGCTGGTGTTTGAGTCTGGTTGTTGCTAGACATTAGTTTCTCAGGAAACTGACAGTGCTGCCATGTGTCATTTTAGGTGCATGTTGTTCGTTGTGAAGGTGATTTAACCGTCAAGGTGAAGCTGCATTCTTTAAAAATAAAAGATAAACTGCAAGCTTCTTCAAATTTGTCTCCACAATATTTAGCTTGCTCTGTCCAGAAGGATGACTGTTCCCTTGCTTCGCTTACTAAGCGTAGAGCCGTAGAGCCTCAAGGGAATGAGCCATTGTCAACTGAGGATGATGACATTTTTAAGGATGCGTTGCCTGATTTTTTATCTTTTTTCTGATCCCGCCGAGGCTGTAATTAGTGAAAAGGATACCGTAGTTGGGAGAACCAATTCTGCCGATGTATTTTACGAGGCTGAGGATGTTGAAGATTCTCATTTTGTTTAACTTACGTTTTTGACCAGGGATACTAGTTCACCCGATATGTTGATTCACAGGTACTAAGACTGCATAGGAACACACACAATAATTCTGTATACTGGTTGAGATGCCTATTTATCATAATAATCTCTCTCTCTCTCTCTGTCTCTCTCAGATGATTGTTAGCATTTTGAAACTGGAGTTCTACTTTAACAGACCCACACTTGTTGCTTTGATTGGTTTTGGCCTTGATCCGAGTACTGCAAATGGTGGACCGAGCGTAACAGATGAGGACAAGAATCTGAATAAAGAATCATCAGAGAACAAACTGAAGATAGAAGAATATGGAAACACATCTGTTAAAGGGCTACTAGGATATGGGAAAGGGCTACTAGGATATGGGAAAGGCCGTGTTGTGTTTTATTTGAATATGAATGTTGATAGTGTTATTGTGTATCTTAATTCAGAGGACGGTTCTGAAATAGCCATGTTTGTGCAAGAAAGATCTGACCTGGACCTCAAGGTAAAGGAGAACGAAGTATTTTTTTTATGTACTTGTCACAGTTTTGTCCTATTTGTGGTTGGTAATTTTTTGCATCATTTATTTTAGTGTTTGATTTTTCTAGTTATTTTAAAATTTTACTGTCTCTTCTTCTTTGAAGGTTCACCCTAGTTCCATATCCATTGAAGGCACATTAGGAAACTTAATATTGGGCGATCTTACACTGGGAAGTGAACACTATTGGGCTTGGCTTTGTTATATACGCAATCAAGGGGCTGAATTCCTCATCCAGGTATGTTATCATTTCTGTGAGTTGAGATGACCTTGGACCGGTGTGCTTCTTACTGTTTTTTTTGTTGTCTCTTTCCCATCAGTTTGAATTTCATTCTTATAGTGCTGAGGATGATGATTGTGAAGGGTATGATTATAGTTTGCAGTGCCGTCTTTCTGCAGTTCGAATTGTTTTCCTTTACAGGTTTGTCCAAGAAGTAAGCTCAACAATTCCAGTTGTAAGATCAAAGTACTCATTTCAAATTTGATTAAATCATCTATTACTTTTATTACTTTTAGTTATTAATAAGCTAGTAAATGATGTCATTATGTCAATATAAATATACATGTATGCCTTTGATGATCATAGCATACATGAATTTGCAAATAACTGCCTACTTTATGGGACTTGCAACTCCACATACCGAAGAAGTAGTCAAAAATGTGGATAAGGTTGGTGGGTTTGAGTGGTTGATTGAGAAGAATGAGATTGATGGAGGATCTGCTTTGAAGCCGGACCTTTTGCTGGACACTCCTGTACCAAGGAATTCTATGAGCAGAGAGTTAGTACTTCTTATGACTGTTCACATGATTTCCATTTGACTTTTTTGTTTATTTAGAGCGTCATGGCTTAGCTTTTGTGGCAATAAATCTTAGCAACATTTTAACATTGGAACTTTTATCATGACAGATACTTCGATGTCAATATCATATGCATAAATTTTGAGTCTTCTGGATGTTTGTCCGGCCCTACTATAGCTGAAAAGGCTAAATTAGCTGGTTTGATTAATGGGGCACATAGCATTCTTCAGGATATCAAACTGTTGAAAGAAATGCACCATGATCATTCCATTAAAATGCACCAGGATATCACACCGGAGTGTAATATATATTTGGCAGCAGTCCAATTAAAATCAAATAAAATATTACATATAGTGAGGAAAGTACCATCTAGCGAAACTTTTCACTAAGCAGTGAAACTTAAAATTATTTTGAATCAGTAATCAGATGCTCCAGTTGTCTGAAAACAATTAAATAAGTTGGGAATGGAATGAAATTTGTACATTCATAGAATCATAGTACTCATTCCATTAATACAAGAATCATCCATTCTACCCTTTCATATTAAAAGTAGAGATCAATCCATCAAATGTAAACAAACTTCTACTCATTTCATTCACAAACCTTGTCACTCATTCTTTTCTTTTCTCTTCCAACCTATTTGCTCTTTTGATTTTGTTCATAAATTCACTCCTTTCCTTCCCGACCAAATGAAGCATAAAACTAAAGTTAAATTACCAGAATTTTGTCATAATTAAAGCAAAATTAAAGCAGTCCAGTAGCAGCACAATGCAGACAAGTCAGTCTACAAAAAAAAAAAGCAAGATCCTATTGGGAAACTAGCTTCAATGCAAAAATGACTATAAAAAACATACGAGTAAAAATCATAAAATCAGACCTGCTCACTGTGGCCTTGTGGAAAATAATACACAAGGCTTCCAACCTGAGGCAATGTTACCAATGCCATAGCTCGGAGCTTATTTGCTTCTTATGGCCTGAAACAAATCAAGCCCGCAACAAAGAAATGGAAACATTATATAGATATAGTAAATTTTGCAAAAATTATGGGCAACTAGCAATAGACACATCACACAACACTAAATTGTCTAAGTAAAACAGACCAGAATGATCCTGGTGCATTTCTTTCAACAGTTTGATATCCTGAAGAATGTTATGTGCCCCATTAATCAAATCAGCTAATTTAGCCTTTTCAGCTATAGTAGGGCCGGACAAGATGGATTAAAATGTACAAGATGAAATGTAGTGAGAAAGTAAAAGACAAAACTAAGGTACAAATAATTAAAGTAGAAAAGAAAGATAAAGGGTGAGTTATTAAAAACCTTGATGAGGGAACGTTTGCTCACTCTCTGCGCCTCGTTTAAGAGAATGTTTTCTAAAATGACCTCACTTCCGGGGTTTACTTTGAGATTGATTGGCTTTATAGACCAGATTCCCAAATCTAGTTTCTTCCAATCCAAATCACCCTTGTAAGCTGTCACCTGGCATGAGTTGTTAGTTGAATCATCTACCTTCTTTTGCTTCAATGCCCGATTGCACAAATTGTTGGTCATATCTTTTAGTTTCTTCTTCCGCAGCAACCCTAACCCCCCATCGTCTGGAACGTTAATTAAATTTCCCTTGTCCCTTGAGAGGATATCATTAAAACTAGAAAGTGATATCATATTTTCCTACACTGCTGCGCACATAATTAGGAAAAACCCTTATTAACAAAGGTTGGTTGGTCGGTATGGTACGTTGTGATTTTACTTAATTGCTCTTAATTAATTGTATTTCGTGTTTTTACTTAATTAACCTTATTTATAGAAATATATTATTAAATAATAATATTACATATTTATAACCAACTACCTTTTTCACTTAAAATACATTTTTTTTTATTTTTTTTTAAAAATTCCCCTAATTTTTCAAATATATCACGGGCAATTACCTTTTTTAACTAAAACATGTTAGTTTTTCTATTTTTCCTTACTAAAATCTCTTTTTTTCCAAAAATATCATGAACAAACATTTAGTTATTTATTTTTAAACATATTTTAATATTATAATTATTTTTTAAAAGTTTACCTATTTTAACATGTCTACTTATTTTTCTTAACAAATGCAATTACTAAAAATACTAAAATATAAATAATCAAATACCTATCTATAACCAATTACCTTTTCAGCTAAAACACATTATATATTTTTTCTAATAAAGTCTCTCCTTTTTTAAATATATCACGGGAAATTGCCTTTTACAATTTATTTTTCCTATTTTTCTCAGTAAAATCCATTCTTTTTCAAAAAATATCAGAAGAAATCCTTTACTTATTTATTTTAAAACGCATTTAAATACTTTTAATTATTAAATTTTAAAACCTCATTTTTCAAAAATATCATGGGCATTTACCTTTTAAACTAAATATATGTTACATTTTTTATTGTTTCTTACTAAAACCTCTCATTTCCAAAAATATAACGGGCAAACACATACTTATTTATTTTAAAATATGTTTTAATGTTTTTAATTAATTAAAAGTGTTTGGCTATTTTAACATGTCTACTTATTTTTTGTACAATTATAATTAATAAAATATTAAAAAAATAATAATAAAATAACAATTAACAATCCGTGCATCGCACGGGTTTTAAACTAGTATATCTATACTATATTATTAAAGACGAAACATTAAAAGTTTTGGTCGGTCGGTCGGTCGGTCGGTATTTGGGCCGATTCACGGGCATATCTATAATCAATTTATTAATAACCAATTACCTTTTTTCACTACATTACCTATTTTATATTTTTTTTAAACTAAACCAACTAATCTTCTAAAAATAAAGCGGGCAACATATATATAATATGGTAATATTATTATATATTTATAACCGATTACCTTTTTCAGCTAAAACACATTATTTTTATATTTTTTACCTAAAACAACTCATCTTATAAATAGGATACATATATGGAAACCAAGTTATTGATAACCAATTACCTTTTTCAACTAAAACATATTACCTATTTCATATATCTATTTAACTAAAACAAATCATTTTCTAAAAATAAGACGGGCAATATATATATATAAAATGGTAATATTATTATATATTTATAACCGACAACTAAAACACATTATGTGTTTTATATTTTCTAACTAAAACAACTTATCTTCTAAATATAATACATGCAAAATAAATATACAATGGTAATATTGTTTTATATAAATATTAATAAATAACAAGTTATTCTTTTCAGCTAAAACAAATTACCTCTTTTATATTTTCTAACTTAAACAACTAATTTTCTAAAAGTAATGCAGACGACGTATATATAAAAAAATTAATATAATTTTATATAATTGCTAATAAGTAACTAATTGTCTTTTTAAGGATATTACCTGTTTTATATTTTTTAACTGAAACAACTCATGTTCAAATTAAAAATAGCACGGGTAAAAGATAGATATATTGGTAATATTATTATATTAAACTTATGAAATTCATGTTTATTATAATTTTTTTAACATTCAATTTAAACGAGATAATTAATGAAAATAAAAGTAACAGTATATTCAAATAAACTCGGTATATTGAACAAACACATATTTTGATATTTGCACTTGAGTCCCTCTTTAGATTTTTAAGAGTAAAAAAATACGAATCATTAGATCTGTTATTTTAAAATATTTTATATTTTAATATCTAAAATACTACTATTGATTACGTCACTAATATATTAAATTTAAATATTATATTGTTAGATTTATAAATCCAATATATATATATATATTAAAATTTTATCAAATTATATATAATAACTAAAATCTAAATAAAAAATAAGAAAATATTAAAGAAGACCGTGCATCGCACGGGATATAAGCTAGTATATATATATATATATAGGGTCCTATTCAACTAGAAACCTGTACTAATTAAAAACTAGAAACTGCACCACACAGTTAAATACACCCTCTCACATACAACCTCGCCTAATCCCCTCCATTCGTAATTATATTTTTCCCGTTAATTGGTGATCTTTTTTTGAAATCTGACTTCACTGTATTTTTTTTCATCTCGCAACAATTAGTTTGCATACCATATTTGATATATTTCGACGATAAATCACTATTTATGCTTGCGAGAATCACTAAAATGTTGGTGATTCATGTAAGAATAAATAGTGATTTCTGCGTAAATGTTGTGATTTTTTCTCCAGACCTATACGTAAATTACAAATTTTGTACTGCAAAATCACTAAATTTATACGTATATAAAAATAAATCGCTAGATCTATGCTGAAATCACTATTTATTATTACAGAAACCACTAAAATTTTAGTACTCCGTAATATAGCACATATGGTATGCATATTGATCGTTGGAAGATGGAGAAAAATATAGTGAAGTCGGATTTCAAAAAACGTTCACCGATTCACGGAAAAAATAAAATAAAAATAAAGGGAATTAGGTGGGATTGTGTATGTGAGGGTGTATTTTAATTGTGTGTGGTGCAATAGAGAACCATTAGATTATATTAATCTAAGGGCTTAGATTAGTTTTTAGTTTCTATTTTAATTTTAGTTTCTAGTTGAACAAAAGGCTATATATATATATATATATGAGAACTATTAAGAAAAAAAAAGAGCTATGAAGATATATGCATGTATCCAATCCGAATATTATATAATTGAACACCACCTATATTGTGACTATGATTTCAACCATAACTGTAAACAACCATTGTATTCACTTTAAGATAGGTCTTAAGAAAATTCAACTAGGCACAAGACTTAATATATGCATGTATCCAATCCGAATATCATATAATTGAACACCATATAGATATTGTGACTATGATTTCAACCATAACTGTAAACAACCATTGTATTCACTTTAAGATAGGCCTTCAGAAAATTCAACTAGGCACCAGGACTCAATATAGGGATGAATAATGTAAATACGATTGACAATAGAACTTGAAACACTCCATACCCTAACTTATTACGTGTATGATTTCTAGGGTAAAGAATGAAGACGGTATCAAACCCGAATTACCTGATATATGAATAGCTCCTTGATGTTTTCTATCGCTAGTGATCGGGGAGAAAGAAACTGTTTTCCAATACCTTCACGTACCACGGGGTAGGGATGTATTTATAGATTATTTGGTAGATTGATCCCAGAAGAAACTAAGATAGATATCCATTAGTAGAGATTTTAAATGCAAGAATATTATATGTTTCCTCAATTAATAAGCGTTTAAAAGTTAATTGAGATTTTTTTGAATTTTTAATATTATAAATTCAAAAAATTGAGAAAATTAGAAGAGAAGACGGGGGCGGTGAGGTGGCGCTCTCAGATCGCTTCGTTCTATTTTTCTAATTTTCTCAATTTTTTGAATTAATAATATAGACGGGGGCGGTGAGGATAAAAACTAGTTTTTATTTAAACTAGTTTAATAAACTAATTTAAATATATATATATGGAGATGCTCAAATGAGAACCTATCTTATTATGAGAACTGAGACTAAATAAATCTGAGTCCCACATATTTTATACTTACATTCAATCTCAACCACATATTTTTAGATCTAAATACTTCTCTCTCTCACTCTCTCTCTCTCTCATCTATCCTATCCACCGGCTTCCTTTTTCATTTCATCATTTCTAGATCTATCTTCAAAATAGTGTATACATCAACATCCTCTCTTCATCATCATCCTCTCGGTAAAATCTCTACTAATGGAGAAAGTAAAAATACAATAGATCTTTATTAATGGAGGAAATTAAATATCACTAATGGAAGAAATTAAATATTCAATTATAATATTCTTGACTTTAAAATATCTAAATTAGAAAAACAGTATTAATTATTGCAAATTCTAAAAATACGAAAGAAAATTGTAAATAATAATGCATTAGATCCTAAAAATTCGAAAGTAATAGAGAAATTACCATTAAATCTTACAAATTTGCAATTTTCTAATTACATTTTTACATATTTGAAAATGATAAAAGGAAATTGTAATTAATAACATAATATCCTACAAATTTGAAAATAATAAGAAAGTTTTAACATAAGATCCTACAAATTTAAAAATAATAAGGAAGTTGTAATTTTCTAATTCCTCCAATCTTACAAATTTGAAAATAATAAAAAAAGTTATCAAGTTTGAATATTAAAAAAAAGTTCTATCAAGTTTGAAAATAAATTGCAATTATTAACATAAGATCCTACAAATTCGAAAATAATAAGGAAGTTGTAATTTTCTAATTCAAAGAAAGTTCTATCAAGTTTAAAAATGATAAAATAAAGTTCTATCAATTTTGAAAATAATAAGGAAGATGTAATTTTCTAATTCCTCCAATTTTACAAATTTGAAAATAATAAAATAAAGTTATATCAAGTTTGAATATAATAAAAGAAAGTTCTATCAAGTTTGAAAATAAATTGCAATTATTAACATAAGATCCTACAAATTCGAAAATAATAAGGAAGTTGTAATTTTCTAATTCAAAGAAAGTTCTATTAAGTTTGAAAATGTTAAAAGAAAGTTCTATCAAGTTTGAAAATAATAAGGAAGTTTTAACATAAGACCCTAAAATTTTGAAAATAATAAAAAAAAAATTATTTTCTAAATCCTTCAATCTTACAAATTTCAAAATAATAAAAGAAAGTTCTATCAAGTTTGAAAATAATAAAAGAGAAAATTGCAATTATTAACATAAGATCCTACAAATTCGAAAATAATAAGGAAGTTGTATTTTTTTAATTGAAAGAAAGTTCTATCAAGTTTGAAAATAATAAAAGAAAGTTCAATCAATTTTGAAAATAAAAGAAAGTTCTATCAATTTCCATTCCTACAAAATTGAAAATAGTAAAGGAAGTTGTAATTTTTCAATTTACTTCCTACAAAATCGAAAATAATAAAGGAAGTTGTAATTATTAATATTAAAAATTGTGAAAAATTGAGAAAAATAGAAAAATAGAACGAAGCGATTTGAGAGCGCCACCTCATCCCCCCGTCTTCTAGTATATTGATATTGATTTAGATTTATTTTCAAATTCATTAACAATTTAAATTTAAAAATTATCTATAAATATAATCCCACATTGTTTGACAAAAACCAATTCCATATCTATTTTAGTTTCTCTGGGATCAATCTACCAAATAATCTATAAATACATCCCTACCCCGTGGTACGTGAAGGTATTGGAAAAGAGTTTCTTTATCCCCGATCACTAGCGATATAAGACATCAAGGAGCTGATTCATATATCAAGTAATTCGGGTTTGATACCGTATTCATTCTTTAACCTAGAAATCATACACGTAGTAAGTTAGGGTATGTAGTGTTTCAAGTTCTATTGTCAATCGTATTTACATTATTCATCCCTATATTTAGTCCTGGTGCCTAGTTGAATTTTCTGAAGGCCTATCTTAAAGTGAATACAATGGTTGTTTACAGTTATGGTTGAAATCATAGTCACAATATGTATATGGTGTTCAATTATATGATATTCGGATTGGATACATGCATATATTGAGTCCTGTGCCTAGTTGAATTTTCTTAAGACCTATCTTAAAGTGAATACAATGGTTGTTTACAGTTATGGTTGAAATCATAGTCACAATATAGATGGTGTTCAATTATATGATATTCGGATTGGATACATGCATATATCTTCATAGCTCTTTTTTTTTTCTTAATAGTTCTCATATATATATATATATATATATCATAGCCTTTGTTAATAAGGGTTTTTCCTAATTGAGTGCGCAGCAGTGTAGGAAAATATGATATCACTTTCTAGTTTTAATGATATCTTCTCAAGGGACAAGGGAAATTTAATTAACGTTCCAGACGATGGGGGGTTAGGGTTGCTGCGGAAGAAGAAACTAAAAGATATGACCAACAATTTATGCAATCGGGCATTGAAGCAAAAGAAGGTAGATGATTCAACTAACAACTCATGCCAGGTGACAGCTTACAAGGGTGATTTGGATTGGAAGAAACTAGATTTGGGAATCTGGTCTATAAAGCCAATCAATCTCAAAGTAAACCCCGGAAGTGAGGTCATTTTAGAAAACATTCTCTTAAACGAGGCGCAGAGAGTGAGCAAACGTTCCCTCATCAAGGTTTTTAATAACTCACCCTTTATCTTTCTTTTCTACTGTAATTATTTGTACCTTAGTTTTGTCTTTTACTTTCTCACTACGTTTCATCTTGTACATTTTAATCCATCTACACTACCTTCTCGTATGTTAATTTTCCTGAAAGCTTTCACTTTATCCATTCATCTTATGGGACAACTGCCACTTTGCCTAAATTACACTCCGGTGTAGCAGCATGCATGCTCGTTATTCTTTATAAATCAGGCTTAATTTTGACAAAAGTCATGTTGGTTAATTTTTTTTTCATTTATTGCAACTAATAGGATCTTTAAACAGAATTTACTGTGTGCTTCTACCTACATGGTTGTATTCTAAAAAACATTAGATGACTCCCTAGCAAAGTCTTATGCAATTTTTGTTTGATCTACAGGAGTGGCAGGAAGATTATAACGATAAATATGTGTGCATTTTTATACTTTCTATGTCTTCTGCTCATGAGAAGTCCACGGTTCTTGATACTATCATGTTGAGGGACGTTCACCATCAAATTGAGTCTTCCGATGGCAAATTTAAGGTTATTTGTGTGCCTACACATTTTCAAGCTGAGTTTGAGAGAGAACGTTTAGATCTATAATCCGTACCAGCAACATTTGACTTTAAAAATGTGCACACCATTTCATGATATCCATATCGATAATCATACATGTTTGAAGCAAATAGCGAGTACTATTGGCCTTCCGAAAGATGAGGACACGACCCATGTTATCCTTGGTCCTACAAACGGTTCCTGCAGAAAAGTTGTGAGTATATTTGACAGTGACTTTATCAAGTGGTATGGAGCTGAAGCTTATCCTTTTACCACAAAAAAGATCCAGCAACTGGAGCGCGAAGATGAATCTATGCGCAAGAGCAAACATGACTTAGGAACCCTTTTGTGCAGACCTGATCGTGATTTTGTGATCTCAAATGATTGCACAAAGGTACTCCCATTCGCTATGATGTGTACAACTGTTCTATGTGCTTGAATTTTGAATTTCGAGTCAGGTCAAAATTTAAAATTATTTATTCTTGGGGTCCAAACCTGACAACAATTTTGAGTATCCTTTTGAGAATATATGTGATGCTACTATATATGTGAAATGTTTTACATAATGTGCTATCTTAACCTTATTTTACTGATCAAATCAGGTACCTATTTCCGAATTACAGCATAAGACTGCTTGCTTATTGTTTTATGAAGATCATATGGAGGGCAGAAAGCGAATAGAGGAACTTAAGCAGGTTTATGAACTGCGCAAAGATTTCGAGGTGGTGGTTGTGTTTCCCGTTACATTTGGGCAACATGCCAATATTAACTCAGTCAACTTCAATAAATGGAGACGCGAGTTAGAATTCTGGAAGGTGTTCAGCAACATGCCATGGTTGGCAGTCCCTTTTGAAGACCCTAAATGTAGGCAGTTGTGGCGTGTCTTCATGCGCACAAAAAAGTGCAATGATTCTAATGCACCAAAGTTGATCATAATTTACTCTAAAGAAAATTACTTTGAGGAAAATGGTATTTAAGTCCTGAAGGATACTGGATTCACAAATTATCCTTTTAGTGGGGAGGAAGTTGTACCGAGTGCAATTGCAATAAGAGGGAAGAAATTGTCCTCTGTTTTAGAACCAAATATTGAGCTAGTTCGTGCTAGGGATTTGGATGATGCTAAAGGACTGGTTAGTTCTTTACATGGATATAACAATTTTATTTATGTATATTTATATGTTGTATTCTTGTTAACAGAGTTTTTGCCCCATGCAGGAGGAATTTAAAGTTTCCAGACTCTTATGGGTTCCAGTTATCTTCCTTTTTGTACGAGCTTCAGGATTTAGTGAATTTTTATCTAGACTACAATATTATCATTTAGTTGCAAGTTGGACTATTGATAAGTTTGAGGTGGTCTACATTCCAATGATTGAATCTGCCCCTGACATTGCCTGTCATTGGATGCTGACTAGCCCCTCTGCTGAATCCAAGGAGAACTTGATTCCTCTCTTTGATCATTTTTTTGAGGACAAAATAACTCAAAACGATGAAAAAGAATTCACTATGGCAACACTTATGAAGCAGCATATGAGTTGTTTTGGAAAACATTCCCATTTAAGTACGACGAAGAGAAGGAAAACTTTGAAAGTCTTTGTACTGCAACCTCATCCTAAGTCTTTTCCATCGAACAGTGAAACTGTGAAGGAAGACTCAGATGTGATCATTTAAACTCTATGTAATAGCATATCTGATACTTCTATGAGCAAAGAGTTGGTACTTCTTATGACTGTTCACATGATTTCCATTTGACTTTTTTGTTTATTTAGAGCGTCATGGCTTAGCTTTTGTGGCAATAAATCTTAGCAACATTTTAATATTGGAACTTTTATCATGACAGATACTTCGATGTCAATATCTTATGCATAAATTTTGAGTCTTCTGGATGTTTGTCCGGCCCTACTATAGCTGAAAAGGCTAAATTACTCGTATGTTTTTTATAGTCATTTTTGCATTGAAGCTAGTTTCCCAATAGGATCTTGCTTTTTTTTTTTTGTAGACTGACTTGTCTGCATTGTGCTGCTACTGGACTGCTTTAATTTTGCTTTAATTATGACAAAATTCTGGTAATTTAACTTTAGTTTTATGCTTCATTTGGTCGGGAAGGAAAGGAGTGAATTTATGAACAAAATCAAAAGAGCAAATAGGTTGGAAGAGAAAAGAAAAGAATGAGTGACAAGGTTTGTGAATGAAATGAGTAGAAGTTTGTTTACATTTGATGGATTGATCTCTACTTTTAATATGAAAGGGTAGAATGGATGATTCTTGTATTAATGGAATGAGTACTATGATTCTATGAATGTACAAATTTCATTCCATTCCCAACTTATTTAATTGTTTTCAGACAACTGGAGCATCTGATTACTGATTCAAAATAATTTTAAGTTTCACTGCTTAGTGAAAAGTTTCGCTAGATGGTACTTTCCTCACTATATGTAATATTTTATTTGATTTTAATTGGACTGCTGCCAAATATATATTACTTACGAGAAAGCGGTACAATACAGATTCTAGAGTGTTTAAACATTTAGCAGAAGCACATGCAAAGCAGAGTTCTTGCGCATGGTAATTCTATTATATGAGGATAGAAGTGAAATATAGAACTTAAATTGTGCCCTGTTCAGCGAAATCGCAGTCCTATTTGACTTAAATGACCTAAGAATCAGAATCCATTGTTGTATAGAGTCTGCGGCAGTGCTTTCATGCTTCCATTTTAGTATGGCTACTGGCTTGACTGTCAATGTAGTCCTGTAACAATTACTTCACAAATGTTGGTATAAGTGATTTGGATCCGGTAAGAGGGCCCGGTTCAAAGTGCCACAGCCTACAGGTAAACTGGGATATATTGGCTTTCAACTCTGAAGTTGGATATTACATCCACATAATTATAGCAGAACCCTGAATTCTCTGAAGAAAGGAGGTGGTGTCTTGACTGAGCAGAATACAAGGCCACATTTTTATCTAAACTTTAGATATTCTATTTCTTATAATTACTATATGATTTTAGCTGTCATATGCCTCAGTAACTTCATAAGAATGAGGGCCATAGTCAACTTGTCTAAAGGCCCTGCAAAGTATCAATCGACTCCAAAACCATAGTGTACGACTTAAAAATATTACAATCTTGCATTTAACCAGATAGGTGCGTGATTGTGTATATGGATGAGAGCAAGAAGCCTCCTGTTGGACAAGGACTTAATGAACCTGCAATTGTAACTCTCCTTAAAGTGGTTAGACATGCTTTCATGTTGTTGTGGCTGCTGTATTTTGTTATCAACAGGCTTCTGATTGTGTTCTATTAATTGCTTACTGTTCGTTTTCGTTTTCCAAAATGTGTTAATGGAAATGATTGATTTCTAGTGATTGGGTAAATGGACAGTTAACGATTTTGGTTCAAGACGTGTTCTGTTCATTAGAATTCTTCAGAATTCTTTTTGTATGTTTGTTGTAGAATTTTTCAGATTTTTCGTAAAGGAGAACGAAGTACTTTCTTTATGTACTTGTCACAGTTTTGTCCTATTTGTGGTTGGTAATTTTTTGCTTCATTTGTTTTAGTGTTTGATTTTTCTAGTTATTTTAAAATTTTACTGTCTCTTCTTCTTTGAAGGTTCACCCTAGTTCCATATCCATTGAAGGCACATTAGGAAACTTAATATTGTGCGATCTTACACTGGGAAGTGAACACTATTGGGCTTGGCTTTGTGATATACGCAATCAAGGGGCTGAATTCCTCATCCAGGTATGTTATCATTTCTGTGAGTTGAGTTGACCTTGGACCGGTGTGCTTCTTACTGTTTTTTTTGTTGTCTCTTTCCCATCAGTTTGAATTTCATTCTTATAGTGCTGAGGATGATGATTATGAAGGGTATGATTATAGTTTGCAGTGCCGTCTTTCTGCAGTTCGAATTGTTTTCCTTTACAGGTTTGTCCAAAAAGTAAGCTCAACAATTCCAGTTGTAAGATCAAAGTACTCATTTCAAATTTGATTAAATCATCTATTACTTTTAGTTATTAATAAGCTAGTAAATGATGTCATTATGTCAATATAAATATACATGTATGCCTTTGATGATCATAGCATACATGAATTTGCAAATAACTGCCTACTTTATGGGACTTGCAACTCCACATACCGAAGAAGTAGTCAAAAATGTGGATAAGGTTGGTGGGTTTGAGTGGTTGATTGAGAAGAATGAGATTGATGGAGGATCTGCTTTGAAGCCGGACCTTTTGCTGGACACTCCTGTACCAAGGAATTCTATGAGCAGAGAGTTAGTACTTCTTATGACTGTTCACATGATTTCCATTTGACTTTTTTGTTTATTTAGAGCGTCATGGCTTAGCTTTTGTGGCAATAAATCTTAGCAACATTTTAACATTGGAACTTTTATCATGACAGATACTTCGATGTCAATATCATATGCATAAATTTTGAGTCTTCTGGATGTTTGTCCGGCCCTACTATAGCTGAAAAGGCTAAATTAGCTGGTTTGATTAATGGGGCACATAGCATTCTTCAGGATATCAAACTGTTGAAAGAAATGCACCAGGATCATTCTGGTCTGTTTTACTTTGACAATTTAGTGTTGTGTGATGTGTCTATTGCTAGTTGCCCATAAGTTTTGCAAAATTTACTATATCTATACAATGTTTCCATTTCTTTGTTGCGGGCTTGATTTGTTTCAGGCCATAGGAAGCAAATAAGCTCCGAGCTATGGCATGCATGTGCAGGGCCAGTGGTAACATTGCCTCAGGTTGGAAGCCTTGTGTATTATTTTCCACAAGGCCACAGTGAGCAGGTCTGATTTTATGATTTTTACTCGTATGTTTTTTTATTGTCATTTTTGCATTGAAGCTAGTTTCCCAATAGGATCTTGCTTTTTTTTTTTTTTGTAGATTAACTTGTCTGCATTGTGCTGCTACTGGACTGCTTTAATTTTGCTTTAATTATGACAAAATTCTGGTAATTTAACTTTAGTTTTATGCTTCATATGGCCGGGAAGGAAAGGAGTGAAAATTTATGAACAAAATCAAAAGAGCAAATAGGTTGGAAGAGAAAAGAAAAGAATGAGCGACAAGGTTTGTGAATTAAATGAGTAGAAGTTTGCTTACATTTGAGGGATTGATCTCTACTTTTAATATGAAAGGGTAGAATGGATGATTCTTGTATTAATTTAATGAGTACTATCATTCTATGAATGTACAAATTTCATTCCATTCCCAACTTATTTAATTGTTTTCAGACAACTGGAGCATATGATTACTGATTCAAAATAATTTTAAGTTTCACTGCTTAGTGAAAAGTTTCGCTAGATGGTACTTTCCTCACTATATGTAATATTTTATTTGATTTTAATTGGAATGCTGCCAAATATATATTACTTACGAGAAAGCGGTACATTACAGATTCTAGAGTGTTTAAACATTTAGCAGAAGCACATGCAAAGCAGAGTTCTTGCGCATGGTAATTCTATTATATGAGGATAAAAGTGAAATATAGAACTTAAATTGTGCCCTGTTCAGCGAAATCGCAGTCCTATTTGACTTAAATGACCTAAGAATCAGAATCCATTGTTGTATAGAGTCTGCGGCAGTGCTTTCATGCTTCCATTTTAGTATGGCTACTGGCTTGACTGTCAACGTAGTCCTGAAGAAAAAAGAGCCATCACACAACCTGGATTTATTCAACCAATACACAGTTTTCTTCACAAAATATAGATCTAAACAATTACTTAACAAGCTGAATCAAGAGAATTTAATATTTACGGATATTTACACTTTTACAGGGTATTTTATATCCAAGATACACTGTGTACGAAACCATAGCTACAAGTGCAACGTGGACATGATGAAATCTTCATAGTTTTATCTATTTTTGGTGCTCCTCATCCTAAAAATATTACAATCTTGCATTTAACCAGAGAGGTACGTGATTGTGTATATGGATGAGAGCAAGAAGCAGTTGTAACTCTCCTTAAAGTGGTTAGACTTGCTTTCATGCTGTTGTGGCTGCTGTATTTTGTTATCAACAGGCTTCTGATTGTGTTCTATTAGTTGCTTACTGTTCGTTTTCGTTTTCCAAAATGTGTTGATGGAAATGATTGATTTCTAGTGATTGCGTAAATGGACAGTTCACGATTTTGGTTGAAGACGTGTTCTGTACATTAGAATTCTTCAGAATTCTTTTTGTCTGTTTGTTGTAGAATTTTTCAGATTTTTCGTAGCTCTTGATATATATCAAAATATTAATTTAGAGAATCTCCGAATTACATCGCACCCCATGCATCCGGGAAGCGTGGGTCGGATTGGTTCGGTTTTAGGTTAAAACCGAAACCGTATATCCTCGGTTTTTAAAATAAACATACAAAATTTTCATAATAAATTATTAAAGTCCAACATGATCCGAGAATAATGGAAATTTAACATGATCTTAAAAAATATTTTCTTTGAGATGTATATAAGACGATGTTAGAAATTCAACAATCAAGAGTTTTTTCAGGAAAGCCAAAAAAAATTGTTACATCCAAAAATAGAGCAAACATATAAAACACCCAAATATAAAAGTTTAATAAATTACATTTATTAAATAACTATTACAAATTAAAACTTCAAAAACAAGAACAAAATAGTGTAATTATTAAAAGGAATGTTAGGATATTTATTAATCTACTCTCAGTACTCATAAAAATTGATCCGTTAGAAATTAGAATATATAATATATATATTTATTTATTTTTATTAATTGAATCGGTTCAGTTTTTTTCGGTTCGGTTTGAACCTAAAACCGATACTGAAACCTCAAAACCAATGCGATTTTTTAATTTTTGATTTCAATTCGACTTCAACCCGATTTCAATTTTAGTAGTAGGTGCCTTTGGCTTCATATGGTGTGGTGTGGCATTCATTTTGTGTTCCTAAATTTGCTGCTACTTTATGGCTCATTTTTCAGCAGCGGTTGTTAACAAAAGATAGAATGATTCGGTTTCATTTTAGTGAAAATTGGTTACTTATTTATAACCGAGGCCACGCTACTGCTGCTATTCGAATTGTTAATGAGGTCCAGCAACAGTTCGGGCAAAGTTATTTACTTGTGCAAAGTTTAAGAAGTAATGATCGGTTCGATTCGGCTCGATTTTAGTAATAGGTAAGGGTAGTCTGTGACCTCCAAGTCAAGTGGTGTTCCAAATATTTGTACGGGGCTTTAGCCCAATTGATATTAGTTTAGACTCTACTATCGTAAAACAATTCCTATTAATTTTTAGTTTATGCATTGGGTGATTACTAATTAAAAAGGTTTTTCATTTAATATAATAAAAATTAATAATATTTTTTACAACACTCTAAATAATTTCAAAATTAATCTTCAAGAAATAAATTTTGCACCACACTTAAAGGAATATTAATATTTGTTGCCACAATGTATTATTTTATTTACAAATATTTTTTTAAATTTATGCAAACGTTTTCAATATTAGATTTAAATTTTTAATATACTAAAAGACACCGTAAACGAAAGTATATTCCCAATGTATTGGTGATCAATTAATAATTTTTAAATAAAACACTTTAAGGACTCTAATACATACAAATTTCAAAGCATTTTTTTTCTAACACCTTAAACAATTTCAAATTTACAAATATATAAATCTAAAAATTTTAATTTGTAGAACACTTTAAAGAATCTTTACCTGTCAAATTAATAAAATATCCATAATATTTTAAAAAAATTCAAAAAATAATTTTACGAAACTTTAAAGAATCAGGTTATTAAAGATTTTTAAAAAAAACTTTACACAACACTTAAAATAATCTTTATATATGTTACATATTTTTACAACCAACACAACTAAAGAAAACATGTTTTTACATATTTTTTAAAGAAAATAATTGAAATTGATTTTGGTTTCAGTTAAGGTTCATTTGGTTTAACTGGTTCCACTCGTTAAGTAATCTATTATACGACCAAAACGAAAGTTGCACTTATTGATATCTGTTGTAAATATGGCGGCAAAAGTTTTTTACAAAATAAATTTAAAAAGTTATATTTTTGCAAAAAAAAATGCGGACTTGGGTATTTCAGAAAAGGGCCCCATTTAAAAATAACCATTTTAATAAAAAGTATATCTTTACAATATTATATAAAAATGAATTGGATAAAAAGTAAAAATAAAAAGAAAAAAGAGTATTAAAATATAAATAAGATAAGAAATTTAAAACTTAACGTGGCACGGCCCATGGGCTATAAGCTTGTTGGATTCGGTAGTAAAGAAGGGGCTATAAGCAGTTGTTGTTTGTTGCAAAGGTTTTCTTGAACCACCTGAGGACTGGCCTCTGTATAAGAATTATGTCGCTAGACTCCATCTTCGCACTCTCTTTAATGTCATTCAGGTCCTTTCTCTTTTTTTATCTTCTTTTTGTAATATAATCTGTAGAATATTCTTATATCGGAAATCGGAACAAATCGGTACCGTATAGCGATTTATGGGTAAATCGGGACAAAAATCGAAAAAATTGTAATATTTTAAATATATTTAATATATTAGCCTTTTATATATAATATAATAAATCATTTAAAAATAATTCATAGCGATATATCGGATTTCAAAAATCGAATCGGTCAAATATTTTTAAACGATAAATTATCGTATATTACTCTTAAAGTCCATCTGTTGTCTAATAACAACTTCCGTTTCCTATCAGGCGGCATACCACCTTCAGATTGAGAGATTGATGGATTTGTCATGTGAAGCATTGTTCGTAAAACTGGAGGGCAAACCAAGATAATGTTCAGATTCTCAATGATGCAGAAATTTTTAGGTACATTCTTTGGTTGGCCTGAAACTTGCATTTTTTTTCGTCTAGTTTTTGCACAATAACTCTTTCTAGAATTGTAAGGCTCACCCCCCATCCCATAACTTAACTAGAGCGGTTGATAAATTTGAGATGATTTAATCAACAACCCTGGCCTAGTTCTAGGAGCTATAGCAATAATTATATATTTTTCATGTTGCATATGTAATTGTAGTTGCTTTATGTTTATAATATGTAGAAAAAAAACCACTCCTGAAATAGCCGAATGTAATGTGCTACTGCCTTGCGCATTCCGGGCCAAAACCACTCCTGAAATAGCCGTTTGTAAGTCTTGATCTCACCTGAATGGCCTCCAATGGGAGAATTGTGGTATTCCTTTAATAATTTGCTGACCAGTGTAGATTTTTGGGAAAGCACAATTCGTCCCTTGTACCTCACCACCCCTTGGATCACTTCGTACCCCTTGGGAAGAGGAACCCCACTCTCCACATCAACTTTGAGTTGCAAAGCGAATTCATCAGTATCCAAAGCCTGTTGTATGATGTCCCAGGGCACTCCCCCAGCAGATATCATAATTCAAAACTCCCCCGGGCTAGAAAAAGCTCGGGATAGAGCATCAGCTGCACTGTTTGTTTTTCCAGGCTTGTAAACGATAGTGAAATGGTAACCCAGTAATTTGCTGACCCATATTTGATACTCCATTCCCACTTCTCTTTGCTCCAATAGGTATTTGAGACTTTGTTGATCGGTCCTAATCACTAATGGGTGAGCCAAGAGGTAAGCCTCCATTTTTGGACCGCCAACACCATTTCCATCAGTTCCTTTTCATAAATAGACTTCAGTCGCGCCCTTGGTCCTAAAACCTTGCTGAAATACGCAATGGGATGTTCCTTTTGCAACAAAACTGCCCCCAGGCCGTATCCTGAAGCATCGGTCTCCAACACGAAAGGAAGAGTGAAGTCAGGGAGGCTCAATACTGGGGCCTCCATGATGTATGGGAACCTGTCAAGACTAGTAAAATTGTGAGTTCTTTACAAACTCTATCTGCAGTTTTAGCTTGGACTATATATGTTTAGCTATTGACAGTAAAGGCATACAAGAGCTGAAAGTATAAAGCTGCATCAGAATTTCAACTTTAGAAAGCTTAAAGAGCTTGCATAATTCTAGATATATTGTACTTCTCATGGTGAACTTTCTCTGATACTTTTTTTCCTATATTTACCAGAAGCCTTAGAAATTGCAGTCTGCGAGGAGCTCTTCCTAATTTCAGAAAACTATCAAGCCTGAAATATCTGTAAGTTTGAACTTGGACTCTAGGATGGTTTTGTTATTTATAACTTGTATAGTTATAAATTTTTTGGCTTGTTAAAAAATTTTGTGCTTTGCAACTGCCTCATCATTTAAGAAAAACAATGTAGATGAAGAAACATGACTAGTTACTACCTTCTGTTACAGAGATCTTAGCTGGAACCAACTCACTGGATCGATACCATCAGATAAGCTGTCGGACAAAATGACAACCATGTACGCACATGATGTTATAATTACTCCATACGCGCATACTTATGTACCTACCTTTGAGTTTAAGTGTGTTATCAGTGCCAAGAAATTCATTTTATCAAGATTTGTTTTGTTCAGCATTCTGTCGTCTAACCTTCTTAACGGAACAATTCCAGAAAGTTTCTCAAATCTCCCCTATCTTCAGTTACTGTAAGGATCTTGCTCTGTACTACAATTTTAACTTATATTGGATGTCAACATGATGACTTTGACATTGTGTCAAGTACTTAATGTAGACTCCATAAGCATCGATAGAAATTCTTTCGGCATTTTTACTGGCTGTTACTTTGGAATAATTCCTTGCATTTGACAGAAGATGTGAAACATTGTATTACAGATCTGTTGAAAATAATAATTTTAGTGGTTCGATTTCTGCTAGTATATGGCAGAACAACTTCTTCAAGACAACAGCAAGACTTACACTGTAAGACATGAAAGCAAAAATTTGCATGCCTCCTTGAAATGATTGAGTTTAATTTAGGATTATTTTTTCAATTTTGTTTTTTCCGGAATGCAGTGATCTTCAGAACAATTCGCTGGTAAATATCTCAGGAGTTCTCAGTCCTCCAGAAAAAGTTACTCTAAGGTGTGTCTCTTTCTTCTCCACTCTGGTGGTTTGTCCAACGCTCTACTTAACACATAGGCCATGTTTGTTTCACCGGATAAGAGACAGGATTGGATTATAATCCTTAAAAAAAAGTTATCCCGTGTTTGTTATGAAAATCAGGTCAAAGTATTATAATCCCGGGATAACACCGAAATCAAATTTTCACTTTCAGTTGGGATAATATTATACCTGCTCAACCCAGGTATTAGGAAGGGATTAAAATTTGATGGACAAATATATCCTTATCTAATTAGAATAATTACAGCAATATGCCCGCAGATATATTGTAAACCCTAAAACACGCATCTCTTTCATTTTTCTTGGATAACACACTCAGCCTCCATGGCTCTCCATTTATAGTTGCAAATCAATCACGGCTATTTATCTTATAATCTGGTAAGAAAATTCTAAATCAAATTCAATTTTTGGGTTTTAAAGAACATTTATGATGATGATTTTCTTCTGATTCTTAAATGTTTTTTTAAATCTGAAGCAAGTTTGATTTGGATTTGATGTATTTTTTGTTTTGTTCTATGTTGTATGGTGATTTTTATGTTGATTCTTCTGTCATTTGTTTTCCTATGTTTAATGTAGACAATCTGTTTGTTCATATGCTCGAGTCAAGTTTTGATATATGTTTATGGGTTTGAGGTTGATTCACAGAGGTGATTTTGTGTTGTTTGTACAAATCAGATAGTTAGGTGCATCTAAAATTACAGAAAATCTAACAAGTTTGTCGCAACTCTGTTTTATAGATATAGATTATGAGCTCCTTGGATGAATTGGTAATATTACAACAACTAGTGCGTCATTTGAGTATGATATTGTCACTATATGTGCATATTATGCATTTAATACGTATGTTGCATCAAATTTCTGAAAGTACTTCGAGAGTTAGTAGGGATATAAGATTACTTTGTAGAAAAAGCGGGGCTGATTACTTGGATGATACCATAAATGACGGGGATCTGAACCTTAAGGAGCAACTTCGTATGAATAGAAATACATATGATATCTTGTGTGAGCTGCTTCGCGAGTATGGACTTAGTGACTCGAGAGGCGTGAATGTTGAAGAACAAGTCTGCTTTATCCTGCATATATTAGCTGGTCATCAGAAAAATAGATCAATTAAACATGCTTATCGAAGATCAAGTGAAACCGTGAGCAAATATTTCAATAATGTCTTAAATTGTGTCTTACGGCTGCACGATGTTCTTTTAAAAAAGCCTGAACCAATTACTCAGTCCTGCAATGATCCTAAGTGGAAATGCTTTCAGGTAGAATCCATCACTTAAGTCTGTTGAAATTGTTTTGATGCTCAATTGTAATTTTTTTTAATTTTTTTAATGGTTTTTCATTTTGTAGAATTGTTTAGGTGCTCTTGATGGAACTCATATTAGAGTTAGAATTCCTCCACACGAGCATTCGAAGTATAGAAATAGAAAGGGAGAAATTTCAACCAATGTTTTAGGAGTTTGTACACCAAATATGATGTTCACTTATGTGTTACCTGGTTGGGAAGGCTCTGCTGCAGATGGCAGAGTACTTCGAGATGCAATAACTCGTAAGAATGGCTTACGAGTTCCTGCCGGTAAAACTAATACTTTTGTGAAAAAATGACAAAAATAACCATTTTTTTGATAAAATAAACAAAAATAATCATTCTGAAAAAAGTGGTCAATTTTAGCCTTTGGGATACTCCACTGGTAGTTGGGTATCCCAATTTGTATAAGATACTCCACTCATAGTTGGGTATCTCATGTACAGGATACTCCGTTGACAGTTGGGTATCTCATATATATGGGATACTCCATTGACAGTTGGGTATCCCATAGGCCAAAATTAGCCAAAATTTTAAAAATGATTATTATTGTTAATTTTGTATAAAAAACAGGCTAAAGTTGGCTTTCACCCTACTTTTGTCTAGTTGGTTTAGTCATATTACATTTTAAATTTTACAACATTAAATTAACACTAATATATATATAGGATATTATTATCTTTGTGATGCCGGATATACAAATGGTGATGGATTCTTGGCTCCACATAGGGTACATCGGTACCATCTAGCAACATGGCGAAATGGAAGGCGACCAACTTGTCCAGAAGAATACTTTAATATGAAACATTCTGCTGCGCGTAATGTAATTGAAAGAGCTTTTGGAGTTCTTAAATTGCGTCGGTCCATTCTTAGGAGCCCTTCCTTTTATCCTTACAAAATTCAGTGTCGCATTATCACCGCATGTGTCCTGTTGCACAATCTGATTAGAAAGGAAATGGGCGGAGATCCTTATGATGCAATTTATGATAATGATCAGGCCAATCCATCAGCATTCGACTTGGATTCTAATTTAATCGACACATGTGAACCATCTAGTCAATGGACAGAAAAGAGACGTCAAATGGGTGTTACAATGTATAATGAGTGGAGGGCAAAGAGAGGTCTCACACCTTGGCAGGGCTAAAAATTCTAGTTTGCTGTAATACAGGTAAGCGTTATGTTATTTCATGACAATATTACAAGCAATTTTGGTTCAAATTCCTGAATATTCTGAGATTCTGTTCTAGGTGACTGGAACTATAATTTGCAAGTGATAATGTTAATTTACTCTTTTCAGTACCCAAACTAATACAACATTCCAATCCTATTTTAAATTATACATGTAAGTTAGTTATTTTACATTTCAAGTAAAACTTAAAAGTATACTTACTAGTTACTAGGCAGGCAGGAAAACAAGTACCCAATCCTATTATGTTCGACGATCTCTCCACTTCTCCAGTGTTCTTTTTCTTTAAGCATTGTTATAGGTCATATCAACTTATGTTAGTTTTAGGACCTCATATTGTCTTCACTTCTCAATGGAATGACAGAATGTGATAACATGTGTAGTCTTTATCTGTTGGTCCCTGCTAGATACCAATACCTTATTTAGTTATTTTGTTCACTTGTTTAAATTGTTGGCATCAGGTAAAGTATCTTGGAGAATACGGGGAAACTGTTCCTCTTGCTGGTGCTGCTGCTATCTGCTCTCCTTGGGACCTTCTGGTAGGTGTTTGAAATCATATCCATAAGCTATTTTGATGTATGTACATCTTTACCTAAATCTATATATGTTTCCATATATGATCTTCAATTATGTTTCCTTGTTTTATCGAAATATTCAAAGTTCTAGGTTTCTGTCACAGGAGACGGAATATAAACTGGCTATTTGATCAATATGCAATGGCGGTTGTTAGTGTACAAATTTATAAATCAAAATGCAAATTATTTAATAGCAATAATTAATTCTAGAACTAATCAAATTTTAAAAACTAGAACTAACTAACAATATTTAATAGGTAAATTTTAAAATTTAGAAATAGCCATGTAGACGGAATAAAATTTTGAATTACTAGAACTAACTAACAATATTTAATAAAATTATTTAAAAAGTAAATTGATTTTGAATATTTTTATAATTAATCACAAGATGTAATCCAATATTCATGATTTTTATTAATAAGCACATATAAATTTATAACTAAAAACATATATATTAATAAAATTAAATGAATTACACAAAATTAGAAATAATTTATTAAAATTACACATACTTACATTGCTATTGCCTTTGCCTTTGCGGATGATGGGTTTTTGGCTAGTATCATACTCATCTTGTAGGTTAATTGTTCTTTTGCCCCTTAATCCACCCTCCACATACCTTCCATAGATATCATTAACTTCCACCAGCCCGAGCTTAACATAATCCACAATAAACTGAAAAAGTCTAGTTTGGTCACTGTGACCACGATCAAGACGATGAAACAGTGACGCCGCTCACACACCATGTTGATATCTAATAATTGTTTCGTCCAGGTACAAACCCTTATCAAATGATACCATAATTATAGTTCTTTAGAGATTAATCCGTACACATTCTAAGAAAACTTGAACTATATAAAGAAGAGCTTTTGGCACTGATGTGTTTTGCTCACCTTTAGTATGGTTGAACAGTGCCGTGAATGCAATTAAAAACTCTTCCTTACAGATATGGAGTTCATGTCTTTTACACTTAGCACCAGTCATGCTCCAATAGCCCTCTTGAAACCATAAATCAAATGTATATTTCTCTGAAAAACCAAGCTCCACTAAGCGTCTCCTCGCCTTTTTGCCTCTGGCATCTTCGCTACTCTTCAACGCAAAAAGAAATACATGGTATGGGTTTTTGTTAAGAGGTAGTTGCCCCCCCTTGATCTTCGTAATAAAACCCAATAAATAAGCATCACTTGATCGAATAATGTCATACACGCAATTGCCTTGATCATCCACAAACTTCAAGAACTTGAGATATTTGGATTCGTCCTTGTCATTCTCTTTTTCTTTAAAAAACCTTTTTTTGTATTATGTAGTTTGGATCTGCCTTGGTCAGCAAAAAGTCGTCAATCTTGTCAAATTCGCTCTCAATATTAGCACCACAGAAATTGGTGGTGTTAATCACACACACATGTTCATCAGCAATACATGTTTCTGCAAAAAGATTTATCGATGAAGAAGAAGCCATTAAAGCAAGAGTATAAGAGGCGTATAACTGAAATGAGAAAGTGAAGACTGAAGAAATGTGGAAGCTGTGGAACTGTACGAAGTGCAGTGGTGTTAGCAGAAAAATATTACTTTTATATTGGATAGGAGCAGGGTGAGGGTGTAGGGGAGACTGTCTTTTTTTTGTTTTTTTTTTTTTTTTACTTTTTACTTTTGTAAGTTTTATTTTTTAATATTTTTTAAAAAATTTCCTAAATCTTAACCTAATTTAATTTCAAATTTTATAATTTTTTTAATAATATTATTAAAAAAATTATAAAATTTGAAATTAAATTAGGTTAAGATTTAGGAATTTTTTTAAAAAATATTAAAAAATAAAATTTACAAAAGTAAAAAGTAAAAAAAAAAGAAAACAAAAAAAGACAGTCTCCCCTATAATGACTAGGATGGATATCTCGTATTCGAAAACTAGCAGTTCGCCCTGTCATTCCTCCAGGGCCCAAATAACTCAATTTTCTCCCATGAACTATTTGTGTCAATGGATTAGTTCGATCCAAAACTTGAGATAATGGGTGTAAACCGAAAAAAGATTCATAATAGTTAGGATTCATTAAAATATAAAGAATTCGTTCATGGGATAATCCCTTCCCGTATCAGGCACTAATACATTTTTAACGTCTAATTAGATCGGGTAATCGTTCAAATTAAGAACAGAAGCTCGTTGCTTTTTCCCTATAATCAATAATCATATCAATAAATAATAAATAAATAAATTGAAGCCATTAGGGCTCTATATCCATTTATTCATCCGACCCAACTTGAAATTGAATTCATTTTGTTCCGTTTCAAAACACCCTCACCCTGCTCCTATCCAATATAAAAGTAATATTTTTCTGCTAACACCACTGCACTTCGTACAGTTCCACAGTTTCCACATTTCTTCAGTCTTCACTTTCTCATTTCAGTTATACGCCTCTTATACTCTTGCTTTAATGGCTTCTTCTTCATCGGTAAATCTTTTTGCAGAAACATGTATTGCTGATGAACATGTGTGTGTGATTAACACCACCAATTTCTGTGGTGCTAATATTGAGAGCGAATTTGACAAGATTGACGACTTTTTGCTGACCAAGGCAGATCCAAACTACATAATACAAAAAAAGGTTTTTTAAAGAAAAAGAGAATGACAAGGACGAATCCAAATATCTCAAGTTCTTGAAGTTTGTGGATGATCAAGGCAATTGCGTGTATGACATTATTCGATCAAGTGATGCTTATTTATTGGGTTTTATTACGAAGATCAAGGGGGGGCAACTACCTCTTAACAAAAACCCATACCATGTATTTCTTTTCGCGTTGAAGAGTAGCGAAGATGCCAGAGGCAAAAAGGCGAGGAGACGCTTAGTGGAGCTTGGTTTTTCAGAGAAATATACATTTGATTTATGGTTTCAAGAGGGCTATTGGAGCATGACTGGTGCTAAGTGTAAAAGACATGAACTCCATATCTGTAAGGAAGAGTTTTTAATTGCATTCACGGCACTGTTCAACCATACTAAAGGTGAGCAAAACACATCAGTGCCCAAAGCTCTTCTTTATATAGTTCAAGTTTTCTTCGAATGTGTACGGATTAATCTCTAAAGAACTATAATTATGGTATCATTTAATAAGGGTTTGTATCTGGACGAAACAATTATTAGATACCAACATGGTGTGTCAGCGGCGTCATTGTTTCATCGTCTTGATCGTGGTCACAGTGACCAAACTAGACTTTTTCAGTTTATTGTGGATTCCGTTAAGCTCGGGCTGGTGGAAGTTAATGATATCTATGGAAGGTATGTGGAGGGTGGATTAAGGGGCAAAAGAACAATTAACCTACAAGATGAGTATGATACTAGCCAGAAACCCATCATCCGCAAAGGCAATAGCAATGTAAGTATGTGTAATTTTAATAAATTATTTCTAATTTTGTGTAATTCATTTAATTTTATTAATATATATGTTTTTAGTTATAAATTTATATGTGCTTATTAATAAAAATCATGAATATTGAATTACATCTTGTGATTAATTATAAAAATATTCAAAATCAGTTTACTTTTTAAATAATTTTATTAAATATTGTTAGTTAGTTCTAGTAATTCAAAATTTTAAGAATTGGTGACCCAAACCCTAAATACTCAATAAAAATTTGTTAGTGATTTGTAAAAGGTAGCGACTCAATAAGTGGTGTTTAAATTTATTCTTTTAATAAATATTGTTAGTTTTTATTATCTATATTTTAAAGATTTTGTATTCACTTGGACCTTTTTTTTTGTATAGTGATGAAACAGGCAGAATTAAGTCCATGGGCCAAGAAGAAAAGTAGAGAGTTTTTGCTAATGTGTAGAGAGAGTTGTTGCTGGATGCCTCCTTAACTTATAGTACTAGGAGTAATGCTTAAAATTTATGGGCTATGTCGTTTTGGACTTGTTAAGTTGTAATTATATTATTACTATAAATTTGCTTTCCATGTTACTATGTGCATGTTCTAATTACTATTTGCTCTAAGTGGATGATTGACTTTCATACCGGTAAGTATGATGTATGTGTTAATGGTGTTTTGTGTTGCATCAATGAGATAAGAGTTTCTTGTTTTATCTAAGTTTGCTAGGATTATTAGCAGAGATGATCCGACTGTTGGTTTTATTACCCTTGTGAGAAACAAGCCATTTACTCCTTAGTTTACATGCTTTTCGGTTGATTATTTCAAACGACGTCTAATCGATCGTTGGTGGATAGCAACACCAATGGCGTGAAGAATATCTTCTTCTTTACCGTTTATTCTACAACTACAATGTAAGACAATTTCTATATTACACTCCTCTCCCTAGTTTTCATATGTTTCTATTTTTATATGTGCATTTACCTATGTGGGTAGTAATTCTTAGATTTTTATAAGAACTATATTTTCTAACATTGAGTTATGATTCCTGGAACCTAGTTCAAGTACTAATGGTTTTTTTAGAAGTTGGGAATAAGAACAAGGGAGGTGTCCCAGAATTACTTTAGGTGTTCGAGGTAATGCTTACCAGTACCTTTCATCTTGGTTCATTACTGTTCACTTGTCGAATACATAACTTTCTGGCATTTTATTTAGTGATATGATCAACTTAATGTTTTCTGAGCATGTTTTCATTGTATTATGTTGAAATTTGTGCAGCATGACAGGTAAACATATATTTGAAGTTCCTCCAAACAATGTTGGCGGTATAACATCTTGTATTGGTGTTTGTGCTAGAGGCATTGATAGCCAGAAGGTTGACCATGCTGACTTCATCTAGTTACTACTTTATATATTACTGTCCCATATAGTTCATGAGTTAGGACAGGCATAATGTATTTTAATTATACTGTTTAACTCTTAATTTAAATGCTACCATGTTTTGTCATTTTTGCAAGAATTCAACAATTGCATTCCTGCTAAAGACAAATCAAGTTTTAATCGTTCTCAATTCCTTAGTTCCTTTTATAACCCTGTGTGTTTCCCAGATTTTTGGGTTAAGTTGACAGCAGTAAGTAGTTGTAAGAGATACACATAACATCAGCAGAAAGTTGGAATCATGTTTGTAATGAAAATCCCAATTCTGCAGGCTTTGGAGTCTTTCAGTACGCTAATTATAAAATTTCGGGACGAGGAGAAGGCATCCTGGTTAAGGGGACTCATACGTGCAACATATCAAGCTTCCGTACAAACATGATCTTTTTGCTTATTTGTTTACTGGAACACTTCAATACCCAGAACAATGGTGACGTGCTTGGACAACATGATGATGAGACAAGGCCCGTCCAACCTGAAAACAGCTGACCTTGTTGTCAATGGAACATTAATAGAAACAAAGCTATCAATATATAGAAAGGTTTACATACTTCTGATTGAAGTTGTCTTGTAAAATATGTGCACTGAAACAAACGTTATATGATTGTTAGTCAAACTGTTAGTTTTTATAGCTTTTGATCGCATTGCGCAGTTAAATACTATGTCTTCTTCCCCTTATCTTATCTTTTAATCATCTGATATTAGACTGGAGATGAGGCTCCTGAGAAGCTAACAGAGACATCAATTCTGGAGATTCTTGCTGGTGGAGGAAAGGTTTGTCTGATTGAATAGTTATTTCATTAGTCATGATATTCTCTCTAGTGCACCTGTGTAAAATTCTACCTTAAAATAGTATATTTGGTGCCAAGAAGATAGTTTGTTTTTTAATTTATCTAAAAAAAATGTTTGTTTATGCAAATTGTCAAATAGCACTTGTTTTTTTGTTGCTTAATATGCACATATATTACTGGTTAGTTTGGAAATCCATTACAGGGTTTTCTATTGTTTACTCCTAGGTTTTGCAGTTCGTCTAATATTTTTTTTTGAATTTACCCTTTAAATGCTGGTGTTTGAGTCTGGTAGTTGCTAGACATTAGTTTCTCAGGAAACTATGGCTGATATAATATAAGTTCTTGTTCACATTCATTATCAAAATGACAGTGCTGCCATGTGTCATTTTAGGTGCATGTTGTTCATTGTGAAGGTGATTTAAGTCAAGGTGTAGCTGCATTCTTTAAAAATAAAAGATAAACTGCAAGCTTCTTCAAATTTGTCTCCACAATATTTAGCTTGCTCTGTCCAGAAGGATGACTGTTCCCTTGCTTCGCTTAATAGCGTAGAGCCTCAAGGGAACGAGCCATTGTCAACTGAGGATGATGACATTTTTAAGGATGCGTTGCCTGATTTTTTATCTTTTTTCTGATCCCGCCGAGGCTGTAATTAGTGAAAAGGATACTGTAGTTGGGAGAACCAATTCTGCCGATGTATTTTACGAGGCTGAGGATGTTGAAGATTCTCATTTTGTTTCAGTTACGTTTTTGACCAGGGATACTAGTTCACCCGATATGATGATTCACAGGTACTAAGACTGCATAGGAACACACATAATAATTCTATATACTGGTTGAGATGCCTATTTATCATAATAATCTCTCTCTCTCTCTCTCTCAGATGATTGTTAGCATGTCGAAACTGGAGTTCTACTTTAACAGACCCACACTTGTTGCTTTGATTGGTTTTGGCCTTGATCCGAGTGCTGCAAATGGTGGACCGAGCGTAACAGATGAGGAGAAGAATCTGAATAAAGAATCATCAGAGAACAAACTGAAGATAGAAGAATATGGAAACACATCTGTTAAAGGGCTACTAGGATATGGGAAAGGCCGTGTTGTGTTTTATTTGAATATGAATGTTGATAGTGTTGGTGTGTATCTTAATTCAGAGGACGGTTCTCAAATAGCCATGTTTGTGCAAGAAAGTTCTGACCTGGACCTCAAGGTAAAGGAGAACGAAGTATTTTCTTTATGTACTTGTCACAGTTTTGTCCTATTTGTGGTTGGTAATTTTTTGCTTCATTTGTTTTAGTGTTTGATTTTTCTAGTTATTTTAAAATTTTACTGTCTCTTCTTCTTTGAAGGTTCACCCTAGTTCCATATCCATTCTTCTTTGAAGGTTCACCCTAGTTCCATATCCATTGAAGGCACAATAGGAAACTTAAGATTGTGCGATCTTACACCGGGAAGTGAACACTATTGGGCTTGGCTTTGTGATATACGCAATCAAGGGGCTGAATTCCTCATCCAGGTATGTTATCATTTCTGTGAGTTGAGATGACCTTGGACCGGTGTGCTTCTTACTGTTTTTTTTGTTGTCTCTTTCCCATCAGTTTGAATTTCATTCTTATAGTGCTGAGGATGATGATTATGAAGGGTATGATTATAGTTTGCAGTGCCGTCTTTCTGCAGTTCGAATTGTTTTCCTTTACAGGTTTGTCCAAAAAGTAAGCTCAACAATTCCAGTTGTAAGATCAAAGTACTCATTTCAAATTTGATTAAATCATCTATTACTTTTAGTTATTATTAAGCTAGTAAATGATGTCATTATGTCAATATAAATACACATGTATGCCTTTGATGATCATAGCATACATGAATTTGCAAATAACTGCCTACTTTATGGGACTTGCAACTCCACATACCGAAGAAGTAGTCAAAAATGTGGATAAGGTTGGTGGGTTTTGAGTGGTTGATTGAGAAGAATGAGATTGATGGAGGATCTGCTTTGAAGCCGGACCTTTTGCTGGACACTCCTGTACCAAGGAATTCTATGAGCAGAGAGTTAGTACTTCTTATGACTGTTCACATGATTTCCATTTGACTTTTTTGTTTATTTAGAGCGTCATGGCTTAGCTTTTGTGGCAATAAATCTTAGCAACATTTTAATATTGGAACTTTAATCATGACAGATACTTCGATGTCAATATCTTATGCATAAATTTTGAGTCTTCTGGATGTTTGTCCGGCCCTACTATAGCTGAAAAGGCTAAATTAGCTGGTTTGATTAATGGGGCACATAGCATTCTTCAGGATATCAAACTGTTGAAAGAAATGCACCAGGATCATTCTGGTCTGTTTTACTTTGACAATTTAGTGTTGTGTGATGTGTCTATTGCTAGTTGCCCATAAGTTTTGCAAAATTTACTATATCTATACAATGTTTCCATTTCTTTGTTGCGGGCTTGATTTGTTTCAGGCCATAGGAAGCAAATAAGCTCCGAGCTATGGCATGCATGTGCAGGGCCAGTGGTAACATTGCCTCAGGTTGGAAGCCTTGTGTATTATTTTCCACAAGGCCACAGTGAGCAGGTCTGATTTTATGATTTTTACTCGTATGTTTTTTTATAGTCATTTTTGCATTGAAGCTAGTTTCCCAGTAGGATCTTGTTTTTTTTTTTTTTTTGTAGATTAACTTGTCTGCATTGTGCTGCTACTGGACTGCTTTAATTTTGCTTTAATTATGACAAAATTCTGGTAATTTAACTTTAGTTTTATGCTTCATTTGGTCGGGAAGGAAAGGAGTGAAAATTTATGAACAAAATCAAAAGAGCAAATAGGTTGGAAGAGAGAAGAAAAGAATGAGTGACAAGGTTTGTGAATGAAATGAGTAGAAGTTTGTTTACATTTGAGGGATTGATCTCTACTTTTAATATGAAAGGGTAGAATGGATGATTCTTGTATTAATGGAATGAGTACTATGATTCTATGAATGTACAAATTTCATTCCATTCCCAACTTATTTAATTGTTTTCAGACAACTGGAGCGTATGATTACTGATTCAAAATAATTTTAAGTTTCACTGCTTAGTGAAAAGTTTCGCTAGATGGTACTTTCCTCACTATATGTAATATTTTATTTGATTTTAATTGGACTGCTACCAAATATATATTGCTTACGAGAAAGCAGTACGATACAGATTCTAGAGTGTTTAAACATTTAGCAGAAGCACATGCAAAGCAGAGTTCTTGCGCATGGTAATTCTATTATATGAGGATAAAAGTGAAATATAGAACTTAAATTGTGCCCTGTTCAGCGAAATCGCAGTCCTATTTGACTTAAATGACCTAAGAATCAGAATCCATTGTTGTATAGAGTCTGCGGCAGTGCTTTCATGCTTCCATTTTTGTATGGCTACTGGCTTGACTGTCAACGTAGTCCTGAAGTTGCTGCTTCCTGAGAGTTATTCAAGAATCAAGATTGTCGAGAGTAACAAAGACATGTCTCATGGTTACATATTCTAGATATATACTTCTTGCCATTTTATCATGCCCGTGTTCACTGAAGCATAGGGAAGGGGTCTATAAGCTGATTTTTTCTTTTTGCTTTCTAGAACCACTTGAAGGTGCAGTCTGTTTTCTCATTTTGTTGTTATTCTTTGTAAAATGTGTTCAGCTATCTATGTTAATAAATTACATCAACTGGGAACAGTTATCAACTAATTTCATAATCCTTTTAAATGCTGATGTCATCTTTGATTTCTCATATCTGGTGGCTGTCTCTACAAATAGAACAGAAACTTCACAGATTCCAAACTAACCAACTCTACCATCTCAATTATTATGCCAAGTTCACAATGTTACAATGCATGTATGTTATTATTATTAATTTTTTTTTGTGCTAAGAAATGCATGTACGTTATTCTAGTCTATGTTTTATCGTTCAAACAAATTTGAGGTTGTAGACATGTGCTAAACATCTAAACATAGCTAACTACTAATAATGTGCTGTATTTCGGAATAACTGCTGTGATCTCATTCAATCCACTGATAGGCTGACAAAGATACAATGAGATCTATGCACAGATGAGCCTTCAACCAGTGAACTCTGTAAGCTGGTTAAAAACATGTCTTTCTTCCAAATAGCGTTATCTTTTAGATTACTTGTTTTCCTAGATTTGACATGTTGTCTGTAGCACCTCATTTGAATGTATAATATTCTTTGTTCTAAATTAGGAAAAAGATGTTTACTCGGTACAAGATTTCGGTATAAAGGGCAGTAAATATACTGGTGAGTTCTTCTGCAAAATTCTGACTGCGAGTGATACTAGTACCCATGGTGGCTTTTCAGTGCCTCGCAAGGCAGCAGAAAAGCTCTTTCCCCAATTGGCGAGGTCTTTATTATGTTGCATAGATGCTGTTTCGTGTAATAGAATGAACAATTAAACAAGACATCAATCCAAATTTTATTGTTGAACTAAAATTTATGTTTCTTGTGTTATAATATAAGTTATAATATATTTTATAGTGGAAGTTGATATAAATATACAATAAAAGTATTATAAAATTATGATCCTCACCATCATAATATAAAATTATGATCCTCCTTAATTAATATAAATATTTAGGTGACTTGTTCTCAATTTTATTATGTTTTAAAAATAAAATATATCTTCAATAGTATTATATTGAAGTTATATAGGTTGATCCTCCTCTATCATGTTATTTCTGTAGTGTTGGAATTTTACATGTTTTCATATTTCTTACAATTTTTATAGGACTTGTTGAGGATCTTCTCTCAAGAATAGTGCTGATTAATGAAAATTATATTCTTCAGGGAGTTTGTGGGGGTGTGTCCGCAGTATTTGAATTCTATCGCCTTCTGAAGTTCAGCAGATGGGTGAAGAGGGAATGCAACTTCTCAATAGTGCTGCAGCTTCGCTGCTCTAAATGATTCTGTTTATATAACCTAAAAAAATGTCTGCAAGAACCAGGACGGTAAGGCAGAAGGTAATGAGAGTGTTGTCTTTACCGAGTCTCAAATGTCACCATGCTGTAGCTTTCTTGTTAGCTTGTATTGTGTAGAATTGTAATGTAAGGTTTTCTATTTTGTATTTTACTCGAGCAGGAAGCAAAATTTTGAGGTTTTAAAGGTCCCAGACATGAGATAATATGATCTTGGGCATATAGAAGCTCAACTTCAAATGTATTCAAATTCCTTGTCAGGCTAATGAAATATCAGTTGTTTATTTTACTCAAGCCGAGGCAAGCTGTTTCTCTCCTGATTCACAAGCTGAATCAGGAGAATTTAATATTTACGGGGTATTTTATATCCGAGATACACTGTGTACGAAACCATAGCTACAAGTGCACCATGGACATGATGAAATCTTCATAGTTTTATCTATTTTTGGTGCTCCTCATCCTGAAAATATTACAATCTTGCATTTAACCACAGAGAGGTACTGTGATTGTGAACCATTGAGAGTTATTGTGCACCTATGAAGTCAAGTAATTGTAGTCGGGTATCTATGCTGAGTTTTTGTCTCTGCTTTAGTCGTTTGCAGACTTTCTAGCTTGAGTTGCTGGGTATTCCTCCAAACTATGCTGATGATTTGCTACATTTCCACCAACAAACGAAGGCAATTTTTTATCTGTCAAAAAAAAAATAAGGCAATTTATTGGAACACCGTAATGAACCAGGAGACACAGATACACTCTCCGTACTGCTGATGAGGTGCTTACTGAAATGGCTCTGTTGGATGATATTCAAATGTTAAAGGAGTGTTCTATTATCTTTCTAATGTTTCCTCAGTAATTATCTATCCAGTAATATTAGGATGGTAGCATTAGTTCTGCATGGTCCGGTAAGAGAGAACACGGTTGGATTTCGGCTCGATTTTTATAGAGTTTTAGCCCAATTGATATTAGTTTAGACTCTACTATTGTAAAAAAAAAATCCTATTAATTTTTAGTTTATGCATTGGGTGATTACTAATTAAAAAGGTTTTTCATTTAATATAATAAAAATTAATAATAATATTTTTTACAACACTCTAAATAATTTCAAATTTAATCTTCAAGAAATAAATTTTGCACCACGCTTAAAGGAATATTAATATTTGTTGCCACAATGTATTATTTTATTTACAAATATTTTTTTAAATTTATGCAAACTTTTTCAATATTAGATTTAAATTTTTAATATACTAAAAAACACCATAAACAAAAGTATATTCCCAATGTATTGGTGATCAATTAATAATTTTTAAATAAAACACTTTAAGGACTCTAATACATACAAATTTTAAAGCATTTTTTTCTAACACCTTAAACAATTTCAAATTTACAAATATATAAATCTAAAATTTTTAATTTGTAGAACACTTTAAAAAATCTTTACCTGTCAAATTAATAAAATATCCATAATATTTAAAAAAAATTCAAAAAATAATTTTACAAAACTTTAAAGAATCGGATTATTAAAGATTTTTAAAAAAAACTTTACACAACACTTAAAATAATCTTTATATCTGTTACATATTTTTACAACCAAAATAACTAAACAAAACATGTTTTTACATTTTTTTAAAGAAAATAATTGAAGTTGATTTTGGTTTGGGTTAAGGTTCATTAGGTTTAACTGGTTCCACTCATTAAGTAACCTATTATATTACCAAAAACGATTCTAATTATTGAATTTTTTGAAGTTGCACTTGTGGTTGATATCTGTTGTAAATATGATGACAAAAGTTGTCGACCGTATATTTACAAAATAAAATAAAATTGCGGACTTGGATATTTCAGAAAAGGGCCCCATTTAAAAATAACCATTTTAATAAAAAGTATATCTTTACAATATTATATAAAAATGAATTGGATAAAAAGTAAATATAAAAAGAAAAAAGAGTATTAAAATATAAATAAGATAAGAAATTTAAAACTAAACGTGGCACAGCCCATGGGCTATAAGCTTGTTGGATTCCGTCTCACTCGTTTATTTACAAAATTTAAAATAATTTATCAAAATATATTTTATAAATCTCCGTCCCCAATTTAAAGAATCGAGAGGGACGGAGGGAGCATACTGTAAAGCTTATTATTGAGGAAATGGCAAGTTGGGAAGGCGACGGTGTTTGCGTGGAACTGTGGGCTAGCGATGGGCATGCTATTGAGGTAGTCCCTGCGGTGGCTTCCCAATTGTCCGAGACTCGTTTACCAACTGCCTGGCATCACAGGAGATACGCTGGAAGCAGTTGTTGTTTGTTGCAAAGGTTTTCTTGAACCACCTGAGGACTGGCCTCTGTATAAGAATTATGTCGCTAGACTCCATCTTCGCACTCTCTTTAATGTCATTCAGGTCCTTTCTCTTTTTTTATCTTCTTTTTGTAATATAATCTGTAGAATATTCTTATATCGGAAATCGGAACAAATCGGTACCGTATAGCGATTTATGGGTAAATCGGGACAAAAATCGAAAAAATTGTAATATTTTAAATATATTTAATATATTAGCCTTTTATATATAATATAATAAATCATTTAAAAATAATTCATAGCGATATATCGGATTTCAAAAATCGAATCGGTCAAATATTTTTAAACGATAAATTATCGTATATTACTCTTAAAGTCCATCTGTTGTCTAATAACAACTTCCGTTTCCTATCAGGCGGCATACCACCTTCAGATTGAGAGATTGATGGATTTGTCATGTGAAGCATTGTTCGTAAAACTGGAGGGCAAACCAAGATAATGTTCAGATTCTCAATGATGCAGAAATTTTTAGGTACATTCTTTGGTTGGCCTGAAACTTGCATTTTTTTTCGTCTAGTTTTTGCACAATAACTCTTTCTAGAATTGTAAGGCTCACCCCCCATCCCATAACTTAACTAGAGCGGTTGATAAATTTGAGATGATTTAATCAACAACCCTGGCCTAGTTCTAGGAGCTATAGCAATAATTATATATTTTTCATGTTGCATATGTAATTGTAGTTGCTTTATGTTTATAATATGTTATATATGTTTGTAATATGTAGAAAAAAAAAATATATATATTTGAAATAATACTGTAATACATTAACAATCATGTAATTAATGTTTTGTTTTGTTTTTTAATACATTATGAAATAGTCTTGGCTATTTTTGTGTTGACAGCTTCTTCAGAAAGCGCAGCCAAGAAGTAACAAGAAATGAATCATTGTTTGTGTATAAGCAATGTCCTCCTCTTATGAAAACTCATCTGGACTTCGTGGACAGAAGGGTACACCTGTTTACTTATTATATGTTTGCAGTTCCGTATTTGTGTTGTTTTTGGGATCTAATGAAGAGTATTGTTTTTTTTGGATGTCTTAAATATTTTTTGATGCTAAATTCCAGAAAAACAATTTTCTCCGAATTGTTTCGATTATGATGACTGCTTGCATGGTGAACGGGGAGATGAAATGTGTCCTTGAGGAAATGCACGTTTACGTTTCTTGCGGTAAAAGAATGACCATATCTTTGTTCTTTCTTTTAGCTAATTAGTATCATTAAAATGAGGCATGCTGAAGATATATGACATACAGACCCCGGATTAGCTGATCATCTTGACCATGCTCATGTTGAGTGCCTTGTAAACATCGTGCGAAGTGATATTTTTAGCACTGACGTAAAGGTTTGATGTGTCATGCATTGTTTACGTACTAGATTCTTTTCTATTTCAGGATCCCGTTTGTGAAACAATTCTGTGTTCTTTAACAGGGTTTGGCCCTTAACATCCTCGCATATGTAATTTCTGAAGTATATGACGAAGTAAGACAAGCAATTCCACTTCTTTTGAAGCTTTCGGGAGTACAGGATATTCGTTTAAGGCTTCCGGTAATTGTTCACTATATTAGTTACTTTCTGAAATCGTAGTTAATCAATTTGAATGCATGTTTAACTAGGGATACCATTTTATATATGTAGGCTCTGGTTGCGCTATATAGTTTAGCTAATGCCTTCCCAGTTTATAGAGAGGATGTCATTGATGGCGATGCTTTGGAAGAGTTGCTTCTAATTGTTGATGATTTTCGGTCTGAAATTTTATTGAATGCAGCTAGGTTGTTGGATGTTGTTTGTCGTGGAAGCAATCTTGCTCCTCGCCAGGTTATATTTGCTGATCCATTTTTCTATATGTGTTTAACTAATAACAACCGCGTGCATTGGTAAATGATTGTAAAATTTTGGCAGATAGAGGTAGCTCATAATATATCACTGGTCCTCTTTGAAAAACTTTATGACCATCCTGATTATGAGACCCATATGGTGCATACATGTTCCGCCCTCCGATACCTTTATGACAACGGACCTCTGGAAATGGGAGAAAAGTTCTTGACAATGCTTATGGGATTGCTGCTCCGGTAGGTGGATTTAATCTATTTTCTGGTGGCTATGTATTTCCCGCAACTTGTAGTTAATAGCTTTCGTTTTTACTGGTATTTCAGTAGTAATTTCAGTAGTAATTGTGCTGCGGTTTCCTGGTCTGCACTTGGAGTGGTTGGAAATATTGTGAGACTGGGAAAGGATGACAAAATCAAGGTATGTTGAAAATTTTATGTATTACAGAATCAATGAATCCCACAACCTTTTGGGAACAAAAAGCTATATATAGAGCTTTAATTGTATAATATATATAAAGACACTCACTGGGATTTTACCTACTGCAGTGTATATATGATTATATATATATATTTATATATATTGGATAAAGATAGTCATAGTAGTTGTACGCACACTAGATCTCTGGGCTGTCATTTGTAATTTTTTCCCAATTTCACCTGCTACCTGGGCTGAAGCCCTTTAGTTCTTCTGTTTTCTTGTCTGGAAAACTATGTGATATGTTGAGATCTGTGATAGCTTATAATCTTCTCTTCAGCAATTTTGAGTGTTTGATATGCATTGATCTCTTATGGTGCTACTCGTGATACATTCTTGTTTACGAGTCTCCAGATTATGTCTAATATGCTATTCATTCTCCCAGTTTTTGATTTCTCGCTGCAAGCTTCTAAAATGCCTTGTGACAGTCATGATCACTCGTCAAGGGAAGGACTTTCATATGGAAGCTTGCCGGATAATTTCGAACATATCTGTTCGAAACAGAACATTGATAGAAGTTGGTCTCGAATTCTATGAATTTTATTGGAAATAATTAAGTTATCGTTTTTGCATGACTTCAATGTGTAAATGTAGGTTTTATTGTATTTAGTTAATTGCAGCTATCTAAGTTTGTAACTGGAACTTACAGGAGATGGATAAAGCCAACATGATAACGATTCTATGCAGCCTGCTCCAAAAGAGTGATTATGATGTAAAGTTGGAGGCTGCGTGGGCAATCTTTACTGGCATTTACGGTAATAGAAAGTTAAAGATTGACGTGTACCCCAAATGGAAGGATGATTTCGACGACATATGAAGGCTGGAATGTATTTTCGTAAAGTTGGCGTACATCCATGTTTATGTTGAAATTGATCTGCTTTTGTTTTCGTATGTCCATGTTATTGTGAATCTTTATTTTTCAGTGAATTTTTAATGTTGTTGACTTTGTTATCCGTTTTGTTTGATTGTTTGCTTTTCAGTATATGATGTTTATGATTTTCCTTGCATTATGAAATCATGAGTTGGGTTTTACAGTGCTTCTTGGTTTTACATGGATTATTGCAATCTCCTTAGAATTTGTGAAATTTCATTACTTCCAACGTCCTCTTGAATGTATTTTGAATGAATTTTAACGGAAGGCAGGGTTTTTCTTTATTCCATATATAAGACTTTTAAGAGCAAAAGATTATTGAACAAACAATATACTTCACTGTGCGAAAAACATACATTATTTTGGTCGGTAGGCAGCTAGCAGTGTTCGGGGAAAGAAGGAAAATCTTTTAAACAACTGTACATCAACAACATTGCACTTGAATTTTGGATTCTTAAACACAAAAAAATCAACTAATACTCACCCCAATATTATCAGTCGACTTCACAAATCATTTCAAAATTCAAATGAACAATTAACCCAACTTATATATGCAATGTTTCTTCCTTGACTTAATCTTCTGAACCTGTTTGGGGCCAACAGGGAATGCTTGTGACAATGTATGCAGCAAACAATGTGGCGCCAATGGACTGCCAGGGGCGTAGTCAGTACGTGAGAATGAGACACCGATGCTTACTTAATGTTTGCACCCGCTCGAATATAACACATACAATAATCTGTGCGCGCGCACACACAGGGAGGGATGGAGAGTATGATGTCACTGTATACGCATTAGGAGATAACAATGGCCAGTTATTGTACGCTTAAGTTCTGAAGCTATCTCTGTAGGTCTCAGCTTATTTTGTAGATTCTATCAGAGAGTTTTTAAACTTATCTACGGTTATGTGGCGTTCATGTTATTAAAAATTTAATGTGTATTTTTCCCATGTGTGGAATTCTTGTGTCACATCTAATCCCTTCGAAATAAAACTTTGATATATTTTTGTTGTTAACTGAAAGTTATATTATATTAAGATTTGTTGGGAATGTTGCTGAATTCTATGTATATCAGAGGTGAGTGTTGTTATGCCCAAATTTGGACATAGGTTCTAAGCAAATCCACTTTGAATCCTAGTGAAGATGGGCATAATAGGCCGAGCTGAAATGAGCTGGGGCTTCAATTCATTTCACTAATATGGAATGCTCATATTGAGCCTAATAAAGACATTGAAGATGAACGAAAATCTAACAACGAATACTAGCTAGAGGTTGGGTCATCGTGCTAGCCGGATCTCGACATCGTTCTAGCCGGATCCCGGCCTCGTTCTAGAAGGATCTCGGCCTCGTTCTAGCCGGATCCCGGCCTCGTGCTAGCCGGATCTCGGGCTCACACGCGCTAGCCGGATCCCGGCCTCGTGCTAGATGGATCTCGGGCTCGCACGCGCTAGCCGGATCTCGACCTCGTTTTAACCGGATCTCGGTCTCGCTGTGCTAGCCGGATCCCGGCCTCATTCTAGCCAGATCTCAGCCTCGTGTTAGTCGGATCTCGGGCTCCCATGCGCTAGTCGGATCTCGGCCACGCTGTGCTAGCCAGATCTCATCCTCGTTCTAACCGGATCTCGATCTCGCTGTGATAGCCAGATCTCAACATCGTTCAAACCGGATCTCGGCCTCGCTGTGCTAGCCGGATCTCGGCCTCGTGCTAGCCGGATCTCGTCCTCGTTCTAGCCAGATCTCAGGCTCGCACGTGCTAGCCGGATCTCAGCCTCGTTCTAGCCAGATCTCGAGCTCGCACGCGCTAGTCGGATCTCGAGCTCGCACCTTGCATAGCTGTGAGGGACATTGAACTCGCATCCTTGTGAGAGCTCACACCACTTGGGTATGGAAAGGTAAAATTTAACTTTTAAGTATTTTTATTTTGACTTGTACGGTGCGAGCCTGGCCAGCTCGCACCATGGGTGAATCCCAAATATAGAAATTCCTTTTATGGAATGGATGTTTCTTGGTTGACACGGGACATTCCTATAATTACGGGAAGAAATGTGGAGATGCCGCGAGATTATAGGACAACGTGTGTGACCGGACGTGACGTGGACGGATAATCCTAACTATTAATGGGATTTGGGCTGAGTGGGCTAGAGAAAACCCTAGCCCTATTTGATGACTTGTTCCCCAAGAACTATGTGTGGCTTGATCCCTATATATAAAGGGGTACGTAGGCACCTTGTATGATACGACAATTGCCACTCGGCAAGAGTAAGAGAAAGAACCCATTCTCTATTCAATTACCGAGGAGTCATCATACGAGCTCAGCCACCACCCACCACCCACAACAACCTTCCTCCACCACAAAACATCACCCCCGATCTTTATTAATAATAATATAAAATTTTTACACAAAAATATAAAATTTAATTTCATGCCCGACCCCATGTAAAAAGAGAAAGAGTATTTGGCCCAGTGTTGTTTACCAATTTCCTAACATTACAAGAGATAAGGTGGAAGCAGTTACATTTGCTTTTGGGTTATCATAAAAAAGTTGACTTATGGTTTAAAACGAGTAAGTGTTATATAAGTAATAAATTGATGAATTCTTATAAATTATACGAGTGTTGGGATAAATTTACTTATAAGTTAGTGAAAAATTTGCTAAATTAAATTTAAAAAAATAATTTTTAAATACAATGATTTCAACACTTGTATTTTAAATTAAAAAAATATTTAAAAACACAAATGTAAAAATATAAAATATTAGAAAAATAAAGAAATCAAAGAATAAGTTGATAATTAAGTAAAATGTTGTTGACATCAAGGGTATTGTATTTTTTTTGCTTGGGTATCATTTATCTACCTCTGCTTGGCTCGCAAACAAAAGAAATGTACTAGTCTTGATTTTGCAATATCAACCGGTCGATTAATGCATGTGAACCGGTTGATTAACTAAACTGATGCAAATCCAGTGTAGTTAATCCAGGTTGATTTCTTTGATATTCAACCGGTTGATTAATGTACATTTCTTTTGGTATTTTGAAATGTCAACCGGTTGATTGACATTTCTTTAGTATTAGCATGTCATTTATTTACATGTCATGATCTTTGAATGGAGTTCCCGGTCGATTTGACTACCTCCGGTTTTCACACTTTACTAAACGAAAAGATTCTGAGAGTTGCAATAGGTATGGGAACGATGAGTAGACCGAGTACTGCATTTATCTAGGTGGGGCTAACGACACCGGCAGTTTTAAAGATAGGATTACGAGGCATGACACACAACTTCCACTCCGCCCCATTGGCTGTAGTTTTGTTTTAGCTTGTATATGTGATAAATTAACAAGAATAAAGAAATTTTATGCACAAAACAGGGAAAGAGAATGAACTAAAACAGATCAGATTTTTATTATTCCAGCACTACAAGCAAGTTTTTCTACTGGAGAGTACGGCTCCGTTTGGTATTGCTGTTGCAGACAGCAACAACAACTTTTTTCTGAAAAACAGCTAAAAAAATGTTTGGTAAAATTTAAAAGCTGCTTTTTTGAAAAGCGTTTTTGGCTGAAAAGCTGCTTTTAGAGAAAGCAGGTCCCCCATGCTTTTGAAAAAAGCTGCTTTTCAGCTTTTGCGGGAAGCAGCTACTGATTTCAACGTCAAAACTCACCAAAATCATTAATTTTTTATATTATACACCAAAACATGCATATATCAAAAATATTATCAAACAGTTATCTGATTTTCACAATAGCACTTATTTTAACAGCACTTTTTTCAACAGCACAACAATTTTTAACAACAATCTCAAACAGAGCCTACATTCAATAGGAAGCTTACACACACATGGACCAGCCACACAACTAAACACAACATAATAATTCGTAGATCTCTACTAAAAAAAAAGGCAAAGAACACCATAAATGAAAATTCTTTCCCCTTATGAAATTTTATTTGTCAATTCTTTCCCTTTATGAAACTTTATTTGTCTTTTAGTCCTTAAATGTTTAACTAGTCATATTTCTTTTATCAGGAGGATAAAAAATATCGACGTGATGATTGGAATGTAGATGAACACGGATTTTCAGGAGAGGTTGAACTAGACACAGCCGTAAGCATTTAAACTCAATGATTCAATGTTTCTTAGAACTACTTTTTTAACTAGTTTTTTTGAACTCAATCACTCAAGGTAGAATCATTTTGTACAGCTTGTGTCATCTATGCACTCATTGGCTTTCCTTATTTGTGCACAGGTTGCTGAATCTTTTTGTGAAATCCTCAAACGTGAGTTGAATACTGAGTATAAGTGTTACAAAATCTACATCATGGATTCTTTGTATCCTCTCCATTCCACACACCGATTGCATGTTTATCTGTTGGTACATGAATTTGTTCTCTTACTTTTGTCTATTAGTTTCCTGTTTTTTTTTACCAGAAAAAGGCTTTTTTTGGTATTTGTTCTCTTAGTTTTGTTATTTGTTTCCTGTTTTGGTAATTGCTACATTTGCAATATTGTCACGAGATTAATAAGTCCATTTGGGAAATTTGTTTCGTGACAAATAATCCCAAGCAAGAGAATGGTTCTGATTGTGGAGTTTTCATGCTTAAGAGTATGGAGTCTTGGTTGAAAGGAATTAGATTACCTTTCTCAAAGGCAAGGACATTTTAGTTATTTGCATGTGTATAGTTTAATCTTCATTACTTAGATTTACTTTGAGAAAGGTAATCTAAGTAATACTAAGGATGTGACAGTCTACATGTCATAATACTATTTACAACATTGTTTAGAAGAACTGCTAAATGCTATTGAAACTGGCCTAGCAAAAAAAAAAAAAAAAAAATTAATATAAAATGTTTATTAAAACATTTTGAATATAAAATAGAATATAGAATAGAATCATAATTTTTAAATTTTTCTTGTGAAATGAAAAAAAAATACATTTTTAATTATTTGGTCAAAACCAATGTTTTTAAAAGTTTGGTGTTTAATCATGATTAATCGTTGATTAACTACTGTTCGGATGGATTTCATCTTGATTAATTGTTAATCGGGTTGACACTTTATTTTTTTTTAAAAATTGAATTAATCGGTCAATATGGGACTTAAATGCTTCAAAAACGACTCTCTTATATACACGGACAGAGGAAGTAACTTCTTTCTCTGTATCTTCACTCTCTGTCTTCTCGATCGGATCGATTTATTCCTAACTTTCCTCTTCGTCACCTCCCTTCTCGACATAGTAAAAGACCGGTGATGGGTTTTAAATGGAGAAGTCACCTAATAAAAGTCCGTTGCTGAAAAAAGCGAAGCAGTCAAATAATGTAATGCCATAAATGTATTTTAATTTAACTTTGTAATGCCATAAATGTATTTTAATTTAACTTGGATGATAGTATCAAAATTTTAAAATTATATTAAAGTGTAAAACAAGAAAAATTATGTTTTACTGATTCTGTTGAGAAAAATACCGTCTTTGGCCGTAAAGAACCATTTTTTATACAAAAACTGGGTTTCCTAGCATTTTCGGGCGCTCAAATTACGTGGTTCCGGATTTTTTTCTTCCGATTTTTTTATGACGTCCTAAAATAGATGAACAAAATGACCGTACGGAACATAAAACGTGAAAAATACATTTCGAAAAATATGTTTTTTCGACGCCCGAAAATGGGAAAAAATTACTTTTTTGACAAAAACTGGTTTTCCTGACATTTTCGAGCGCTCAAATAACGTGGTTCCGGACATTTTTTTCCGATTTTTTCATCACGTCCTAAAATAGGTGGACAAAATTATCGTACGGAACAAAAAACGTGAAAAAAACATTTCGGAAAATATGTTTTTTCGATGCCCAAAAATAGGGAAAAACCCACTTTTTTTTGACAAAAACTGGTTTTCCTAGCATTTTCGGGCGCTCCAATAACGTGGTTCAAATAACGTGGTTCTGAAACTTTTTCATTCAATTTTTTCATCACGTCCTAAAATAGGTGGACAAAATGATCGTACGAAATATAAAACTTGAAAAAAACATTTCGGGAAATATGTTTTTTTGATGCCCAAAAATGGGGAAAAACAACTTTTTCGACAAAAACTATTTTTCTTGGCATTTTCGGGCGCTCAAATAACGTGGTTCCAGTTCTAGAAAACAACTGGGGATTTAAATCTGGAATTTTTTTTTGTCACTTTCTTGTTCAAGTCATACAAAAAGTCAAGAAGAAATATGACATTCAGACCAAGAAGGTTAACACATTGATCAGGCCCGATGGAACAAAGAAAGCCTATGTTAGGTTGACTCCTGACTATGATGCATTGGATGTTGCAAACAAGATTGGTATCATCTAAGCGATTTATTGCAATCAGAAACAGTTGTATGGTATTTTGCTAGATTTATATTTCGTTCTTGAGTAAGTGATGAGAGATCATTTCCCGTATGTATCTCAAAGATTTCTCCTTTTCCTTAATTAACTGTTGAACCATGCTTGGAAGATTATTCTCTTATTTTTATTAGAGAAGCCTCATACAACGCACGCCAAATAGATAAAGATCTACCCGGCTAGAGTGGATGTTGCTAAGAAGTCTGATGCAAAGTATCAGGCACTGAAAACAACCAAGGCTGTGAAATCTGGCACAACTACATTTAAGAACCAATAACGAACATTATACAGCTACATCTGCATACCTCCTGACTAGGCACATGCACAATTCAAACCCATGCCAAAGTCTATACAAACTGATCCAAACACAACATATTAGACACACAGAGAACCAACAAGATCAAGAAATTAACAAGAAAATGTAGCAATGAAGCATAAAAGTTTTGACTACGTACCAAGCTGATCTATTAGTCTTAAGCTTGCCACAAGTCTTGGTACACCCACACCAGTGTCTAATTTGCGTTGTAAGATTGCAATAACTTTAAGATCATATAATTAATTAACTGACAAGTTCATCTAAATTTATAACTCCATTTTCCTTGCATAGATAATAAGCACGCACTACTTGTCTAATATCTTACAAGACTAAGAAATGTATTCAAAGTGCCATTCTTGGACTTTTATATCCACTACTTGTCACTATTGTTTTCTCTTCTTTTTTTTTCTTGCGTCCACTTTGGTCATTTCAGAAAGAAGAGTGTTTGGTTGCTTCCGATTTCGGCCGGGATATCGCTTGATACCCCCCTTCTCAGGATCTGCAGAATCCTCTTCTATTAATGGAGTAACCACTGTGGGAGGTACATCATCAGTAACAACCTTCTCAGTAGCAACCTTATCAGTAACAACCTTCTCATGATCTGCATCTCCACCACCAGTGGCGTCTTTTGTTTCCACCAGGCCCTCCATCTCCACTTCAAGCTCCACATCTGAAGCTACAACCTTCTTGATAATTTTTGAACTTGAACTCAGGTTAAGAATATCACTTGTCATTGGCTCTGTGTAAGCGGCATCTTTCGTTGAAAGAGCCTCAAGTAACCCCCAGTCGCTTGTATCATCCATTCCCTGTTGATATTACAAGGAACAAACAGAACAAACAGAAAATAGATTAATAGTTTCTAGAGGCAATAGTTTGCTACTTATATAATATGATATTTACCACATATTTCATTTTTAATTCATCAACGAGATTAATATCATTGAATTCCGAGAGGTAATCACCCTCGAGTGATCCCTCTAGTGTTTTTCTTGCTTTCTCAATTACACGTGCAAGAATGAGACCTGCATAGTTTAAAAAATAAAAATTTAGTCAAGTACAGATATTATACACACATGGGGCTTTAATTGCATAAACTCACCCTCGCAAGCTTTTTGAAAAAGTGGCCCTCCGAGGTCATGTTCGGGGAAGCCATCGTGTCCAGAACAAATGTCACAATTTTTGATCTACAAAACATATAAAAAAACCTTAAAGATCACATTTATTGATGAGTTATATGCATTCCGCATTCCTTTGGTTTGGCTTAAAATCACTTTACATACAGTTCTTTTCGAATAGACACATTGCATCCCCTACATTTAAATCCTGCCATAACAAGCAACCCCTACCATCATTCCGTTAATTTAACACGTTAAACTTAACAGATGCAGGGATAACTCCACAACTAAGCCATTTACGATTGTTGTTTCTGTTTGTTAATATACACCTATTCTATGCATGTTAAGTCATTAATACAACATTAGACAATGCAAGTGACTCTTTATAAAATGTAAAACAAAGAATTATTTAAAATGATACTAAAGTAAAACAAAGATTATTCAAAATTATCTTTTTATAAACCAACTTTAAAATTAGCAAATACAAGGTTTAGTGAATTTAGAGAATTCCAAATGGACTGTCATTCATATGTATGCAAACAGTAAATAGATCTATTTGTGTTGCGTAGAGAAACATAAAGTGTATATATAATGATTGAAGGGAAGGCAGGCAAGAATGGTTATATAATAAAATCTTGCAAGCTACGACCACCTTTATAAACAAGCAAGGCAGTATCACAGATATAGAAGAAATACAAAAATAAAGGTGGTTCCCATTACTCCGGCGGGTATATTATTACCAACAAAACACTGCATACAAACAAAAGCTAAACTCCCCAGCATTACAGATCCTAACACCCTTCCATTTTCTCTACATATATGTATGTATGTGAACGTATATAGAGAGAAAGGTGGGAAAAGAAAGCTAGAGGGAGAGAAAAGTGATCAAGTTACTTACCTCTTTGGAGCTCAACTTATCGAGCTCCAATTTCCACATTTCTTTATTCTTTCTAATTAGCGGATATTTATCAGCCGGAACAGCAGTCATCTTAAGTTTGTTTTCGTCAGGAATCAAGCTCGGCATTTTATCATATATCAATGCCTAACACAGTTAGGACACCTATGTTAAACACAGTTAAACACAATAAATAAAAAAACATTGAAGGTTGTAATACGCACAAAAAGGTATACCTGAAAAGCGCTACTGCACGCAGCGAATGTCCGTGTGTTCTTCTCAATAGCAACATATATTAGGTCAAGTATCGCTTGGGCCCAATTAATTGATTCGAAGGTGGGCCCGTCCTCGCAGTACTTGTAGCTACTGCTGCGAATGTATTTACTTTCACTTGATGGCAAAAAGATTTGCTCTACAACATACAGACGAACTAGTTGTCTGTATTGATCTCTTCGTTCGTCTGTATCCACCGGCATTTGGTTCAAGATCTGGATCAGAGAATTAGCACTCAGATCCCTCTTAATCCTCTTTCGGATCTTATCCATGTCCTCTCGATCTCTCCTTACTTTCTTGTAATGTTTAGTCACAAACAGTTTTTTCAAATCATCAACAAAATCTGGAAGTCGGGGTCGCTCTTTCTTCTTCTCGAATTCTTGGATTCCCTTACCAGTATCGTTGATTGATAATAAATACGCCACCCTGTGTCCACAGAATCGGATCTCTATTCTCTTGTTCACCTTAAATACCCCTCTTTCTTTATCAAATCTTTCAGAAAACAGTTGAATGAGAGCAGCGGCGCAGCCACTGCCCTCTTTTGCTCCCAACAGCTGATAAATTTGTGAACCTCTAAGCAAATCTCTTTTACGAGCAACTGCATTATCGAGTGCATTATCGAGTGCAGCATCATCATCATCATGCGTCTCAGCGGTCTCATTAGGACCATCCTGCACAGCGGTCTCATTAGGAACATCAGCACCAACTTTCTCAAATATCTTCTTGACACTTAGCAGTTGTCCTGCTAAGGTCAAGCTCACGTTCTGTAGTGCATTAGATGGCTCCAGTGTTTCCACATTTCGTTCACATTCTGTAGTGCATTAGAAGACTACACTGCCACTTCTTTGTCTTGCTCAATCACATTAGGCTTGTCCATGTCCCTGTCATCACAGCTTAGCAAGTAAGTGAAATTTTATCAATACTTGTGCCATAATCATAGTTCCTCTCATAATCACCTAATGTCTCATCCAACATAAAATCGAATTCCCCCAATATTCATCAGAACTTGTTTTCTTTCTTTCAAAGCAATCATTATGTAAACTACCAGCACCTACACTCTACCATATTTGTTCCCGTTTTTGGTATATACAGTTAGCAAGTCCCCCTACGCAAATTCTCATATACACCACCTTCATGTTATCTAATTTGACCAAATTTCAAGCAATTATTAGTTAACTCACAATAGTCAAAAAGACCTTAGTTGCAACTTGCAATAAAATTCCATTCAAAATGAACCAGAGCAGTAGGCATTTTTCCTAAAGTTTTAGATGCAACAAACTTTGAACCAGCCAACACTTAAAAACTCATAAAACAACTCCAGGCATGAACTTTTTTTTTTTTGCTAAATAATAAATTTTATAACACAAAGGCAAGAGGCAAAACTAGGGCAAACCCCGCGAAAATAAAGGGACCCCATAACTACAGAAAGCTAAGAAGCTAACTACAAATTATAGATAAACCTAGAGCTTTAGTACATCAGTGGCAACACTAATTAATAAATATCAAGTACAAGACTCGGGTCTTTAGCTGTTGCCCTCTGAAATAGCCGACTAGAAAAGACTCTATCTCGCACCATGCTCTTGATTTCGCATAAGACAGTAAAAACATCATGCCTACTCCAGGCATGAACTTGGTTACACTTAAAGTAAGCACGGATATAGCACAAACCCCAACACCGCGATTCTAACAAACCATATATTCATACGAAAATAATAATAAATTTAACCACATAATTGCAAGCTCTCCTTTAAACTCTTACTACTGTATACAAATGATCAACTAATTTCCCCCTCCTATTAATGGGATAATTTCCGCCATCTACTCGAGAATCAAGCTATCGAATAAATACAATATCATTCTCATCTATCTTATAAAGGCACCCTAATAATGTCAGAAACTTATGAGTCCAGTTCATTCATTCCAATCCTCTTATCTACTTATCATAAACTTGTCGAAAATTGAATATTTAATGATGAGGCCTAAGCTCTAATGCTACTTCAATTACACACATCCTAATTCAAAAAAACCTCAACAATTAAGCTCAAAATTGCAATCACAATCAAATCAATAGAATAAACAACAGCAAAACATAACATAAATAATGCGTGTAATGAAGAGAAGAGAAGCTTACTCGCCAGGAGAATTGTTGTGTAAGCGTGTGCGATCTGAGTTGTGTTGTACTCAAATTACACAGACTCTTAGAGGATTTATGAGACGACTCTTCTTGTACCAAGAACTCAAATTACACAAACTGCTTCTTGTATTTGTATCTTAATAACTGCCTATTAAAATACTCCCTAATTAAAATACTCCCTAATAACTGCTTCTTGTATTTGTATTTGTCAATTTTAACAATCACATACTGAATTACATATCACAAATTAAGATTAAAAAGTCCGTAATAAAAACAGGGGAGACGGAAGAGAGGGAGGGAGAACAGGGGTACAACTGGGGCTACCCCGTTCATACCCAGATAAAAGCCCGATTTTTCAAAGCCCGGATAAAAGCCCGGTTTTTTCAAAGCCCGGATAAAAGCCCGATTTTTATATATTTATTATGTATATATTTAAGTTTGTATTATTAAGTATTAATTGATCATATATGATGCACGTATGTTTACCAAAAATATAGTTAGCATGCTGTGTTTTTTAAAATTCATAACCTAACACAAAACCACACGATATGAACAAAAAACCTACCGTAAGACAATTTGCTTTTTACAGGTTGGGTTAAAAAATTAGAAACCGAATTTTTTGGGTTGGTTTGCTGGAATATCTTAAACCCGGACAATCCGACTCGTATGCATCCCTACCAGTAAGGAATGTAACATTTAATTATAAATCGAAATAATAAGTTTATAAGATAGTATAATTTTTTATTGTCTTAATTTTTATTATTATATTTTTATTACTAACATGACACGGAACGACACGAAAAGCACCCCTTATATTTATATTTTGGAGGAGACCCATTTCCTTTTGGCTTTTTGCTGACACCCCAATTTGTATAGCACCTCTTAATTTGGAAAGGACACCCAAATATTTACGGAACCCCCCTGTTTTTCTAGAGCACCACAATCTTTATTTTGAACCCCTGTTCTCCCTCCCTCTCTTCCGTATCCCTCTCTCCGTCTCCCCTGTTTTTATTACGGACTTTTTAATCTTAATTTGTGATATGTAATTCAGTATGTGATTGTTAAAATTCACAAATACAAATACAAGAAGCAGTTACGGAGTATTTTAATTAGGGAGTATTTTAATAGGTAGTTATTAAGATACAAATACAAGAAGCAGTTTGTGTAATTTGAGTTCTTGGTACAAGAATAGTCGTCTCATAAATCCTCTAAGAGTCTGTGTAATTTGAGTACAACACAACTCAGATCGCACACGCTTACACAACAATTCTCCTGGCGAGTAAGCTTCTCTTCTCTTCATTACACGCATTATTTATGTTATGTTTTGCTGTTGTTTATTCTATTGATTTGATTGTGATTGCAATTTTGAGCTTAATTGTTGAGGTTTTTTTGAATTAGGATGTGTGTAATTGAAGTAGCATTAGAGCTTAGGCCTCATCATTAAATATTCAATTTTCGACAAGTTTATGATAAGTAGATAAGAGGATTGGAATGAATGAACTGGACTCATAAGTTTCTGACATTATTAGGGTGCCTTTATAAGATAGATGAGAATGATATTGTATTTATTCGATAGCTTGATTCTCGAGTAGATGGCGGAAATTATCCCATTAATAGGAGGGGGAAATTAGTTGATCATTTGTATACAGTAGTAAGAGTTTAAAGGAGAGCTTGCAATTATGTGGTTAAATTTATTATTATTTTCGTATGAATATATGGTTTGTTAAAATCGTGGTGTTGGGGTTTGTGCTATATCCGTGCTTACTTTAAGTGTAACCAAGTTCATGCCTGGAGTAGGCATGATGTTTTTACTGTCTTATGCGAAATCAAGAGCATGGTGCGAGATAGAGTCTTTTCTAGTCGGCTATTTCAGAGGGCAACAGCTAAAGACCCGAGTCTTGTACTTGATATTTATTAATTAGTGTTGCCACTGATGTACTAAAGCTCTAGGTTTATCTATAATTTGTAGTTAGCTTCTTAGCTTTCTGTAGTTATGGGGTCCCTTTATTTTCGCGGGGTTTGCCCCTAGTTTTGTCTCTTGCCTTTGTGTTATAAAATTTATTATTTAGCAAAAAAAAAAAAAGTTCATGCCTGTAGTTTTATGAGTTTTTAAGTGTTGGATGGTTCAAAGTTTGTTGCATCTAAAACTTTAGGAAAAATGCCTACTGCTCTGGTTCATTTTAAATGGAATTTTATTGCAAGTTGCAACTAAGGTCTTTTTGACTATTGTGAGTTAACTAATAATTGCTTGAAATTTGGTCAAATTAGATAACATGAAGGTGGTGTATATGAGAATTTGCGTAGGGGGACTTGCTAACTGTATATACCAAAAACGGGAACAAATATGGTAGAGTGTAGGTGCTGGTAGTTTACATAATGATTGCTTTGAAAGAAAGGAAAACAAGTTCTGATGAATATTGAGGGAATTCGATTTTATGTTGGATGAGACATTAGGTGATTATGAGAGGAACTATGATTATGGCACAAGTATTGATAACATTTCACTTACTTGCTAAGCTGTGATGACAGGGACATGGACAAGCCTAATGTGATTGAGCAAGACAAAGAAGTGGCAGTGCAGTCTTCTAATGCACTACAGAATGTGAACGAACGAAATGTGGAAACACTGGAGCCATCTAATGCACTACAGAACGTGAGCTTGACCTTAGCAGGACAACTGCTAAGTGTCAAGAAGATATTTGAGAAAGTTGGTGCTGATGTTCCTAATGAGACCGCTGTGCAGGATGGTCCTAATGAGACCGCTGAGACGCATGATGATGATGATGCTGCACTCGATAATGCACTCGATAATGCAGTTGCTCGTAAAAGAGATTTGCTTAGAGGTTCACAAATTTATCAGCTGTTGGGAGCAAAAGAGGGCAGTGGCTGCGCCGCTGCTCTCATTCAACTGTTTTCTGAAAGATTTGATAAAGAAATAGGGGTATTTAAGGTGAACGAGAGAATAGAGATCCGATTCTATGCACACAGGGTGGCGTATTTATTATCAATCAACGATACTGGTAAGGGAATCCAAGAATTCGAGAAGAAGAAAGAGCGACCCCGACTTCCAGATTTTGTTGATGATTTGAAAAAACTGTTTGTGACTAAACATTACAAGAAAGAAAGGAGAGATCGAGAGGACATGGATAAGATCCGAAAGAGGATTAAGAGGGATCTGAGTGCTAATTCTCTGATCCAGATCTTGAACCAAATGCCGGTGGATACAGACGAACGAAGAGATCAATACAGACAACTAGTTCGTCTGTATGTCGTAGAGCAAATCTTTTTGCCATCAAGTGAAAGTAAATACATTCGCAGCAGTAGCTACAAGTACTGCGAGGACGGGCCCACCTTCGAATCAATTAATTGGGCCCAAGCGATACTTGACCTAATATATGTTGCTATTGAGAAGAACACACGGACATTCGCTGCGTGCAGTAGCGCTTTTCAGGTATACCTTTTTGTGCGTATTACAACCTTCAATGTTTTTTTATTTATTGTGTTTAACTGTGTTTAACATAGCTGTCCTAACTGTGTTAGGCATTGATATATGATAAAATGCCGAGCTTGATTCCTGACGAAAACAAACTCAAGATGACTGCTGTTCCGGCTGATAAATATCCGCTAATTAGAAAGAATAAAGAAATGTGGAAATTGGAGCTCGATAAGTTGAGCTCCAAAGAGGTAAGTAACTTGATCACTTTTCTCTCCCTCTAGCTTTCTTTTCCCACCTTTCTCTCTATATACGTTCACATTCACATACATACATATATGTAGAGAAAATGGAAGGGTGTTAGGATCTGTAATGCTGGGGAGTTTAGCTTTTGTTTGTATGCAGTGTTTTGTTGGTAATAATATACCCGCCGGAGTAATGAGAACCACCTTTATTTTTGTATTTCTTCTATATCTGTGATACTGCCTTGCTTGTTTATAAAGGTGGTCGTAGCTTGCAAGATTTTATTATATAACCATTCTTGCCTGCCTTCCCTTCAATCATTATATATACACACTTTATGTTTCTCTACGCAACACAAATAGATCTATTTACTGTTTGCATACATATGAATGACAGTCCATTTGGAATTCTCTAAATTCACTAAACCTTGTATTTGCTAATTTTAAAGTTGGTTTATAAAAAGATAATTTTGAATAATCTTTGTTTTACTTTAGTATCATTTTAAATAATTCTTTGTTTTACATTTTGTAAAGAGTCACTTGCATTGTCTAATGTTGTATTAATGACTTAACATGCATAGAATAGGTGTATATTAACAAACAGAAACAACAATCGTAAATGGCTTAGGTCTGGAGTTATCCCTGCATCTGTTAAGTTTAACGTGTTAAATTAACGGAATGATGGTAGGGGTTGCTTGTTATGGCAGGATTTAAATGTAGGGGATGCAATGTGTCTATTCGAAAAGAACTGTATGTAAAGTGAATGCGGAATGCATATAACTCATCAATAAATGTGATCCAAAGGAATGCGGAATGCATATAACTCATCAATAAATGTGATCTTTAAGGTTTTTTTATATGTTGTGTAGATCAAAAATTGTGACATTTGTTCTGGACACGATGGCCTTCCCGAACATGGCCTCGGAGGGCCACTTTTTCAAAAAGCTTGCGAGGGTGAGTTTATGCAATTAAAAAGGAAACCAGTGAATTTATGTTTTCCAAAGTGAAATTGAGCCCACTTGTAAGACTCGAATCCCACCACCAACAATTTAATTAATTGTCACTACTAATAAAGTTTAGAATTCAAATTTCACCAACAACATATTTAAATTAAAATTCTAATTAATTCGTTTACAATCAATTTCAATTATAATCCATTATTTAAAAAAATAACATAACAGTCCCGTGCATCGCTAGTATTCTATTAAATCCTAACATGCGTGTATTTTGGGTACGTGCCAAAATAAAAATAGTCTATTTAGATTCTAAATAATAATAATAATAATATCCATTGACAAACTTTGTACAACGAAAACTAAGGATCTACCCTAAAATCACTTAATTCGAATCTAAATCACAAAAATTTTAATATACATACATACATACATATATATATATATATATAAGTCCAACAAGGGTTTTGTTTTATTGCAAGACCATAACCGACTAATTATATATCTATTACTAATCACTATCATTCCTCCCCAATTTAACCGATAATTACCCACTAATTCTTACAAGTTCAGAAATCAACAATATTGTACCTTCCATAAAAATAAATTGGTTACAGGTACCTACTCAACCAATTAAGATTTAACTAAAACTTCAAGCAAAATTTAGACTGAGCTCTAAAAGCTGTATAAAAAATAGTATTGGTACTTGTTTGAACTCGACTTAGTAAGTTGAAAACAGCGAGCTCCATGTATTTGCAGATAATTAAGTAAATTTTAGAAATTCTAATAAGCATCAAACAATATCTTATAAAATTATTATTACATACAATAGACACAGACTATAAACAGAAAGTCGAAATCTGACTGACTATCAAATATAGTACCATTGAAGAATACTCGAAATATAAGTCTACCCTGAATTAACGAGACCATAAAAAGAAATTAAATAGAAATGAGGAATTAACAATATTGTACCTTCGGAATGAGGAATTGGGGCAGAAATGGGAGAAAATGGGAGAAAGAGGGTTGCACTCGATCCATTTCTGCCTTAGTTTCAGCATTTCTTCGATCTGTCACAGACATCCTTATAACTCCTACTAGAATTGAAACCCCCAAATTCTCCGAACCCTAATTTTTCTTCCCCCTTTCTCTTTTTCTCTCTCCCCGCTATTCTCTTCCTGCCACTGCGTGGTTGTGTTTTGTGTTGTTATTGGGCTTGGCCCAATACACTAATGTTACTACTAATAATTCTTCTCGGGCCCAATACAATTACATTACTACTAATTATAATCCACTTCTAATTTAAACCCGAAATAAAACAATTACGACTCATTTAAATAGATAAATGTTTTTAGAAAATTTTAAAAATCCTCCAATAAACAATTAAATATTTCTAAAAATTTAAAATCTCAATATCTGTAAATTTTATAAATTTTCAAATAAGTAAATAAATATTTGTAATTCGAATTTTGAAATCCTCAAATTATTCAGTAATTTAAAAATAAAATTTTTAAACTAGTTTTAATTAACTAGTTTAATGCCCGTGCTACGCACACGGTATTTTTAAATTTTATTTAATAATAATATATATAACTAAAATAAGCTTCAGTTGTGACTTAAAAAATGTTAATAGTGTTAAGAAACTATTTTTTATATAAATAAAATAAGCTTCAGTTGTGTATATAATGAGTTGGGGAGGATATTGATGGAAGATTATAAAAAACTAGCCTAAAAACCCGTGCGAAGCACGGGCCTGCTTATTTATTGAAATAATTTTTCGCACGAAAATGTATATATATCGAAACAATTTTGTAATTAAAATTAATTTTGAATTTATCTTATATTTGTATAAATTTTTTTTAATTTTTTTTAATATTTAATAAGATTTCACAAAATTTGGAAAAAAAATCTATAAAATAAAGATCAAATTATTATTTTCATTTGACAAAATATTAATTTAGTTTTAAATGTCGTGAAATGCATTTTATCAAATTCAACAATTAAATATAATCTAAATGATTATTTTAGTATAGTTGTTCATATATGATATGGATGTATCTAAACTAATGTGTTTTTAACGAAATGACAATATACTTGTAAATAAAATATAAAGTTGGTCAGGTACGTAAGACTACACACCGTGATCACATCTTAAAATCTTTTAGTCTAAAGTCCGTATATAACATTAGTGTATGTAAATTAATATGATAACGTAACTGTGCCAAACCCAAGGCTTTGGGACTTGTTCATAGTGAGTATTATTGATATTAAGAACAAATAGAAACAATGTAAAATTTGAAACACGGTCGAACTATTGTTCTTGTTGCAATTATAATCAGGTTTACCGGAGTTTTCTATGTTGGAGAAAGTATAGTTTGTAAATAGGTATTTTGCCTTAGTAGTTGTTGTTTGTTTTTCAGCGATCAATTGATTTGGTTTTTTTTATTTTTTTGCAGTCTAGAATATAAATCGTTAAATGCACACAATGTTGTTGTAATATAATCGAACACATGTGAATGAGATAGAGGATTTTAAAAAGAAGCTGAAGGTTGGTGCATCTTTGCACACTCTCACAAGACAAATACTTTGGGAGATGAGCACCTATTGCAATATGGAGTATTCATATCACGTGTTTATTTTTTTAACTTGAGAACTGATTTCGCACTTCTCTCTTGTGTCCATCACTGTATTAAATTATATGAACACACTTAGTACTTTAATAATATGTTTGGAATGTCGTTTTACAGTTACAAATTTTAATCCAATTTTTTTTATAAATGATCATCGTGTACTAATAATAATGTATTTTAACTTGACTATATATATGTATTTTATGTAATTAATTAAGCGTTAATAATATCGAATTCAAAATTCAAATCTCATTTCGATTAATTTAATATATATACATATATATTGGCGACCGGAGCGCCCTTAAATTCATATATATATATATATATTGAAATCGTAGATCCAACCATATATTTGAAAAAAGATTACATAATTGTTTTTGAGTATATTAACTTATGTACAAATTGGCATGGTTAATGATGCAATTTATAATTTATAGGATATAAAATTTGAGTCTTTGTCTACTTGATACAAATAAATATTATTTACAATATAAAAGTAATTCTATTATTTTTGGGTCAATTTTAGAACAAGTTGTTTTCGTGCTTATTTATTTATGTTTTTTTTTATATGTTATTATTTAAGAGATAATTGAAATAGAGTCCAAAATTTAAATCTCATATATATTAATTTGATTAAATATTTTTCGATCCAAACTCCTTTAAATTCACATTGTGTTTTTTTTAAATCGTAGATGCAATCATACAAACGAAACAGTAGTTACGTAAAAATTGTTAAATGTATTAATTAAGTTACTTACAAATTACAAATTAGTGCATAGATGATGCAAATTGTAATTTATATATAAAAAATATGAACCACTATCTATGTATAGTTGCATGGTTACATTTGCAAAAAACAAAATATGTTATAGATGAAAACATTCGTCTACTATTTTTAAAAACATTTAAAAGAAATTAAAACATTCGGCTATATATGTATTATTTCGACCGAAACGTTCTTAAATTCAAATTATTTTTCTTAAAAAAATTGTAAGTTCAATCATATAGATGAAAAGATGACGTAATAATTATCGAGTATATTAATTTATGAAAAAATTTATATGATACACGACGCAATTTGTAATCTAATACGATATAAAGTTCAAACCGTTATATATTTAATGCAAATAAATAAAATTTATAATATTAAAATAATCTTATTTTCTACGGGTGAAATTTATAATATTTTGTGTAATTTGTTATTTTTGTACGATCTTTTCTTTTAGTACCGTTAGATTTACAAAAAAAATATGAAAAATATTTATGTAAATCATTTGTGTAGATAGATTCCCTATCTTGCGAAGTAAATTACAAAATTGTCGGTATATAACATAGGCGATGCAGTCTTAACATTGTCAGATATAAACGTAGGGCTGAGACTTATTACAAAATCTATTAATATTATTTAAAAGTCATCCATGCGGCGTCTCACTCAATTTTTTTACTTTTAAAATTTTATAAAAATTTTATACTCTAATCTTATATGTTATCTATAATCTTATTATTATGTAGAAATTATACGTTATCTATAATCTTATACTCTTTTAAAATTTTATTTTTTATATCAATCATTTAAAATAAAAGAAAGAGAATCGTAGAGTATGCTCAATCCATTAAAATATTTTTGGTAATTATATACAATGCAATATTTTATAAATAATATAAACCAACATTTTATTTATTTAAAAATAAAAAATTATAAAAAAGAAGATGAGAGAAGAAGAGAAATTAACATTAATAAGATTTTAAAGAAAACTTAAAACAAAATGTACTATGCTACTTATGCATGAGCTTGATTAGAGAAGATTAATGGTTCAATTTACTACACTAACATAATCTTATCTACTATTTGCATAAATATAAAAGAGTTGACGTTTTTGTAATTTTTTAGCATGTAGGGGCAAAATCATAAATTCAAGGTATTAAAATGACATATATCAATAATTTAAATTGATAAAAGAGAATTGTAGATTATGTTCAATTGCTAAAAACATTTATTATAACTATGTATTGTGCAATATTCTAAAAATAATATAAATCAATGTTTATTAACTCAAAAAATAAAAAAATTGGAAGAAGAGGTGGTTTATCTAATAAGAGTTTGAATATAAACTCAAAACAAAGTGTAGCACAGTTGGTTATGACATGAGTTTGACATGGATATGTTAAGGGTTCGATTCCCATCATTAACATAATTTCACAATTTTTACATTTTTATTAAAGAATGGTATTTTTGTAATTTTAGAAAATATAAGGGTAAAATCGTAACTTCACAGCCATTAAAATGGCAAACTTTGCCCTTTGTTGGCTTTTAATATATAGAGAAAGATATTAATTACTTTCAAAAATATAAGAAATTTGTACACAATAATATTATTTTGGTAGCCACAATTTTTATCAGCTTGTATAAGATTATATATAAAAAATAAACGAAAATGGGTAAAAGCAGAAAATTAAAAAAAAAATGTTACTACATTTAAATTTTAACATTTAATTTTCTTGTCAAAAAAAAATCTATTTAAATTCATAATTTGGAAGTACCCAGCAAAATATAGGGACAACTTCTGAGGTACACGTGTCCATTTTTTAAGACCTGACCACAGTATAGGAACTTTTCCTCTTCTTAATTATTCAGCTCCTCCCTGGAAAATTTATGAAAAAAGTAGTGCTTGATTTTACTCTTAATCATTATTAGGCGTATTCATCTTGCAATCTATGAAAGAAAGGTTTGTCTAATCTATGTGATCTATCTATATATATATATATATAGGGGGGTTCAAAAGAGACTCTTGTTTATTGAGAGACCAAGAGACCCATCATCATTACCATTCACTAGATTTGAATCCTATGGCCTGGATGATGTATAAATATACTACTATACTTGTTTGTTTAATACTTCAGGGGTAGTATTTTATTACATAAAAATATTCATTAATATCATACGTATTCTTTTTGAATTTATTACCATTTATAATACAAGTTAATGAGATACTGTTACGTTTGATTATAATCTTTCCAATATCAGTTATCAATCAATTTATAATGATTGATTTTAAGTAAATGTATTGATTTCATCATGTATTATACAAATCAATAGTTGTATGTATTGCAAATTATAGAGTTTGACAAAATAGTAACTCACGAAGCTACAGAGTGCTATGGAGAACGAAGAAGGTATTGATCCTCAAACATTATTGGTGTATATGTTTTTTTATTGCATGTTGAAGTTTTATGATTCTTTCTAGAACTGTATCTTAATAGCTATATATGTTAGTGTTCTACAACAGTCTTAGTTCATGTGTTCTTCAACATACGTTAGTGTTCCAGAGTTTTTTTTTACAGTCTCGAATTATTGATTGTAGAATAATAGAAAAATGATATATATTGGCCTTGTTAATTTAATGTGTTGTCCATATAGAATTCTTCTGATTCGCTTCCACTATTTTGATCTTATATGTAAATTTGCTTCACGCTAGTTGCAAATATTTGATTTAATTTCGTGACCATTTCAATTTATAGACTTTTGAGATTGTGTATTACAAGAATCTTAAAAACACTCACTATATTAGAGTGGTTACACTTCTTTTTAACTTAACATGATAGATTTATGTAAATTTGGACACATTGTGCCTGGTTGTATTCAGAACAAGATTTAGCGGTGATAATTCAGAACTAGTTAAATATGTGTTATAACAAACAAGAAATACAAAAACATTATGCTTTGGAACAACATTTGTTGTTTTACCAACTGTAACATTTAGTTTGTTTAATTTTAAATATAGTGAGATTCTTTTATTGATATGATGTAACGGTTTATCCACTGCAATGCTTAACAAGATTAATACAATGGATCCTTCTCCAACTTCAGATGATTTCATTCGCCATTTAGGTGATGATTGGATTCCGGATTGTTCAATAGAACAAAAGCCATATGTAGGTCAATTATTTCCTGATGTGGACACATCATTTACATTCTATCATCGGTATGGGAGTTTATGTGGTTTTGACAGTCGTCGTTCAACCGAGAGGAAGAACAAACTGAAGAAAACAACTAGAAAATATTTTCTTTGTTCCAGGGCTGGTTCACCAGAAGATGATACTTCAGAAGATTTAAGCATTAAAAAAAGGAAAACAACTTCAGCTAAATGTGATTGTCCCGCCAAACTGATTATTGCGGCAGATGGCAATGGTGGTTTCTTTGTGAAAAAGTTTATCGAAAACCATAACCATTCCTTTGCAGGCAAGGGAACAATGCAATTTTTACGTTGTAGCAGGTCTTTGACCGAATTCCATAAAAGGTTCATAATTGATGCTGCAAGACTAAATATTGGAGCCACTCGAGCTCACGCTATTTTCAAATCTATGATTGGTTCGTATGAGAATGTTGGTGCAACAGTGGTAGACTTCAAAAAATTTTCAAGGGACATTAAAGAATACATTGGGAAGCACGATGCGGATATTCTCATTCAGAAATTTAAGGATATACAAACATCATCCGACAACAATTTTCGTTTTGAATATAAAACTGATGCAAATAACCATTTAACTCAACTATTTTGGGCAGATGGTGTTGGAAGAAGAAATTTTGAGGTTTTTGGAGATGTGGTTTCGTTTGATGCAACTTATCGCACGAACAAGTAACATCATTTATGTGTATCGGTTTTATTTTTATTAATATCAGTAAATTTTTTATTATTATATTAAACATTGTTTTTTTAGGTATGGCATGGTTTTTATACCTTTCATTGGAATAGACAACCATTGGAAAAGTGTGACATTTGCTGCAGCCTTGCTTGAAAAGGAAGATGCAGATAACTATAAATGGGCATGTGAAGCCTTCAAGAAAATTTTTGGTTCAAGTGTTAAGTGCATAGTTACTGATCAAGATCCTGCAATGAAAATTGCAATTGAGGAATGTTTTCCTGGTGTTAAGCATCGTCTTTGTATGTGGCATATAATGAAAAAGTTCCCAGCAAAGGTAAGATTAACCTATATTTATTTTATTAGCTTTGTATATCTAATATACTATATGTAATTTTGTTCTGAGAATTATTCTTATTTCCAACTTTAAAAAACAATTATTTTTTCCAGTTAGGAACATTATTCTGTGCTGAATCTCCGTTCATGGACAAAATAAAAAATTTTGTATGGAGTGATCATTCATCTATTGATGAATTCGAAGATGGTTGGAACAATGTTATTTCTGAGTTTGAATTAAGTGATAACACCTGGCTCAAAGAAATGTTTGCTCTTAGATCATACTGGATTCCTGCCTTTTTTAACGATGAACCAATGGTTGGCCTCATTCGTACTACATCAAGATCCGAGAGTTCAAATTTTTTCTTTAATCACTTCGTTCAGAAAGGAGACACACTTTCAGAATTCTACTTGTGCTTTCATAGTGCCCTTGAAAAACAAAGGAACAATAATGGTCTACTTAATCATAAGGACGATCTAATGCCAATCCCAAAAAATAAAAAGAAGATTGAGAAGGATGCCGCTGAATTATATACGAAGACTATGTTCTACAAGATTCAAGAAGAGATTACAGCAAGCTGTGGAGACATGGTAATGGAAGATATGTTTGTTGCTGATGAAGTTAAATCACTTAAACTGAGAGATCCATTTCTGAAAAACAAAACATTTGAGGTTTTATCTCTCAATCTTGCATTTAAAATTTTAGCACAAATTTTTATACTGTCTTTTAAAACTAAAGATATTTCATTTACAGGTTAAGCTTAATTTGACCACACATGATATTGACTGTTCGTGTAATTTGTACACAAGGGTTGGGTATCTCTGCAGTCACAGTTTTTTGTGCTTAAGCCTTTCTGGTATCCCATTTATACCTCGTCAATATGTTAATAATAGGTGGTTGAAGAGGGCAGAAGAAAGGTTTTCCACTCTCGTTCTTTCTGAGTTATCAAATTTAAACCCCGAGGAAGATGCAAAACGTACTAAAACAAGGGATTGTTGGTTTGAGTTTCAAGGCTGCATAAGTGATGCTTCAGGAGATATAGAACAAATTGATTTTATACATAAAAGCCTAACTGTAATGAGAAATCATATTAAAGATCACTCAAAGTTGGGGGATACTGCTCCTAAGGATACTTCAATTTCAGATTTTATTGGTTTGAAAGTTGTGGAAGAGTTTACCATTCTACCTCCTAATCAAAGTAATAATAAGGGATGTAGAAAAAGAATCGTTGGTGCAGCTGAGAAATCACTAGGTGGAAAGAAGCGGCAGAAAAGGAAATGCAGGAAATGTAAAGAATTTGCATTTCATGACTCTCGGAACTGTACAGGGCAAAGTTAAACTACCATGAAACAGATCTTCATGATGTTTTATACTACATTACAGTAGTATTATCTTAATTATTTTTCTCAGGAAACTGAATTATTTTACATTACAGTTTTCCATATTTGACAAGGTTTTTATGTTGATTTTTTTTTTTATATTTTGGTTTTCTTCAGTGTATGTTTTATGTTTCTCAATTAGGAATCTTCACAATATTTTGTTCTGTTGAGTATTCTCATTTTGTTATTATGTTTTTTTACAATATTACCTTTAGATTGAACACTCTATGCAATTTTTAATTATCATACTAAATTAAATATATATGTTTTGTTAAATATCCTGTGTTTTCTAAGTATTTTGTAGCTAATTAATTCTTTTTTATATTGCCCAATGAACATGTTTTTTGTCTTTTTCAAGTATATCTGACTGTAAGAAACCGAAACCAGATACCTGTATGTTTTCAGTAAATTTATATGTGTCCACCACCAACATTTGTCTTTATGTTCTATTATATGTCCCCCTGAATGGTATTCTTTAGTAATTATATTCTTATGCGTAGGTATTTCTCTATGTATAAAAATATGCAATTACTACCTCTTAAAAAAACAAATGCTGCAGATGTAATATGATTCAAAAGGTTAACATTACATCACTGAATATTACCATACAAATCCATAAATCTTTATTTACAAAAACTACTAGGTTTCATTATGAAATCTACATACTATTTGGGAGTCATTTCAGATTGTTTTGTTCTCTTCTGTCGCCTCTCCAACGTCGCTGCATTTAACCTTTCAACATACATGCTTCCAATTGAGTTTTTAAAAACCGTTTCTGCTACCCAGTTTGCAGCGTTGTTCATGTCCACAAATTTTTCTTTCAATGCGACCACACGTTCTTCTTCTTCTTTGACTATGTGTTCTTATGTGTTCTTATTATTCATATGTTATCTTACTTTTCTTTATGTGTTCTTATTATTCTTATGTGTTCTTCTGTTTTTTTAGTCTATTATGTGTGTTCCTTAGAGTCAGTAGTTGTTATTAAATTATGCACTCTGCCATGTTTACAATCAGTACTACTCTACGTCTATTATGTGTTCTACATGGTAGATTTTTATTCCAGATATGCAGGGTACCCTTTATTATGTGTTCTCCAACCATTCGCCTTGTATTATTTTGTTATTATGTGTTGTTATAGTCTATGTGTTCTCTTGTGTTCTTATGTGTTCTTATTATTCTTATGTTATCTTAATTTTCTTTATGTGTTCTTATGTGTTCTTATTATTCATATGTTATCTTACTTTTCTTTATCTGTTCTTATTATTCTTATGTGTTCTTCTAGTTTAGTATATCTTATTTTAGAATTTTTTTTGTAAGTGTTCTTCTGTTTTTTAGAATCAGTACTACTCTATGTATTATACTATGTGTTCTACCTGATAGATTTTTATTCCAAATATGCAGGGTACCCTTTATTATATGTTCTCCAACAATTCGCCTTGTATTATTTTCTTATTATGTGTTCTTATAGTCCACGTGTTCTCTTGTGTTCTTACAATTCTTATGCCATCTTAATTTCTTTTATGTGTTTTTATGTGTTCTTATTATTTTTATGTTATCTTAATTTTCTTTTATGTGTTGTTATGTGTTCTTATTATTCTTATGTGTTATTATAGTTTAATATATCTTATTTAGAATCTTATTTGTGTTTATATAGATTCCTCTATGTATTGTCAACATTATAATGTATTATTTTTAAAATTTCTCTCAAATATCCTGTTCTATAAATTAAATTTACCTTTTATGTATTTTGCTATGTGATTTTCATTTACAATATATGTTTTCTTCTCTGTTTTCTTATGTATGCCCACTGTTTTTGTAGTTTTATTAAATATCTTATGTTTCAGTATGCTATAGTATGCACTAGTTAATACAAAGCCTATTCTATTCTCACATAATCTTAAGTACATTCATAATTTATTAGGCAGCTGTGTATGATGAGGTTCTCAAGCCAATGCAGTCGTTTAAGTAATTCAATTTATTAGTAACAATTTAGTGTTTTCTAAAAAAAGATAATGAATTTACGTCTAAGCCAAACAATATATATCATATAGACATTATTATGTACCTCATCTTTCCAACTGTTGAAATCCTCTGTATCAGCAGTAATTGCTTTCAAACCACCTTCTGCTAGTGTCTCGGATTTTATAATGAACAGCTCGATTTTACGCAATGAAAAAACCTTCCAATTAATATACTTTGGAGTTTCATATCTTCCAAACAGTTTGGTTGGCAAAGCACGATCACAGAAGAAGAACTACAATATAACAAGAAAAGAATATCATATATAACTATTTCGAAAAAAAATCCAATAACACATATTCAGTTAAAACACATATATATGTTTTTATAAACACCTACCACAAGAAATGGCAACGAACCACAATAGTAATGTGTTTTTGGATCTTTTAAAAAAAACCTTTTAGCTGATTTCAAAGAGTTAATCAGCATTTCGCACCAATTGTAGTTGCTGCAGTTGTCAATATCACCAGAAAATGAAAGCAGATATTGCCTGACGAATGAATTAACTGGATGCTCAATTATCATTGTAACCATCAAGCAAATAAAGTTCATCTTGAAATTTAAATCAACCTCATGTGACTGAATGATCTTATCAGCAATCGAACGGATAGAAACTCTTAAATGTGAATCCTTAATACCATATTGTTTCCTCCACATCTTATTTTTTTCACTATCAAGTTCAAACTTTACTTTATTACCTCCGTTAGGCAATCCAAGAATCTCGTGCACATCCTTTTCAGTTATGGCAATATCCTTTCCATCAACAGACAACGAGCAAGATACTGAATCAAAGTTACTTACCAAGTTATAACCTAGTATCAAAGGGTACTTTTTTAATCTAAATGCCAAGAGTTTCCCAAAACCAGTCTTATTAATCCATTCTTTCTGACCCATCGTTAAATTCTCTAGCACTTGATTGAAAATGACAGGTCTCATTTTCATGAGTAACTTTTGATGACCAGAAGATGATTTTTTGCTTGATTTTGTAATTTTCTCTCTCTTAAGCCCTTCACTCTTGTTTTTTTTTTTACTACAATGCATTCAATAATGTCTTCTTCTTTCTGTAAAAAAAAAATTAATTGAATTTAATAGATTTGGTAAATATGAAAAATTCAAAGAAATTTTTTACTTTATTACTATTTACCTATTCCACATCACGCATTTTTCTTTTTCGAAATTTAGGCAAACAACTCTCAGATTTTATATCACCTGTACAAATAGAAGAAAAACTAATAAATGTCTTACAAAATAAACACTTCAAAAAATTTAATAAAAAAATATATATATACCTGTTTCACGTAAACATGTTCTGATAACATCAATTGTGTCTAAATCATTGTTAAAACCTCCAGACGAAACAGACATGGATATTGGTTTTGTATAATCGTCTACAAAAAAACGAACATTATGATTTAAAATCTGTCCTGTATAATTGTCTACAGAATGAAGAAAGTTATGATTTGCAATTTTCCATAATAATTCAAGATATAAGCAAAGAAAATATCACGTTGTATTTTACCTATTCGATTGAAGATATCTGACAATCTTCTATGAAAACAATCAAATTCTTGTTGAGTAAACCAATCCCTATTAAGCTGACAAGTTATGTGAAAGTTCAATCATAAATATCATTATTGTGAAATTTATGATATATAAATAGTTTTTTATTAGTTAACTCACAAAAGCAGGATATCCAGTCTCGAAATCAAACTTGACTTGGATTTCTTTCAGAAATAAAGTCATGTAATAAAGGACAAAAAAACCACATGTCTTGTCGTCTATCTGTTTTGGTACCTGAGTTGAAGTAATTTATACAATATTGAGAATCAATGTAAGTAAAAATAATTTGTAAACATTATCTTTAAGGTCGTAACAGGCATACCTTTGGTATTGCTAGTTTAATATTCCCAAAATCATTCTGTGAGATACATCTGTTTTTGTATAACTCATGCAGAACACTGTCATTAATACACGTTGTATGTTACATTAGTATTGAAATCTTAATAACTATGCAATTACTAAAAAGTATATTCATATACCTAGACATGAAGATTTCAACTTCGCTCTTCATAGATCCATCCAAAGAATCCAACAATATCATCGATGGGCGTTCTTTCTTTCTCTTAATGTCACCTCCAGGATTACATAAGATTACTAATGTCCAATGATTACTGAAAAATATATGATAATTCGATAAGTTACAATAAAAATAACATTTCTTACAAACATAATTAAGTTAAACTATCATTCATATACTGTCTAGTCTATTATATACTAACCTGAGACACAGTGGGAAAAAAACATATTTTTTCATGAATATGTTTAATCTTCCCAGCCATTCAATAACACCCTCTCTTTCCTTGAACTGTGTTCTAAACTTAAGCATCCAAGCAGGGTCAATGTATACGCAACAACCTTTGATTGATTCGGGAAGAAATGACCACAATCTCCTATAGGTTTACAAAATCATACTTTAAAATCTTAATATACCAAATCAAATAATATGTGTAAACTAAAGAGTACAACACTTTATTTAAAATTTACCTCATGTAGTATATTGCTTGTTGATCATTTAACTTTTCTTTCTGGCCAGAATCTGATATAACACAAATTTTTTAAATAACCTTAAAAATAGTTGGTACAAAATTGAACATGATTTTCAAACTATGTTGACTAAATCATAGCAATTGAACTTGTGAGATATATGTAAATTGAAAATCAAATCAAACTTATACAGAACCTATAACAAATTAACAAACATGAAAGATTTATGGAAGCAAGGCTACTAAAGTAACTTATATATAGTTTAGCAACAAATCAACATACATGCAAACATGATGCTATTTAGTTTTCCATTCACTGATCTAGTGTTATCCGATGTAGTGCAAAATAGACTTCGTAAACAATTATACATTCAAAGATTCATTACTGTAGCAAACACATTACAAAATTGTATAACTGAATTAATGACAATTACCTGCTTTGCGATTCCTCAAGGATGAACTCCGGGTAGTCCTCATTTCTACAGATCCAGAATTTATACCTTTACCCAAATTGAATGAGATCAAGATTATAGCTTACTTCTGTCAATGATATTCAAAAAACCCACATAGACCTTTAACATACAATTCTTGTTTTTGTAGAGAAAACTTAAAGTAACTTTGAGAACTCAAAGGGGGATTGTTAGCATCTTCACGGTGTGCTTATCGGTGTAATCTTGTTTCTGTATGTATAATATAAGATATGATTTCATTTTCTAGGGATAAATGATCCTTAACTGTTTCTCGACAAACGTTCCTTTTTTTAAGCCTATTTAGACAGGGTTCTAGTATTTATTGAGTAGTTAACAGTTACGATATTAAATTAGACATTAATTGTTGACTGCAAGTTTTCATTTTTCTTTACCAGCCGTAATAATGGCATTACGAATTTAATAATTTAAAATAATAATTTAACTTTATACCATATATTCCAAAAAAAAAAAAAAAAATAATTCTCTTACATGTTTAATTTAGAAAACTTTTCAAAATTTTAAAAAAAAAAAGAATGATACATGAAATTCACTTACGTGTTTTAAATTTATGTAAAATCTGATACGAGAATATAGCAAAAGATAACTTTGAGTTAAACAAAAATATTTTTCTATTAATAATCAATTAATAAAATGATTTAAGAAAAAGGTAATTTCCTGTGAATGAAATAAGATTCGCTTATGTGTTTGTTTGAGATAGAATCGTAATATTTTTTTGCTTAAAAAAGGACAAAGTAAAGTGCATATAAAATTTGAACATTAAATACTCTTATGTGTTTTGCTAAATATTTTAAAGAAAAAATCTGACATGAAATTAACTAAAATTTGTTTGTAATATTTCTTAATAAACGAATAGACAAAATACGTTATCTCAACTAATCGATTTTTAAACAAATGAAACACAAAATTATCTTATGTGTTCTGGTACAAAAAAATCAATTTTAATATATTTTTAACGAACAAAATTTTTTTGTCTACCTAATAAAAAAAATTTCAATGATGTACTTTTATATTTTTAATTAGTAAATTATGTAATATTTAACAAAACAATAAACAAAACACCCCACATATTGGTAGGTTAAAAATGAGATTATGTTATATTTTTTTTTGAGTTAACGTTTTGTATGACTTGAGATTCTCATACGTGTTGTCAAATATAAAAAAGTTTAGTCAAGATAATTATATTAAAAAATTGATACTGGATTCTTTTAGAAGGTTCCTCCAGGTAAAAAAATTATTTATTTATTTAAAAATTAATTAATAAAGTTAATTTTGTATAGATTATAAATACAATTATCAACTGAGTTAAACGTTAAAAAAAAAGTTAAATGAGATTCTCTTAGATGATATTTTTTGATATAAAAAAGTATTATCGGAAATTAACGTTTTGTATGACATGAAATTCTACTACGTGTTGTCAATATATATAAAAGTTGCTTTTATATAAGGTGTTGAATGAATAAAAGTTCCTTTTAAATAAGGTGTTTTGATTCATTAAATGACATGAGATTCTACTACGTGTTGTTAATATATATATAAATTCTAAAGACAAATACATTATTATTCATAAAAGATATATTAAAATTCTATTAGGTGTTTTAATAAAAATAATGAATATATATTCTTTAATAAATTTTTTACAAACAAATTACGTTTGTGCATTTTAAATCTATTTTTTTTTTACTTTTTCTCTAAATTTACTATAAAAAATGTTTTATTTTAGTTACTTTAATTTTGACTTCAAACAAACAAATAAGATAATATTATGTCAAATATACATTTAGGCAATAAAAATAAATTTTTGGGTCGATAATATTGTTTTTCGCAATAGATAATAAATTCTTTTAATTTTAGATGATTTGCACTTTTTAAAAACAAATAGGAACATTATTCATTTAAGTTTTTCATGTTTTGTAAAATCAAGTGAATATTCTCTTAAGTGTTTGATGAAAAATATAGTTACAGAAAATTACATTATACTTTATATACAAAAAAATATCAAAAATTAAAAAATGTATAAAATAAAATTTTATAAATAAAGTTGTTATGAAGTGTTTTTTATGTTGTAGAAAATGATAAAGAAAAAACATTAAGATTCTATAAGGTGTTTCACGTATAATAATTCCTAAAAACAAATACATTATGATTCATAAAAATATACAGTAAGATTCTTATAGGTGTTTTAATAAAAATAATATTTACATATTCTTTTGAAAATTATACATAACAATATTAATATTTTTAAAAAATATTATTTTTAAAAAATTTATAAATTCAAATTTATTGTAATTTTACAAACAAAATACGTTTGTGCATTTTAAATCTAGATTTTTTTATTTTTTCTCTAAATATACTATAAAAAATGTTTTACCTTAGTTACTTTAAATTTGATTTCAAAAAAACAACTAAGATAATATTATGTCAAATATTCATTTTGGCAATAAAAATAAATTTTTGGGTCGATAATATTGTTTTTCGCAATAGATAATATATTCTTTTAAATTTAGATTATTTGCATTCTCTAAAAACAAATAGGAACATCGTTCATTTAAGTTTTTCATGTTTTGTATAATCAATTGGAGATTCTATTAAGTGTTTGATGAAATATATAGTTACAGAAAATTACTTTTTTCAACTTAGTCAAAAATTAATAAAAAATGTGAAATAAGGTTCTTTTAGAAGATACTTATAGTAAAAAAAAAAAATTAAAAATGAAATTATATTCGCTTATCATATTTGTATGATTCCAAATAGAATAATAATATTATTTAAACAAACAAAAGAAAAAATAAATTATCCAATACTTTGTTAATATAATACCAAATTTTTAAAAAAATTGATTTCGATAAAAAATTGTTAATTTGTTGTAAGATAATTATAGTTAAAAGAAATAAAAAATGAAATGAGATTTGTTTATCTTATCAACCAATAAATTGTAATAAGATTTAACTGTTTGATAATCTAAAAAATTAAAAAAGTCTCTTAAATCAAGTAAAATAACCTCAGGTGTAGCATCTTCATCGTTTTTGAAATCACGATCTATATCTTCACAGACCATTTTTATGATTCTATTTGCAGGTAAGTTGTTTTCACCGACTTTAAACTCTTCAGATGTATTCACATTCATCGAATTGTTTAAACTTATGTTACCTGATAATTTATCAATTTTCACGTAAAGTATATCAGAATCTTTCCACCTAGTAAAAGCAGGCATGGTTGAGCTTGAATCATTACTTTCCCGTGAAATACTGTCCAATACAAAAAACTGCAAAAAAAATAATGAGTAACAAATAAAAATTTTCACCACAAGTTTAAAGATAATTAAAAAAACGATCATGCATCACATTAAAAAATAATTATAATGATATTATTTATCATGTTTAGAGAATCTAACCAGCAAAAATGCAATAGAGCCCCTGAATTTTGAAGATTTCTGATCAGCATTCCATTCCATCCAAGATTCTTTTAAACATAAAAGAAGGAACTTGCACCAGTTAAATTCAAAACATTGATCAATATTGCCTGCGAACTGAATAATTTCAGTATTAACGTATCCCGTTTTTGATCCTCGAATAAGAATATTGCTCATCAGGACAATAAAGTTTAGCTTGAAATATTCATTTACATCATTTTCCATTCTAATCGCATTGCAGATTGTGCTTGGCAATATTTTATCAGAGTTTCTCTGTTTATGAAACTGTAATTTCCATTGTTCAAAAACTTTTTTATCTTCTAAGAAAGAAATATCCTTCCTTCCTCTTGGTAAACCTAAAACCTTCTCTACATCTTCTTCGGCAATTTTGAAAATCTTTCCATTAATATGAATTGCAGAAGAATCTGGTCGATAAGATTTAAGTATAAGAGTACTTATCTCATAAGGATATTCTTTGGTATCAAACTTCAATATTGAACCAAAACCTGTATCGTTTATCCACTTTTTTTGAAAATCGGACATAGAAGCCAATATAACATTCATCAATCCAGGTTGTAACGTTAGAATTGAACTTGTTTGGTGTTCTTTATCTATCAAGAGTGATACTGATGATGAATCCATAATATACCTGCACGTAAGATCATGGATTTGCTTATGTGTTACGATTCTAATAAGTATTCTATTAGTTATAAGGACTATGAACAAACATTACCTTGTGTTATCAGTGTTCACTTTTGTGTTTCTTCCGGCGTCTCTTTTAGGTTTAAGAGATTGAATGTTTCGTTTAGTTTTTATTATTATACGTGTTATATCAGTCCATCAGTGTTATACGATTACAGCTAGCAAATTTTCAAAATCATGGATTTATTTACAAAATTATGAAATCACAATTATGCAATCAATATATTACTGATTTAAATGTTACCATGTTTAGATTCGTATATACCGTATAATGGACACAAAATCTAGTTTTATTAACCTTGGTTCTTAAATGTATTTACCAGATTGCCATTATTTTTTTAATTATTTTATGTAATAAATATAATCTAATCAATGGTCAGGATATATACATGTAAAAATTTGTTAATATAATTTGCCATCGAATCGGGATGAATGAGCCATTTTAAGTCCAATTTTAAGTTTTGGTCATTTAAAATGGAATTAACAAACGAATATAGTTAAATGACATGTTGTTTATGTACTCTATGTGTAAGATTAGTTATATGTTTTGGATAATAATAATTGGTGGATTTTTTGGGATTAAATTTTAAGTTGGATCTTTCTTTTTCTGGTTGCAATGCAGGGAGCTTTTTAGAAACTAACTCTTAAAGCCTGGTACTAATTGGCAAAGTTGATTTAGTGAGGCAGAGGTATATGCCTCCTTTAATATAATTGGTCAAATGGTTAGTTCAGCATGTAGTTTGGGGACATGAACCAATTTGAGTAGGAGTATAGCAGGTGCCTGGTGGATTGGTGGTTTAAATTGATCGTTATTTAGTACTTGGCTAATATTTGTGGTTCTCGTGGAAGTACTTATATGTGGTTCTAAGGCCAAGTCGGTTGGGGTCTGAAGGAGGTTCATAGGGCGAATACAGGTGAGGGGGTCTCTACTGGTTATAGGAGTTTGCGTTAGCTGTTGACGTGACGGAAAAGATATCAGATTGAGAAATGCAGGGAAAGGTAGTGGTTCTGCTTGGGAAAGTATGCAAAAAATTGAGAGTAGCCTTGGCAAAATCTGAAGATTCAGATTGAAGTCCATTTAATTTGTAAGTTTTTACTTTCCATTTTTGTAGTTTGTTTTTTATTAATCGTACTCTCATTTGTACATTCTATATAGCTTCAATTAGCTAATTATCTCTCTTTATAATTTCTGAACTATGTTACTTCAAAATCTGCACTTAATATTCCTATTCTATTCAATACAAACTTTAAAAACGTAAAGAAAATACATCACTTTACCTGCGCTTCATGTTTATTTTAGTGCATAAGTTTTCTGCTTTATTTACATAAAATACAACTGATATATAATAAAAAAAATTCACAAAAAAACCTCTGCCATATTAGCAAAAAAAGACATAACTCCAATTAAAGTCATACAACCAAGTGAAACATAAAGTTATTGAAGATTATAAAAAACTTCTTCATACACAATATTCTTTGTAATATTTGTAGTTCCTCCTCCCTCCGAACATATAAGAATGTGCAATCCTTTAGTGACTCGGGAAACAGCAACGTATAATTGACCGTGCGTAAAAATCGGAGTAGGAAGATATAAACCAACTGTTTCGAGCGATTGTCCGTCCTTGACTCTTGTTAATTGTCATCGCAAAACATATTTGCAATGGGAGTTGTCTCCTTGTAAACTTAATGGGCCATTTTTTATCCGAAGGAGCCATATCTATTCTTGGTATGAGATGAGTCGTTCCAACATGACTGCCACACAGAATCTGACATTCAACGGTGTTCTTGTTACACTTTGTAACAATCATCCTAGTACCATTACACAACCCATTAATCTGGCTGAGATTTCGAAGTAGCATGACAACAGATCCTTCCTTTAATTCCAGATGATGCTTTGGAATTCCAACCATATTAAGAGAATTTAAATACTCAACTGGAAAAGAAGCTTCCGCGTCATCATCTTCCCCTGAAGGAGGATCAATTATGGCATCAGTGCTAAGGTAAGTATAGATTTTACCTGGAAGTTTATCCAACACCCTCATATTAATATCATCAACAACGGCATTTGTTGGTGTGAGGATAGCTCTTTCCTTTAGATACCGTGAGGATCTAAAATTGGATAACAAATCAGGATATGTCACCTTGATAATTTCATCTATTGGATCAATGTCAGCATGTACTAAAAACTCTTCTGGTATCTCAATATCGGAATCACAATCTGGACTATCCGAGTTTAAGTTTGGCAAATTTCCATTGCCAACATCAAGTACCCAATTGTTGAACTTCTCAATTGCCTTGTTCTCAGCTTCAGAATTACCTGCATGAAGTCTCATGTTCTGCTCCAAAATATGAAGCTCGCAGAAACGCCATAGCTTTGATTGCTTGAATGCAATGCTAACAATATCAGCTCTCGTGCCTTTAGGTATAACAGGCAAGATTTGACGGAAATCACCTCCGAAGACCATAGTTATACCACCAAATGGTTTAGAGCGATTTGATGAATCAATTGCAGACATAATATCTCGAAAGCAACGATCAATGCATTCAAAAGCATATCGATTTTGCATAGGAGCTTCATCCCAGATGATCAAACTGGTACATTGTAACAACTCAGCAATATCAGTTCCATGACTAATACCTGCAATTGTGTACTCATCAGGATCCAAAGGAATGAGAAATCTAGAATGTGCTGTTCTACCTCCAGGAAGGAGTACAGCAGCAATACCAGATGAAGCAACAGGCAAAACTATTTTTTTCTCAGACCTCAGACGGAAAATTAAAGTTTTCCAGAGAAAGGTTTTGCCGCATCCACCACTCCCATGAACAAAGAAAATCCCACCTTTCTTAGAGTTAACGTTGGTGATAACCGAATCGTAGACTCTTTTTTGTTCCATATTCAAGTTAGAGTACAACTTATCATGTTCAATCTTCATCTCTCTTGAGTTATAACTTATTTCTTCAGCGATTAGACGATTTTGAACATTTCCCAAGTATGAAGCCTCTGGAAACGGCATTGTGGGGAAATTATGAAGAGTTTTGCCGATTTCATTTAGTAATTTCTCGATTTCTGTATATAATCAGAAAGTATAAATGAAATATGCATATAACAATAAAATCAAATAAAAAGAATTAAAATTTACAATCATGATAAACATAAAATTACTGCTCAAGTGCAAAATTCTTAATATCATCATCAGACATTTGGAAATTTGGGTCATTCAAGAGCTTTCTGCGTTTATAAAGTATATCATCAGACAAACAACGCCAGTTGTCAGACCATAATTTTAGCGGGTCAGAGACCTGGCAGTTTGTAATAATGTATACGAATAACTGTCTCAATTGGAAAGGCATCGCAGACCTAGCGTTCTCTCTGATTGCATCTTGCCATTCGTTGTCATTTGTTAAAAGGCCTAAAGCTGAACATGTCTCCATGTAACTCCCATATTTAATACCATCTACTGTTTGTAGATCATTCCAAGATCTGCAATCTTTGAACTTAGTCAGGAGTTTTCGAAGATAAAAAGCTTCACCAGATTGTGGTGGAATTTGAGGCAATCTTCCATACATAGTGCCTATGGATCTCACTTTCCAAGCCGTGTTACGTGTATCCCATACAAAGTGCCTGGGAAATTCCTCATACGTAAACTTTCGAGCTATTTCAAATTTTTTATTGGCTTCGAACCAAGCCTCCAGTTTACTCTTTCGTGAAACAGCTCTACATTCGATATCATTTGGAGACATGTTTACATTAAAACTTACATGCTGGTGATCTTTGAAGTGAACTGGAAGCCTTTCGATCGCAGGAAATCTGTAATGAATATCAAGACCGAAAGTTCTCCATGCTGCTTCAGAAGCACATATGTATCTACCGTCAAGATATTCATGTATTTCGTCCTTATTTTTTATCTTAGAAGAGACATTGGATTTAGCTAAAAGAGTATCGACACTGGATCCATCCTTTGTAGAAACTTTATTCTTGTTCTTTATTCTTTTCAACATCATGGTTGTTGTATCATGACCCTTTAAACAGTATTTGAACAAATACTTAATGGCGCGCGAATTGTTGCAGAATTCCAGATTAATGTGACATTGGAAGCGTACCAAGAGATCTCTATTGTAAGGAACGACATATTTATTGTCCACATAATCTTTATTTTTTTGAACTGTTGGATCAAGTCGTCGCCTACGATAGATTGGAAACCCGCAATCATCAAACGCCGTACACGAATTGCACCTGAAAACCAAAAACACACACACACATATATATATATATATATATATATATATATATATATATATATATATAATCAGATTTATTTTTTTAATTTTAGCAAACAATCAAATGATATGAAGAGAAAATTGATACAATTGTTAAAAGTTAAATTTATGAATAATCCAACAGAGACAAAGTAAAAATTTAGCAAATAAGAAATATAAATTAAATATTTGAAAATAACTACGTTGTAGGTGCATACAACGAAGACTTATAAATAAAGGTGTAGGTGGGCATTGTTTATGTTTAAATTATGTGTTATGATAGCATTCAATAAATGTATAATGTACAAAATTGAAATATACATGAGACATTTTATGCTCAAAATTAATATGTACAAATATATAGTGTTATCGTCCGTATGTATAATTTACGCACATACATGTATATATGCTTAGTGTTTTACAGGTATGACCAACAGTAGTAGTGTAGTTGGGGGTTCTCGTAATTTTTTATAGGTTCTGTGATGACTAAAATGTGTGGTTAAGTAAGATGTCATTATTCTACTATGTAATATTGCAAAATATATATATGTAATTAAATATAAGTTAACTGTTAAGTTTTGTTTTCGGATAACTTCTATTTAATTGTCTGACTCCGGATAACTTTTATTTAATTGTTTGACTCCTTATGTGGCACCTGATCCTTTCGATGTCTAGTTTTAGCTGGGACATTTATACAAAGTGTAGATGGGTAGTTTGCATGGAAAAATTTAAAATTATGATATCTTTTAAACATGAAGGAATTTTTGTTTATGTAACTGTTAACTACAAATTATTTATCAAAAACTGATTATCCAATTTATTTAAATATAATTATATTAGATGATAACATAATCATCATTATTAAAATGACATAGAAACTTTAAATAATATTACCTTTTAGGAAAATGTCGTATACATTTACCACGTTCCATACACGGGGATGTTGGACGATCACTGCCACATGGGCCATGCACCATAAATTGACTTACTGCATGGTATCCTATCGGATCAATACTCTGGTCAGGGATTTCAGCACATATAATCTTATCTATTTCAGCAACTGTTCGTGGCTTTGTTTTAGAATCAATCCAAATTAACATATGCACATGTGGAAGACCACGTTTTTGGAATTCGATGACATACATAACTGTAGAAGATATTTTAATAATGTGAGTAACATTATAAGTATAAATGAGATCATACAATATTTGAAAAGTTCGATGTTATGATAACTTGTATATTGAAGAATACCCACGTCCTATGCAGTTGCCGAAATAGTTTTCTTTCTTGATAAGATTAACCAACTGGTCAAGCTTTAATTTAAAAACTCTCGCAACAACGTCTGGAGCATCTTCAACTTTAACTCCAGGCATCATGTCAAGCATCCTCTGTATTTATGGCCATTTAGAGTTGCAAGTCATAGTCAAGAAGAAAGTGGGATGACCGATATTTTTGCAGATGGCCAGTGAGTCTTGAAAATATTGGGTCATGTATCGCTTTGATCCCGTAAAGCTGGCAGGTAGTATCACACGCTTTCCAATATGTGCCGGCTCAACATCACCTTTACTTAGTGCATCTCGAACTGAACTGTACTGATCTGAACGTAGATCTTCTTGATGATCTCTAACCCAATTCAATCTGTATTGCTCAATAGCTGTATATGCGTCAACAACATACTGCTGAAATAATCTTCCACCTTGTCGAAGGGTTGAACCGAAATTTTAAATGTTTGTTATATAGAACTCCAATTATTTCATTAAGCTTATGTGGCTATATAAGTGATAGTGTGAAACAACGAAAAATACCTGGATTGCTGCGTATCATAAGTTGATATGCATAATATTCTCGCATAGTGATATAATCCTTCTTTTTTGAACATTTCCCAACGCTTTTTTTGTAAGGTATTTTGAGATGAAAGCCATCATCACCGAAAGGGAATAGTAAAGGGTATTGCAAGGCCATGAATTTATGAAACGTTTCATAAACTCTTTTCAAAAAACCTTGTTTAGTTTGTACAATAACATCACGACATCCCTTCGTATCTTCATTAGCCCCAACAATAAATCCAGCAACCTCATTAGTGGGAGAGATATGATTTGGCCTTCCAGATTGTGATCTGGAAGATATAAGGACCAACTTGAAATCATCACTTTCATCACTATTAACACGATCTCTGCCTAGGCGAAAAGCTTTAACTAACTTATTGTGTCTATCAAGCATTTTTAATAGACCTTCAACAATTTCTTTATCTACCTGGTCATCATCATGATCTCCACATATAGCACTTATTCTATTCTCAACCTCATTTTCTGTATCATAAATATAGAGCTGACAGAATTTTGGCGACTGACCATCTCTAGGTTTCAAGCAGCCTAGATTATGATGATTCTGACCATATATTCTATAACAATGTGGACCAGTACCGTTATTTATATCACGATCCACAATACCACCTGTAGAAGTCATTGCAAACATTGCATTGTACCTTTTAATGTTCTTTTTGTAATGCATAGACTTCTGAGGATCGGATAGTAGAATTGCAAGAAAATCAGGAGGCGGCTTTTCACTGGGTAAGTGTATTGTACCAACGTTGCAACATAAAGAAAACGTTGGTTTCTTCTTTTTGGAAGTTTTATTATTTCTCTCTCCATCCCACATGATAGCATCACACTCCATCCCACATGATAGCATCACAGAATTCACATTTCTCTGATGGAGGCCCCAAATCCATGTATCCTGACATGTAGTCTATGAACAGAGGAAAATGTCAAAATCAAATGACAATATATGTTGAAACATCAATGCAAAATATATTTTAATATTTATCATTACCTACAGAATTCATCTCTCTTATTTCGCTATTGTCGGGGTCCGCATTATATTTATTACCTGAGAAATAAGGAATTTTTCCAAATTAAATGTTTTAATCCTTGAAATGATCATAGTATCTATGAGGAAGTTTTTTAATTAGAGACTAACAACCCCTTTTCACCTTAAACAATCATATAATTAGTTTTTTTTTCTTTTGGTGATAAAAAAAATAAAAAGCATTATGTACCTTCTTGTTCTTGATTTGACTCCGAGTTGTCAGCAGCATGATTAAATGAATGCATCAGATTTTTCATAGCATTTGTATCTGAGTTCTGACGGTCTCTATTCTTAGTCGTCAACTCTTCACTTTGACCAGAAAATGTAGTAGTCCCTCGAAAAGTATTTCTGATGTTATTTTTATTCTTTTGATCTTGAAAGTATTGAAACAAACCTACATAAGATCCATGTTATGCATCATCATGAATGTAATAAGTTCCTGATAAATACTTTAACTTACCCTTCTCAACATCCTCAAGAGTAGACAGCGGGGCTGAACAATAATTTTCCCTTTTTTTAGCAGGTAATCGTGTACCTATAAAAATGCATACATGTGTACTAATTAGAAGTATTTTTTAGTATTGACAAATAAACGAAGTATCCAAGAGTGTGTAAAAGTATTATTACAATATCATATCAGATCAAATTGGATCAATTTAAATAATCTCAAATACAATTATTTGTGATGGCTAATAGAGAAATAATATTTGTTTATGCCCTTAAGCTGTGAAATGAACCTTACCTGGTGGTGCCCTCATTTGTGAAGTATCAAGAATAGTTTGTTGGAAGTCTGCACAATCAATAAGAGGAGAGGTCCGTAGTGGTCTTTGTGCAGTCTTATCTGAATTTTTTTAGCGCAATAATAAGTGTTTTGAGGAATTAAAAGAGCCTTTTGGCCTGAATAGTATTTTGGGTTAAGTAAATCAGGATATTGTCTTAATCTTTAAACTGTATATTGTACATTACCTGGTGGTGCCCTCATTTGTGAATTATTAAGAATAGTTCGTTGGAAGTCTGCACAATCAATAAGAGGAGATCTTCGTAGTGGTCTTTGTATAGAATTTGAATTTTGTAAACGTCCTAGTGTAGGGATAGGGGATTTAAAAGAGCTTTTTGGCAAGACATCGACATTATCCTTACTGATTTTTGATCTCCTACTATCTGTACATCAAACTTGCATGTTTTCTCAGTATAGAACATAAATAAAAGAATATTCTAATTAGTTGAGTGATAAAAACATATTTAGAATTTAAAGTTCATTATACCTAGCTTTCTGTCGGCAGGATTACAGTTAGGAGACACATTTTCTTTGTCGTGAAGAGAACTATGTGAATGTGGAATATTCTGAGACACCCCATAAGGTCGCTTACTGGTACCCTTGAAATCATCTGTTGATATCGTTTGATTCCGTTTGCGACCTATAGATCAAACTGCATATTTAGATTTAATGATCAGTTTTCCACTGAACCAAAGTAGGAAGGTAAATTACCTTTGCAAAGCACATCATTGGTTGAAGATGAGTTTGGTGTTGGAATCATATTGTCCAGAAGCAGAAAATGTCTACTCTATATTTTCATATACCTAGACAATATATTGAAAACTTTTAATTAAAGTAAGTTGTTACTTTCTACTGACTCACGCTAATATAAATAATTTCACTTAAATATTTAGTAAAATCAGGGATATTTTGATTTGTGCGTATTTATATTAGTAACGTTAATTTTGTTATTTTCCATATATGTAGTACAATCTCCTCTAAAAATGTAATTTACATAAGTAAGTAGTGAAATCAGGGATATATTGGCTTGTGCATATTTATATCTCTATACTTTTGTTATATGTTTAATTACCATATTATGTTGAAGGTGCCTATGTCACATTTTGGTAAACCAAATAGCTTGACTATTTACATTTATAGTTTATAAGTGAGACTATCCCTATTATAAAAAATTGACTATTCCTTTTACTTGTGTTTCTTTGAAATATTGATTCAGTTACAACTTCACTTTGTCCTAAATTAGCTCCACGGGAGAAAGCTAGCAGGTTTCTCACATTTTTAAATATGTGCAGGTATTTAGACAGATGGTGATGCAAAGCATTCAGCGATATTTGCAAAAAAAATCAAAATTTAGCAAGAAAGACACCACACTGGTTCTGCAATGCTCCATTAAGTTAGAGCAGGACATTGAAGTTGGTGGCGGCTACATAAAACTTCTATCTGGACCTTTTAATCAAAATAAATTTGGCGGAGACACACCACACAAGTATATCATCTTTTCAGGTTTTGATAAGATCGCAATTATTATATTTTTATTAGAGATACACATGTTAAATCATAATTTGTGAACTTTTGAATTACATGAATGTTAATAAACTATAAAGATTGAACACTTTTTTTAAATATTATAAATTTTTAAGTGAGAGTAAGGGGTATTATTTAAGACGGAATGATTGATAAAATCTATATAAAAGTTCCTTATATCATAGTTATATGTTTTCACCTATAATGTTAGGTTTGTTTGAATAAGATGCATAAGTGTGTTCCAATTTATTTAAAAATGGAAAACTTGAACAAATAAATAATAGAAGAAATTTATTTCACTATCGAAACATCACAAAGTTATATTTAAATAGGAATTGCAAAACATTTAATAAAAAATCAAATATCTTCACTTTGAAATAATAAACATCTACTAACACACATAAAATATTTTTATTTAATCCGAGATAAAAGTCATAAACACAGTGCAACTTTATTTAAAAGCTAAAAGGTCGAAATTGAAATTGTCTTCAGTAGTCTTCACACATAATCTTCCAACTTTATTGTATTTGCGTGAAAATCCATGTAGAAATTGCAGTAGCTTGCCAATATTTTACTGTATCACAAAAAAACATGTCATCCTACTGTTAATCATCAGATTGTCAAAATAAAACAAATATTAATGTCAAAATAAACAGTAAGTACAGTATTCATGACAATAATTTTACCTTTTTAAGCTTCTTAATTTGGTGTTTAGTAGGTGAGTTTTTTTTGTTGGGGAGTCTTTTTCAACCTTAATCATGACTGGCTTCTTAGTTGTTGATTTTGCTGTGTCATGAGTGTCATCGTTCACATCCGATTTCTGAAAAATAATGAAAGTATTAGACATATAAGATCCGCAACTTTAACCATGTACTTTTATATATCTACATAAATGTACTGTGTTAAAGAATGATTACCCTAGTATCGGTGACTATGGTTAAATCTGGAAAGGATGATACTGATTCAACGGGGACTGCCATACTTGAAAAAGAAGCATCGGAAGCATAGTACAAACCGCAATCATTTAATATATTTTCTTTGAAAAACTTTATGATAAAAGTGTACTCTTTTCCTACAATATCCTTCAATTTCTTTGGCAGTCCTTGAAGTTCCTTTGATTCATCCTCCAAGTTCACCTATAAAGCCATAGTTACATAGAATGCAATATACATAATTATTAACAATCAATAAACCTTGCACACACCTTACTCAGTTCTGCAATAATTTTAGTGGCAGTCGATCCAACAATGCGTGTAGCAGCACGATCAAGGAGAAGTGAGTTACATGCCTCAACTTCATCCTCAACCAACACCAATATTCTAAACCTAATATATAATTTCTATTAATTAAACACTCTTACATAATATTATATACATAAGAGCGAGTAACATTTTTGTGTAAAAAGAGATACCTTTTTTCGGGGGATGACATGCTTTTTGGACAGCTTGTACATTTGAATTCTTCATCAAGTTGTTTAACATCTGCCTTACAAAATATGCAGCTTTTGTACCACCAACTACTATCTTCCTCTACCTTGCAAATCTTGGCACGACACTGTACTTCTTTCTGTCACATACATAGTGTGTGTTTAAAGAGAGATATATGATTAGTTGTGAGTATTTAAACAATATTAACAATAGGAATTAAGTTATCTTAGATTTTACATCGATATATGCCTCGTCTTTTATGGACATAAGTTTTTTTAAGTCCATGATTTCATATTGAACTTTAGTTCTTGGATGCTGCAAACTTTGGATTCTCTTTGTGCTAGGTGTATTTTGACTCTTTTTCTCCAACCTGCAAAATAATATAAGAAATAATTCATGAATACCTTATATAAACAGTTATATATTTTTTATTCACAACCAGTAGATAGTAAGTAGGATATACCTTTCCCTCATTGATGCCACATGTTCATTATCATAGTTCATATAAACCTTCGTTGATGGCATAGTATTGATCTGTACCTCATTGTTATATATGTGAATCTTTGTACTTGTCAAAATAATTATTTTTGGAGTAATTTTTTCCTCCACGATCATGTCTTTGACAGAATTTGCTAACTGTCCCCAGACAGTAACTTTTTCACTTCGTCTAAAAGGACAATAAAAATTACAATATCATGTTATAACCATTGTGATAGAGTTTTTTAAAAATAAACTATTGCAATAGCGTATAAGTACATAGACATATGTATGTGTATGTGTATATAATCTAATTAGATACCTTCCATTAGAGATCTTAAATTTGAGTTGTTTTTTCTCCCCAAATTTAGTAGTGACTGACCTAACAGTTAAACGTTCATCCTCCACAACACCTAAAACATCTACAAACATACAAATATGTTTAGCACAGATTAGTAAATGAAGGCAAACAAAAAATCAATGAGGATATATTTTTTTATTAAACTGATATATATATATATATACCGTAAGCAAATTCAGGCGCAGGTGCGGTCTTCTGATTTTCACCTACACCTATTGATGTCTCAGATGCCAAATTAGAAAGATCTTCAAGGGTCACGAACTCAAACTTGTTCATTGAAATCAAAGGATCTTCTTCTTCAACAGGTTCAATTATGGTTTCGTCTGTAAAACTAATTGTCATCTTTGAGGACACATGCCTTAGTTTTGCAGTGGCTTCGTAGACCTCGAAAGTGGCGATGACATAGATGGACCCTTCTTTTATTTCTTTTTCGATTTTCTTCCATTTGAAGACATTCACGAAAGCATGAATGTGGTAATTCTGAAAAGATAAAAATAATAGCAAGAATACGTTAAATGTGATATAAGTATGTTCGGTCATACTTTGCATGATACGTCACAATAAATTGAAACTTACATCATCGTCAATGAGAATGAGATTGTATCCTTTGCATACTGAAGTTTCATTACTTATTGCTGGCCACATCCTTGTGACCCGTACTTTAATTTTCCATTGAGTACTTGTTTTGTCCAAAAATTCCAACCTATCATAAAATTCGGTAGCCATGTCTGTATTGTATACAAAGAAAGTATTAGATTTACATTATCATCATACACACATACAATATTACGATGGAATACGTAAATATTCAGAGAACTCATATGAAGAATACCTGATGAGCAAAGATTTAATGAAGAATGAGTGCATCAAACTAAGTAATACATCGAACTTTATACACTTGAACTGGTCATAGTAACATTAGAAATATGGAATGAAATAATCAGTGTCCGTAATCAATCCCCTATCACTGCCTAAAATAGTGTTGCGCAGTTAGATGCATTACATATATTGACAAAAGTTTTAAATTTTAAAATTATTTAAAATTTGAGCGGGATGTCATCATCATTGCTTTTTCCCATTTGTATATTGTAGTGTAGTAGATTATGTATTGATTTGAGAAATATTGTTACTGATTTGATTTGTATAGGCATATTTTTGTGTAGTAGATTATGTATTGATTTGAGAAATATTGTTATTGATTTGATTTGTATAGGCATATTTTTTTTAAAAATTTTAATTTTCAACCAAGTATATAAATCATGAACAAAAGTTTTTTTCAGTAGAGAGAAAATGAAATTTGAAAGATAGGATCAATCCAAATCCAAGTATATAACAGATTTGATCTTTTGTTTTAAAAAGTATCTAAATCAATTTTTTCGTTTAAATTATATCAATTTTCAACTAAATATATTAATCATGATCGTAAATTTTGAGTAAGTAAATCAATCTAAGTATGTGATTGTAAACTGATAAAATAACGGTAGTGTAAAGTAAAATAATTTTTTAAAAGGAAACAATCGACAGCAAGAAGCCGGTGTGTAAATTTGACAACTGTTGAAAAAGAATATAATTAATAGCGGGTCCTGGCCCTAATATGAATTCACAAATGGATCCCGAACCTAATATTAATTCATAAATGGATCCCACTCCTGAGTTTTAACTATTGTAATGGGTCATGGATATCTACCAAACCTGAATATGGATCCCAAACCTTAGGTATGGGTTATGCAGAAATTTATAATATATAGATACATGTGTACATGGTGCGAAAGCCAACATCAGTTATGGACAGAGTGAAAATTCGAGATGGAAGCTGTTACTGGGAAAAACCTGTGTACGAAACAATGAAATTCACTCGGGATCCGAAAATGGGGAAGATTAATGAGAGGTCGTATGAAAACGGGGAAGATTAATGAGAGGTCGTATCATGTCATCTTCTTAAAAATTCATTATTGTTAATTGAAGTTCGATTTTGCTGAGTACAAAAATTATTTAATAGTCTTTCTTATTTTCTGTTTTAATATTTTAATGAATTTTTTTTAATATTTTATTATTTTTTGAATTGGTTTCAGACCCTCTATAATGATAAGACATGAACCCCTCTATAATGATGAGACATGAACCCAGAACCTCTACCCACCAAAACAAAATCAGCCATGCCAAATAACAAAAAACTCTGGAAAACAGCAAAAACATAGACATACATAATGTCATTAGCAGCATAAGGTTATGTTCGTCAACCAACTTATCTAACAATTGCTTAATCATTTTTGGCTAAGAACATAGAAGAAGTGAGCAATATTGTGCAATATATTCTTTATCTTCGGTTCCCTGAGTACATGAGCTTTTTCTTCTGGAGTCCATTCACTTTTAGCTTTGACCACATAATGTTCAGGTACAGTTTCTGTTCGTTCTATGAGTCTGGTAGGTATATATGGTCCATCACGAATCCTGTCCAGATAGTCAGGATTCATAGCCTCGTGGAGCTTCCAGGATCACTTGGTGTATATGTATGTAATATTGAATATTAGTGAATGTTTGTTGAATTTATGTATTTTAATTAATGGATTTGGCTTCTGACATTGCATATAATTACACTTCAATCTGGATCAACTACTCCTGGTTTGATGTAATCAGGATTTAAATCCCTCCCAAAACAGGGCATCTCGTATGCTAATTCTCTACTAGAGTAGTACCATCTTCTTTCATGGAAATGAGGATTCATGTAGAATTCATTTTTGTGTTCCTTAGAATAACATTACTAAGTCGAGACGTTGACCTGCTACTTTTATCTGTTTTCACAAACCCTGGAACCAATTCCCTCGGCAGTGCTGCAACCATTATTTAGGAGATTTTCCTTGCTGTAGATAGCAGCTGCAGACCCATTGTGCCCTCAACCTGGGCCTTCTTAACGCCCCACTATATCTATAAAATATAATATTTTTACTATTTTCCGGCCCTGTAGCTTCCTTATTACCACACAAAAAGCAAGTTAAAATACGCAAAAAGCTCGTTCCAAAATTCAACCTCATTTTATTGATTAAAAATATTATTTTAATGATTTTTTCATTGTTTCATAATAAATAGCGGTATATTAGATTGTTTAATAATAACTAGCTTATAACCCATGTGAAGTATGAATTCTTTTAAAATTTAAAATTTAATTTTAATTTACACAGTAGATTGAATTCAATCTACCGCCTCGGTCATACTTACTGCATTATTTACACATTGAATTCAATCTACCACCTCGGTGATATTAATTAGTAACAACTTGTTTTCTAACATTAGTTACTAACAACAAACTTGATCCAAATGCCTTGATCTAGCAAAACATGATGCAACATATGATTCAAATTTTAACAGAAGATAAGCTTTAAGAAAAGAAAATCGGAGGATCGCCATACATGGAAAAACTTTTCTCAAAGAAGTCAGAATCAGGATCCTTTCCATCACGGTGAGAAATCCACTCGAACAGCTTGTCACGGTATTCCTTTCCATCACGGTGAGAAATCCACTCGAACATCTTGTCACGGTATTCTTCTTTAGTAAGTCCAAAAACCGATGGTGGAGGAATTGCTGGCAGTGGCAGTGGTGTTGTGATTTCTTCCAAAGTGCAATCTGCTATCCAATCGTGCTTCTTGTGCCATTCCATTCGATTCTTTGATTGCATCGAGGTTAACTGTTTGGACAAAAACTTAGTTTCAGACCCCAGTTTAAAGAACAACTTCACAAATTCTTTCTCCCACGCCTTGGCAGCTGTCTGCATGCCCTCTTGCAGAACTCCAAATTCAAAGTCATCGTTCTAGCAAATCTTTTATCATTTGTTTTAAGAACAACAAGTTTAGCATTGATCGATTCAAGAGAAGATAAAATATTTGTCTGAAAGAGAGTTTGAGATGCTTGCATTTGGACACACTGATTTTGCAAAGCGACAATCGAAGTAGAATGAGCATCAAGTTTTGAAAGAACGGAATTAAAGACAGAGGTGAAATCAGAATTGGGAGGATTAGAGACATGCACTGGTGAGGATGTGAAATTTATATTGGTACAATTAATGTAAATAAACAGTTAATTAATCGAACTGATAAGCTAAATGAGCCTGACTCAATTAACAATGAGACTGTCTCAATCAGGAATCAGACTGTCTCTTATGCAAATGGGACTGTCTCAATCAGGAATCAGACTGTTTCAATTGTAATAATCATTAAAATTGTTATTGACTATATTGAAAGATATAATATTATGATTTAAAACTAATTGTTAATTCTTATTAATTATATTGTATAATATAACATTTAATTTGCCTTATGTTTAAGAATTTTGAAAATTTAAAAAAAAATTAAATTAAATCATTATATTGGATTTTATCCAATTATACCTAACGAGTTTTTAAATATCCGATTTTAATATGATTTTCATTGAATTTTTGATACTAATTTAATATAATTTTAACTTCTATATTTTGGTCTTCCACATTTCTTATGTTCATATATTATAATACATTTTTTTATTAATAATTATTTAGTTAGCAAGACTCAAAGAGATCTAAAACTAATATAAATTTCAGGTTGATACTTAATTTTACACATTAGAATATTGAATTCTAACTTATTAAATATTGTAATTTTTCTATAAAATAATAAATAATTTTTTTTTTATTTTTTAAATATAATTGGATCAACGGATATCCGAGATCCGGTCCGTTTGTCCGTTAAACTAAATGGATTGGATATACCTATAAAATATCTGAGGTGTGATCCGATCCGATCCGAATCCGATAATATTAAATAAATTTGGATATGGATTCAGGTCGATCCGGTCCAAATCCGACCCGTTGACAGGCCTATTCTATACTATACTATTAACATTAAAAGTTTGGTCGGTCATGATTTTTGGTTTTTGGTCTTTTATTTATAATAAATATTTAATAATTAAAAATACGTTAATTACCTTATAAGATTTTAATTACCTTCTGGATATGTAATAACGGAAGAAAGTAAACTTATCATCTTACTATCATCCTAAATTTTTCCTTTTGTATTTTAGTATAGTATTTGAACCCGATTTACAGACTTTTTATTTTAAAACATATTTTAATGAGAGTTTTTTATTTATTGAGCCAGATTTACAAACTTTTAATTTTAAAATATATTTTAATGGGCCCTTTTTATTTTAAAACAGTATTTACCCCGGTTTACATGTTTTTTTAAAACATATTTTAATCAAATTTTTTTATTTTAAAATAATATTTCGTTGATACTATTCTATTTTAAAATAATATTTCGTTGATACTATTTTTTTATTAAAATAGTATTTAATAATATTTACTATTTATTTACTATATGATATGGACAGAAAAGTAATTATAGAAATATAATTGCTGATTCTTTGGAAAGGCCAAATATTTAAGGCCTAAAATCCTGATTATTTATTAATTACGAAATTAATAAATAAGGAAAATATACAGCTCATGAAAAGAGTCCAAAATATGGTAAATTTCTCAAAGAAGGATCTAGAATCCCAATTAATGAGTCATAGCCTTTATCAATAAGGAAAAGACTTCTCTAGCAAGAAATACGATGTTTATCCATTATCAATAAGGAGACTTATTCGCTAAGTCTCCTAAACATACCATAAATATCAGGCTCCAGACGCCTATATAAGGACCCTGATCCTACAATCAGAACTACATTTTGGACACAACTCCATACGTCATCTACTACGTTTTGGACACAGCTCCATACGTCACGTTTTGGACACAGCTCCATACGTCATCTACTACATTTTGGACAGAGCTCCATACGTCATCTACTACGTTTTGGGCACAGCTCCATACGTCACAACGCCTCGAATGCGCAACAAGCCACGAAGGCACCCCTAGAACTACGTTTTAGACTTCATCCTCGAATAAGGACATACAAGTCACTACGTCCTTGGTGTGCCCCTGCCACCATAGCCCCGAGGGCAACACCAAGAACTACGTCTTTGGCTTGATTCTCAGTAATAATTGAGATACGTAGGCATCTTGTGAGGACCGATTTAGTCTCGAAACACAAGTGCAACCATTAAAGCTCGAAGCTCATTAAACCTTAACATTAAATTCACAAGCACGTTTTTTAATCCACAACATTTGACGCCGTCTGTGGGAAGACAACATCAACCATGGCAAACACACGAAGAACAACTCGCGATACTCAAACTCCTAAGGACCGCCCTGTCACCTCTGAGGCTGATACTCATAGAAATCAACCACCGCCAACCACTGGCACTGAAGGGGCGAATATCCCCACCAACACCCAAGGAACGGAAGTCCCAATTACTGCTGAAGGGACGAATCCCCTACAAATGGTTGTTCATGGACAAGGTCCATCAGAGACCACTCTATAGAAAACAGTTGTAACCACTCCGCTGCTTGCAAACGCACCGCGTGGTCTTCAACTTCACACCACAGATCTCCCCCAATATGCTACTCAAACTCTCGGCATGCCAACTTATGGTATGCCACCTCGACCCCCGGTGGGCAGAAGTGGGACTAATCCCATCTATCATGAGGCCTATGTGCCCCCTTACATCCAAGGTCTGGGACCCCAAAATCAACAAACTAGACAAACCCCTTTCCTGGACTATTCCGGTCCCTATACCGAGGATGAAAATTACTCAACAGGAGAAGAGAGGGATGTTGCCCCAAGAAGGAGACGTTCCTCCCAAACTAATCGAGAAACAACTAAGGAAAAACTTGCGTCCCTTGAAGCCGAGGCTGCAAGGCTCAAAAAGTTATTGGCAGAAGAGGATGCCGCAAGGGCACGAAATAAAGGAAGAGTCCCGGTGATCAACCTCGACCCAACACCAAGGAGGAGCAATAGGGCTGAAGCCCCAAGGGGTGATCCCACTGTTCTGTTTCCCCTAGGAGATCCTGATGATCCTACACCACCCTTCACTCAAGACATCATGAAAGCTACTATATCCAGAAAATTCAAGATGCCAACAATCAAGGCTTACGATGGAACGGGAGATCCCGCAAATCATGTAAGGACCTTCTCCAATGCACTGCTGTTGCAGCCACCAACGATGAGGTCAAGTGTAGGGCGTTTCCACAAACCTTGGCAGGCATGGCCCAACGCTGGTATAGCCGTCTTCCTCCCAACTCAATTGGGTCTTTCAAAGAACTAAGCAAAGCTTTTATCAATCAATTCATTAGCGGAAGGGTGCATGAGAAAAGTTTTGCATCACTCATGGCAATCCGGCAAGGACAGAATGAAGCCCTAAGGGACTACATCAATCGATTCACTCGAGAGGCTTTAAAAGTCCCGGACTTAGAGGATAGAGTGGCTATGATAGCCCTGCAACAAGGAACCACTGATGACCACTTCAAAAGGTCGTTAGCTAAACATCCACCCGAGAACATGCTGAAGCTCCAAGATAGAGCCAGAAAGTATATCAAGGCTGAAGAAAGCATGAGAAAGTATGAACCCACTACTGGCGGTAGTGGAAACTCAAAGAAAAGAAAAGAAACACAGGAGTACGACGTCAAGGAAAAGTTCCCCAGAACATCAAAGGACTCCGATTCTCCACCAAAGAAAAACAATTTTGGGCCAAAATTCACAGAATATGCAAGATTGAACACTCCCAGAAGTCAAATTCTGATGGAGATATCAAAGGAAAAGGATCTCAAATGGCCGAAGCCAATGAGGGCTGACTTATCTAAACGGAACCAAAACCAATTTTGTCGGTTCCATAAAGAAGTTGGTCACGACACCGACGATTGTAGGCAATTGAAGGATGAGATCAAATTTGTGATACGAAGAGGAAAACTCAGCAAGTTCACCAAAGATGGAAACCAAGGAAATCAAAGGGTGAACTATGAAAGAAAGGATTATGACAGAAGGGACAACGATCAAGATCGAAATCCCAAGCCCCGAGGGCCAGTCATCAACATGATATTCGGAGGGCCAACTGCTGTTGGGTCCTCCCGAAACTCAAGAAAGGCTTATGCCCGAGAGGTAATGACTGTGGTTGGAGAAGCACCAAAGCGTGCCAGAACAGAAGTGTCAATAGGTTTTGATGATTCTGACTTGGAAGGGGTGAAGTTCCCCCACGATGACCCTCTTGTCATAGTACCTGTGATAGGCAACTCCGAAACAAAGAGAGTCCTGGTTGATAATGGAGCCTCAGTGGACATCTTGTTCCACGATGCCTTTATCAAGATGGGTTACACTGATTCTCAGTTAACACCCTCGAATATGCCCATATATGGGTTCAATGGAGTGGAGTCAAAAGTGGAAGGCACTATCCAACTCCCAATGACCATGGGACAAGGAATGAATACATCTACTCAAATGCTGAACTTCATAGTTATAAAAGCAACTTCGACCTACAATGCAATCCTAGGAAGGACTGGTCTTCATGCGTTCAAGGGTGTTGCCTCATCTTATCATCTGAAAATCAAATTCCCAACGAGGAATGGGATTGGTGAAGAACGGGGAGACCAAAAGATGGCTAGAAGCTGTTATGTAGCCGTGTTGAGGCATGATGGAATCGGGGGGCAGGTTCTCCCCATTGAAGGCATGAATACAAGCGACAATGAGGACAGAAGAGGGAAGCCGGCCGAGGACTTGGTCCCAATTCCCTTAGTCCCAGGTGAGCCAGAAAAGGTGACGTATGTTGGAGCACTACTACCTGAGCCATTGAAAAGCAAACTCATATCTTTTCTTCAAAAGAACAATGACGTTTTTGCTTGGACAGCGGCTGACATGCCAGGGATTGATCCCCAATTGATAACTCACAAATTGAATGTGGATCCAGAAAGAAAGACAGTGAAACAAAAGAAGAGAAGTTTTGCTCCAGAAAGGCAAGAGGCCATCAAACAAGAAGTTGAAAAGCTTCTAGAGGCCGGGTTCATTGAAGAGATACAATTCCCAGAATGGTTGGCTAACTCTGTGATGGTCAAAAAGGCCAATGGAAAATGGAGAATGTGTGTGGACTTCACTGATTTGAATGATGCATGTCCAAAGGATTGTTTTCCCTTACCAAGGATTGATGCTCTAATAGATGCAACAGCTGGACACGAAATGCTAAGTTTCATAGATCGCTTCAGTGGATATAACCAAATCAAGATGCACAAAGATGACATCTCCAAGGTATCATTCATCACTGACTTTGGTGTTTTCTGTTATCTAGTCATGGCATTTGGACTTAAGAATGCAGGGGCAACCTACCAAAGGTTGGTGAACAAAATTTTTGAACACCTAATTGGAAAAACCATGGAGGTCTACGTAGATGACATGCTAGTCAAGAGCCTCGATAAGGCCGATCACATTGAGCACCTCCGAGAGGCATTTGAAGTGCTAAGGCACCACAAGATGATGTTGAATCCGGCTAAATGTGCCTTTGGTGTAGGCTCGGGAAAGTTTTTAGGCCTGATGGTTTCCAAGAGAGGAATCGAGGCTAATCCCGAAAAAATCAAAGCAATTCTAGACATGGAACCACCACGGACTATTAAGGAAGTCCATAAGCTAACTGGAAGAGTGGCAGCATTGGGGAGATTCATCTCCAAGTCAGGAGAGAAGTGCTTACCTTTCTTCAAAGCACTTAAGAATGTGAAAATTTTTGAATGGACATCTGAGAGCCAAGAGGCCTTTGAAGCCTTGAAGAAATACATGGCTGAGCCACCACTATTGGCCAAACCAAAACCAGGAGAGGTTCTTTACCTATACTTGGAAGTATCCAACACTGCCCTTGGAGCTGTTTTGGTAAAAGAAGAATTGAAGGTTCAGAAACCCATCTACTACGTGAGCAAGATTCTACATGGGGCAGAAATAAACTACTCCACGATAGAAAAGTTTGCCTTAGCCTTGATTATGGCCTCAAGAAAGCTACACCCATACTTCCAGGCACACTAGATAGAGGTTTTGACAAATCAGCCTCTACGAAACATCTTGCACAGCCCTCAAGTTAGTGGGAGGCTGATCAAATGGGCCATTGAACTAGGGGAATTTGACATCAAGTATAAGCCTCGAATGGCCATAAAAGCTCAAGCACTCGCTGACTTTATGGTTGAATGCACTATTGACAACCAAGAAGTCGGGGGGGGGGGGGGGGGGGCAGGAAGTAATAATGGAAGACAAGGAAGCTGAAGACATAATCTTCAAAGAATGTTGGGTGCTCTATTTTGATGGAGCATCAAAAACAAAATCAAGTGGAGCCGGTTTAGTGCTACAAAGTCCTGATGGATTCCTCATAGAGTACGCACTAAAACTGGACTTCCCAACGACAAACAATGAAGCTGAATATGAAGCTCTGATAGCTGGCTTAGGGCTGGCTGGAGCCTTGAGAGTCAAAACTCTGAAAGTATGTGGAGACTCGAGGCTAGTGGTCTCCCAAGTAAATGGGGAGTTTGAAGCCAGAGATGAAGTCATGGCCAAATACTTAAAGCTCGTCAAAGCAATCATGACTCAATTTGATGAATGCTATGTAGAGCACATTCCAAGGGAAGAAAACACGAAGGCTGATGCCTTGTCTAAGTTTGCTTCTTCCAAAATTGAAAACTATGCAGGGAGTGTATACTTCCAAGTCTTGAAGACCCCAAGCATCAACGGAAAGTTGGTAGCACCTATTGATGTTGCTAGCTGTTGGATGGATCCCATCAAAGCTCATCTGGAAACTGGGTGGCTACCCAACGACACTTCAGAAGCAAGAAAGCTATATGTAAGAGCACTAAGGTATGCCCTGATTGAGGGAATTCTATACAAGAAGTCTTTCATCATTCCTTATCTAAAATGCTTGAGACCCCAAGAGGCAGAATTCGCCCTAAAGAAGTACATGAAGGAATTTGTGGGCAGCACTTGGGGGGCAGAGCCCTTGCTCATAAAATCACCCGTCTAGGCTTCTATTGGCCAAGCATACTAGCTGATGCTAAAAGCTATATGATGAAGTGTGAACGGTGCCAGAAACATGCACTAGTGGTTAGGCAACCACCTGAGATGTTGACATCCATAAACTCACCAATCCCATTTGCAATGTGGGGAATGGACGTACTTGGACCATTTCCAATGGCAAGTGCACAAAGGAAGTTCTTGATAGTAGCAATCGACTACTTCACCAAGTGGATTGAGGCTAAACCATTAGCCAAGATAACCACCAAACAAGTGATGCACTTCTTCTGGGAAAGTGTAATATGTAGATATGGAATCCCACGAATCCTGGTTACGGACAATGGAACTCAGTTTAACAATGATTAGTTCAAGAAATATTGTGAAGAGAATGATATCCAATTGCGCTTCACTTCTGTTGCCCATCCTCAAACAAATGGGCAAGCTGAAGTTGCAAGTCGAATTACCCTAGATGGACTAAAGAAAAGAGTTGAACGCTCCAGAAACACTTGGGTAGATGAGTTGATCCCCATACTATGGGCATATCGTACTACCTGCAAAGTCACCACTGGAGCAACCCCATTTCTGCTGGCATATGGGGCAGAAGCAGTGGTTCCAGTGGAGATTACTCACACGTCTCCAAGAGTTGAGGCTTATGAACCAGAAACAAATGAGGAAGGCTTGATGCTGGCCTTAGATCTAATTGACGAAGTTAGAGACGAGGCAAATGCCAAGATAGTTGAACATCAAAAGAAGGCATCTTTCTACTACAACCTAAGGGTTAAAGAAAGGTTCTTTCGACAAGAAGACTTGGTTCTACGAAAGATTGAGGCATTCGGAGTTGGACAAAAAGGCAAGCTGGCCCCAAATTGGGAAGGACCATATCGCTTTAAGAACGTATTTGGTCGAGGCTCCTACAAATTGGAAACCCTCGAAGGGCATGAGGTGCCAAGGACTTGGCATGCCTCAAATTTGAAAGTCTATTATGTTTAGTGCATCCTAAAAGGATCCGCTAGTAGGACAAGTAGAAGTATGGTTCGATGAAATCATGAGCTTCCTGGAAAGAAGATGAAGGGTTGAACCCGTTTTGATTGGTAGAAACATCCTCAAAGCATTTCCAAGACAAACTACAAATGAATGCAAAGGAAAGCATACAAAATATGCATGTCAACTGCACAAATAGAGCTGAATACAACGAACCCCGATGGGTGAATGTTGCTAATAAACATACAAAAGAAAGCCTAAGATGCTTATTGTTAATTAGGAAAAGTTTGAAGCTCAAGAGAAGTTTGATATGATAGACTTGAGAATGAATCACTACGAGTGGAGCCATCAGTAAGAACTCGTAAGGGTGAAGGGTTGAAACCCCAGAAACCTAAGACATTCAGTCCAAACCCCATCATTTGATATGCTCAATGAAAGGCTTGAAGCCAAAACAAGACGGTATAAGACATAAAAGGCTTATGCAAATGTCAAGTTAGCCTCGAATAAGGCAAAATCGTCGTAAATGTGTAGGTCGCACCACACTTTACACCAAGACGATATTCGTGAAACACTAGTGTATATTAAAATCCCCAAAAAGGGTAGTAAGTCCCAGCTAAGGGATAAAAAGACCCTAAGTCTCGAAAAAGACCGGTATAACTTCTATGAAATCTTCAAAGGATGAAGATTGTACCCCGAAAATCTTCAAAGGATGAAGATTGAACCCAGAAAATCAAAGAATACAACCGTGGAAACTTCGCCGGAAATCGCCTTACTACGGAATAAGAAGAGAGAAATTTTTAGAAAGTTAAAGTATGAAATGAAGAGTGATAGTGGAAATCCCACTCTTTTATAATTGAGACAACCGGTCACCCAACCGGTTAAGGGAAGGGCAACCGTCTATTGCCAGTTAAGGCCCATAAATCCATTTATGGATTACAAAAATCAAAGCCCAAACAAATTGAAACTCAGGCGAATTCAAAGCTTAAACAATTTAAGGCCCAGTAAGGCCCAAGGCTGGAATAAATTGAAATCCAATTAAAATTTGGGCTAGTTAAGGCCCAAGAAAGAACAAAAAATAATGAAACTAAGGTCGAAAACACCTTAGATCGACATCGAAGGCTCGAAGTCGAAAATACACGAAGAATCAAGGTCGAATCCATCGACCTCGCTCCCAAATAAAATCGAAAAATTAAAATTTTGAGGTCGAAAAGACCTTAGATCGAGTTCGAAGACTAGAAGTCGAAAAACACCTGAGAATTGAGCTCGAACCCTTCGACCTCACACCAAATTGAGGTCGCAAATGTATAGGTTCGAGGTCGAAGACCTGAGGTCGAAAACATACTAAGAATTGAGGTCGAAGCATTGGACCTCGCACCAAAACGAGGTCGAAAGTATATGTGATCGAGGTCGAACGATCGAGGTCGAAAAAGACTGGGAAATCGAGGTCGAAACCTTCGACCTCACACCAGTTGAGGTCGAAAACGAGGTCGAAAATGACCGAAATGAGGTCGAAAATGACTTAAATCCTGGTCGAAAATGACCTATTTTGAGGTCGAAAATACCCTTAAAATAGAAAATTTTGAGGAAAAACACGCTATAACTTCTACGAAAACCCCAAGGAGATTTTCCCAGAAGTTGGGGGGCAAATGATATGGACAGAAAAGTAATTATAGAAATATAATTGCTGATTCTTTGGAAAGGCCAAATATTTAAGGCCTAAAATACTAATTATTTATTAATTACGAAATTAATAAATAAGGAAAATATACAGCTCATGAAAAGAGTCCAAAATATGGTAAATTTCTCAAAGAAGGATCCAGAATCCCAATTAATGAGTCATAGCCTTTATCAACAAGGAAAAGACTTCTCCAGCAAGAAATACGATGTTTATCCATTATCAATAAGGAGACTTATTCGCTAAGTCTCCTAAACATACCATAAATACCAGGCTCTAGACGCCTATATAAGGACCCTGATCCTACAAACAGAACTACGTTTTGGACACAGCTCCATACGTCATCTACTACGTTTTGGACACAGCTCTATACGTCACGTTTTGGACACAGCTCCATACGTCATCTACTACGTTTTGGACAGAGCTCCATACGTCATATACTACGTTTTGGGCACAGCTCCATACGTCACAACGCCTCGAAGGCGCAACAAGCCACGAAGGCACCCCTAGAACTACGTTTTAGACTTCATCCTCGAATAAGGACATACAAGTCACTACGTCCTTGGTGTGCCCCTGCCACCATAGCCCCGAAGGCAACACCAAGAACTACGTCTTTGGCTTGATTCTCAGTAATAATTGAGATACGTAGGCATCTTGTGATGACCGATTTAGTCTCGAAACACAAGTGCAACCATTAAAGCTCGAAGCTCATTAAACCTTAACATTAAATTCACAAGCATGTTTTTTAATCCACAACACTATAGTATCAACGAAAGGCTCTTCCACTTCTATTTATTTACCGAAGCAACCCCTTACAATAAAACATGCCTCCCTCTCTGTCTCCCTTTCAAAAACTATCTTTTAAAAAAAATATTCACTCTCTTCACTCTCTTCACTCTCCGGCGATTATTCACTCTCCTCACTCTCTTCACTCTCCGGCGGTTATTCCTCTCTCTCTCCCACTCTCTCTCCCTCTCTCCCTCTCCCCCTCCCCCCCCCCTCTCTCTCCCCCTCTCCCCCCCTCTCCCTCTCTCTGTTTTGCCCTAATTTCGATTCTTCGATTGATGTTTTATATGCATGTATTGATTTTAATGTAGCTGTTGTTTATGTAGATTAATTGATTAATTGATTAATTACCTTTTATGGAATAATTTTAATTGTTGCTTAGGCTTTCAAAATCAGAGTTATGGTTTTGTGTTTTTGGAAATAATCGCACTTGCATATATTAAATTTCCTCGGAAATTGCGTCTACTACTACAAGCATTCGTTCTTTGTGTTTTGTGAAATTCTTCTTGTAAATATGCTAAAACCTGTCCTTTTTGTAATCTGGTGGGTTAATTTTTGTTAGATACAACTAAATGATCAATCCTTTAGTCTCCGTACAAAGAGGGAAATCTTTATATTTCTGCTTATTTCACAAAATTCAGATCTCTTAATGATGAGTTACAGGAACTTTCTGATGCACCTAGATGTGATTGTGGGAAATGTACATGTGAGAGTAATGCCAAACTGGATGTTTATCTTCAGAAGAGGATGATCACAAATTGCTAATGCAGGGTTGGCATACATTTATATTTTTTAATGATTATGCATAACTGAATCATCAATAGGCCAATGATATTTTTTTTTCTGCTATTAGGCATGCTGAATTACGTCAATGGTTGTGTAGGATGTTCAGTAAGACATTGGTTGTTGATCTTTGCAGCTGCTGGACCGGTGTGCCAGTTTGTTTCTTCAATATCAGTCTTCATAGTACTTTCCCAGTTTTACTTATGTTATATATCAGTTCTAAGGTTTCAGACATAGTGGAAGGAGATGAATTTGTCTGCTTTGCTGACTTCTGCTGGAATCAACATAGCATTGTGTCTAGTGCTCTCCTCACTGTATTCTATATTAAGAAAACAACCAAGCAACGCAAGCGTGCACTTTGGGCAAAGGTTCGCTCAAGTACAATCACATAATCTATTCTGCTTAGACAGAATTGTTCCTTCGGCTGGCTGGATAGTTAAAGCTTGGGAGACAACTGAAGAAGAAGATTTATTGACAGTTGGGGGTCTAGATGCAGTTGTTTTTTTGCGGATAGTTGTTTTCTGGTAAGTATACACTTTCTTTAAATTTTTGTCACCGATACTAATTTACTACTATTTTAAATGGGTGGTTTTTTTTATCATTTCAAGTCAAAAGTTCCATAGGTGGAAGGAAGGTCTTAAATATTAAGATTCACGATGTGTTCAAATAGATTTTTATGTTAAGGTCTCTGCAATCTTGAAATGAGTAATTTATTCAGTTTAAAGTTTGTTAAATGAGCTGTTTTATTATATAACAGCTTTTATTCATTTAAGTCAAACAATAAGTGCTAGCTTTTATTATATAAAAACATTTAGCTTTTATTATATATGATTTTATTCATTTAAGTCAAACAATAAGTGCCTTAGCTTTTATTATATAACAACATTTAGGTTTTAGTATTATATAACATTCAGCTTTTATAACAGCTTCTATAAAACATCAAATCACCCCAACCAGTATCAACTTATTGTCTAGCCTGTAGTTTCTCATAATCTATACACTCATCAGGATGTTCAAATCAAAACTGCAGGAGCTTTGCCATGCAAATAACTGGGCATTACTTCGAATGGTTTTTTATTGTATGATTGCTAGTTTTAATTTCGTATATATTGTTGTAGGATTGATAGAGTTACGTTTTCGCCGAAGTTTAATTCTTGTAATTCTCCTAAATGGAGGTGTTTTCGTGCCATAATTCTCCAAAGCAACGGAGGACCGAAAATACAAGTCAAAATGTATTTGACTTGTATAGCTCTTTATTTTTGGAAGGAGGTACTTGTAACTTGTTGGGATTTATGGGTGATAGCATAGAAACAACTTAACTTTGATTGTACTTAATTTTTTAAATTAAGTAGAACATACTGTCATAGCCAAAGTATGTTCTTGTAATCAGTATGTAATGTTATTCTAGTTGTATTATTTGAAAGAAGTTCACTTGTGTGTTCAAGCCTCAAAGAATGCTTTTTGGATGACAACATGAATAAAGGTTACTGTCCTAAAGCTGTGACAGTAAGATTACAAGAAGACAGAATGTTGCAAGTCACGACAGCATATTCACTCTGACAGCAACATTGGCGGAAGACTACGCGACAACAACTATTGCCCTCGACAGCAAGTTTGGGATCCTCGACAGCACTCTATGCGGGGAACTCATACTGTCACCAAAAGATCATTCCTGTGACAGCAAGCTTTGCGGCAAAAGTAACTGTCTCAATAAAGATCCTTATGCTAGGTATCTTTCTCAGTCAAATCCCGTGACAGTTTAAATGTTCAAGAAACAGGCGTGATGCAGCATCCCTAAGCTGCACCAAGTCTGCAAGACTACGACAGAAGCTTCAAGGCACTACAAATCAAAAGCGAATCAATTCAAGAGCAAGGTCAAGTCTTTATCTGCTGAATTGGTTTAGCTGGAAATAGAATGAATCTAGGTTGCTTTCTTTGTAATGTATATCTGACATGTTAGCAATTTAGGAAAGTCACATGGGTAAGACAATCTGTAAGAAGCTGCCACTTGACAGTGACAGCAGCTTTACAAACCCGTGACTGATAGTGATAGGGTTAGTCATATACCTACTATCAACTCATTCTAGAAGAGTAACGAAGAGAAGCAAGTGTCTCACAGAAGAAAACCCGAAGCTCGAGATCTTTTTCTTGAGGTTGTAGCAACACTTTGCAAAATAAATAAAACATTTATTTTGTGAATCTTGTTCTTACTAAATACTGTTCGTGATTGCATATATTGCTGATAACGTTTAATCTTGATTTTAGTTGTTGAAATTTAGATTGAATTTTATCAGTATTGCATTCATCCCCCCCCCCCCTTCTGCAATACACAAGGACTAACAACTGGTATCAGAGCTTTCAGATTAACATACATATCTGAGATCCCGGAGAAAATGCAGAAATCAAACAGTATCAAGATCCCAGCTTTTGATAAAGAGAACTACAGCATTTGGAAAAGAAAAATCTTGTTGTTTATCAAAGCTCCAAATCCACTATACCCAGGTATACTCGAGAATGGTCCTTTCATTCCAAGAAAGGAAATTGAAGCCACAACAGTGAATGGTGAGATTATTCCTGCACATTGGGTTCCCAAAGATCCCTCAGAAATCTTGGAACCTGAAAAGGAGAAAATGGTGCTAGATGATCATTTGCAACTTATCTTGCTCGATTCTCTCACGCTGGATAAAGCCATGTGTGGAAGTGTAATAAGCTGCACATCAGCCAAGGAGATGTGGATCAGGTTAGCCTTACTCTGTGAAGGAAGTGAAGAGGTTAAGGGCAACCAAAGGCAAATTCTAATATCTCAATATGAGGCATTCATGGCCAAGCCTGGTGAAGACTTAACCTCCATGTTCGAAAGGTTCAGTAAGCTCTTAACTGAATTACAGATACATGGCAAGTACTATGACAGAAAAGAATTAAACGTCAAGTTCCTGCTCACACTGCCTGATCACCTTGAACACAAGACAACAGCCATACGAGAAGGAAGAGATCTCAACACTATAACCTTTGAGACACTTTATGGTATTCTGAAATCCTATGAACTCGAACTCTTTCAAAAGAGAGCCATACAAAGTGGAACAAGGAACAAGATGGCAAATATGTCAAGTGCCCTAGTAGCACATGTGGCAAGGATCACACAGCCAAGTGAAGTACCACAGATCACACAATCAACCCCAACACAGACCTTGAAGATAGAAGAGGTGGTTGAAGATGATGAGAAAGTGGTACTACAGATTAAAGATGTGGAAGATGAAGACTTCTACACAATGGAGGAACTGGAAAGCATGGACAACCCTACTATGGCTTACATGGCCAAGAAGTTCAAGAACTTTAGGTTCAAGAAGGATAGGTCATACAAGCCTCAAGGCCAAGCATCCAAGTTCAGCAAAGGAAGCTCATCAAAGGCTGCTGTGGGAAGTTCAACCAAAGGAGGATACAAAACTGGATTTGTGGATAGATCAAAGTTCAAATGTTACAACTGTGGAGAACCTGGTCATTTTGCTACTGAATGCAAAAGACCCAAACAGGTTCAAAGATATGAGAAAGGAACTGGTGGATACTCTAAGAAAAATCAAGGTAGAGCCTATGTGGCTGAAGGAAAGTGTTGGGATGATTCTGATGAGGAAGAAGAGGAAGAATATGTTAACCTAGCTCTCATGGCTAGCACTGATGAGGTAGCATCAACTCCTTCAAGTCAGGTACCTTCACTTGTCTTACTTGATATGTCTACTGATGAGTATAAGAAAACCATTAAAGACTTAAGTGCTGAAATGTTCAATGTCTATACTAGCTTATCTGCTGCTAATGAGGAAATCTCTAGACTAAGTAAGCTAAATGAAACACTTCAGTCTGAAAATGATTCTCTTTTTCTCAAAACCAGTTCTCTAGGCTCTTTAGCTCAAGAGAATGCCAAACTTAAAAATGAATTAAAATGTGCAAGGAGGTTGAGGAATTCCTGAGGAATGAGATTGCTGAAAATGAATTTAAGATTAAGGCCTATAGAAACTCATCAAAGATACTTCAGGATTACAATGATAAGCATACAGAAAATCAGTCTGTTGGTATAGGTTTTTCTTATGGTAGAAGACCTGGAAAGGAAACTGTGATTCAAGATTGTCCTGGAATAGCTGCTGTCAAACCCACCATTCTCAAGAAAGTTAAAACTCCTATTTTCAAAGCTGCTGAAATTGAGTTTGATGAAGAAGCCATGCTCATCAAACAAGAAATTCTTGATGAGGATGAAGGTGTTGACAGCACATTCAAGGAAGGAAAGGATACTGTCACAATCCCCAAGACAGTAAACTTACCAAGCAATCAGACAGTAAGTTCAAAGGATGTTGTCACGATTGGCAAGACAGAATCTTTCAAAGATACTGTCAAGAATGATTCCAAGACAGTAACTCTCAAACCTTCTGTCAAGACAGTAGGATTAAAAGATACTGTCAAGGATAGTTCGACAGCAACTTCTGAACATACTGTCAATCCAGTGACTCCCAAGTCTAGGAACAGGAATGGTAAGGTAGGTGTCAACAAAGGAAATGGATACACTAATGTTGGAGGTGCTTCTAGGAAACTATGCAATAACTGTGGATCTACACATCACTTAACACATGTTTGTAAGAAACCAATTGAAGATAAGATCAATGCAACTGAACTCAATGGTAACTTACACAGAACCCCCCTTATGCATAGAACTATGAGTGTCTGTAATAACATTGATTGTATGCCATGCAAAATCACTGCCATGAGTACATGCTTTAACTTACCTGTTCTCTCTACTGAAAAATGCTCATACCTAAACACTGTTGAGACTTCTGAGCCTGCTGGCAACAGCAAAAAGGCTTCATCCACTAAGAAAAGGACCAAGTCCAATTCTAAACCTAAGTGGGTGAAAAGAGAAGTCAAACAGGAAGTCTTTGATAATGCTTGTGATGTTGTGACTGGAAGAAACTCAGGGAACACTGAAACTGCAGGACCCAACAAAGATTGGGTACCATATGCAACTTAGAAACATTCTGTTTTGCAGGGTAAGAAGAAAAATCAGGTCATGTGGATAATTGACAGTGGTTGCTCAAGACACATGACAGGTGATAAAGCCCTGCTATCACATTATGTAGAGAAAGCTGGCCCAATCATAACCTTTGGAGACAACAGCAAGGGTTACACAGTGGGATATGGCTGTCTGGAAATTGGAAATGTTGTCATTGAAGATATTGCTCTTGTGGATGGATTGAAGCACAACCTACTCAGTGTCAGCCAATTCAGTGACAGAGGATTTAAGGTTGACTTTGACATGATGGTTTGCAACATCTATCACAAGAAGGATGGAAGCCTCTCTCTAAAAGGGGTCAGAAAAGGAAGCTTGTTTGTTGCTGATCTAAGCTCAACAAAGAAGGATAAAGTTTACTGTTTTTACAGTAAAGCTACTGTTGGTGACAGTATGCTTTGGCACAGGAAGCTCTCACATCTCAACTTCAAGACAATGAATATTCTGATGAAGAAGGAGTTAGTGAGAGGTTTGCCCCAACAGGAATTCTGTCAAGAAGGACTGTGTGAAGATTGTCAAATGGGCAAACTGAGAAGAGCTGTGCACAAGTCCAAACAAGTAAACACCAACACAGAAGCACTCAAGTTAATTCACATGGACCTCTTTGGACCAGTCAATGTACCATCTATGGCCAGAAAGAGGTATGCCTTGGTAATGGTGGATGATTACTCAAGGTACACTTGGGTGAAATTTCTTGAATCCAAAGATGAAGCTGCTCAAGTGATTATTGATCAAGTCAGAGTTCTTGATAGAACCCCAAACTCAAAAGTTCAAATCTTGAGGAGTGACAATGGTACAGAATTCAGAAATGCCACTCTTGGAAATTTCTGTAAAGATGAAGGAATTGTACAACAATTCTCTGCTGCAAGAACTCCACAGCAGAATGGAGTTGTAGAAAGAAAGAACAGGACTCTCATTGAAGCAGCTAGAACTATGTTGCATGATGCTAAGTTGCCAACATATTTCTGGGCTGAAGCTATCAACACAGCCTGTTATACTCAGAACAGAACCATGATCAACAAAACTCATGCAAGTACTCCTTACTGTCTGCTAACTGGAAAGAAACCTACTGTCAAATATTTTCATGTGTTTGGAAGCAAATGCTTTATGATGAAAGACAACCATGAGAAGAAAGGAAAATTTGACACCAAGGCTTTTGAAGGATTATTCATGGGTTACAGCACAGAAAGGACTGCCTACAGAGTTTATGTCATGGAACACAGGATTATTGAAGAAAGTGTTAATGTCACATTTGATGAAACCAAGTTTCCAGGACTGCATGAAGAAGGAAAGATGCAGACATTCAGATTTGAGAATCAAGGATACCTGGAAGCTGAGGAGATTGTAGATGAAGAACCTAGCTTCACTCAAATTGTTGAAGTTGACAAAGATGCTGTCAACACCACTACTGTCATTCAAACTCCAGCTCAATCACACACCATAACATCTAACATTCAGAACAGTGTTGACTCTGGAGACAATGAAGAACATGGTGGAGACAATGAAATTGATGAGCATTCAACTCAACAAGCTGAAGCAAATGTTCCTGTTCAATCAAGTAGCTTGCCCAGAATCACCAGGTGGACCAAGGACCACACAAATGACCTTATAATTGGTGATCCCAATTCTGGTGTGAGGACAAGGAACAAAGTCTCTGCTGACAGCATGTTCTCATGCTTCCTGTCACAAATGGAACCCAAGACAATTGATGAAGCATTGTTGGATTCTGACTGGGTGATAGCCATGCAAGAAGAGCTAAATCAGTTTGAAAGAAACAATGTATGGAGATTGGTTCCAAGACCTAAGGGAAAGTCAGTTATTGAGACCAAGTGGGTTTTCAGAAACAAACTTGATGAAAATGGATTGGTGACAAGGAACAAAGCAAGGCTAGTGGCTAAAGGTTACTGTCAACAGGAGGGAATAGATTATGATGAGACATTTGCTCCTGTTGCCAGACTTGAAGCTATAAGAATCTTTCTAGCTTATGCTGCACACTGCAACTTCAAAGTATTTCAGATGGATGTCAAAAGTGCCTTTCTAAATGGAGAGCTGGAAGAAGAAGTGTATGTGGAACAGCCACCAGGGTTTGAGGATGCTGACATGCATAACTTTGTGTACAAACTCTTCAAAGCTTTGTATGGACTAAAGCAAGCACCCAGGGCATGGTATGACACACTTTCCACCTTTCTTCTGGAAAACCAGTTTACCAGAGGAGTTGTGGACAAGACACTTTTCTACAAGCATCATGGCAAGGACATCATTCTGGTACAAATCTATGTGGATGATATCATTTTTGGTTCTACAAATGAGAAGCTGTGTGAGAAGTTTTCCCATCTCATGAGTAACAAATATGAGATGAGCATGATGGGAGAATTGTCATTCTTTCTAGGGTTACAAATTCTTCAACAAACTGATGGAATCTTCATAAGTCAAGCTAAGTATATCAAGGAACTTCTCAAAAAGTTCAACTTGGAAGATTCATCTCCTGCAAGGACACCAATGTCCACAGCAACTAGTCTGGATCTTGATCCTAAAGGAAAGAAAGTTGACTCAAGCACTTATAGAGGCATGGTAGGATCCCTCCTATACCTAACAGCTAGCAGACCTGACATCATGTTTGCTACATGTCTTTGTGCAAGGTTTCAAAGTGATCCAAAGGAGTCACACTTGGTAGCCATCAAGAGAATCTTTAGATACTTAAAAGGCACTCCTAACCTAGGCCTTTGGTATCCTAAGAATACTGGATTTGATCTAATTGGTTACTCAGACTCAGACTATGCTGGATGCAAGATTGACAGAAAAAGTACTACTGGTAGCTGTCAATTTCTTGGTGGAAGATTGGTATCATGGTTTAGCAAGAAGCAGCATTCAGTTTCTACCTCAACTGCAGAAGCTGAGTACATTGCTGCAGGCAGTTGCTGTGCACAAATTCTATGGATGAAAAGTCAACTTCTAGATTATGGTCTAGTGTTAAGAGATATTCCTATTTACTGTGACAACACTAGTGCCATAGCCATCTCAGACAATCCAGTTCAACACTCTAGGACAAAGCACATTGATATAAGACATCACTTTATCAGAGAGCATGTTGAACAAGGAACTGTGAAGCTGATTTATGTCCCAACTGACAAGCAACTTGCTGACATCTTCACTAAGCCATTGGATGAAGCAACCTTCAACAGGTTGGTAAGTGAATTGGGAATGCTGAATCTGGTATGTTAAGTTACTAAGGTTTCTAAATTTTCAATTTTTTTTTTGAAGCTCATGACAGCAATTTCAAACCTGCTGTCAAGAGAAGTTACTGTCTACTTGGTTTATGTCTGTTATGTGACAGCATGTGTTGATTTGACTACTCATGTCAGTATTTTTGTGCCAGTCTCATATTTTTAAACCGTGTATGACTTTAATGTGGTTATCTGTTAAGTTTGAGAGTTAAAAATCTGTTCCATTGGACTTTCACACTCTTTTGCATTAATCTGTAGGATTAAAGGAGGACACGACCATTAATTACTTTTGTGGTAGTTGTATGGGTACTCTAACTGTTGACCATTAGACTTTAATCCTTAGACGGTTTTGCCTATAAATTAACCTTAGGTTTCACCAGTCTGCTCTCAGTTTTAAAGTAAAAAAAATGGAAAACAAAGTAGGAATTGAAGTTGGTCTAAAGAAGTGTGATAGTGAACCCGACAATGAAGAGATCGACGAGCTCTTTGAAATGTTGTTGGACGCCATGGATGAGATTGATGAGGAAAAGGAGGCCAAGGCTAAGGAAGAAGAAGCCAAGGCTGAGGAAGAAGAGAAGGAGCTTCAGGCCCTTCTTGAAAAAGAAGGCCGCTCTGAAGAAGAGATTAAGGAAGAAGTATTAGAACTAGTTAATAAAATCATAGAATAATGTACTCAATGTTCAATTTTAATGATTTTATTAATAATAATAAAAGTTCCTGTTTATGTGGTTATTGAGTTTATGATTTGTCTGTGTTAATTGCTTAATATCTGTGTTCAAAAGATTACATTGCTAAATCCATAATTTGTCAATATTAAGTTCAGTGTATGAATCAAGCATTCTAATAAGTTCATGACAGAACCATTTCCTAATCGAAGTTACTGTCGTTAAGAAGGATACTGTCATGTGTTTCTTGACAGCAACCTTCTTGACAGCAGGAAAAGACTTTCTGTCAAGACTTGTAAAGGATACTGTCATTCATATGCTTAACGGTGACAGCAAGTTTTGCGCAATAGTTGCTGTCGCGAAAAACCTACTGTCACCACCTCCTCTTACTGACAGATTGTTTCTAGCGCACAGGTTACTGTCAACAATAGTGGACCGTTGTAATTGGACATTCACCCCACGATTGACAGTGAATAACGGGCAGTAACTCACGTGTTAAGAGAGTGGATTAAGACACGTCCTTTAACTCCACTTTTTGAGCAAACGTTTGAGAAACCCATATTTATTCTCCAGTTACTCAGACATATCACTCTCACAAAACTCAAGGCAAAATACTTTTCTTCAAGCAAAAAGCTACTTTCTCACTTTCTTCTTTTCTTGAAATCTCCATGGCCCCCAAATAGACTCTCTCTCAAACAAACTTTGCTGGCATCTTTTCCCCAAATGATGCTGGTGAGGATTTCAAAGGACTGGTGTTTTTCTTGAACAAGTCCTATCTTCGTTCAGCCATTACCTCAACTCCAATTCTCGACCTAGACAATCTTGAGGAATTTTGGCGCACTGCTGTTGCTCAAACTGAGGGTGAAAACCCAGCTATTCAATTCACGATTAATGGGCAACAATACATTCTCACAGCTGAGGTCATCAATACTGCTCTTGGAATTACACTGGAAGCAGGCCAAAACTTTGCTCCACTTGCTAATGATGACACTCTGAAGAAGCTCTTCTTGAAGATTGGGTATGCAGGCCCTATTCTCGAAGAGGGGACAACCAAGTGGTACCCGTCTGGTGAAATGGACAGGAAGTATCTAAGGAAGGAGTGGAGCATGATATTTGATGCAATGGTCAAGGTGTTCTCTACCAAGACCACAGGCTGGAATGGGATACCCTCTTACATCAAGAAACTGACACATTCTCTTGTCCATGGATACAAGGTGAATGTTGGTGCTCTCCTCATGACACAACTCAAAGCTGCCATAGGTAAGAAGGTATCACACTACCCTCGCTTTCTTATGATGTGTATCAATACTTTCTGTGACTTTAATAATGATGCCCCTCGTCTAGAGGTTTGTTCTGTCTTGAAAAAGAACACACACACACTGTTATCTTCACAGGATCTAAATGCACATATTCCACTTTGCTTCACTCAGCACATGGTTGATCAAGTGACCAACCTTGATTATCCATTACCTACTGGTTATGATTCTTTTTCTCTTGAGGATGAAGCTGGATTAGACCCAAATTCAGTTAACCCCCATTCAACACCATACACTCAGCCTAGGCCCTCTAGACTTCCCAAAGCCCAAAGAGAAGCCTTGCAAGAATCCAGAAAAAGATCCTTAGAAGCTGATGTTGGTGGTAGCTCTGTTAGTCAAGAGGGAGACACTGCACCTAGTGCAGCAAATAAGGAAGGTAGTCAAGCAGAACCCACAGTGGTTCCCCCTGAGCCTAAGAAGAAGAGAGCTAGGAGGACCAAAACCACTGTCAGCCACCCTGCAGTCTCCCAAAAGACTGTGGAGGAAACCAGGGAAATAAACTCCTCCCTAGATGTGCCTTCTCAACAAGGTGCTTCTATTGAATTTGGCCTGTCTCCCAAGGCACCCTGTACAGAGTCTGCACAAACTCCTGGTTCCCAACCTGAGATACCCCCACTTGAAGAAACACACAGTGAGTTAGGGCACAGTGAGGATTTCTCTACTCCTATTGATGGTTCACATGTTTCATCTGTGAATCAGCCCCCACTCTCTACTACACTTTCACCTTCTTCCTTCCCTACACATTCTTTTGTTTCTTCTCCACAACCTAGAGAAGGGGACAGTCCCAACCCTTCAGGTTTTGATCATCCATCTCCAATCATGGATGAGCCCCCCTCTAGTGGTCCACAAGAACCCATTTCTCAAAGTGAGATGGACACCACTCCTCCAAACACTGAGCTAGGGCAAAGTGGTATTTTGTCAGAAACTGAAACAGCCAACACTTTGTCTGACCTCCAAGGAGCATCTTACCTTCAGGAAGATGCTGTCACAGCCTCTGTTGCTGTCAAAGACACTGGGGATGCTACTGTCCTGGGCACAGCTACTGTCAAAGGTGGAGAGAAAGATGCTGTCACTACAGAACATACTGTCACTCCACCTCCCAAAGATGCTGTCATGCCAGAACCTGCTGTCCAGACTACAACTGACAGTAACATTCCTCCCAAAGATGCTGTCAAGTCCTCCCAGCCTAATTTTGATGCTGTACTTGTTGAGGATGCCTCTGATGATGACCTACCTCTTGCCAAACTCCTAAAGGTACATTCTAAATCTTCTCCTTCCATGCATGTTAGTACTGCTCATACCCATGCATCTAGGTTGAGTGAGGGTGTGCAAAAGAAAAGAGAGATAAAAGAAAAGAGAGGTGAGCATAAAAATGAGAGGCAGCCAAATGAGCTGGCAAAAGGAGAGGGACTTGAGCATGTCCAGAGAGATATTGAGGGAGCCCACACTATTCAGGCACTAGGCCTTGAGAGTCAAACTGTGAGGGGTGATGAGATCACTCAAAAACACCCTGAGAGTGTGAGAACCCCCTTAGCCTCCAAGCCCCTGTCTTTTCCTTCCCCTCCAAGAAGGTTAAGGTCTGGTGGCCCCTCTGCTACTTTTGGTAACAGGATTGCAGCTCTTGAAGGACAGTGTGCTACTTTGGACTCCAAGCTGGACTCTCTCTCTCAACTGGTGGTTGATGGTTTTGCTGCTACTCAACTTTCTATTCAGTTCCTTACTGACCTGGTAGCTGCCAACTCAACTAAGGGGGAGAAGGTAGCAAGATCAGAATCAATGCCTATTCAAGAATCAGGTGGAACTCAGGGGGAGCCTGTAGCTGTGAAGACCAGAGGGGGAGCTAAAAGGAAAGCAATGTCTAAGGGGGAGCAAGTCAAACCAAGCAGTGCAAAACCACAGGATAAAGCTGAAAGGACTATTGAAGTGGAAATGGATGGAGAAAGGGTGTTAATGTCAAAGGAAACTCAAGATGCATTGCAAAGAAGACCTGCATCTAGACATCCAATCTTGCCTCCTGTGGTGATTAGAGAACCTATTCAAGAAACTCAAGAAACTGCTCTACAGAAGAAATGGAAAGAAATGGAGGAACAAAACAATCTTGGGAAAGGTAAAGGGAAACTGCCTGAATCCATCTATAAAGGAACTACTTGGTCCAATGGTACTGAGTATGATCAAGAGGAAGCCAATGTCTTGATGGTGGATTACAGGGAGAGCACATTACACAACCATGACAGTAAGTTTAGCAGTTTGGTGGAAGAAGCAATGAATGCTCCTAGCAACCGTCCAACCAACACCACAAACCTGTTAAAGGAACAAATTACCAGTGTCAGTGTAATGGTGAATGATGAGAAAAGATGGGCTGTAAGTATTTATCTAACTTCTGGCATATCTTATTTCATCACAATGCAGCTATTGCAGAGTCTGCCAGCAAAGGTGTTGTGTGCTTTGAAGGGAAATATCAGGGCAACTCAAACACCATTCAATGAAATATTGGATATGCAAATCCAGAACCTGATCATACAGAAGCTACCTGAAGTCTACTCAAATCCATCATGTGTTTTCTACAGATCTAAATCTAAGGATGGCATTAGAAGGAACAGCTACATGAATATTGGTAGCCCATCCAAAATGGAAACCAAGTCAATTCTGAAGGTACTAGATGGAATACTCAGTTCAAATGCCAATCCAGGAAGAGTTCATGCTGTTCAAGAAATCTACAAAATGCTGGTGTTGAGAGACAAGGCACTGGGAGCTAGAATAAAGGAGTTAATCACTAGAGCCAATGCCAAAAGAAATGATCAAGGTGGAAGCTGCTTCTATAACATTCCTCCCCATGATGATAATGATGATGATGATGATGAAGATGGTGAGGATGGAGGTGGTAAAGCTTCTGGAAATGCTGGAAATGCTGGTGGAAGTAATTCTGGGAATACTGGTATTCAATCTCAGAATGAAGGCAATGAAGAAACTCCTAGCCAGGAAAAGAAAGATGCTGGTGCAACAGATGAAGAGGAGTCAAGAATACTGGAAGCTTTGGAGGCAAGCATTCTTAGATGTGCTATTGACTGCATAAATGCTGAAAAAGATGCTGTCATCAAAGGTACTGTCGACAAGGATACTGTCATAGAAGATGCTGTCTTGAAAGATGCTGTCGACAGAGGTACTGTCAAGGAAGGTTCTGTCAAGGATGAAACCAAAGCTGCTGTCAAGCCCAAGAGACTGAAAGCTAATGCTAAGGCATGGTTTTCTAGACAGAAACCTGCAGGAAAGCACAAATACTCAGGAAAGGAAAAGGCCACTGGATTTGGCAGAAATCTAAGGAAGCCAATTCAATCAATTCCTCCCAACAGTCTTAAGATTCAACAAATGAAATCAAAAGAAATTAAGAGTGTTGAGGTTAAGCTGGATGCAAATCAAGAGGCCTCTGAGTATATTCTGTGGTGGGAAGAATCAAGGTCTGCCAAGATTGACAAGGACTTCAATCTGGTAGCCACATCAACCAAGAACAGCACATCAACCATAGATAAAAGAAGAATTGATTTCTTCTACCTGGAAAGAATGGTAGAGTTGCTGGAGAGCTATGATAATGTTTCAGAGGCTGTCATGGAACATGTTCTAAAATATCAGGCAGATAGGGATGCTGAATTTTATCAGAAATTTGGCTATAACTTTGCAGATTTTGATGATGCTGATATTCTTACTGATCTCCCAGCCTCTCCTATACCATACCACTGGTACTATAAGTTTGATGACTTACCCACAGAAGAAGGGCAAGCCCAACCAACTCAGGAAGGGCAACCCAAGCCAAGCAAAGGACCTGAATCTTCTGCATATTCTCAAGCTCAGACAGAACTTGATAAGAAGGAAGCTGAATTACTAGAAATTCACAAGGCCTCTAACAAGGCAGAAAGTGAAGCTCCAAATTATCAACCATATATGCTGGAAAATCCCCTAAGAGTCAAGTTCCTAAAAGAAGAAATCTATGTTTGCAGCTTGCATAAGCTTAAAACATCCACTCTGAAGGATTTACAGTATATGGTAGCTGGTTCAATTCACCCCTTGGAACAGATTTGTTCTTATGAGATAGAGAAGTTATTGGAAGGGAGAAAAGGAGAAGACTCAAAGCTGGACAAGCAAAGAAGGAAGTCTCTCAATGCTTATCCTGGAAGAAGATTCAAGCTCATTAATGAAGAACTTCATTTCAGAACTTATCCATATGATATAGAGCAATGGCTGAATCTCAGGGATGTTAGCTCTCTCATATCTCCTTCCATAAAGAAGATCATTGATGAAGTAGAGGATGATGCAGTGTCTGCTGCTGAAATTTCTCTTGTAGAAAGTCTAAGAAGCTGCTTGGCAGAAGCTCTCAAAAGAGAGGATGCAGCAAGACAGAAGAGGAAATCTCAAGCTAAGTGAAAATTCTTGAATTCTGATCTTGTTAGTTAAGTTGTCAGCACATATTGTAAATTTGTTGTTATTTTCCATAAAAACAAATTGGGGGAGATTGTTGGGATTTATGGGTGATAGCATAGAAACAACTTAACTTTGATTGTACTTAATTTTTTAAATTAAGTAGAACATACTGTCATAGCCAAAGTATGTTCTTGTAATCAGTATGTAATGTTATTCTAGTTGTATTATTTGAAAGAAGTTCACTTGTGTGTTCAAGCCTCAAAGAATGCTTTTTGGATGACAACATGAATAAAGGTTACTGTCCTAAAGCTGTGACAGTAAGATTACAAGAAGACAGAATGTTGCAAGTCACGACAGCATATTCACTCTGACAGCAACATTGGCGGAAGACTACGCGACAACAACTATTGCCCTCGACAGCAAGTTTGGGATCCTCGACAGCACTCTATGCGGGGAACTCATACTGTCACCAAAAGATCATTCCTGTGACAGCAAGCTTTGCGGCAAAAGTAACTGTCTCAATAAAGATCCTTATGCTAGGTATCTTTCTCAGTCAAATCCCGTGACAGTTTAAATGTTCAAGAAACAGGCGTGATGCAGCATCCCTAAGCTGCACCAAGTCTGCAAGACTACGACAGAAGCTTCAAGGCACTACAAATCAAAAGCGAATCAATTCAAGAGCAAGGTCAAGTCTTTATCTGCTGAATTGGTTTAGCTGGAAATAGAATGAATCTAGGTTGCTTTCTTTGTAATGTATATCTGACATGTTAGCAATTTAGGAAAGTCACATGGGTAAGACAATCTGTAAGAAGCTGCCACTTGACAGTGACAGCAGCTTTACAAACCCGTGACTGATAGTGATAGGGTTAGTCATATACCTACTATCAACTCATTCTAGAAGAGTAACGAAGAGAAGCAAGTGTCTCACAGAAGAAAACCCGAAGCTCGAGATCTTTTTCTTGAGGTTGTAGCAACACTTTGCAAAATAAATAAAACATTTATTTTGTGAATCTTGTTCTTACTAAATACTGTTCGTGATTGCATATATTGCTGATAACGTTTAATCTTGATTTTAGTTGTTGAAATTTAGATTGAATTTTATCAGTATTGCATTCATCCCCCCCCTTCTGCAATACACAAGGACTAACATAACTAACTACTTGACTATGTTGACTCTAGTATATTGACTATTTTTTCTTTTTTAAGTATCAATATTTAAGTAAATGTGCACACACAAGCCACAAACGCACACAAAATGCCTAGTAGTAGTCATCTTCCTGCATTTTTGTGTCTTCTGTTGAGCAAGACAAAGAGCCATATGCAAGACAAAGAGGCATAATCAGAAGCTATGTCAGAGGTCCAATAATCCTGCTCCTTTTCCGATCAACAGTACTGCTCCCTTTACACAGTTCCTGCCCCTTATATATCTATCCTGCCCCTTATATATCTATCCTGCTCCAGACACACGATTCCTGCTCCTTATGTGCATATTCTGCTCCTTTTGTACTGATCCTGCTCCTCTCTGTAATCCTTTTAACAATTAAAATTGATTTTTCTGATACAGGGTCAATTATATATATCTCAATTATATATAGTCTAATCCTGCTCCTTTTCGCATATCATGCTCCTGATCAACAGTACTGCTCCCTTTACACAGTTCCTGCCCCTTATATATCTATCCTGCTCCAGACACACGATTCCTGCTCCTTATGTGCATATTCTGCTCCTTTTGACAATAAATGAAGTGGATTATACTGAACAAGATTTGAGAAGAGATTTTGCGCCAAAGTATATAGTGACATATAAATGAAAAGATTTTGATATCAAGGTATGCGCTGGAACATATCAAATTATATTGATGAACAAGGCATGCATATCTAGTATCTATCACAAACTTGTTGGGGTTTCTTTAATTGTTGTTGTATGTTAGATCAATAGAGCTTGTTTTACAGCGTGCTGCAAGGGGGTCGGGATTAAAGGGCTGAAATCCTTTAATTGTCTACCATTACAGACCTCAAAACATATTCCTCGCATGTTATATTAATTAATTAATTTTACCGTTCGGTGCGTAGCACGGGTCAAATACTAGTTAAAATAATAAAAATAAAGTAAAAAAAATTTGATAAATATAACACAGAGATAGTAATGCTGCAAAACATCAAGACCAAAGGAGGCCAATCTGTACAAAGAAGCCATTGACAGCGAGCATAACGAGTTACAAATTCAAACCATAAAAAGTCTTGCAATTAAAGTCACAAAGTAGTCACAAAATAGTTACAAATTCAAACCATAAAAAGTCTTGCAATTAAAGTCACAAAGTAGTCACAAAATAGTTACAAATTCAAACCATAAAAAGTCTTGAAATTAAAGTCACAAAGTAGTCACAAAGTCAACCTAACAAGTCTTAAAAATTCAACCTAAGAAGTCACAAATTTAACAAATCTGTTTACTTGTAACTCTCCGGCTCTCTCCCTCCAGCTCCAACCAAATGCAAGCAAAGGCAGTGGATTCACTGCAATGGAAAACAAAAAAAAAAAAAAAATCATTTACTGGACACCTGAACCAGCCTCACACAAAAAGAATACACAACTACTCTATACGATGAATTTACAACTACCTCTGAGTTTCTTTCCTATGTCTTCAATTCTTTCCTATGTCTTCAATCTCTCAAATTAAGACATTTCCGCAGTATGGAAGAATGGCAAGTTCAAGACAGACCTCTGCATTTTCAGATTTCTCATTTTATCTAATTCTCTTTCACCTCGGTTCGTTTATAAAAAGTCTTTAATCCGTCCGCCCTTGTACATCTCTTCAACCCAAAAAGTGCCTGAGATGGTACAGACCATATTGTACTGGGCTATCATACCCTATCAATCAGCATTCAACCTAGATACATTTATCTTTCTTCTTTTATGATCATACAGTCACTTGAATATGCATATTATACGCATATTACAGTACATTTTATGAACTTGTAAACTCTATTTGTAAACATTTCCTAAATGTTGATTACTAATCAGTGGATTAATAATTATTGGTGATTGGTGGATTAGTAATTCATCATCGTTGTATTATGTTTTTAATTTCTACATCCAAGAAGCACAGTTGCAGTATTTCCATCTAAGTGCTCATTTAAACTCTTAAATCTTAACTGTTTTGGAGTCGACAAGTCGCTAATCTTGATAATGTTTGGTTGCAAATTTTATTATGAAAAACACTTTTAGGGTAACATAATACATGTACTGTTATTTCTATAGAGATATTAGGGTAACAATTACCAGCACCCAATTGCAACATAAAATCTGGACAGACAGCCAACTGAAAGTTGATATTTTTGTTTCTGATTACTGGAAAGGAAGTATGATCGATCATGTGTGACTTACATGTCTTCATAAACGTTGCAGCAATGACAATTATCCGCCCTTAATACAGGTTAATACAAGTTTAGTCCATATTGATTAATTGTTTTTGTTTCCAGTCATCTATACTAGGCATGTCAATGGATCGGATATCCGATCCGATCCGAAGTGATTTAAGTGGATATGGATTCATATGAAATATATCTGACCCGAGATCTGATCCGATAAGAGTGATCCGATTAATAAATGGATTGGATATGGATTTAGGCCGATCCGATTTATTTATCCGCGACCCGATCCATTTATTAATATATATATATATATATATATATATATATATATATACATATATATATATATATATTTAATTTAATATTATAAAAAATTATATTCTTTAATTTCTTAAAAAATTATAATCTTTAAGTAATTTTTGAAAATTTTAATTATTTAATAATTAACATATTTCAATTGTAATAATCATTAAAATTGTTATTGACTATATTGAAAGATATAATATTATGATTTAAAACTAATTGTTAATTCTTATTAATTATATTGTATAATATAACATTTAATTTGCCTTATGTTTAAGAATTTTGAAATTTTTTTTTTAAAAAAAAATTTAATCATTATATTGGATTTTATCCAATTATACCTAACGAGTTTTTAAATATCCGATTTTAATATGATTTTCATTGAATTTGTTATACTAATTTAATATAATTTTAACTTCTATATTTTGGTCTTCCACATTTCTTATGTTCATATATTATAATACATTTTTTTATTAATAATTATTTAGTTAGCAAGACTCAAAGAGATCTAAAACTAATATAATTTCAGGTTGATACTTAATTTTACACATTAGAATATTGAATTCTAACTTATTAAATATTGCAATTTTTCTATAAAATAATAAATAATTTATTTTTTTTATTTTTTAAATATAATTGGATATTGGATCAACGGATATCCGAGATCCGATCCGTTTGTCCGTTAAACTAAATGGATTGGATATACCTATAAAATATCTGAGGTGTGATCCGATCCGATCCGAATCCGATAATATTAAATAAATTTGGATATGGATTCAGGTCGATCCGGTCCAAATCCGACCCGTTGACATGCCTATTCTATACTATACTATTAACATTAAAAGTTTGGTCGGTCATGATTTTTGGTTTTTGGTCTTTTATTTATAATAAATACTAGCTTAAAACCCGTGCAATGCACGGATTATTTTTAATAATTATTATTTTATTATTTATATTTTAATATTTTATTAATTGTATTTGTTAAATGATATAAGTAGGCATATTAAAATAAGTAAACTTTTTTAAATTATTAAAATATATGTTAATTAAATAAAAGTTGCCCGTTATATTTTTGGAAAATGAGAGGTTTAGTAAGGGAAAATAGAAAAAGATAACGTGTTTTAGTTGAAAAGGGTAATTACCCGTGATATTTTTGGAAAAGGAGGGGAATTTGTTAGAAAAAATAATTTGTTAGAAAAAATTAGAAAAAATAATTTGTTTTTGGTGAAAAAAGTAAATGGTTATAAATAGTAACATATTTTAGTTGAAAACAGTAATTACCCGTGATATTTTTGGAAAATGAGGGGATTTTTGTTGAAAAAATAGAAAAAGTAATGTGTTTTAACTGAAAAAGATAATTGATTTTAAATAGGTGTTATGGATTAAAAAACGTATTTGTATATTAATTGCTAGGATTAATGAGCTTTCGAGCTTTAATGGCTGCACTCGTGTTTCCGGACTAAATTGGTCCTCACAAGATGCCTACGTATCTCAATTCGTTATTGAGAATCAAGCCAAGACGTAGTTCTTGGTGTTGCCCTCGGGGCTATGGCGGCAGGGGCACACCAAGGACGTAGTGACTTGTATGTCCTTATTCGAGGATGAAGTCTAAAACGTAGTTCTAGGGGTGCCTTTATGGCTTGTTGCGCCTTCGAGGCATTGTGACGTATGGAGCTGTGCCCAAAACGTAGTAGATGACGTATGGAGCTGTGTCCAAAACGTAGTTCTGATTGTAGGATCAGGGTCCTTATATAGGCGTCTGGAGCCTAGTATTTATGGTATATTTAGGAGTCTTAGCGAATAAGTCTCCTTTTTGATATTGGATAAACATTGTATTTTTTGCTGGAGAATTCGTTTCCTTGTTGATAAAGGCTATGACTCATTAATTGCCTTTAATTGGGATTCTAGATCCTTCTTTGATGAATTTACCATATTTTGGACTCTTTTTATGAGCTCTATATTTTACCTATTCATTAATTACGAAATTAATGAATAATTAGGTTGTCGGGCCTTAAATATCGGCCTTTCCATTGACTTGTCAATTATATTTCTATAATTACTTTTCTGACCATATCATTTGCCCCCCAACTTCTGGGAAAATCTCCTTGGGGTTTTCGTAGAAGTTATAACGTGTTTTTCCTCAAAATTTTCCATTTTTAAGGGCATTTTCGACCTCAAATTAGGTCATTTCCGACCTCCTTTTTGACTAGGAAACAAGTCATTTTCGACCTCAAACTCGACCAGGAAACTGGTCATTTTTGACCTGAAATTCGATCTGGATTTCGACCTCGACTGGAGTGAGGTCGAAGGTTTCGACCTCGATTTTTAAGTCTTTTTCGACCTCGAGCCTTCGACCTCGATCCAGCCTTTTTTCGACCTTGATTGGTCCCAGGTCGATGGTTTCGACCTCGACTTCCCAATCATTTTCGACCTCGGTCATTCGACCTCGATCCCTTATACTTTCGACCTCGATTTACAGGTCATTTTCGACCTGGGTCATTCGACCTCGATTCCTCATACTTTCACCCTCATTTTGCAGGTCATTTTCGACCTGGGTCATTCGACCTCGTTCCAGCCTTTTTCGACCATGATTTCTAGGTCAATATCGACCTCGATCTCTAGGTCGTTTTCGACCTCATTTGACGTGAGGTCGAACGCTTAGACCTCGTTTTCTAGGTCATATTCGACCTCATTCTTTCGACCTTGAATCCTTCTGTTTTCGACCTCACTTGGGTGTGAGGTCGAGGGGTTCGAGCTCGATTTATAGTGTATTTTCGATCTCAATCAATCGACTTCGATCTAGGGTCTTTTTGACCTCGAATTTTCAATTTTTTGACTGGATTTTTGGTGCGAAGTCGATGGAAACGACCTCAATTCCTCGTATATTTTCGACTTCGAGCCTTCGATGTCGTTCTAAGGTTTTTTCGACCTCAATTTCATTATTTTTCGACTTTATTTGGGAGCGAGGTCGTTGGAATCAACCTCGTTTTCCCATATGTTTTCGACCTCGGTCGTACGATTTCGATTTAATGTCTTTTCGACCTTAAATCTTTGATTTTGCCTTGGCTATATTTCAAATTTCATTCTTTTCTTGGGCCTTAACTAGCCCAATTTTTAATTGGGCTTAAATTATTCCAGCCTTGGGCCTTATTGGGCCTTTATTGTTTGGGTTTCGAATTTGCCTGAGACCCAAATTATTTGGGTTTTAATCTCTATAATCCATAAATGGATTTGTGGGCCTTAACTGGCTATAGACGGTTGCCCTTTCTTAACCGGTTGGGTTTCCAGTCACTAGGCGATTCCTGGCGAGATTTTCTGTTGAATCTCATCGTTTTCTGGGTTTCTAACTTGAAGTTTTGAAGAATTCTTTGAAGATTTTGGGCTTTCTTTGAAGATTCTAGGTTTAAAATGGCTGATCGCGCTTCCCAACGTCTATGATAATGCACTAGGATTTCATAGAAGTTATACCGGTCTTTTTCGAGACTTGGGGTCTTTTTATCCCTTACCTGGGACTTACTACCCTTTTTTTGAGGATTTTAATATACACTAGTGTTTCACGAGTATCGTCTTGGTGTAAAGTGTGGAGCGACCTACACATTTACGACGATTTTGCCTTATTCGAGGCTAACTTGACATTTGCATAAGCCTTTTATGTCTTATACCGTCTTGTTTTGGCTTCAAGCCTTTCATTGAGCATATCGAATGATGGGGTTTGGACTGAATGTCTTAGGTTTCTGGGGTTTCAACCCTTCATTTGCTTTCTAGGAAGCTCATGATTTCATCGAACCTTATTTCTATTTGTCCTAGTAGTGAGTCCAATCAGGACACACTTTAAACATAATAGACTTTCAAATTTGAGGCATGCCAAGTCCTTGGCACCTCATGCCCTTCGAGGGTTTCTAGCTTGTACGAGCCTCGACCAAATATGTTCTTGACGCGATATGGTCCTTTCCAATTTGGGGTCAGCTTGCCCTTTTGTCCAACTCCGGATGCCTCAATCTTTCGAAGAACCAAGTCTCCTTGTCGAAACAACCTTTCTTTAACCCTTAGGTTGTAATAGAAAGATGCTCGTTTCTGATGATGAACTATCTTGGCATTTGCCTCATCTCTAACTTCATCAATCAAATCTAAGGCCAGCGTCAAGCCTTCCTCATTTGTTTATGGCTCATAAGCCTCAACTCTTGGAGATGTGTGAGTAATCTCCACTGGAACCACTGCCTCTGCCCCATATGCCAACAGGAAGGGGGTAGCTCCAGTGGTGACTTTACAAGTAGTACGATATGCCCATAGTATGGGGAGCAATTCGTCTACCCAAGTGTTTCTGGAGCGTTCAACTCTTTTCTTTAGTCCATCTAGGATAATTCGATTTGCAACCTCAGCTTGCCTATTTGCTTGAGGATGGGCAACAGAAGTGAAGCGCAACTTGATATCGTTCTCATCACAATATTTCTTGAACTCATCATTTTTAAACTGAGTTCCATTGTCCGTAACCAGGACTCGTGGAATTCCGTACCTGCATATCACATTTTCCCAGAAGAAATGCATCACTTGCTTGGTGGTTATCTTGGCTAATGGTTTAGCCTCAATCCACTTGGTGAAGTAGTCGATTGCTACTATCAAGAACTTTCTTTGAGCACTTGCCATTGGAAATGGCCCAAGTATATCCATTCCCCACATGGCAAAGGGGATTGGTGAGTTTATGGATTTCAACATCTCTGGTGGTTTCCTAACCACTGGTGCATGTTTCTAGCACCATTCACATTTCTTCACATAGCTTTTAGCATCAGCAAGTATGCTTGGCCAATAGAAACCTAGACGGGTGACTTTATGAGCAAGGGCTCTGCCCCCCAAGTGTTGCCCACAAATTCCTTCATGTACCTCATTCAGGGCCAATTCTGCCTCTTGAGGTCTTAATGATGAAAGACTTATTATATAGGATTCCCTCCATCGGGGTATACCTTAGTGCTCTAACGTATAGCTTTCGTGCTTCTGAAGTGTCGTTGGGTAACCACCCGGTTTCCAGATGAGCCTTGATGGGATCTATCCAACAACTAGCAACATCAATGGGTGCTACCAACTTTCCGTTGATGCTTGGGGTCCTCAGGACTTGGAAGTATACACTCCCTGCATAGTTTTCAATTTCGGAAGAAGCAAATTTAGACAAGGCATCAGCCTTCATGTTTTCTTCCCTTGGAATGTGCTCTACATAGCATTCGTCGAACTGAGTCATGATGGCCTTGACAAGTTTCAAGTACTTGGCCATGACTTCATCTCTGGCCTCAAATTCCCATTTACTTGGGAAACCACTAGCCTCGAATCTCCACATACTTTCAGAGTTTTGACCCTCAAGGCTCCAGCCAGCCCTAAACCAACTATCAGAGCTTCATATTCAGCTTCGTTGTTTGTCGTTGGGAAGTCCAGTTTTAGTGCGTACTCTATGAGGAATCCATCAGGACTTTGTAGCACTAAACCGGCTCCACTTGATTTTGTTTTTGATGCTCCATCAAAATAGAGCACCCAACATTCTTTGGAGATTATGTCTTCAGTTTCCTTGTCTTCCATTGTTACTTCCTGCCCCCCGACTTCTTGGTTGTCAATGGTACATTCAACCATGAAGTCAGCGAGTACTTGAGCTTTTATGGCCGTTCGAGGCTTATACTTGATATCAAATTCTCCCAATTCAATGGCCCATTTGATCAATCTTCCACTAACTTGAGGGCTATGCAAGATGTTTCTTAGAGGTTGATCAGTCAAAACCTCTATCTTGTGAGCCTGGAAGTAGGGGCGTAGCTTTCTTGAGGCCATTATCAAGGCTAAGGCAAACTTCTCCACCATTGAGTAGTTTATTTCTGCCCCATGTAGAATCTTGCTCACATAGTAAATGGGTTTCTGAACCTTCATTTCTTCCTTTACCAAAACAGCTCCAAGGGCTGTGTTAGAAACTGCCAAGTATAAATAGAGAATTTCTCCTGGCTTGGGTTTTGCCAACAGTGGTGCTTCAGCCATATATTTCTTCAGGGCCTCAAAGGCCTCTTGACTTTCAGTTGTCCATTCAAAATTCTTCACTTTTTTGAGTGCTTTGAAGAAGGGCAAACACTTCTCTCCAGACTTGGAGATGAATCTTCCCAAAGCAGCCACTCTTCCCGTCAGTTTCTGGACATCCTTGACAGTCTTTGGTGGTTCCATGTCTAGAATCGCTTTGATTTTGTCGGGATTTGCCTCGATTCCTCTCTTGGAAACCATCAGGCCTAAAAACTTTCCCGAGCCTACACCAAAGGCACACTTAGTTGGATTCAACATCATCTTGTGGTGCCTTAGCACTTCAAATGCCTCTCGGAGGTGCTTAATGTGATCGGCCTTATCGAGGCTCTTGACTAACATGTCATCTACGTAGACCTCCATGGTTTTCCCAATTAGGTGTCCAAAAATTTTGTTCACCAATCTTTGGTATGTTGCCCCTGCATTCTTAAGTCCAAATGCCATGACTAAGAAGCAGAAAACACCAAAGTAAGTGATGAATGATACTTTTGCGATGTCATCCTCATGCATCTTGATTTGATTGTATCCCCTGAAGCCATCCATGAAGCTAAGCATCGCGTGTCCAGCTGTAGCATCTATTAGTGCATCAATCCTTGGTAAGGGAAAACAATCCTTAGGACATGCATCATTCAAGTCAGTGAAGTCGACGCACATCCTCCATTTTCTGTTAGCCTTTTTGACCATCACGGGGTTAGCCAACCACTCAGGGAATTGGATTTCCTCAATGAACCCAGCTTCCAAAAGTTTATTAACTTCCTGTTTAATGGCTTCAAGCCTCTCTGGAGCAAAATTCCTCTTTTTCTGTTTCACCGTCTTCCTTTCAGGATCCACATTCAGTTTGTGAGTTATCAATTGGGGATCAATCCCTGGCATGTCGGCAGCTGTCCAAGCAAAAACGTCATTTTTTTCTTGAAGAAAAGACGTGAGTTTGCTCTTCAATGGTTCGGACAGTAATGCCCCAATATAAGTCACCTTCTCTGGTTCTCCTGGGACTAGGGGAATTGGGACCAAGTCCTCAGCTGGTTTCCCCCTTCTGTCCTCGTTGTCGCTGACATTCATGTCTTCAATTGGGAGAACTTGCCCCCGGTTCCATCAGGCCTTAACGCGGCTACATAACAACTTCTAGCCATCTTTTGGTCTCCTCATTCTTCACCAATCCCATTCCTCGTTGGGAACTTGATTTTTAGATGATAAGATGAGGCAACAGCCTTGAACGCATGAAGACCAGTCCTTCCAAGGATCGCATTGTAGGTTGAGGTTGCCTTTATAACTATGAAGTTCAGCATCTGAGTGGATGTATTTGTTCCTTGCCCCATGGTCATTGGGAGTTGGATAGTGCCTTCCACCTTTGATTCCACTCCATTGAACCCATATATGGGCATATTAGAGGGTGTTAACTGAGAATCAGTGTAACCCATCTTGATAAAGGCATCGTGGAACAAGATGTCCACTGAGGCTCCATTGTCGACTAGGACTCTCTTTGTTTCGGAGTTGCCTATCACAGGTACTATGACAAGAGGATCATCGTGGGGGAACTTCACCCCTTCCAAGTCTGAATCATCAAAACCTATTGACACTTCTGTTCGTGCACGTTTCGGTGCTTCCCCAACCACAGTCATTACTTCTCGAGCATAAGCTTTTCTTGAGTTTCGGGAGGACCCAGCGGCGGTTGGTCCTCCAAATATCATGTTGATCACGGGCCCTCGGGGCTTGGGATTTCGATCTTGATCGTTGTCCCTTCTATCATAATCCTTTCTTTCATAGTTCCCCCTTTGGCTCCCTTGGCTTCCATCCTTGGTGAACTTGCTGAGTTTTCCTCTTCGTATCAGAAACTCAATCTCATCTTTCAATTGCCTACAATCGTCGGTGTCATGACCGACTTCTTTGTGGAACCGACAAAACTGATTCTGGTTCCGTTTGGACAAATCAGCTCTCATTGGCTTTGGCCATTTGATATCTTCTTCCTTGGCTATCTCCAGCAGAATTTGACTCCTGGGAGTATTCAATCTTGCATACTCCGTGAACTTTGGCCCAAAGTTATTTCTCTTGGGTGGAGAGTCAGAATTCTTTGATGTTCGGGGAAACTTTTCCTTGACGTCGTACTCCTGAGTTTCTTTTCTTTTCTTTGAGTTTCCACCGTCGCCAGCGGTAGGTTCATACTTTCTCATGCTTTCCTCAGCCTTGATGTACTTTCCGGCTCTATCTTGGAGCTTCAACATGCTCTCTGGTGGATGTTTAGCCAACGACCTCCTGAAGTGGTCATCAGTGGTTCCTTGTTGCAGGGCTATCATAGCCACTTTGTCGTCTAAATCCGGGACTTTTAAAGCCTCTCGTGTGAATCGATTAATGTAGTCCCTTAGGGCTTCATTCTTTCCTTGACGTATTGCCATGAGTGATGCAGAACTTTTCTCATGCACCCTTCCACTAATGAACTGGTTGATGAAAGCCTTGCTTAGCTCCTTAAAGGACCCAATAGAGTTGGGAGGTAGACGGCTGTACCAACGTTGAGCCATACCCGCAAGAGTTTGGGGAAACGCCCTACACTTGACCGCATCGTTGGCTGGCTGCAACAGCAGTGCATTGGAGAATGTCCTTACATGATTTGCGGGATCTCCCGTTCCATCATAGGCTTTGATCGAAGGCATCTTAAACTTTCTGGATATAGCCGTTTTCATGATGTCTTGAGTAAACGGTGGTGTAGGATCATCAGGATCTCCTAGGGGCAACAGAGTACTAGGATCACCCCTTGGGGCTTCAGCCCTCTTGGTCCTTCTTGGTGGATCCAAGTTGATTATCGGGATTCCTTCAGTTGTTCGGCCCCGAGTTTGAGCGGCCTCTTCTTCAGCAAGGAGTTTTTTGAGCCTTGCAGTCTCTGCCTCATGGGCTGCAAGCTTCTCCCTAGTAGTTTGGGGTGGCTCCCGATTTGTCTGTGAAGAACGTCTCCTCCTTGGGGCGACATCCTCCCCAGTTGTATAACCCTCACCCTCAGTGTATGGGCCAGAGTAATCTTGAATGAGAGGGGTCTGACGAGTCTGTTGATTTTGGGGTCCCAGACCTTGAATATAAGGGGGCACATATGCCTCATGATAGATTGGATTAGTTCCACTACCGCCTGCCATGGGTCGAGGGGGCATGCCATAGCTTGGCATCCCCAAGGTCTGATTCGCGTATTGAGGGAGATCAGTAGTGTGGAGTTGAAGACTGCGAGGTGCGTTTATAAGCAGCGCAGAGGTTGTAATTGGTTGCTGGTGAACGGTTTCTTGTGGATTAGATCCATGAATAACCATTTGTAGGGGATTCGTCCCTTCAGTAGTAATCGGGACTTCTTGTCCTTGAGTGTTGGTGGGGATATTCGCCCCTTGAGTGCCAGTAGTTGGCGGTGGTTGGCTCCCATGAGTATCAGCCCCGGAGGTGATAGGGAGGCTTTCAGAAGTATCAGAATCTCTGGTTGTTCTTCGCGTGTTTGCCATGGTTGATGTTGTCTTCCCACGGACGGCGCCAAATGTTATGGATTAAAAAACGTATTTGTATATTAATTGCTAGGATTAATGAGCTTTCGAGCTTTAATGGCTGCACTCGTGTTTCCGGACTAAATTGGTCCTCACAAGATGCCTACGTATCTCAATTCGTTATTGAGAATCAAGCCAAGACGTAGTTCTTGGTGTTGCCCTCGGGGCTATGGCGGCAGGGGCACACCAAGGACGTAGTGACTTGTATGTCCTTATTCGAGGATGAAGTCTAAAACGTAGTTCTAGGGGTGCCTTTATGGCTTGTTGCGCCTTCGAGGCATTGTGACGTATGGAGCTGTGCCCAAAACGTAGTAGATGACGTATGGAGCTGTGTCCAAAACGTAGTTCTGATTGTAGGATCAGGGTCCTTATATAGGCGTCTGGAGCCTAGTATTTATGGTATATTTAGGAGTCTTAGCGAATAAGTCTCCTTTTTGATATTGGATAAACATTGTATTTTTTGCTGGAGAATTCGTTTCCTTGTTGATAAAGGCTATGACTCATTAATTGCCTTTAATTGGAATTCTAGATCCTTCTTTGATGAATTTACCATATTTTGGACTCTTTTTATGAGCTCTATATTTTACCTATTCATTAATTACGAAATTAATGAATAATTAGGTTGTCGGGCCTTAAATATCGGCCTTTCCATTGACTTGTCAATTATATTTCTATAATTACTTTTCTGACCATATCAATAGGTAATGTTTTTTTTACCATTTTATATATATGTTGCCTGTGTTAATTTTAGAAGATGAGTTATTTTAGTTATAGAATATAAAATAGGTAATGTGGTTGAGGTGGAAAAGCTAATTGGTTATAAATAAATTGATAAGAGGGGAATTTGTTAGAAAAAAGTATAAAAAGTAATTTGTTTTTGCTGAAAAAAGTAAATGGTTATAAATAGTAACATATTTTAGTTGAAAACAGTAATTACACGTGATATTTATGGAAAAGGAGGGGATTTTTTTTTGAAAAAATAGAAAAAATAATGTGTTTTAACTGAAAAAGATAATTGATTTTAAATAGGTAATGTTTTTTTACCATTTTATATATATGTTGCCCGTTTTAATTTTAGAAGATGAGTTATTTTAGTTATATAATATAAAATAGGTAATGTGGTTTAGGTGAAAAAGGTAATTGGTTATAAATAAATTGATTATAGATAGGCCCATGAATCGGCCCAAATACCGACCGACTGAACGACCGACCAAAACTTTTAATGTTTCGTCTTTAATAATATAGTATAGATTTAATAATTAAAAATACGTTAATTACCTTATAAGATTTTAATTACCTTCTGGATATGTAATAACGGAAGAAAGTAAACTTATCATCTTACTATCATCCTAAATTTTTCCTTTTGTATTTTAGTATAGTATTTGAACCCGATTTACAGACTTTTTATTTTAAAACATATTTTAATGAGAGTTTTTTATTTATTTGAGCCGGATTTACAAACTTTTAATTTTAAAATATATTTTAATGGGCCCTTTTTATTTTAAAACAGTATTTACCCCGGTTTACATGTTTTTTTAAAACATATTTTAATCAAATTTTTTTATTTTAAAATAATATTTCGTTGATACTATTCTATTTTAAAATAATATTTCGTTGATACTATTTTTTTATTAAAATAGTATTTAATAATATTTACTATTTATTTACTATAGTATCAACGAAAGGCTCTTCCACTTCTATTTATTTACCGAAGCAACCCCTTACAATAAAACATGCCTCCCTCTCTCCCTCTCTCTCTCTCTCCCTTTCAAAAACTATCTTTTAAAAAAAATATTCACTCTCTTCACTCTCCGGCGATTATTCACTCTCCTCACTCTCTTCACTCTCCGACGGTTATTCCTCTCTCTCTCTCTCTCACTCTCTCTCCCTCTCTCCCTCTCCCCCCTCTCTCTCTCTCTCCCCCTCTCCCCCCCTCTCTCTCTGTTTTGCCCTAATTTCAATTCTTCAATTGATGTTTTATATGCATGTATTGATTTTAATGTAGCTGTTGTTTATGTAGCTGTTGTTTATGTAGATTAATTGATTAATTACCTTTTATGGAATAATTTTAATTGTTGCTTAGGCTTTCAAAATCAGAGTTATGGTTTTGTGTTTTTGGAAATAATCGCACTTGCATATATTAAATTTCCTCGGAAATTGCGTCTACTACTACAAGCATTCGTTCTTTGTGTTTTGTGAAATTCTTCTTGTAAATATGCTAAAACCTGTCCTTTTTGTAATCTGATGGGTTAATTTTTGTTAGATACAACTAAATGATCAATCCTTTAGTCTCCGTACAAAGAGGGAAATCTTTCTATTTCTGCTTATTTCACAAAATTCAGATCTCTTAATGATGAGTTACAGGAACTTTCTGATGCACCTAGATGTGATTATGGGAAATGTACATGTGAGAGTAATGCCAAACTGGATGTTTATCTTCAGAAGAGGATGATCACAAATTGCTAATGCAGGGTTGGCATACATTTATATTTTTTAATGATTATGCATAACTGAATCATCAATAGGCCAATGATATATTTTTTCTGCTATTAGGCATGCTGAATTACGTCAATGGTTGTGTAGGATGTTCAGTAAGACATTGGTTGTTGATCTTTGCAGCTGCTGGACCGGTGTGCCAGTTTGTTTCTTCAATATCAGTCTTCATAGTACTTTCCCAGTTTTACTTATGTTATATATCAGTTCTAAGGTTTCAGACATAGTGGAAGGAGATGAATTTGTCTGCTTTGCTGACTTCTGCTGGAATCACTGTATTCTATATTAAGAAAACAACCAAGCAACGCAAGCGTGCACTTTGGGCAAAGGTTCGCTCAAGTACAATCACATGATCTATTCTGCTTAGACAGAATTGTTCCTTCGGCTGGCTGGATAGTTAAAGCTTGGGAGACAACTGAAGAAGAAGATTTATTGACAGTTGGGGGTCTAGATGCAGTTGTTTTTTTGCGGATAGTTGTTTTCTGGTAAGTATACACTTTCTTTAAATTTTTGTCACGGATACTAATTTACTACTATTTTAAATGGGTGGTTTTTTTTTATCATTTCAAGTCAAAAGTTCCATAGGTGGAAGGAAGGTCTTAAATATTAAGATTCACGGTGTGTTCAAATAGATTTTTATGTTAAGGTCTCTGCAATCTTGAAATGAGCAATTTATTCAGTTTAAAGTTTGTTAAATGAGCTGTTTTATTATATAACAGCTTTTATTCATTTAAGTCAAACAATAAGTGCTAGCTTTTATTATATAAAAACATTTAGCTTTTATTATATATGCTTTTATTCATTTAAGTCAAACAATAAGTGCCTTAGCTTTTATTATATAACAACATTTAGGTTTTAGTATTATATAACATTCAGCTTTTATAACAGCTTCTATAAAACATCAAATCACCCCAACCAGTATCAACTTATTGTCTAGCCTGTAGTTTCTCATAATCTATACACTCATCAGGATGTTCAAATCAAAACTGCAGGAGCTTTGCCATGCAAATAACTGGGCATTACTTCGAATGGTTTTTTATTGTATGATTGCTAGTTTTAATTTCGTATATATTGTTGTAGAATTGATATTATTGTATACTAGGCATGTCAATGGATCGGATATCCGATCCGATCCGAAGTGATTTAAGTGGATATGGATTCATATGAAATATATCTGACCCGAGATCTGATCCGATAAGAGTGATCCGATTAATAAATGGATTGGATATGGATTTAGGCCGATCCGATTTATTTATCCGCGACCCGATCCATTTATTAATATATATATATATATATATATATATATATATATATATATATTTATTTATTTAATTTAATATTATAAAAAATTATATTCTTTAATTTCTTAAAAAATTATAATCTTTAAGTAATTTTTGAAAATTTTAATTATTTAATAATTAACATATTTCAATTGTAATAATCATTAAAATTGTTATTGACTATATTGAAAGATATAATATTATGATTTAAAACTAATTGTTAATTCTTATTAATTATATTGTATAATATAACATTTAATTTGCCTTATGTTTAAGAATTTTGAAATTTTTTTTAAAAAAAAAATTTAAATCATTATATTGGATTTTATCCAATTATACCTAACGAGTTTTTAAATATCCGATTTTAATATGATTTTCATTGAATTTGTGATACTAATTTAATATAATTTTAACTTCTATATTTTGGTCTTCCACATTTCTTATGTTCATATATTATAATACATTTTTTTATTAATAATTATTTAGTTAGCAAGACTCAAAGAGATCTAAAACTAATATAAATTTCAGGTTGATACTTAATTTTACACATTAGAATATTGAATTCTAACTTATTAAATATTGCAATTTTTCTATAAAATAATAAATAATTTTTTTTTTTTTAAATATAATTGGATCAACGGATATCCGAGATCCGATCCGTTTGTCCGTTAAACTAAATGGATGGGATATACCTATAAAATATCCGAGGTGTGATCCGATCCGATCCGAATCCGATAATATTAAATAAATTTGGATATGGATTCAGGTCGATCCGGTCCAAATCCGACTCGTTGACAGGCCTATTCTATACTATACTATTAACATTAAAAGTTTGGTCGGTCATGATTTTTGGTTTTTGGTCTTTTATTTATAATAAATATTTAATAATTAAGAATACGTTAATTACCTTATAAGATTTTAATTACCTTCTGGATATGTAATAACGGAAGAAAGTAAACTTATCATCTTACTATCATCCTAAATTTTTCCTTTTGTATTTTAGTATAGTATTTGAACCTGATTTACAAACTTTTTATTTTAAAACATATTTTAATGTGAGTTTTTTATTTATTTGAGCCGGATTTACAAAATTTTAATTTTAAAATATATTTTAATGGGCCCTTTTTATTTTAAAACAGTATTTACCCCGGTTAACATGTTTTTTTAAAACATATTTTAATCAAATTTTTTTATTTTAAAATAATATTTCGTTGATACTATTCTATTTTAAAATAATATTTCGTTGATACTAATTTTTTATTAAAATAGTATTTAATAATATTTACTATTTATTTACTATAGTATCAACGAAAGGCTCTTCCACTTCTATTTATTTACCGAAGCAACCCCTTACAATAAAACATGCCTCCCTCTGTCTCTCCCTCTCCCCCCTCTCTCCCCCTCTCTCCCCCCCTCTCTCTCTCTCTTTTGCCCTAATTTCGATTCTTCGATTGATGTTTTATATGCATGTATTGATTTTAATGTAGCTGTTGTTTATGTAGCTGTTGTTTATGTAGATTAATTGATTAATTGATTAATTACATTTTATGGAATAATTTTAATTGTTGCTTAGGCCTGGGTTTATGTATATAATTTTCACAGGTATTCCAACCTCTCAATTACAGTAAGATGGCCCCAGAAACCATCTTATCAAGATGGCGAATTTACGTTGACGTACCATATAGTTTCCCGGAGTTTGTCACCCCTGTTGGGAAAAGAATGTCCAAAAAAGAAAAAATACGACTCAATGTGAACGCTGGTCCTGGCACTGAAGTATTATGCAGGACGATAAGTCATCCTCTGAAGGTACAACTGTTTTTTTTTTCATTTACTCATTTTGAGTAAATAAAAGCTTAGCAGTAAATTTTGATGGTTCTCAGTTCTCTCCTGATGGTTCTCTTTTCGTGGCAGGATTTCAGGTATTCTTATTCAGCAGTTAGGATTAGCTTGTACAGATTACGTATATTAAGCGTGGTTAAAATTTTACTTTTTCTTTAGGAAAGTCATATCAGGATATATAATGTTGATGGAGGATGGAAAGTTCAGAAGGACATCCGTGCCAGAAGTTTGCGATGGATAATTACTGATGTATCTCTTTCATCTAATAAAAGTTTCCTTGTTAGTGTATAACTGTTACTAGACTATAGCATTATTATATGCACCAAAACATCGACTTAGTATGTTCATGTTGAATTTTTTTATGTTGATGCACTCAATTTAATGGTGTGTTGGACATTTTGCTTCCCTGAGTAAAAATTAAATGCCCATCACCCCACCCTAGTTTGAACAATATTTCTAGGTTGCGTAAAGTAGTTACTGGTCATAAATAAGTAATTGTAGTATGATCTGTTAGGTGTAGCCTGCAAAGGCTAATTGATAATTTTTCACTCAGCAAGAAATGCTATAAATTTCTATCTAAAGCTTATACTTCAGCAGATTTTCATCGAGAGGAAGAAGGCTTTCAAGTCTGAATTCTTTTAGCATTGATCTATGAGATCTAAAATTATATAACCTTAGCTTGTTAGTGCAGTAAAATACTTCTGCAGACTTGTGTGGCCAAGCCACTGCCATCGATAAAGAGAGTATGTGGCATGTGAACCTTGTTCAATTAACATTTTCATTCGCATAAGACTCTATAAGGGCTAAGAGGTACTCTTTTTCATACTTCAAGGGCTAAAAGCTATATATCATGCAGGGATATTATCGGAAGAAAAATATAAAAAAGGGTTAATTGAACTTTAATGAGTACTTTAAGGGCTAAAATGTACGGTTTCAAAGTTTTAGGGCTGATAGGTATAAATCGTCAAACTTTAAGGGTTAAAAAGTCATAAAGCCTTTTTAAAAGTGTGCAATAATAATATGACAACCTTATTGCGTAGTATATGAAAATTTTACACGAGTATTGTACACTTGATACAATTTGGTTTAACTTGATACTATTTTATAGAAAGTTTACTCGAGTATTGTAAGTATCGTTTATGCATTTTTTGGAGTATTTGTAATGTACTTTGCAAGTTAATTCTTTAAAATTTGATTTGGGTTTGACTTAAAAATATTGAGAGTCACATATTAAACTAAAAGACACTTGATTGATGGAGGATTATTTATTTAAAATTGCTGTTCATTTCAAAAGATTACTAATAACTAGGTTATAACCTGTGCTACGCACACAGGATTTAAAAAAATTATTTTACAAATATTATAAAAATAATAATTAGACTAAATTAAATAAATCAAATAATTGTACAATTATGATCAATTAACATAATGGTAAAAGAAATCATTTTAATACAATAAAAAATTATTTTTATCTGTAATAAACACATTCAAACATTAATTCAATTTAAATAATTTATTGTACATAATATATGATAATATGCATTAATTAACTTACCAAAATTAAAAGATTGATTCAATTTTTTCTTAATGAATATTAATGATTTATAGATATGTATAAACTTTCTATAATTAATAATGGGTCAAATAATGAATGTGGATCATATCCAAATGTAAATATGAATACCAAACCAAAAAATGGACTATCCAATGGGTCAAAATAAAGTTAAAAAACTTCATCCGAACTTAAATATAGATACCCAAACCTAAATATGAATACCAAACCTAAGGAATGTGATATCCACAAATTTATAATATATAGATTTTTACACAAAAATATAAAATTTAATTTCATGCCCGACCCCATGTAAAAAGAGAAAGAGTATTTGGCCCAGTGTCGTTTACCAATTTCCTAACATTACAAGAGATAAGGTGGAAGAAGTTACATTTGCTTTAATTTGTTTGGGTTATCACAAAAAAGTTGACTTATCGTTTAAAACGAGTAAGTGTTATATAAGTAATAAGTTGATGAATTCTTATAAATTATACGAGTGTTTGGATAAATTTACTTATAAGTTAGTGAAAAATTTGCTAAATTAAATTAAAAAAAAATAATTTTTAAATACAATGATTTCAACACTTGTATTTTAAATTAAAAAAATATTCAAAAACACAAATGTAAAAATATAAAATATTAGAAAAATAAAGAAATCAAAGAATAAGTTGATAATTAAGTAAAATGTTGGTGATTTTTAATATTCAACTTATCAACTTATAAGTTATCAAATAAACTGAGTACACAAACACTCCCATGAACTGTTACCCATGAACTGTTACGGGTTTATAAGCCTTATAAATCCGTTGCCAAACAGGCCCAATGTCATTCAACATTATTAAAAAAAAAGTAGATATAACATTGATAATTTAACATCAATTAAAAAAGCTATCAATATTAAAGATCTTTTTAATATCAAATATTTATTTAACGATGTTAAAAAATATTTTAAACATCACTTGATAAAATAATTGTGGTCTATTCTCATTTTTAAAAAATTAAAAACACCCATACCTCACTTTCCCAGTTTTTTACACTTACACAAAAGTTTCCCCCTTGTACAAAAATTTTACTTTCCCCCCAAAATTTCTATTTTTCCCCGTCTCTCCCCCATTCCTCGCACACTCAAAACACTCTCTCTCTCTCTCTCTCTCTCTCTCTCTCTCTCTCTCTCTCTCTCTCTCTCTCTCTCTCTCTCAACCCAACTCAAACCCTAATTGGCTAATTTACACCGTCGGTCACAAATTAGTACTCACCATTTCGCAAATTTGAAGCACAAACCCGAATTAAGCACTAACCCAACTAGAAATTGGTTCGATTCATGCTAAATAACCTTCAAAGCATCTCGTTTGGTTCGATTTGCGTGAAATAATAAAGTAAATTTCAGATCTATGTTCAAATTTTATTTTTTGATACTGAATCGAGCTTTGTTCACAGGTCTGGAGCTTTTTATTGAGCTTAAAACCGGCTTTTAATAAGTAAGATATCTCTCTTTTCTTGAGATTTCTTTGCATCCATATATGTAACCGGCTTTTGTTGTATAGATAGAGTTTTTTGGGTGTTTCTTGAATTTATGGGCTCTTTTTTGAAGTGATGATTTTTTTTTGGTTGTGACTGGCTAGCTTTGAATTGTTGTAATTGTAAAGATGGGTAATTTATTTATTGGCTGCTCTTGTTTTTATTGACAGAATTGGCTGCTCTTGTCGATGATACCTGTATAAGTAATCCTTTAGAGGTGGGTAATCCTTTAATGTCTGACATGTCTATCCTGGGATTCATTAACTGTTTTGGTATCCTTTAATGTCTAACATATCATAATACATTATTTGCTAACAGGGTTCAATTCTAGGTATTGAAGTTGAGGTACATGAATAAATTATATTCTTGTAAGTTTGTAGCTATGGATGACAATGACATCGAAAAAGTAGCTAAATATGAAGAAGGGGGCTTTCTAAAGCCCCATATATTCATTTTACCTGAGGTATGTTCCTATTGCAGTTTGTGTTTATGGTTTATATTTAGATCTGTACCTTTTAGGCCTGGGTTTATGTATACAACTTTCACAGGTATTCCAACCTCTCAATTACAGTAAGATGGCCCCAGAAACCATCTTATCAAGATGGCGAATTTACATTGATGGTACCATATAGTTTCCCGGAGTTTGTCACCCCTGTTGGGAAAAGAATGTCCAAAAAAGAAAAAATACGAATCAATGTGAACGCTGGTCCTGGCACTGAAGTATTATGCAAGACGATAAGTCATCCTCTGAAGGTACAACTGTTTTTTTTCATTTACTTATTTTGAGTAAATAAAAGCTTAGCAGTAAATTTTGATTTCAGGAATTAAGACACCATGGGGAGAAGTTGAGTTTTTTGTACTATACAGAAGTTCTCACATGGTCAAGTTGTGACTTTGTCTTACTTATGGTGTAAGTTTGTTCTTCACTTGGTGCAATAAAAGAAAATGAAAAAACAATTCTCTGTACATTGATTTTATAGTAAGTACATAGTTTTGATTGTGTTCAGACATTAAGGTATCTATCATTCTTTATATGTACAGGGACAAGGTCCAGGGAAAGCCTTAATTGAGAAGATTATAAGGGCTCTTTTGGTTGATGATCCTTATGTTCATTTTAGAAAGGGAATATGAGTTTTATGGTTTATATATACTTTCTCTAGGCACCTAATTATTCTAGCTTCATATCCAGATTAATATATTAAAACATATTCGTTAGTTCTCGTAACCAGGTCACAACAAATTATGAACATGGTCCTTATCCACCATCCTCAAGGAGGAACCCTACAACAAGATCATTGTTTTCAAATAAAAATATCATATTAATTACAATAAACAAATGAACAAAAAATAATCTTGCATGTAGCCGTTGGAGTTTGAACCTGGGTAAGTTATGTGAGTGACGTGCGCTCAAACCCCAACACCAATGAACCTTCGGATTATTCTAAAAATAACAAAATAAAGATCTTTTTTAAAGTTTAGTGTTTTACTAACAAATAAGTTTGACTAGCATTTTGTTTTCCCTTTTAAGACATTTTTTCGACAAAGATTTCTAGTTTTTTCTAACATTTTTAATATGTTGAGGAATTTTTCAATTTTGCGGCGTGCCCCTGATATTCTTGTGGGAAATTTCGGGGGATGTAACATTAGAATTTAATTAGTGTAAAACTAATACTCGTTACGCTTCTAAAGTCTAAACTGAGAGAGGATTGCTGGAAAGATGCGTGTCTGGAATTGCAAATTGTAACAGTTTTGTAAGTTGACTTTTTAAATTATCTTAGTAGATTCACCACCATGATGATAATTGATACCCTTAAAAGTTCAGCAATGGCTTTGTAACCAGTAGGAGAGACTTGGGCTAATTAGTCTTGTTGTTATATGTTGGGCAAGTGAGCTAGTCTGGCAGCTGCAAGCCCAATCGTAGCCAAAAGCCCAATTGACATATACACGATATGAATAATGTGCTGCAGGAGAGAAAGGGCATGGAAGAAACCAGCTGTCTATTTTTCGTTTATTTTCATTTCCGTACTTTACATTGCTTTCTTTCGATTCTAGTACTTCTTTCAGTTAATCTATTTTTGCACCTTTAATGGTTACACTTCGGATATTAACCAACCAGTTGGTTACAGGCTTCTTCCCCTTCCTCCACTCAACAAAACACTCATCAGAACGACATCAATGTTAGATTTTCTGAAGAAGCGGTTTTTTGAGGTAATTTTTGATAATTAGGTGGTCATCAAACCTCTGGAAAATATTAAGTTTACCTTATTAATTATGTTAATATACATTTGTTGCTTAGCATGAATTTATTCACCATTGGAATTCATTAGGTACGTATTGGACACATAGTTATAGTCTTATAGATGTTTCCTTCAAATCTATGGTTATTTTAGATAATTTGTATGAAAGTAGTTTATGTTTGTTGATATGTTTCTATTTGCACTAAAAACGACCGTCAGTAGGGTTATACTCCGGAAAAAGTGTAGTTCAGTTAGTTCAAGTGGATTGATTGGTCCTTCGTTTGTAAAGTGACTCATTTTTTTCTACTATATATCGGCAAATCCTCGGCAAATCTTGATCCTTTTTTTTTGGTAACCAAATCCTGCTCCCTTTTGGCTTACAAACTAGGGAATAATAATGATATCTTTTGATTACAATAGGCAGTAACATGTTGCAATCTTAACTGGATCCGCTCTAATGATTTTAGTTTGCAATTCGATAAAATGAGCATCTTTAATATTTGATCAACCATGTAAACGAAGAACACATTTGCTGCAAATTTTTATTAAAGTTGATGTTAGATATAATTTAATATTAACCACTTGTAAACCTAGTTTAGAAGTGTTAGGAGTTGTTCCACATCGTTTGTGGGAGGGGCAGATAGCTAGTTAATAAGCAGCCAGTTAACTCCAAGTTAACTCCATTAGCAGGAGGCCTTTTGGGCAAAAACAAATCCGTGTGGCGTGGCCCAGAGCGGACAATATCATACTAATGTGTGGAGTTAAGGCTTGGTAGCGGCCCAACAAGAAGTTGGTCGAAACATTTTTGGATATCAATGTATCAAACGATATCATTTTTCCCTCGTTCCTTGTAATCTTTTACTTGCTTTGGTTCTTATTTCATTTACTTTTCATTGAAGCCCCTTCCACCTTAAGCAATCATGACTTCCTCGTAATCATTCGTGACTTTCTAGTAATCATTCTGTCCGTTTATATTCTTCTCTGCAATGGCTTCTTCTCTTTTATTCTTTTGTTCTCTTTCATGTACTTTTACTTTACCAAGATTTAAAACATGCACTTAGTAAGACGGAAAGCAAATTCAGCTTAACAAGTCCTTATAAAAATGTAAGAATTACTACCCACATATAAAAATAGAAACATATGAAAATTGGGGGGGGGGTAATATAGAAATTGTCTTACATTGTAGTTGTAGAAGTGAATAAACGGTAAAGAAGAAGATATTCTTCACGCCATTGCTGTTATCCACAAACGATCGATTAGACGTCGTTTGAAATAATCAACCGAAAAGCGTGAATGGCTTGTTTCTCACAAGGGCAATAAAACCAACCGTAGGATCGTCTCTGCTAATAATCCTAGAAAACTTGCATAAAACAAGAAACTCAACATGCTTACAAATCAAATGCCATAACACATAATCCTAGAAAACTTAGATAAAACAAGAAACTCAACCTGCTTACTTTACCACGTACATATTCCATCTCTTTTCTTCTATGCAGTGGCTTTTTCTTCATCAGTGGCTGTTATTTCAATATTTCTTCATAAGTGGTGGTTATTGGAAATCTATTTCCAAGAACATGTCAACGTGATGAACTTGTGTGTGAGATTAACTGGACAATTTATGCGGAGTTTGATAAGATCGATGATCTTTTGTTCTTTTGTTAAATAAGGCGGATTCAAAAGACATTTACAAAAGAAGATTTAAAAAAAAAAAGAACTCTCTTAACCCAAACCCGTAAAATTTGTGCCGGGTTCGTGTCGTGCTCAATTTTGACAGCCCTACACATATAGGTAAGCAAATAGGCTCATTCAAGCCCGTAGTCGACTTCAAAAAAAGTAACATAAATGAAATCATACATATAAAAAGTATTATCAACTTATTATTAAAAAAATTCTAAAATTTGAAATTAAATTAGGTTAAGATTTAGGAAAAACTTTTAAAAATATTTAAAAATAAAAGAATCGGTCAACAATATAAAGTTGAAAACATATAAAGGTAAAAGTAAAAAAAAATGACACCCTCCACTCGCACTCTGTTGCTTTGCACTATAATAGTAATATTTCTGCTACCTATATTGAACACCCACTGCCCTCCTGCGTACAGTTCTACAAATTTACATCTAGCTCATTTCTTGTTTTACTCAGTTTTACACTCTCAATCTCATTTCTTGTTTTTATATACTTTTGCTTTCATCTCTTTCTTCTCTGCAATTAATAGTTTCTTCTTCACCGTCTATTGAAAATCTTTTTCCAGGAACATGTATATGTGATGAAGATGTGTGAGATTAACGTGACGAATTTCTGCGGAGTTAATATAGAAGCCGAGTTTTAATTTTTTAGTGACTAAGACAGATCCAAATGATAAATACAAAAGAAGATTTTTTAAAGAAATAGAGAATGGTGACGAATGCAAATATCTTAAGAGGTTGTTTGGTTGACAGATACTTATGTGGGGAAGTAAAAAATAACAAAGTTGTTTGGTTGCACAAAGGATAGGTATTAGAAATTACTTAGGAAGTGTAAATATCTATGAAAAATTGGAAGTCACTTACCAACCCCACCTAGGTTATTCACACTCCCTCTCTTAAAAAATAGCTATAGACACATATGTGTACACCTATATATATAGGTGTATATATATTATTGCAAATACAAGTCCAGCATGTAAACCAAACAACATTTTTCACTTCCCTGGAATTACCTTAGGAAGTTATTTCCTATTGTATACCAAACAAACACTAAGTTCTTGAAGTTTGTTGATGATCAAGGCAACTGTGTTTATGGTGTTATTTGATTTTGCGATGATTATTTGTTGGGTTTTATTACCAAGATGAAGGAGGAAAAACTACCTCTTAATATCAACCAATACTATGTGTTTCATTTCGATTTGAGTCTCCTCGCCTTGAGATCTCTCATTATTTTCACTTTTCTTCGTGAAAAGAAACACATAGACATAGTAGGGTTAATATTAAGAGGTAGTTTTCCCCCCTTGATCTTGGTAATAAAACCCAGCAAATAACAATCGCAAAATCGAATAATACCATACACACAATTGCCTTAATCTTCCACAAACTTCAAGAACTTAAGATATTTGGATTCGTCACCGTTTTCTATTTCTTTAAAAAACCTTCTTTTGTATTTGTCATTTGGATCCGCCTTAGTCAACAAAAAGTTCATCGATCTTTTCAAACTCGGCTTCTATATTAGCTTCGCAGAAATTCATCATGTTAATCTCTCACACATCTTCATCACGTATACATATTCCTGGAAAAAGATTTCCAATAGATGACGAAGAAGAAGCTATTAATTGTAGACAAGATAAAGATTAAAGCAAAAAGTATATATAAACACAAGAAATGAGATTGAGAGTGTAAAACAAGAAATGAGATTGAGAAGAAATGTGTTAGCTGTAAATTTGTAGAACTGTACGTAGGAGTGCCGAGTTGATAATACTTTTTATATGTATGATTTCGTTTATTTTACTTTTTTTGAAGTCGACTACGAGCTTGAATGAGCCTATTTGGTTTTGCTTACCTATATGGTTACTTTTTATTTTTTTAAACAAATACAATTAATAAAATATTAAAATGTATATAATTATAATAGCTATTAAAAACAATTCGTGAATCGTACAACTTTTAAATTAGTATGTATATAATTACAACGGGAACATATTTATTACATTTTATATTTTTTAAAACTATATTTGGAACTTTTTTATGAAAAATTGTGTTCAACAAATATATAACTAAATTATAAAATTTTAAATCTAAATTAATATGTTGTTAGCAAGATTCGAAGATTGGAACCTTGGACCTCTATATAAAATAAATTTTAATATTCGATCCATAACCTCTTTGTATAACAACTTTTAGTATTATCCAACACATCATCTACTTAAGTTAAAGATCCAACGGTTGTGATCTAACGATTTTGCATTGATTTTATTTTAATCAATCCCAATTGATGCTCAGGCTTTACTTTCTCGTTGCCCATGTAGACAATGTTTACGAAATCCATTAGTGGAATTCCATACTCGAACTCCTGTTAGTCAGTGGGAACATGGCTATCCATCAATCTTAAAGAAACTAGTACTAAAGAAGAATGACTAAATAAATAGTAAAAAGAGTGTTTTGTTAAAGGAACATAATTGTGTGAGTTGGTCTGTACTTTTGCGATTTCACAAGTAAAACACCGTAATTACAGAACCCGAAAAGATAACCACAAAATTGAATATCACACAGATCAGGGCTATCTTCTGTTTATCTCTAGGTTGATGTGTTGTTTAATTATTTTCTGCTACGTTTGACATAATCAAGGCCTCTAACTAATTATATATTAACTTTAATTAGTGTTTTCTTTTTAGCACAAACATAACTACCTTGGGGTGAATAAGTATTACAACAGATCAATCAAACAACCACGTAGTACAACAGATCAAATGGTCTAAGATCTATAAAACACTTTATTTTTTTTTTATTTTTTTGCTAAGTTTGTAGCGAGCAGGATTTCTCCTTCTCTCGAATGCCTCTGATATTATCTATAACCCGCCTAGTTCTCTTATGTACCTCTGATACGAAGTACCAAAGAAATCCCCTTTGGGGAGATCCCTAATAAGCCTTTTTTAAGGTCTTTGCTCATGAACAAGAGCCCTTCGGACCCCTGTCTGCTCATCGCACCACCCGAAGAGCAGCCCATGGTCTATGTTATCATCGCAAGAGAACCTTAGCATAGACATAGTGTGATTTGATCTCTTTTGATAACCCAGAAAGACCCAAGAACTGGGTTATAAAACTCTTTATATTTGTATGTATGTCTACATATACATAAATCAATTATATACATGAATCAAAAATATTGAATTAATCAAGTACTTACACTCTTGCTAAAGCGAAAGTTAAGGGCCTCACAATAAGCCGCCGACATGAATAGATCTTCAACAACGCCGTACTCAATCTCAATTGCAAGGGATATGACAAGGGATAAAGGTGTCTCTAATCACCCTCTAGGGTTAGCTGGTATATGTAGACAACAATCTTGGGCCTTATATTTTGTTATAATTTAATAAATTCAACAATAACTGTTATATCAAAAAAATGTTTTTGCTTATTGGTAAATTGCTTTTTCAAACAATAATAATTTTACTAGATCATAAAAGCATCTTAGTAAATTTGAATAAAATTTTAAATAATTATTTGTCTGAATTATATTATTGTTTTGTTTAATTTATAATTTATTGACAATATTAAAATTTAAGCTAAAAATTTAAAATTAATACATAATCGTATTCTTTAATAATAAATAATAATTTAAAAATTATTCGAAAAAATGTCTCACAACCAATTTATTAAAGTTATCTTTTAAATTGTTGGAAAACAAGATACCACTTGCAATATTATATTTCAAAATCGAGCACTTGTAATATCAATGTTTGTATTTTACCGCACTTTGTTGCTAGATTAATTTCGTTATTAATTTAGGGAGTAAAGTGCACTTTGTGTACTCACACTTAGTATACCTCCATACTGAAGCAAACCCCCCAATAATATTGCAAGTGGTATTGCAAGTGATGAGATTGCATGTAGCTTTGGATTAGGCCAAAGGTATACTATACCTCCATACTGAAGCAAACCCTTGCTATATCAAAGCCAACAATATTCTTCTGGATTCCAACTTCACAGCAGAAGTGGCTGATTTTGGACTGTCATCACTTGCACCAGTTTCGAATGACCAAGGGTTTTTGCCGGATCATGTATCGACAGTTGTTAAAGGCACCCAATAAGTTTGACCATCTTATTAGTAAAGTATAAAAATCACACATGAATAATGTGGCCCTGAGGGACTAGTGTCTTGTTTTCATTTTCGATCTTCTAAAGAAAGCCTGGATAATAAATTAATATCTCATAAATAAGTTATACCTCGTCTGTTTAATTATTTTAGTTTGAAAACCTGTATTCATTGTGGCTGCTATTAGTCATGTGAACCATGGAGTGATTTAGAACTTCGTGAAGGCAGGGACAATGTTAGCGTTATGCAAATCCAGTGCCATCAGTGGTATACTTGAACAGACCAAAAACAGGGCATATCACTTTGCGGATCTAAAGCTTGAATCGCCTCATTGGCCCTCTTGTAGGCTCAACAAAGCATTATTAACGATGCTACACGTCATCTTTTGTGATAAAAGTAACTACTATTACTATGTTATTGGATTTCCTATCTTTCCTTGAACTAGAAACCATGACTGTTTCTTACTTGATCATATGGGTGATGGTCCAATTCTTCATACATCTCTTTAAAGTAACAGCAAAATAAACTATTGCATCCTAGGACATCGAAATGAATCCTCTTTGATTTCTTTCCAGCTCTCAAGTATTTGATTTCTCATTGGCATTCATTCGTTACATATTCATTTTTGTTAACCATTTGGGGCATGACCGTGAATATGCAGGGTTACGTTGATCCTGAATATTTTTTGACCCACAAACTGACAGACAAAAGTGATGTTTATAGCCTTGATGTCGTGTTCTTAGAGATCTTAACAGGCAACCAAATATCACATGGGAAGAATGTTGTCTGTCTCCATTTCTCTCTTATATATATACTAATTTCTGATGCAAGCTGCAGCTAATCCTTTTAGCATGATACTAGGAGACTGTTCCATCTTGGCACATTTATTTTCAATTTCTGACATACACAAATTATTTAAATATTGGCGAAGTAGCCGGTTTGTGTAAGAGCATCCACACCAGCAGAAGTTTCCCAATGATTTCTCATTACTAATTTTGAATTTTATAACTTACTTTTAGGTTTATCTGTCTAAAAATTCTGGCACAATGTTCTCTATTATAGACAGCAGAATGGGATCTTACCCCTCTAAATGTGTGGAAAGGTTTGTAGCTTTGGCTCTCAAGTGTTGCCATGACAAGCCAGAAGATAGACCATCAATGTTGGATGTTGTTAGGGAGCTCAAAAATATAATTCAGAAGATGCCGGAAACAAAACCTGACTTGTCCAAACTAACATTTACAGAGTCATCATCATCTTCGTTGGTCCTTGCGAATGAGGAATATTTTGCATCCCTAAATATGTTGGGAAGCAATCTTGTTATTGGCGTGACAACAAGCATCAAGCCTCGATAACACTGAGAAGACTCAGTCACACGATAAATTTATAATACGGTAGCGTAGTGTAGTGAGTGGTTCCTAGTTTTGCCTTGTGAATATAGAGAAGATATGTGTATTACATGTGCTATTACGGTATTACCATGACAAAAGAAAACCTTCAACTGGTCAAGGGGGAAGAAATTTTGACCGTTACTAGACTGTTGAACAGAGAAATATCTCTTTATCTTGTTTTATGATTTATATTAGGGCGCTGGTCTACAACAAAGTGATTGTTGGTAAACCATCTGTTCACGTAAAATTTTCGCGGATAAAAAGAATCCCAAAACTGAAAAAAAAAAATTGCGGATAAAGTGACATGATTCCCTGTATTTACATCAATTTTCAATGTTAAATTTATCTGTGATAATTTTTGTGGACAAATGATTTCAGCAATCGATTGGTAGGACGCTTTATAGTATGCTTGAGTTGGTATGAGAATGTATCTGATGTGACTTGGTGTAGGAATGTCTAGTTTGAGAAAAGTAATGATTGATGAGCCACTAGTACAGGTAAGTAAGAAAATGGTGGTTAAAAGTTGACGTTAAATGCGCATTGTTCATGTAATAATTCATTGATATTCCGCGTGGGTGTATTAAGAATAGTCCAACAGTGACACCCTTATTAACACATTCCTTTCGCCCCTTACTCAAACTCTTTCATCTTTTTCAGGATTCTTCAACTCTAAAATTTCAAACATTTATTAGCAACTCACAAGAAAAATAATATGAAGTTGAAATTAGAAATCGAGTTACGGTATCATGAGATTAAGTAGAAAGTAAAAATCGAGTTACGATGATATGAGATTATTATCGAGTTAGGATGATAGGAAAAACACTGTCTACATTACATATATTTGGTTGAGTGATCGATCACTACTGTACCGTATAATTTACTTCACAAACTTTCAACGCTTCACAATCATTACCATTTAACTGTATGGATATGCACACTCAGCCAGTCAGTCAGCCACAATTACAAAGACTTGCAAAACTAATAACAAGTACAAGTTTCCAGCCAACCACTTTATAAGTATCAGTTAGCCAGAACAGTGTAATTTAAAGATAGATATAGCTTCTCTTTGATATTTCATCCTCGTAAAACCCTCTGTTCATCAGTTCATGTTACATATGACTTCAGAAAGATTTCATCAAGAATCAAGAAAATGATGATGATGGCTAGAGATTTTAGACTTTATGTTTTTGGTATATACTTTTCTTGTTTTCTGCTCCTTGCTGTTCCACAACTCACTGATCCTTCCCAAGGTTATCTATCTTACCTTTCTCCTTTTGTTTAGTTTGAGTTAGCACTATACACATATGCCGATATGCGATTTACGGTTCTACTTTTACACTCTTCCAAAATTTTAAGGTGTTACGAGGTGTCCTTAATATGCATGCAATCGTAAAATTCAATCTTAGTGTCTAATTAAATACTTTCAATTTTCCGTGATCAAACTCTAGGCCGCATGTATCAAAGCTCGACGACAGCTTACTCATATTTTTTATCATCTTGTTCATATGACATAACCATATATGGATGATGAATAATCAATATGACCTGAGTTTGGTATTTACAGTACTTGCTAGGGAACTAATACAACAGTTACATATCAACTCTTGCAGTTTCTGCATTATTAGCTATCAAGAGCAGGTTAAATGATCAACTGAACCAACTTAACAACTGGAAAAAAGACCGCGATCCATGTGCATCAAATTGGACTGGAATCTTATGTCATGGCACAATTGGAACTAATGGTTACCTTCAGATTCGAGAAATGTACTCTTGAGTTTCTCATTTCTTTTAGTTAATTCTTAAAGTTTCTACTTAAGCTCCTATTTTCTTCATTAAGTATTACTTAGTACTTGGCATACTTCTCACTTGTTCGGAGGTTTCTTTCTTCATGTTAGACGTCCAAATTAAGTGAAATTACTCCTTTATGTCTCATCTTTGTAGCCAGCTACTGAATAGGAATCTGTCCGGAAGTTTAGCACCTGAGTTCGGTCAGCTTTCTCATCTTCATATACTGTGAGCCTTGACATCTTTTTATCTTTTTGATGTTTTTGTGCCTTATCTTTCATTTTTAATCTTGATTATTTATGCAACCTAATTCTTACGTTTTTCTTGTTTCTTCGTCTTTCTGGAAAGAAATTTTATGTGGAATGAATTAACTGGCAGCATACCAAAGGAGATAGGAAACTTGTCTTCTTTGCAACTCCTGTAAGTACATCGCACTGTTATCCACTTATCCCAGTTTTTTCGAGCTACTCCTGGAATTTCCTCGTTTTATGAAGATGGGTTGCCATGAAATAATTTAAATAATGTCAACTTTGAACTTAAAGTTTGAATGCTCCTTGTAAAAAGAATTTTATTTCATTACATTTAGTAGATATAAAATTGTTCTGTGCCATATTAGTACCAACATGCCAAAGATTAGTAATTTATCTCTGGATATGCCATTACAGAATAACCCTAGACTTCCTATATTTCTGAAGAGTAGAAGGGAATGTTTGTAAATAAATGTGGACCATATTCTTTTTTATCCTAAACAGTGCAAAATTGTTTCAGAAATACTAGAACTTGTTTGATGACAAACCCCCCCTAAAACTTAAGCCACTACAAAATGCACTCAACATGGTGGATCATGATCTGACACCCATTATATGAATAATTATCTCATTGGTATTGGAAATTGAAATGACAATTTGCACGATCAATAGATTGCAGCTGTGTTATAGGTAGAGAACAAGATTTCAGCCACGGATTGGATCATTATCGGATCAGATTGTTACTGGATTGGATTTTTTTTCAGGCTGATCCCCATCAAATATTTAAGCCCGGCTCTGGTTGGATTGGATATCCTATCCATTGACAAGCCTATTATAGTGAAAGACCTTGCTAAACCAGAATGCTCAAATCACGAGCCAGACACAACAATGAAGACCATGATTTAACTAGAACCAGAAAGTAGAGAAAAATATGCTAGTGGGATTTGGTATGACTCAAACCAAAGTAAAAAGTTGACCTTGTCAACCAGACCCAACAATGAAAGTGATGATTTTTGACATATATAAATATTAGTATGCTTAAGGGTACTTACGATGCAGCAAGTCAAACTTCTGTAACAATTGCTTTACCTTTAGAAACTTTTGACACTTGAGCATGGCACTCTGGCTTGCTTACAGATGTAGATTTAGTTCCCAGCTGCGAAGTTGGAGTTCTCATGAATATGTAGACTGGAAACTAATTGAATCAATGTTAGGTTATAAAATAATATTGAGAAACTACTAAAGCCGGAGTTCTCATTAAATAGGTCTGAATCAAAAAAGTCCAGCTAAGTGACAGATTATTTCTTACCTGCTACATTTTCTGCAGCCACTTGAATGGTAACAAACTATCAGGCTACCTGCCTGACGAACTCGGAAATCTGACATATCTATTGAGACTCCAGGTAGACGAGAACCAGATATCAGGACCAATACCTAAATCATTTTCAAACCTGGCTAGTGTTGAACATCTGTAAGTATTTCATAGTAAAAATTCTTTAGAAGTAGGACTACAATTCTTTTCTTATTGATTAATGTGGTGTGTAACATGCAGGCACTTGAACAACAATTCAATCAGCGGACAAATTCCTCCTGAAATTTTTAATTTGTCCACTCTAGTTCACTTGTGAGTTGAACGCCTTTCTCTTACTCCCTCTACACATCTCTCTCCACCTCTCAGTCACAGAGAGAAATAACAGATCTTCTATGTTCTCTGTGACAATTTTTTGAGAAATAAAATATTCTAACTAGTCACTGTTTGGTATATTCTTAAATTTTATAGGCTTGTGGACAACAATAATTTATCCGGGTATCTTCCGTCAGAGTTTTCAAACACCCCAAACTTGACGATTATGTGAGCTCCTTCTCTTCATGCACATGCACATGCACATGCACATGTTAATTAAGGCTTAATGTTTTTTCTTATGTTAGTTTTTATTTGATGAAATGATATATGCTGTAATGAATAAGGTGCATTATGAACCACCCGTGATATTCTGCGAAAGAAAATATTGAAGAAAATGTACAATTATGACCATACATGTGCTGTATCTCCGGTCGTCGACTTCTATATGCCCTTGATCGTTTTCTAACTTTGCAGTAGAAATGTGGTATTGGTGCAGTCATAGATCTTAGATGATCAGAAGGACCTTTATAAGTTTCAGTAGTGCATTTAATTTTTTATGACCTTCTTGCAGTCAACTTGATAACAATAATTTCCACGGGGCTGTCATTCCTGCGATGTATGGGAACCTGTCAAGACTAGTAAAATTGTGAGTTCTTTACAAACTCTATCTGCAGTTTTATCATGGACTATATATGTTTAGCTATTGACAGTAAAGGCATACAAGAGCTGAAAGTATAAAGCTGCATCAGAATTTCAACTTTAGAAAGCTTAAAGAGCTTGCATAATTCTAGATATATTGTACTTCTCATGGTGGACTTTCTCTGATACTTTTTTTCCTATATTTACCAGAAGCCTTAGAAATTGCAGTCTGCGAGGAGCTCTTCCTAATTTCAGAAAACTATCAAGCCTGAAATATCTGTAAGTTTGAACTTGGACTCTTTATAACTTGTATAGTTATAAATTTTTTGGCTTATTATAAATTTTTGTGCTTTGCAACTGCCTCATCATTTAAGAAAAACAATGTAGATGAAGAAACATGACTAATTACTACCTTCTGTTACAGAGATCTTAGCTGGAACCAACTCACTGGATCGATACCATCAGATAAGCTGTCGGACAAAATGACAACCATGTACGCACATGATGTTATAATTACTCCATACGCATACTTATGTACCTACCTTTGAGTTTAAGTGTGTTATCAGTGCCAAGAAATTCATTTTGTCAAGATTTGTTTTTTGCAGCATTCTGTCGTCTAACCTTCTTAACGGAACAATTCCAGAAAGTTTCTCAAATCTCCCCTATCTTCAGTTACTGTAAGGATCTTGCTCTGTACAACAATTTTAACTTATATTGGATGTCAACATGATGACTTTGACATTGTGTCAAGTACTTAATGTAGACTCCATAAGCATCGATAGAAATTCTTTCGGCATTTTTACTGGCTGTTACTTTGGAATAATTCCTTGCATTTGACATAAGATGTGAAACATTGTATTACAGATCTGTTGAAAATAATAATTTGAGTGGTTCGATTTCTGCTAGTATATGGCAGAACAACTTCTTCAAGACAACAGCAAGACTTACACTGTAAGACATGAAAGCAAAAATTTGCATGCCTCCTTGAAATGATTGAGTTTAATTTAGGATTATTTTTTCAATTTTGTTTTTTCCGAAATGCAGTGATCTTCAGAACAATTCGCTGGTAAATATCTCAGGAGTTCTCAGTCCTCCAGCAAAAGTTACTCTAAGGTGTGTCTCTTTCTTCTTTTACTCACATTTAGGTACTCCAGTCTGGTGGTTTGTCCAATGCTCTACTTAACACATAGCACCTATTTCTCAGGCTACATGGCAATCCCGTCTGCAACATCATAGATAAAAGAAATATAAGCCAATTCTGCAGACCTGAAGTCGGAGAAAATTATATTGACAGCTCAAACAATTTAAGCCCTATTTGCTATAATCAATCATGTCCTGTTGACAATCTTTTTGAATACGTCAGAGACACTCCTGTTTCATGTTTTTGTGCATCACCTCTTCGAATTGGGTACAGTCTGAAGAGCCCTAGTTTCTCTGATTTCCTGCCATATAAAGATTCATTTAAGATGTACCTTGGTGAATCTCTTGGGTTAAACCTTTATCAGATATCTGTTGAACCATACTTTTGGGAAAAAGGACCTCGCCTGAGGATGTATCTAAAGCTTTACCCAGTAGCGGGCATTGGACACTCACACACATTCAATACAAGTGAGGTTTTGCGTATAAAACACATTTTCACCTCTTGGAGTTTCCCTCCCAATGACTTGTTTGGACCTTATGAGCTTCTCAATTTCAGTCTGCAAGGACCGTATGCAGATGGTAAGCATTTAAATCTTTCAAGACTTAGGAACTCTGCATATGCCTATTCATTCAAAAGCATGTAAACTTGAAAAGAATGCAACATGTGCCAGGATTGTGCCAAGATTGTACCTTGTAGGTGAACAAATTATAACATTTTTTCTTGCAACTCCTTCTGTTGCTGCAGTGAATATTGAGCATCGAGGGACAAGTATAGACAAACGTGTTTTGGTGTATGTTGTACTAGTGGCAGTTACTTGTGCATTAGTATTAACTATAACAGCCGCTGTTTTTATCACCAAAAAACATTCTAGCCATATTCGAAAGCTGTCAAGAACATGTTCGTGTAAGTTTCCTAATGCTGTCAATTAATGTGATACATATGAGAAAAAGATTTAAGGTTATTTGGAATTTGCATAAAGTGATTCTTATTGCAGCCTCAAAGAGTTCTGTAAAGATTGATGGGGTTAGAAGCTTCACCTTTGAAGAAATGGCAATGGCAACCAACGATTTCACCGACTCAACATTAGTAGGTCAAGGAGGCTATGGGAAGGTTTATAGAGGGGTGTTATCCAGCAACAAAATTGTTGCCATAAAGCGTGCAAAAGAAGGATCATTGCAGGGTGAGAGAATTTTTGACAGAGATAAAATTGTTATCAAGGTTACATCATCGAAACCTGGTCTCACTTGTTGGATATTGTGAAGAAAAAGGAGAGCAGGTATTGATTAGCTACATTAGTAATCAATTCTATGCTACTCTGTTGTGTTTTAACCCTTCACTTCAAGACTGGTTATGATGAATTACCTAAAATGGTCTGAGAGTATGTTTTGCACGTTTGCAGATGCTGGTTTACGAATTCATGCCTAACGGCACATTGCAATACTGGCTTTCTGGTATGAAACTTATACATCTTTTACAGCTCCTTTTGTTGCTCATTTCTGAAAAGTATTGGTTAAACTCTAATTCTTTGAGGATTACCTCTGCTTTATTTGGTACCTGTTTCACAAATATACATCTGATTTAGATAGTATCATCGAAGTCTATTCTATGGTCATAAATAAATTGAGATCAGAGTTGTATATTGGTTAGAGTTTCATGGCTTTACTGAAATTAGCTGTCAAAGGAGGTCACACTACATCTTATTCTCTTGCAACATAGTTTTTCGTCAATTAACTACAAACATCTAGGCCAAGTTTTTGAAAATGATCTATCTTATACTCATTCCACTACTTGGTCAAATAGCATTATTTAGATTTGTGTGAGATTCAAAGTTCTATATTCTACGAAGAGATGCTTTTGAGCTCTGACGGAGGTTTCTATTTACTGGTAGCTAAATCTAAGGAGGCTCTGAACTTTGGGATAAGATTGCATGTAGCTCTGGATTCAGCCAAAGGTATACTATACCTCCATACTGAAGCAAACCCACCAATATTCCACCGCGATATCAAAGCCAGCAATATTCTTCTCGACTCCAACTTTACTGCAAAAGTGGCTGATTTTGGACTGTCACTACTTGCACCAGTTTCAAATGACCAAGGGATTTTGCCGGATCATGTATCGACAGTTGTTAAAGGCACCCCAGTAAGTTTGACTATCTTACTAGTAGTGTATATAAATCACACATGCTAAGCATGTCTGCATCACAATGATGTGGCTCGTGAGTCGTGACCATCAAGAATAATATCCAACACCATATATACCTGTAAATGTGTAGCATAATTCTCCAAAGACAACTTCAGTGTCTCTGAGCTTTTGTTCTAGGTCTATGCAGTACAAATATTTGCGACTAAGTATCTAGTTTACTATCACTAAAACTTGCGGGGGAACTAGAATTTTGTTTCCATTTCCATCTTCTAAAGGAAGCCTGGTATTAATACTTATACCAAAACTGTTTAATTATTTTTGTAGCTTGATAACTTGTATTATTGTGGATGCTATTAGTCATGTCAACTGTGGAGTGATTTCGGACTTCTAAAAGACAGGGACAATGTTAAGGGTTATGCACATCCAGTGCCATTATTATTGTACATGAACAAGCCAAATAGTTGCCTTGTGCAACAGGGCATTTCATTTTGCGGATCTAAAGCTTAAATCGCCTCATTGGCACTCTTCATAGGCTCACCAAAGCTTTATTTATCCATGCACACGACGTCTTTTGTGATTAAAGTGACTACTATTACCATGTTATTGGTCCTATCTTCCTTAAACTAGAAACCATGACTATTGCTTACTTGATCATATGGGTGATGGTCCAAGTCTTCACTGATCTCTGTAAAGTAACAGCAATAATACTAGCAAATAGACTATGCATCCTAGGACACGCCGAAATGAGTCCTCTTTGATTTCTTTCCAACTTTCAAGTATTGTTGATTTTTTTTATTGACATTCATTCGTTACAGAATCATTTTCATTAACCATTTGGGGTCTGACTGTGAATATGCAGGGTTACGTTGATCCTGAATATTTTTTGACCCGCAAACTAACCGACAAAAGTGATGTTTATAGCCTTGGTGTTGTGTTCTTAGAGATCTTAACAGGCATGCAACCAATATCACATGGGAAGAATATTGTCCGGGAGGTACAGCCTGTCTCCATTTCTCTCTTGTTCCATCTTGGCACATTTATTTTCAGTAACCGAAATAGACGAATTGTTAGGATATTAGCAAAATTAAACAGTATATGTAAGAGCATCCACAGCTACATAGGTTTCACATTGGTATATCAGTTATAATTTTGAATTTTTTTTAATCATTACTTTCAGGTGAATCTGTCTTATAATTCTGGCACAATGTTCTCTATTATAGACAGCAGAATGGGATCTTACCCCTCTGAATGTGTGGAAAGGTTTGTAGCTTTGGCCCTCAAGTGTTGCCATGACAAGCCAGAAGATAGACCATCAATGCTGGATGTGGTTAGGGAGCTTGAAAATATTCTTCAAAAGACGCTGGAAACTAGACCTGACTTGTCCAAACCAACATACACGGAGCCCTCATCCTCATCTTCGGTGGCCCTTTCAAATGAGGAATATGTTGTGCCCCAAAATATTTCAGGAAGCAATCTTGGTAGTGACGTGTTTACAAGCATCAATCCTCGATAATACTTTGAAGCCTCACAGTCACACACGACAGGTTTATACAGTAATATAGTAGTATAGTTTTGAATATAGAGAAGATGGTGTATAGTTAGGAAATGCTGTTAACCTTCTTGTTGTGTGATCAGTTGATGCCATTACAACAACAAAAAACTTCTACTGGCCGGGGGAAGGAACCAGATAATGATAGCGTCATTTTGATATGTAGAAAAAATATGTATATTTGAAATAATAGTGTAATACATTAACAATCATGTAATTAGTGTTTTGTTTTGTTTTTAAATACATTATGAATGGACTTGGCTATTTTTGTGTTGACAGCATATTCAGAAAGCGCAAAGAAGAAAGAACCAGAAATGAATCATTGTTTTTGGGATCTAATGAAGTTGGTGTCCGTATTATGTCTTTGTGTTTCGAAGATGATGACTGCTTGCATGGTGGACGCCGGACGGGGAGCTGAAATGTGTCCTTGAGGAAATACGCGTTTTCATTTCTAGCGGTAAAAGAATGACCATATCTGTGTTCTTTCTTTTAGCTAATTAGTACAATTAAAATGAGGCATGCTGTGAGGTTGAAAGGTTGTGTTAGTTTTTGGTGCTAATATGGAAAAATTGGTAAAAAAAAATTCTGTTTGAGTTAGCAGTTTCGTTTTTGCGTTTCCCGGAGTTTCAACAGTCGAATCGCCTTTAATTTTGGACAGCGTCTTCCTTACTCATATATCTAAATTCTGAACGGCGGAGATCGGATTTAGAGGTTCAGAAAGTCTGTTTAATTAATGAGGTAGAGGCAGGGATTGTTGCACCACGGTGATGATTAGGCTCTTCGTGGTGAGGCGATTTGGAGCGGGTAGTTTTTGATCCAAAAGTGATTTTGGGTTAATTCTTAAACCAGACTCATGGTTATTATGATATGTAAACGATAGTGAATTAGCTAGGTTTTATTCATTGTGATATTGTATACATACAAAACATACGTATCAATATATACAAGACAAGAAAACTTTTTGAGTCGCGAGCAAGTCATAACTCTACATTAATATGATATTATCCGCTCTGATATGATATTGTTCGTGGTTCTTTGGTAGTGATAAAAGGTATTTCTCGAGGAAATCTATATGCTCTTTTGGGTACAACGGTGACTGAAAGTGTGGCGGTTGCTGTTACTGGTAGTGGTGGATACCCATGTGAATGCACTAGGTTATGGCATAGGTGGCTTGAGCATTTGTCGGGGAACGGTCTAAATTATCTTGGTGAAGAGGGTTTGTTGAAGAACTTGAAAAAAGCTTGCATGGATTTTTGCGAGCACTGCGTGTACAGTAAAGCACACTGGGTTCAGTTCAAGGCAAGCAAACATAGAAGCACATGTATATTAGACTATGTGCATGTGGATGTTTGGGGTCCAGCTTCAGTCACTTCCAAGGGAGGCTCGAGGTATTTTGTCACTTTTGTTGATGATTATTCTAGGTGTGTTTGGGTGTATTTCATGAAACATAAGAATGAGGTATTCAACTCATTCAAGAAGTGGAAAACAATGGTCGAGAACAGAACTGGTAAAAAGTTGAAGACACTGCAATCTGATAACGGTACAGAGTATACAGATGGTGCGTTCAATGAGTTTTGTGATCAAGAGAGCATTGTTAGACACTGGCCGGTTAGGAAGACATCACAACAAAATGGGGTTGCGGAGAGGCTAAATCGCACATTGCGGGAAAAATCAATGTGTATGCGATCTTATGCTGGTTTGGGTAAAGAATGGTGGGCAGAGTCAAGTAATACAGCTCGCTACATTGTCAACCGGTCACCTCATGCATCTCTGGATGGAGATGTACCTTATAACGTATGGTCTGGAAAACATGCAGATTATGGGAGACTTAGAATTTTCGGGTGCACGACATACTACCATGTAGGGCTGAGCAACGGTCGGTTTGGTCGGTTTTTATCGATCAAATCAGACCGAACCATATATGACGGTTTTATTGGAAATCAGACCAGACCAGACCGTTTGGAGATTGTGACCAGACCGAACCAGACCGCAATTAAACGGTTTGGTTCGGTCGGTTTCGGTTTAAAACCTAACTAGACACCTAAATAAATAAAAACTTTGTTCTTGAATCAAATTACAAAATATACTACTGGTGTCCATTTAATAAACCATGTTTTTAATGATACACATCATTAAAATATGAAAGTCTTAGCAAAATTAGAAATATCTTAAAGAAAGTCTAAGAAATATCTTAAAGAAAGTCTAAGAAATAGACTAGGGTTTTAACTTCTAAGATAAAAATTAGAAATATCTTAAAGAAAGTCTAAGAAATATGTGAGGTATAAAATTAAATGATTAAATATAATATATTATATTAATAAAAAATTGAAGCGGTCCGGTTCGACCTAAACGGTCGGTCTAGATATGAAAACCGAACCGGACCAGAAAATAATGGTTTATTGTTTTACCAAACCTAAACCAAACCAAACCATCCAAAAAACCGAAAAAGGCGGTTTGGTCGGTTCGGTCCGATCCGGTTCGGGCGGTTTGGTTTTTTTTTGCTCAGCCCTACTACCATGTTGATGAAGGAAAACTTGATGCGAAGGCCAAGAAGGATATATTCTTGGGGTATCCAACAGGTAGAAAAGGTTATCGTCTTTGGTCTATTGATGATTCTAAGTTTGTAATCAACAGGGATGTTATGTTTGATAAGGACACCATGACAGCTTCTCCGAAAGCTAAGGTGATTGATGGTGGTGACATTGAGACTTCTAAGTCTTAGGTGGTTGAGATAATATCTGCAAGTCATCCAGGTTCTAGTCGTGTTCAACAGGTTCATCATGGAGACACTCGTGATGATGAGAATGATGAGTTTGAACATGAGACTCTTGAGCAAGAGAATATGCAGGCACGCGAACAACAACAATTCGAGGAAAGTTTGGCTTCTGCTAGGCCAAAACGAGCATACAAACAGGTTCAAAAGCTTGGGTCAGATAAGCCTTTGAAACACTACAGACGTGTTAATGTAGTAGAGGATGCACTCTCGGTGGAGGATGGTGAGTCTATTTTCATCAAAGAAGCTATTTAGAACAGTAATAGTGAGAGTTGGTTGGCAGCGATGGAAGAAGAGATGAAGTCTCTGGTAAAGAACCAAACTTGGGATTTAGTCCCATTGCCTACAAGGAGCAAGGTTCAACATTTCTTAGACTTGGTCAATATCAACTGGTGTTGATTGCCCTTCGGGGCGGTATTGGGGTGAGGTGGAAATTTCACCCCATGGTGTGAACTACGGTGGCTTGATCCCGGTAATTGGTACGTAGACAGCTATAGTAAATATGGCGCAGCCGGTTGGAGTTTACATATCAAGGTGTTCATAGTTTTATTGGTATTTGTCCATTGAGGTCTATCATATGATGTACGAGGTGGAGCATTGTGAGGTTGAAATGTTGGGCTAGTTTTTGGTGCTAATGTGGAAAATTTGGTAGAAATTTTTTTAGTTGAGTTAGCAATTTTGTTTTTGCGTTTCCCGAAGTTTCAACGGTCGGATTGCCCTGAATTTTGGACAGCGTCTTCCTTACTCATATATCTAAATTATGAACGGTGGAGATCGGATTTAGAGGTCCATAAGGTCTGTTTAATGACGTAGGGGCAGGGATTGTTGCACCACGGACGATAGTGAATTAGCTAGGTTTTATTCATTGTGATGTTGGCCCGCACGGATTTGTTTTTGGGTCACTCCAAAAAGGCCTCATACTAATGGAGTTATTAGGCTGCTCTATATACAAGAGAATTTTCTCTTGTCTCATCGATGTGGTACTTGGGTTGACAACACCCAACAATCCTCCGATCAAACCAAGAACCACATATCTCGTGGTCTTACACCCGCGATAAATCTGTCCACATCTTGCATTGCCATGATTCACCTCGCAGAACCCGCTGCTTGAACACCTTTCAAGAAGACTTTCGATACAAGGCACACCGACAGATCTCCTCCAATCGCCACCGAGGGGAACCTCTCACATCGAACCACCGCATCCCTGTTACCCCCAAGATCAAATTACTGAACCATGGGCTATGATACCACTTGTTGAGTCGCGAGCAAGCTAGAACTCCACATTAGTATGATATTGTCCGCTCTGGGTCAGGCCTGCATGGATTTGTTATTGGGTCACTCCCAAAAGGCCTCATACTAATGGAGTTATTAGGCTGCTCTATATACAAGAGAACTTTCTCTTGTCTTATCGATGTGGTACTTGGGTTGACACCACCCAACACATGCCGAAGAAATATGACCCTAGATTAGCTGATCGTCTTCACCATGCTGATGTTGAGTACCTTATAAACATCGTGCGAAGTGATATTTATAGCACTCAAGTAAAGGTTTGATGTGTCATGCATTGTTTACGTACTAGATTCTTTTCTATTTCAAGGTCTCGCTTGTGAAAAAATTCTGTTATTCTTTAACAGGGTTTGGCCCTTAACATCTGATAAGTGGATTTTATATCGATTTGGAACGCTTCAGTTCGGCTTAAATTGACTGTTTGTACTCAAGTACTTAGTGTTTTTAATGTGTTTTGAGCTAGATTGTGCAGAGCTTAGTTATTGGCAGAGTATGGAGTTTCTGTGGATATATGGTGGTGTTTGAGCATTGTTGTGAAAGCCAAGTGGTTGCGGAACTTGAGAGCGCGAAGAATTGTCAAAGAAAAGCATTTTGAAGAAATATGGCAGAAGCCAAGCGCCCCCGCGCTTGAATGAGGCGCGCCCGCGCCTGTAATTGCTATTTGAAGCGCGCCCGCGCTTGGGAAGGGCGCGCCCGCGCTTGAAGAATGCTGGAGAAAGTCAATTTCTGCTCTGAAAAGGAAACCAGCGAAGACCAGTCAACAAAAAGGCCTATATAAGCACTTGGTGGACGATTTCAGAGAGATATATTGATATACATACATACATATCCATCCACCGGTGAGGAGAACAAGAAGACGGCTGATTACGAAGATCTAGTTTTCAACTTATCTTTGTATTCTTCTAATTAGGCGATATTTTGGATTCTCGTTTGTTTCTTCATAAACCCTAGTACTTTTATTTAGTATTCCAGACATATTTACTATCATGTTTTCATCAGAACCCACGATGATGAACGGTTCAATTATGAACTAATCATTGTCGTGGGATTCTAACGGATTTATTTATGGATTTTAGTAGTTAATTGTTTTAAAGATGTGTGTGTGATGGCTAATTAATATCCTAGTTTGGTTGTGCTTATTCTTCTTGGATGCGTAGCTAACATCTAAGTTGTTTGTTAATCTCTATTGATTGCGAAAGTGGATATAGAGGTTTAGAACTTGCCATGCTAGCATAGGTTTATGTATGTTTGCCATGCATGATTCGTAGGTGATTTTAACCATCTTACCTGCCCTATGTAATCTGAATGGATAACTTGCTCGTTAAACCGTTATGTTTTCAAATCTTATAGACATATAGGGTCTAAGCATAATTGGTGTTTGCTCAACTTCTATCTCTTTTGTGGATGTTAAGTGGTTTGGTATACGTATACTGAAAGGTAGTGTGTACTGATTTCGTGTTATCCGATTAGTTGTCACAACCGTCACATGCATTGATTAAAGACAAAAGACTCTGAATGAAGTATTTAATGAAGTTAGGATCCCATGTTTTATTCTCATAAGTAATTCGACAGTAAACTCCTTAGTTAATCTTAGTCTTGATAAATTGTTTAGTTAAATTAGTTAATCACAACTCAACTTTGATACTTGTCTTAGCATTGAACAATAGCCATACATTGTTGCATAAGTGCATAACTGTGGTAAACCAGTCTCTGTGGGAACGAACTCTACTTATTCATATATTACTTGTGACCGCGTACGCTTGCGTGATTTTGTGCGAACAACATCCTCGCATATGCAACTTCTGAAGTATATGACGAAGTAAGACAAACAATTCCACTTCTTTTGAAGCTTTTGGGAGTACAGGATATTCGTTGAAGGCTTTCCGTAATTGTTCACTATATTAGTTACTTTCTGAAATTGGTAGTTAATCAATTTGAATGCATGTTTAACTAGGGATACCATTTTATATATGTAGGCTCTGGTTGCGCTATATAGTTTAGCTAATGCCTTCCCAGTTTATAGAGATGATGTCATTGATGGCGATACTTTGGAAGAGTTGATCCTAATTGTTGATGATTTTTAGTCTGAAATTTTATTGAATGCAGCTAGGTTGTTGGATGTTGTTTGTCGTGGAAGCAATCTTGCTCCTCACCAGGTTATTTGCTGATCCATTTTTCTATATGTGTTTAACTAATAACAACCGCGTGCATTGGTAAATGACTGTAAAATTTTGGCAGATAGAGGTAGCTCATAATATCTCACTGGTCCTCTTTGAAAAACTTTATGACTATCCTGATTATAAGACCCATATGGTGCATACATGTTCCGCCCTCCGATACCTTTATGACAACGGACCTCTGGAAATGGGAGAAAATTTCTTGACAATGCTTATGGGATTGCTCCGGTAGGTGGATTTAATCTATTTTCTGGTGGTTATGTATTTCCCGCAACTTGTAGTTAATAGCTTTCGTTTTTACTGGTATTTCAGTAGTAATTGTACTGCGGTTTCCTGGTCTGCACTTGGAGTGGTTGGAAATATTGTGAGACTGGGAAAGGATGACAAAATCAAGGTATGTTGAAAATTTTATGTATTATAGAATCAATGAATCCCACAACCTTTTGGGAACAAAAAGCTATATATAGAGCTTTAATTGTATAATATATATAAACACTCACTGGGATTTTACCTACTACAGTGTATATATGATTATATATATAGGGTGCCCTTCCTCAACCTCGGTTGGTTGGGAAGGGAAATGCAACCAACAAATCGTATCCGTTAAATTCAAATTTGTACGGTGGGGATCAATAGCTACCGCAATGATACATTGCGGGGCAACAATATACATTACGGGGTTCTTGGATGCCGCTATGATACATTGCGGGGCTACAATGATACATTGCGGGTAGTTAATTTACCTTTTTGCCCTTACAATTAGCCCCAAAACTACGACACACAATTAGCCCTTACAATTGAAAAAATATTAATTTTTCTAATTGCAAAAATATTAATATTAAATTTATTAAAGAAATCGTAGAAAAAAGAGGGAAAATTCGAAGTGAAGTAAAAAAAAGGATAAAATGATAAAAATATTATTTCATTTTTAAAAAATGCAAAATACCATGATAGTTGAAATAATTTTAATTTTTTATTTTTATTTTAATATCAATTTTTTTTATTATTGTTAAAATATTATTTTTCATTTTTCTAATTGCAAAAATATTAATATTAAATTTATTAAAGAAATCGTAGAAAAAAGAGGGAAAATTCGAAGTGAAGTAAAAAAAAGGAGAAAATGATAAAAATATTATTTCATTTTTAAAAAATAAAAAATACCATGACAACTGAAATAATTTTAATTTTTTATTATTATTTTAATATCAGTTTTTTTTATTATTGTTAAATATTATTTTTCATTTTTCTAATTGCAAAAATATTAATAGCGACCGCAATGATACATTGCGGGCCTGCTCCTGGATGCCGCAATGATACATTGCGGGGCTGCAATGATATATTGTGGGTTGTGAATTTACCTTTTTGCCCTTACAATTAGTAACGGCTGTTGGGGACCCAAATATCCTAAATCACGACCCGAAACTCACAAAAGTCGAAATCATAATTACACAAAAGAACGCCGGAGGCAGAGGCTATTTCTTGATGAATTCTGACAACATGTACTCCAATTCTCCTTCCTCCTACTCTAAACACTAGATGAACTAGAATCATCAAATAAAAATGAAGTCATGGTAATTAGAGAGCTAACCTTATTTGTTGAGTTTTTCACCTTGAAAAAGCTCCAAAATCGCAGCCCTAACTTAATGGGAAAGTGTACATGAAAAATGGGGGGAAATAATTTTTTTTTGTTATATAGGGTCTGCAGGATAAACTATTGCTGCAATGAATCATTGCATCCCCCACAGTGAATCATTACTGCAGTGGTGTATTTAATGTTAGCCAACCACCCCAACTACCGTAATTAATGTTGGCTAGTAAAAAAATTGTAAAAAATTGTGGGACTGTAACATTGCGGTAGCAACAATGTTACATTGCGGTAGCAAAGTACCCCACAATGTTTCATTGCGGTACCCGCAATGTAACAATGTTGGAGCTTACTCTTTTTTTTTTAATTCTTTTTTTATCTTTTAATCTTTAAATATGTATATAAAAATTAAATTACATTCATTTAAATTTCAAAATATCTTAGATGCTAATTTGTGGATATTTTTTCCCAATCATATGTATTTAAATTAAGTTATTTAATCAAAATATACTCAAAGATATGTGAAACAATCGTTTTCTTACTGACTATTGAGCTAAATATGTATACACTTTCTTAGTTATTATTTATGATTGTAAAAAATAAAATACTATGTTTACAATTACTAGCAATGTTATATTTCAATTTTAAACTTAAAAAATAATATTTTAACTATTCTTATTTTTATTTTACCTTATATTATTATATTCTTATTTTTATTTTACCTTAAAAAATAATATTATTTATTAAATTAAACTTGTCGAGTTCGAAATCCGTGACTCCGGGTCCATTAGCTCATTTACTTTAAACATCAACACACCTTTACGACTAAAGTTACATTTTATTTAGGTTGATTTTCAATTAATTTTCAATTTACAAATAATAAATAAATTCTTGTTTTTGGATATATTTGGTACAAATCATTTTAAAACAAGTTACTTGTGTTGGTGCGGTGGTAATATTTCATACATCTTTAGGAGAGGTCATGGGTTCAATCCTTGGATACGACTTTAAACCCAAAAGGGTAGTTTTGGTAAAAAAAAAAAAAAGGGTCCAGCAATGTATCATTGCGGGGGGTGCAATGTATCATTGTGGCAGTGCTTTTCCTTAGCCGTAGGATCGTTTTTAAAGGGCTGTGATGGGTTGGTTGTATACCAGTTCATAGCCAACGGGGGTTGTGGACCAAAACCCATATATATATATATATATATTGGATAAATATAGTCATAGTAGTGTACGCACACTAGATCTCTGGGCTGTCATTTGTAATTTTTTCCCAATTTCACCTGTTACCTGGGCTGAAGCCCTTTAGTTCTTCTGTTTTCTTGTCTGGAAAACTATGTGATGTGTTGAGATCTATGATAGCTTATAATCTTCTCTTCAGCAATTTTGAGTGTTTGATATGCATTGATCTCTTATGGTGCTACTCGTGATTAGTGCTGGCCAGACGAGCGGTCCGTCCCGTGCCGTGCCGGTTCACAGGCGGGCTGAGCTCATCAAACATAAACCCGGGCACGGCACGTTAGTATACACGAGGCGGGGCGAGCCGTGCCGTACTAAAGAATGGTTGGCTCATGCACGGCTACGCGGGTTGGCGGGGCGATTTGCGGGTCGGGCGGTTTAAATATTTTTTTTAATTTTAATTCGATTCAAACAATTGTTTGAAACTATAAAAAAAATTGGAAGAAAAGAGGACGGTACCTCTCTAAATTTTATTAATTAAAAAAATTGTTACAATTAATTTGAGAGGACTCATCTCTAAAAAACGGAACAAACCGCATTAACATATTAAAAAAATTACAAACCAAACAAATTTTAAAAATACAAAACAAAAAAATGCTATCCACTATTTGATTATTGTTGTTCGTTGGTAGTTCAGGCGGCGTCAGAATCCGAAGTATCCATTGTCATCCACGGATCGTTTTCGCCGTCCGAGTCATCTTCTTTTTTTCCTTGTTGTCTTTTTGCGGTTTGATCCCAATCTTTTTTAAAAACACAAATCTTTACTACGTCCGGCGCTAAACTTGTTCTCTTCTCGTGTAACACTCTTCTACCTGCACTAAAAGTGGACTCGAACGCAATCGTAGAAGTGGGGACTATAAAAATATCACTTACAATATTTGCTAAAATCGGAAATTGTAACTCATGATTCTTCCATCATGTTAGCATTTCAAAATCTTCATTTAATTCGTAATGATAAGAAAAAAATTCCCTAATCATACTATAAGAAAAAGCGGGTACGGGAGATGAAGTGGAAATTGTACATTTTTGTTTTTTAGTCAATATAGATGAAATTGTATTATTAAACCTACTACGACCACCACTACTAGGTGGTACCACTACTAGTACTATTAGGTGGTATAGAATTTTGAACTTTTGGAGCATAAATATCTACAAGACGATACAAGGAAATTCCGTAAAGTATTCGATCCACTTAATTTTCATGTCAACAATAATATCACTAATATATGGATCTTGTTCATATTCTTTTAAAATAGTAACTATATTAACACACTCAATGATAACATGATGTACATTTGGTTCGTAAACATAAGAAAAAACCTTAGTAGCATGTGCAAAACAATCAAGTATGTTACGTACTCTAGATGCCAATTCCCAATCAAGTTCGATAATAAGTCCACCTTCGTATTGGTTCCTAGGGTCTTCATTATATAATTCGGTGATAATGATCTAATATTGAATTGCAACATTTAATAATTTATAAGTCAAATTCCATCTCATAGAACAATCGATACCCCACTACTTCGGCCTAAATCCATTTTCTCTACATAATTTTTTATACCTAGACATATATGTACCCGCATAACGTAGATACTTAACTACTTTCCTAATAGGTTCTAATAAATGAGTTATTTGTGTAATTCCCTTTTGGGCCGACAAGTTAATATGTGAGCACAACATCTAACGTGTAAAAATACTCCATCTAAAAGTAAAGGAATATCATTCTTAACATAATCCATGGCTTTGTTATTATAAGCGACATTATCTAAAGATATTGTAAATACCTTGTTAAAGAAATTAAATTCCTTTATTGTATCTAAAATTCTTTGTTTTATATTATAACCGATGTGTGACTCATCCATAATATCAAAAGCAATAATTCGTTTTTCTATATGCCAATCACTAATCCAATGAACTGTAACACAAATATAAGGCTCACCTTGACCCGAACTCCAACAATCACTAGTTAAAGAAACCATACCATCAAAATTAGCGAAACTTGAAAGACATATGTTTAGGCCTATTTGTTAACATCGAGGATACAACTCAACTTAAACAAGTTTGTAATAAGTAAGTAATAATTCAATTGTCACAGTCTCACAGGAATCTCAGAAGATCTTATCAGTCAAAAGAATGAAGATTAAAGTCATCCTACAAACTTGAAGTAATTCTACATTGGAAGAAGTTCAATTATTTGATCAAGCCTCAGTGAAGTATTCAAGGAAGTGGATTTATTAAAGTGACAGAGATTTCAGATTTGTGACAACAAATGTACAGATTACAATGGTTGACAAAAGTCAAAAGCAGCTAATGGACCACAACTTAAAGTCAAGGTGAAGAACATACATTGTAGTTAGTCACTTATGAAACGGACAGTACATCAAGTGTCAACTTCATACAGTGGAAGTTCTTCATCAAGTTCAAGTGGTTCAAGGATTGGTTATGCTATCTAATAAGAATTTAAGTTTTCTTTTAAATTAGTTATTAATTTATTGATTAAATTAATTCTTCAAAATTAATTTAACAAATAAATTAATTTATTGAATAAATTAATTCATCAGAATTAATTTATAAAATAAATTAATTATTAGAATTAATTTAAAAATAGAATTAGAATTATATTAGAATTTCTTAAATAAAATGAACTAGAATGACTATCAAGGATAGTCATCCTGGTAGTCATTCCAAGTCATTTTACATTAAAAATGAACTGGAATGACTATCAAGGGATAGTCATCCCAATAGTCATCCCACTTCATTTCAAGATAATTCTAAATTAATTCTCTTAATTCTAATAGTCATTCCAGTTAAAAGCATAGTCATTCCAGACTATTTTAATAGTCATTCTAGACTATTTTGATAGTCATTCCAAGATGAAATGCACGTGCAGGTTATTTGTCAAGTGGATTAATATAAATCAAAAGATCAAGATAGAAGCTTACTGTGATCCAAAAATATTACATCTTAACAAAGTTTCTGTCAAGAAAAGCTTGAACTCTGCCGTGGACATTTCTGATCAGTGAATTATTTCTAGAATCAAAGTGTTAAATCCAAACCACTAGAAATCATTCAGTTGTACTGCTTTAACTATCTAGCGGATTTTTATCCCTAGAACGTATCTCAAACTATCGTTTATTGTTATATCTTTTTATTACAAAAATAGATAAATTCATGTGGAATTTATTCTAGATTTGTTTTAATTAGTTTGAGATTCAATCTTGTAATTAGTACCATATTTGTAACACCTTTCAAGTTTAATATAAGTTATATTTAACTTGAATTTTGTTGCATTTAATTCCGCCATAATTTATTCTTGAATTGTTTAATCCCAAAACGAACAAATTCGATAAAACGGTATAGTTTGTATTCAACCCCCCCCCTCTACAAACTTATCGTGACCTAACAATTGGCATCAGAGCCTTTTGATTGATACATTAATCAAAGATTCATTTTTTGTGATTTTTTTCTTAACTCTCAATTTTTTATTCTTCTACAAAAATCTCAAAAATGTCTACTACACAGAAAGTTGGTATAGTGAAAATCCCCATGTTCATCAAGGAGCATTATCCAATGTGGAAGAAGAAGATGCTCCTGTTTCTTCAAGTGGCTAATGTTAAATATCTTGGAGTGCTGAAAAATGGACCTAAAATTCCTATGTTTGTTAAGGAAGAGCAGATTGAGAATAATGTCATTACTCAAGCTGCTAGGATGTACCCCAAGGATCCCAAGGAATACACAGCTGATGAGAAAGAGGATGCTTCCCTGGATGCCTATCTACAGTTGATTCTGGTTGATTGTCTTGATCCAATCATGCATAATCATATTCTAAACTGTGTTACTGCCAAACACATTTGGGATGCGATTGAGATAATTAATGAAGGGATAGAGGAAGTAAGAGAGAATAAGATGGAAATTCTTACCTCTTCATATGAACACTTCAGATCAAACCCTGGTGAAGGTATCTCTGATGTTTTTTAGAGATACAACAAATTGATAAATGATCTGAATCTCCATGGAAAGCACTATACTATCATGGAGATTAACAAGAAGTTCCTCCTGACACTTCCATCTCATCTGGAGCACAAAATATCTGCAATTAGAGAAGTAAGAGATCTTGGAGAGATTTCTTTGGAAAGACTCTACGGTGTTCTGAAGACTTATTAGCTGGAGCAGATTCAGCAGAAAGAAATATATGGAACATGGAAGATAGTCAGTACTTCTACTGCATTGGTGGCAGAAGTCCCACAACAACTGGAAGTGAAGGTTGTTCAACCTTCCAGTTCTGACATGGATGTTACTGTGGTTGAATATGGCTTAACATCCACTGGTCAATCTGGTTGTGACTTCTATTCTATGGAAGAACTTGAACAGCTGGAGGATGAGTCAATGGAAATGATAGTGAAGAAGTTTGGGAACTTCAGATTCAGAAGGAACCCCAATCTTAAGTTCAAGCCCAAGTTTCAGAGAGGTGGTTCTTCTTCCTTAAATAGCACAAGGGGTGGCAAGAAGGCCCGTTGATCTATCCAAATTAAAAGCCCCAATTAGATGCTACAATTGTAATGAGCTGGGTCACTTTTATACAGAATGCAGAAATCCAAAGCAAATGAGGAGGAACTCATATGATTCTAGTAAGAAGAACAAGATTGGGAAAGCTTATCTTGTCGAGGGAAAAAGTTGGGATGATACGGATAGTGATGAAGAAGCTGATGAAGTTGGAAATCTAGCTTTAATGGCTAATGAAGGCAGCACATCATCATTCATGTCAGAGGTAAAGTTCACTGACTCTGAAATGATCTATCATCTTAGTAGTACTATATCTTGTGCACGTAGTGAAAATGATAGAATAATTCTTTTGAACACTGCTCTTGAAAAGGAGGTAAAAGAATTAAGACTTGTGCATGTTAATCAAGATGAACTCACTAAGAAGATAACTTTTCTTAAGAATAGGGTTAACTGTTATATTCAATTGGAAACCATTCTTAAGAATCAGATCACTGAACTTGAAATCAAGGTTAATGCTTACTATAACTCTTGTAAGACTACTAAAGAAATCTTCAATAAACAAGTTATTGGTCAAACTGTAGGAATAGGGTATGACTATAACGAGGCTATTGGAGAATTAAGCATCAACACCCCTAATAGAGTCAGTGCTGAAGAAAGGGGTGTACCACATGTGCTTAAGGGTATTGATAAACCTTTCTTTAGAGAATCCTTGGCAGAACCTCTGAATGAATATTCCATCATTATTCAAGAGGAGATGCGTATTGATGATCTTGCTTTTGAACTTGCTCAGTCCAACAAATGCATGTCTGAGAATAATGTCAAAGTTGTTTCAACAACAGAGACTAAATCAGACATTCATAAAGTGGAAAAAAACAATTATAGAACTAACATGCCTGCTATTAATCTGTCTCATAAAGCATGTGGTGTGATGAATTGCATGTCTTGTGCATTTAATGTTATGTATGCTTATTTTAATAGTAAGCATGTATCTGATAATAAGACTGCTCCCCGTCAACATGTTAATAATAAGAAGCATGTTAGATCTAAGACTACTAGTCCTCCCAAGACTAGAGTGGATTCATTTATCCCTAAGCCTACTCAGAAATGGGTTAAGGCTGGTTATAAATGGAAACGCTCTTTTGTTAAAGAGGTTGAAGTAGTTAAGGTTAAGAATGTTGTTTTACCTGACAAAGGCCAGTTCTTTAAGTATGTCGGACCCAATCAATTTTGGGTTCCGAGGAAGGACTAATCAATTTGATATTGCAGGGTGTGGTACAGGTAAACCGTGTTGTGTGGATTCTGGACAGTGGATGTTCAAGGCATATGACCGGAGATAGATCCCTTCTATCAAATGTGGTTGAGAAAGCTGGCCCAGGAGTTACCTTTGGAGATAACATCAAGGGTATAACTAGAGGATATGGCTGTTTGGAATCAGGAAATGTTATCATTCAAGATGTATCCATTGTGGAAGGTCTGAAACACAATCTTCTCAGCATCAGTAAATTCTGTGACAGAGGATATGTTGTTTCCTTTGATAAAGAGAAGTGTCAGATCCTTCACAAGAAGAATGGAAAGCCTGCTCTTCAAGGAGTAAGGAAAGGGGACTTGTTCATAGCTGATCTGTACTCTGGATGCAAAGATGAAGTTAATTGTTTTTATGCCAAAGCTTCGTTAGATGAAAGTTGGCTATGGCACAAGAAGATGTATCACCTGAACTTCAAAACAATGAACTCCCTAGTCAAGAGGGAATTGGTGAGAGGTCTACCTCAAATGGAATTTACACAGGAAGGACTGTGTGAGGCATGTCAGAAAGGAAAGTCAAAGAAAGCATCTCACAAGGGTATTGACACATCATCAATAACTGAACCACATCAGCTACTGCACATGGATTTGTTTGGTCCAGTTAATGTGATGTCTATGTCAAAGAAACAATATGCACTTGTGATTATTGATGACTATTCCAAATATACATGGGTTTTATTCCTAAATTCCAAGGATGAGACCCCACAGATGGTGATTGATCATGTGAAGTTGATTGAGCTGGATTCTAGATTCCCTGTTAGAGCTATAAGGTCAGATAATGGAACTGAATTCAAAAATGCGGTCATAAATGACTTTTGTGCAGATAAAGTAATAACAAGACAATATTTATCCCCTAGAACTCCTCAACAGAATGGAGTGGTAGAAAGGAAGAATCGTACATTGATTGAAGCTGCAAGAACTATGTTACGTGAATCAAGACTTCCAATGTACTTCTGGGCTGAAGCTGTAAATACTGCTTGTTATACTCAGAATCGAACTTTAATCAACAAGGACTTAATGAAGACTCCTTATGAGATCATGAACAAAAATAAACCAACTCTAAAATACTTTCATGTATTTGGTGCAAAATGCTTTGTGCTTAAGGATGGAGATGTTAAACGTGGCAAGTTTGAAGCCAAGGCATATGAAGCTATTTTTGTTGGTTACTCCAGAAGATCTTACAGGGTGTACTTGATTGACAGTCGCCAAGTGAAAGAAAGTGTCAATGTTACATTTGATGACACTAAGCTCCCAAGTATCCAAACAGAAGATTCATCTGAAGAACTGAAGTTTGATAACTTGCCAGACTCAGAATCAGATGATGAAACTCCACCTGAGATTGTTGCTGGAAATGATAATAATAATGACGATAATGATCATGGTGGTGGTGGTGAAAACATCGGTAACAATGGAGATACCACCAACACTGGAGAAGAATCATCAAGGCAATCAAGCAACAACTCAAGGGGAAGAAATGAAGGGTCAACTAATCATTCACAACACCAAAATAAATTTCAAGGCGAATCATCAAGATTAAGTTTTCCAAGACAGATTGTGTGGAATAGAGCTCATCCTTTTGAGCTGATCATTGGTGATCCAGGTGTTGGAGTTAGAACTAGAAGTGCTACTCAGAATGAATGTCATTATTCAGGGTTTCTTTCTGAGATGGAACCAAAGAAGGCTGATGAAACACTGAGTGATCCAGATTGGGTGATTGCTATGCAAGATGAACTCAATCAATTTGAACAACAGTAAGTCTGGAAGCTGGTACCCAGACCAAAGAACAGGAAAGTAGTTGGTACAAGATGGGTATACAGGAACAAGTTAGATGAGGATGGGATTGTTACCAGAAACAAAGCAAGACTGGTTGCTCAAGGGTATTCACAAGCTGAAGTCATTGATTCTGATGAAACCTATGCACCAGTGGCTAGGCTTGATGCTATAAGGATGTTCTAAGCATTTGCATCTTACTCCAATTTTAAAGTTTATCAAATGGATGTTAAGAGTGCATTTCTGAATGGTGAGCTGGATGAAGAAGTATATGTGGAACAACCCATTGGCTTTGAAAATCAGGAGTTGCTGGACTTTGTGTACTTTATCTTCAAGGCTATCTATGGTCTCAAACAAGCCCCAAGAAAATGGTATGACACTCTCTCTGGTTTTCTTTTAGAAAATGGTTTTGTAAGAGGTATCATAGACAAAACTCTTTTTTCTAAGAAACACAAAAATGATATGATATTAGTCCAAGTCTATGTGGATGACATCATATTTGGGTCTACTAATGATGATCTCTGTAAGAGATTTGCTAAGCTAATGCAGAGTAAGTTTGAAATGAGTATGATGGGTGAGCTGAAGTTCTTTCTTGGATTACAAGTAAGTCAAAGGTCAAATGGTATATTTATTTGTCAATCCAAGTATCTCAAAGAACTCCTCAAGAAATATCACATGGAGGATTCAGCATCAGCAAGGACTCCATATTCAACAGCTGTCAAACTTGGAGCTTGTGATAATTCTATCAAGGTAGATGTTACAAGCTACAGAGGTATGATTTGCTCCTTACTCTATCTTACTGCAAGTAGACCAGATATTATGTATGCTACATGCTTGTGTGCAAGGTTCCAAGCGGATCCTAGAGATTTACATCTCGTTGCTGTTAAAAGAATCTTGAGATATCTTAAGAGTACACCTAATTTAGGTATCTGGTACCCTAAAGATTCTGGTTTGAATCTTGTTCGATATACATATTCTGATTATGCAGGTAGTGTTATGGATAGAAAGAGTACCTCTGGGAGTTGTCAATTCCTAGGAGGTAGATTGATTTCCTGGTATAGCAAGAAACAACAAATAGTTTCAAATTCAACAGCAGAAGCTGAATATATTGCTGCTGGAAGCTGCTGTGCTCAGATCTTATGGATAAGGAATCAATTGAAAGACTATGGCTTTGTATTAGACAAAATTCCAATTTTATGTGACAATACAAGTGCCATAGCAATCTCCAACAACCATGTTCAGCACTCGAGAACGAAGCACATTGACATCATGTATCATTTTATTGGATAGAAAGAGTACCTCTGGGAGTTGTCAATTCCTAGGAGGTAGATTGATTTCCTGGTATAGCAAGAAACAACAAATAGTTTCAAATTCAACAGCAGAAGCTGAATATATTGCTGCTGGAAGCTGCTGTGCTCAGATCTTATGGATAAGGAATCAATTGAAAGACTATGGCTTTGTATTAGACAAAATTCCAATTTTATGTGACAATACAAGTGCCATAGCAATCTCCAACAACCATGTTCAGCACTCGAGAACGAAGCACATTGACATCATGTATCATTTTATTAGAGAGCATGTCATGAATGGAACTGTGGAGTTACATTTTGTACCCACAGAAGAACAAACAGCAGATATTTTCACTAAATCTCTTGATGAATCCACATTTACCAGGTTAGTTGGTAAATTGGGTATGTTAAATAGTCTTAGTGATTAACTGTATCTCTTTTATATTTGTTCTTGATTAAAATCATTTTTTTTCTTGCTGCTATTAATTGTTAAACATTGCCTATTCTTGTTTGAGTTGTAAGCTTGTTAATTTAAATATTCTTGAATAATCTATTTTCTTTAAAAATATTTTTCTCATATTTTTTAAGTAGAGAAATTTATTTGTATTAAAAATTTAATTATTTGGAATCATTTAAGTTAGTTTCAGATTGTATAAATTGTTGTTTGAATTTTTCTACAGGTTTATATTATTTTGTTGCATTTGTATAATATTCTGCATTTTTCTTATTTGTATGCATTATTTTCTGTTTAATTATGCATTTTCTGTAAATTTTCCTTGTTTTTCTAACAGTTTTAGCACTTTATTTTTAATTATTATGCATTTTTATGTTGTCATTCGACTATTTTGTTAATTAGATTTTAATTTTGTGTTAGTTTGTATTAGAATGACTACCGGAATGACTATTTTGGATAGTCATTCCAGTAATCATTACAATTTTATTAGTTTTTATTTTAATTTAGATTAGTTTTTCGGTTTAATTTTCAGTATTAAAAATTTTGTACTGGAATGACTATCGGCATGACTATCCCATAGTCATCCCGGTAGTCATTCCAATATAATTTTGATAGTTTTTATTTATTAGTTATTTTTATGGTAAAAATTGTTTAAATTCTTAGTCATTCTCAGTTTAATACTGAAATGACTATCGGTATGACTACCCGGTAGTCATCCCGGTAGTCATTCCAGCTATTCTAGTTTTTCCTATAAATAGGTAAACGTACTTAGCAATTTTTTTCATTCTCTTCAAACTCTTGTTTTTAAAAAGTTTACATTCTCTCTAGTTTGCGTTTTATTCTCTAAGTGAACTAGGTGTTGTCAAAAATTTTTGTGTGTGTTTTATTTTTATTGGATCAGCATATATTCGATTTAATTAATTTTTGATATAGTTCTTAATTTTTGGATTTTAATCCCTAAATTCGAATTAATCTAAAATTAATTGATTTATTTTGTGTTTAAATGGCCCAGAATTTTGAGATCGTTCTTACTAATTACCATGGCTATTTTGATCCCCTGAAGTGTTCACTTGAACGTTTTAGGCATTGGATTTCTTTTCTAAATCAACATTCCTGTGTTAATTATGCTATTTGTTTGAATGTTGATTTGAAAATTGATCCTTTATATTTAATTTGCTCTATTGCTGTTGTTTTTGAGGATTTTTCTACTATCTCATTCACTATTCAGAACACACAGTACACAATTACTGAGGAAACATTTTGTAATGTCTTGCAGTTTCCTCAGGACAATTTTGATAGAATGCCCAGTGATGATGAATTAACTCAATTTTTCATCAATATTCACTATCAAGGTCCCCTGAACATGACCAAATTGATCAAGGGGAATCTTGTGTGTGATTGGGATTTATTTTTTGATACTCTAGCTAGGTTCTGGTACTTAGAAGGACAAGGGAAATGGAAAGCTACTTCAAGATGATTTCTACTTCCAAGATGCACTTAATGATGAAGATCTTCAATTAGATGGTGAAGACATCTTTGGTGAGGAGGAGATTGAGAAGGAAACTGACTTTGATGAATGGGATGATCAAGAGGATCTATTCAACCTTGATCCTGCTTTTGAGGAGGGGCTTTTGAGGAGGAACTGAAGAAGCAACATGAAGAGATAAAGAGGAAGAAAGATGAGAATGCAAAGGTCTCTCAGATTATATCTGAAAAGCTACAAATTCAAAGAGCTGAGCATGAAGAAAAACAACGTCTTCATAGCTTGGAAGTCAAAGACCGGAAGCTGGACATCAGACCGAAGAAGGGTGAGAAATGGGCAAAAGCAAAAGAAATGTTTGCACTCCCTCAGAAAGGATCAAACAATGATAGGGAGTTCATCAGCCTTCTTCAGAGATTCATGACTGTCAATCCAGATAATTCAATTTACATGAAGGCCTTACAAGAAGAAATCTTAAGGATTACTGCTGGATTTGATAGAGTCAGAAATGAAATGATCATCTATGTATCTTGCCAAAGCATAGGAACTATCACTGTTTCTCTGGATTGCTTTGCAAGTAGATTATTGTTAGAGCTATGGATTTTCATGAGCAAAGTGAAAGGAGATTCTTATTTAAATGTACTGCTGCATGAATAGCTCAAGGAGTTTGCTATAAGGGTCAGTCCTCAGGTTGTTAGTGTTCCATTTGAAGTCAAATTTTACAAGGGAAGAGCACTACAAACCTGTGGAATGGATCCTATTTCTTTAAAGATCTATCATGCAATGCATTTGATCAAGCTGGAGAACATGCTAAGGACTACTGGATTTGCTTCAGAAGAAAAGACTGAAGTTGATGACATCATTCAAGACTATTGTATTGCCAACATAAAAAGGTATCATCAGTTGAAGAATAGATTGAAGAAAGTCACAACTTTACCAGTCAGACCAACAAATCTCACAACTGAAAGTGATCGTGTCCTAGACAAAGACTTGGTAGATGCTATTGAGGAAGGAGAAATGATTGATCAAGAATTGTGATCATTAGCTCTGTTTTGTAAATGTTATATGTATAGAGCTCAGGTAAATCAAGATAGGATCAATGTATACACATGTTCAGTCTAGAGCAACATCTATCTTGTATTTATCTTTAATGTTTGAATCTGGAAAATGTTTAATGAAATCCAGAACTTTGTTTTATTATTTACTTAGCTTTTAAAGTCTTATTTTTAATTATTTATTTAGTTGAGTTATCCTCTAGGTATTTGCTTGTTATTCTCTAACAAACAAATAGGGGGAGATTGAAAGACATATGTTTTGGCCTATTTGTTAATATCGAGGATACAACTCAACTTAAACAAGTTTGTAATAAGTAAGTAATAATTCAATTGTCACAGTCTCACAGGAATCTCAGAAGATCTTATCAGTCAAAAGAATAAAGATTAAAGTCATCCTACAAACTTGAAGTAATTCTACATTGAAAGAAGTTCAATTATTTGATCAAGCCTCAGTGAAGTATTCAAGGAAGTGGATTTATTAAAGTGACAGAGATTTTAGATTTGTGACATCAAATGTACAGATTACAATGGTTGACAAAAGTCAAAAGCAGCTAATGGACCACAACTTAAAGTCAAGGTGAAGAACATACATTGTAGTTAGTCACTTATGAAACGGACAGTACATCAAGTGTCAACTTCATACAGTGGAAGTTCTTCATCAAGTTCAAGTGGTTCAAGGATTGGTTATGCTATCTAATAAGAATTTAAGTTCTCTTTTAAATTAGTTATTAATTTATTGATTAAATTAATTCTGAAGAATTAATTTAACAAATAAATAAATTAATTAATTTATTGAATAAATTAATTCATCAGAATTAATTTATGAAATAAATTAATTATTAGAATTAATTTAAAATTAGAATTAGAATTATATTAGAATTTCTTAAATAAAATGAACTGGAATGACTATCAAGGATAGTCATCCCGGTAGTCATTCCAAGTCATTTTACATTAAAAATGAATTGGAATGACTATCAAGGGATAGTCATCCTAGTTCATTTCAAGATAATTCTAAATTAATTCTCTTAATTCTGATAGTCATTCCAGTTAAAAGCACAGTCATTCCAGGCTATTTTAATAGTCATTCTAGACTATTTTGATAGTCATTCCGAGACGAAATGCACGTGCAGGTTATTTGTCAAGTGGATTAGTATAAATCAAACTGTGATCCAAAAATATTACATCTTAACAAAGTTTCTGTCAAGAAAAGCGTGAACTCTGCCGTGGACATTTCTAATCAGTGAATTATTTCTAGAATCAAAGTGTTAAATCCAAACCACTAGAAATCATTCACTTGTACTGCTTTAACTATCTAGCGGATTTTTATCCCTAGAACGTATCTCAAACTATCGTTTATTGTTATATCTTTTTATTACAAAAATAGATAAATTCATGTTGAATTTATTCTAGATTTGTTTTAATTAGTTTGAGATTCAATCTTGTAATCAGTACCATATTTGTAACACCTTTCAAGTTTAATATAGGTTATATTTAACCTGAATTTTGTTTCATTTAATTCTGCCATAATTTGTTCTTGAATTGTTTAATCCTAAAATGAACAAATTCGATAAAGCAGTATAGTTTGTATTCACCTCCCCCCATTCCCCCCCTCTACAAACTTATCGGGACCTAACAAAACTTTCAATTAATTGTGCACGTTGAGCATAATATTGTTTTTTTGTGTGACGTTTAAGTGTGTTCCTAGGAATTCTTCTAAATGCCGGGTTTAGTGAATGTTTAATCATGTGCTCTAAATTCGGACTCTCACCGTGGGAGAAAGGTAACTCGTCTAAAGTAATATAAGTAGCAAAATCTTCAACCATTCTATCTCTATTATAGGAAAAAGGCATACCTCCACCGGGAGACGAAGTCACGAAACCACCAATTTGTGTTTGTTGTGAACCTCCACGTGCTGCTCCACTTTCATGACTTTGCTTCGTTATTCCATGATGGTTTTTTAAGTGTCGATCAAGTGTACCCGTACCGCCTCTTTAGTGTGAACAAAAGGATCTTGTTTTTGATTATTTTGAATACAAATCAAACAACAAACATTAAATTGGTCCGGAATTTCTGTTGCATCTTTCGAAAAATAATTCCAAACATGTGACGAATGTCTAGTAGAACTAGAAGAACCACCTACAAAATAAAATAAAAAATGATTAAATTCAAAACATAAAAATCGAAGTATCTAAAAACCGAATGTTTTTAAAAACATAAAAATCGAAAGTTTTTTAGAAAATAAGAACCGAATAATTTTTTAAGCATAAAAAACAAATCTTTTTAAAAACAAAAAAACCGAACATTTTTTAGAATATAAAAACCGAATAATTTTTTAAGCATAAAAAACAAATCTTTTTAAAAACAAAAAAATCGAACGTTTTTTAGAATATAAAAACTGAATAAAAAATAACAAAATAAAAATAAATACCAGCTTCGGATCGAGGATGTGACATCGATGTTGCTTGGGTTGAACCTTGAGATGATACGGTGCATCTTCCTTATTCCATTTTTTTAAAGCCATGTCGGAATTTGGCCGGAAATATTTAAAGTCTCGTCGGAATGTTAGAGTGAGAAACCGAGAATGAGCAGAGAGATAGAGTAGAGAGATAGAGTGGGGTGGAGAGAAATGGGAGAAATGTGGGAGTATTTATAGAGTAGACGAGTCGGGAATGTAGCCGTTTGCATGCAGCCGTTGCTGGAGACTCAGAATTCAGAAAGCAGTGTAGACAGAATAGCCGTTAGCACGTTCACAGGCAGGCGGTTCACGGGCGGGCCGTTCCGGTCCACGTGCCGTGCCGGTGCCACGTGCCGTGTGCGGTTTTTATATTTCTAACCCGTATTCTCCCCATTACAGAAAACGGTCCATGTCGGGTTGATTCACCCCGTTACCGAACCGAGTTATGCGAGTCAGTTTGTCGTGCCGGTTACAGGTTGGCCGTTCAAACCCGAACGTCTGGCCAGCTCTACTCGTGATACATTCTTGTTTACGAGTCTCCAGATTATGTCTAATACACTATTCATTCTCCCAGTTTTTGATTTCTCGCTACAAGCTTCTACAATGCCTTGTGACAGTCATGATCACTCGTCAAGGAAAGGACTTTCATATGGAAGCTTGCCGGATAATTTCGAACATATTTGTTAGAAACAGAACATTGATAGAAGTTGGTCTCGAATTCTATGAATTTATTGGAAATAATTAAGTTATCATTTTTGCATAGACTTCAATGTGTAAATGTAGGTTTTATTGTATTTAGTTAATTGCAGCTATCTAAGTTTGTAACTGGAACTTACAGGAGATGGATAGAGACAACATGATAACGATTCTATACAGCCTGCTCCAAAAGAGTGATTATGATGTAAAGTTGGATGCTGTGTGGGCAATATTTACGGGCATTTACGGTAATAGAAAGTTAAAGATTGACGTGTACCCCCAAATGGAAGGATGATTTCGACAACATATGAAGGCTGGAATGTATTTTCGTAAAGTTGGCGTATATCCATGTTTATGTTGAAATTGATCTGCTTTTGTTTTTGTATGCCCATGTTATTGTGAATCTTTATTTTTCAGTGAATATTTAATGTTGGTGACTTTATTATCCTTTTTGTTTGATTGTTTGCTTTCTAGTATATGACGTTTATGATTTTCTTTGCATCATGAAATCATGAGTTAGGTTTTACATAACTCCAATGGTCAAGGAAATTTGATTATGATTCTAGTTGATTATGAAATCATGAGTTAGGTTTTACAGTGCTTCTCGGTTTTACATGGATTATTGCAATCTCCTTAGAATTTGTGAAATTTCATTACTTCCAACGTCCTCTCGAATGTATTTTGAATGAATTTTAACGGAAGGTGGGGTTTTTATTTATTTCTTGTATAAGACTTTTAAGAGCAAAAGATTATTGAACAAACAATATACGTCACTGTGCGAAAAACAGACCTTTTGATCGGTAGGCAGCTAGCAGTGTTCGGGGAAAGAAGGAAAATCTTTTAAACAACTGTACATTAATACAGTGATCAAAATGATTTAAGTTAAGACACTCCTTGATGAATAAATCAAAGGTTGCACACATAAAGATGTTTCATTTTTAAGGCAACCACACAGTCCTTAAACAACACTAGAACACAAACTAAACATGTTTCCTTGACAATTACTAAAACACAAACTAGAATGATTCGTCATCAATCCCATGGTATCCATGTAGATGTTGTTAGAAAAATGGAAAGTTTGAGGTATATTTTATATATGCTATTGATGGATTTTCCGGAAACTAACAATTGGAGGTTGTTTCTTGTTATGAGGACTTAAACTTTCATTTTTGGATCTAAGACATTTTCTTAGTGGAATCCATAAATAAATTGAGTTAAAATAGGTTGCTTGAAATGGGTTATTTGGGTTGTATAAGTTGAAATAACTTATATCCCACATAGAAATGGAAATGAGAGGTTGGTGGGTTTATCACTACAAGAAAAACTGTAATAGACATCAGTGATTTAACATCGGTCATTGATGTCGTCGATGTCAAAAAATTTAATAACATCGATCTTTTTAAAACTGATGTCTTTGTGTTGTTCAGACACCACTAGCTATCACAACCGATGTGTTAGTCACTCTTAAAAAAAGAGGCACGACCCCAATTAGTTTTCCGCCTTTGTACCAATTTCTTTTCCCCCCTTATACCAAATTATTTTCCCCCTTGGCCATTTTTGCTTCCCCCCATTTTTTTCAGCTATACGTCTTTTAGACAAAAACAAAACAAATTAAAAGAAAAACAAAACACACACACACACACACTCTCTCTCTCTCTCTCTTTCTCTCTCACACACACATTCACCATCAAGAACCCTAATTAAAATTGAGATCTCATAATACAACTGAAATCTCACAGATTAAACGCCATATCATAGATTGGAACTTACAAATCTCACAAAACTCAAAATTTTACTAGTCAATTTGTTTGAAACCAAATCGATCTGTTCAATTACCGGCTCAAATCGATCTGTTCAAAGCTTGAAAGCTCGAAATGGTAAGTGGGTAGGCTTGCAATTGTATGTAAGATCGAAATAATTCGTTCGTTATAATTTTAAATTGGGGTTTTTTTTAACTTGAAACCCTACAATTTTAATTCATTTTTTTAATTTGTAATACATAAGCAATTGTTACAAGGATAATTTGTTAGGGTAAGAATCAGTAAAGAGTATTCAGTTATTTATTTTTAGTTACTAATTTTTTAATTGTTTATTATTTCTATCCATAAGAAAGATTTCTTTAGATATTGCTTTTTTTGAGATACATGGCAAGGTATTTTCCGCAGCTACGGTGAGTATTTCATTGAATGTTTATTATCATCGAATTGAACTTTATTTGTGCATTACTAATATATTTTTATATTAAATTGATGTGTTCTTTTATATAAATTTCAGAATTTGCATATATAAAAATTGGTATGTGTATTGAGGGGTGTCATGTTCATCAGCAAAAGACTTGGAATTGAATAGTGCAAGGTGGAAACCCTTTTTAAATTTGTTGATATAAAGTTCATTATTTTGTTGTGTATAAAAAAACACTAACATCTTTGTGCAGGCTCCAAACATGGAATTTGTAGCTCCTGGTGTTTTGGGTTAACATATCTTGAGGATGCTATTATTCATGTTTTATGTGTTATTATTGATGTTTGTTAGTTTCTCCCGTGTACTAAAATGTTCCATCTTGATTAGTAGTTAACTTATAACTTATTACTAGCATAGAGGAAAAAAGAGTATGTGATGACATTTTGTACAACTAACTAATTCTCAAAATTGTAATATGCGCGAACATATAGACTAATTGAAGGTTAGTTCCAATTCATATTTAATTTTATAGACTAGTGGGAGCAGTTGAGCACACAAACTAGCGTGACGATATTTTATAGACTATTTGCTTGCTACAAATTAATTCATGTTCAACCAATTGACTGACCAGATGTGTTAACTATCCATTAAAATATGTGTGAAACTGATCCCAATTTAAATGTGATATTTAAGCATTTGAATTTAGTTGACATAAATTTTAAGGTTTCACATTTTGGTATAATATAATAACTGCTAGTCCTTTAGTTGTCGAATATTGTAATTTTAATAGATATAATTACTTGATTGTATGTTGGTACTAATCCCAGTTTGAATGTTATATTAAGCATTTCAGTTTACACCTCGATAACATAAGTAGATGCTCTTATATACTCTTAAATAAGTTTAACAGTACACTATGCTTCAATGTTGATACATAACATATGCAATGTTTCAACCTCTTTTATGGGCAGATTGGTGGGACAGAAAAGTTTGCTAAAGTTATCGAGTTTCTGCGCCGCCAACTTCACAGGGAGACATTGGTAGATGCTATAAAGTGTACGAGCTTCTTTTGCTTTTGTGATGCAAGGGGTTGGCTATGTTTTGGTACATTGTGAAATAGAGTGTTGCTGGTTTTTGTTTGGGCATGATGATTTATACTTGATTAATATAGTTATATGTTCAGGATTGCTTAATGTACTTAGTAAACTGTCGAGCTTTGTTTGGTATAGACTCGATTAATGTAGTCACTTTGACTTTGCTCATTGATGTAAGAATGCTGTAAATCCTCGAGTTTTTGTTAATGGTAAATATGTTGTTTACTTTTGTGCATAAATATAAAAAAATTCTAGTGTATAAAACTTGTAGCACGATATTGATGTGCATGTAAGTGGACAACAGTTTAATGAAAGAAAAAAGATGTTTGTCACCATTAAAGACAACGATTAATTGAAAGAAAAGTGATGTAGAAAAACAAGAATTACACCAGTTTGTCAAAACAAATTGATGTCTAATGTTGGTTTAGACAACGGTCATTTACAACATACCGATGTCTATTGTAGGTTCAGACAACGGATATTTAGAAAAAAATCAATGTAAAAATTTTATTTAGACATCGGTGAAAAACCGATGTCTATGAGGATGACTTTTAACATCACCGACAAAGACATCGGTCAAAAAATATGTAGACATCGGCCAGAAACCGATGTCTATTACAGTTTTTCTAGTAGTGTATATAGAATCATGTGCAAGAGTAGTTTACAACTACTAAGGCATGTGGGTGTGCATGGTGTTATTGTGTGCCTCACGAGCGCGCACACACACACGCGTGCGCTGCCGCTGCCCGCCTCGCCTCGACTCGGGTCGAAAGCCGATTTGGGCAAATGTCTCGGCGTCTCGCGTACGCGAGGCGACCTGTGTGAGAAATTTTATTACATGTTTATTTAATATTATTTATTGATTTAATTTAACAGTATCAGTATTTATTTGTAACAGCTCAATGAACTGGGTCAGGATTTAGATTAAATTCTGATGGACTAGTTCTTGGATTGATCCTGATGGTTGGTCCATTACTGATGCCAATCTTGACGGACAGTAAATCCTGATGGTTGGTCCAGTACTGATGCCACTCCTGACAGACAGTAAGTCCTGATGGCTTGGACCAGTTGACTACTGATCCTGATGGGATTAAATCCTGATGGAAGCTGTAACTGATATTAAATCCTGATGACAGCTATTAATGAAATTAAATTAGAATATTTAGTATTAAATGTCATATCTTCAGTTACAATTTTCTTATTGGTCTGTTACGTTTTATGTTGTATTTTATATACAAAACAAAACGTTTTTGATAAAGTGAGATATTGTACTAAGATACAGAAAAACCCTAGCAACGTTTTTCTTCTCTGCTCTCTAAAACACATACAGAATATACATAGTTTTTGGGTGAACTGAGGTGCAGGTCGTTGTTGATCATTGCCATTATTGTGAGTGGATTGATCTGAGATGTTTTATCCTGGAAGTGATATTGTTGCAACCCAACACAACGTAAGTGGGGCAATAATCTCTTCAAGAACAGTCAAGACTTCTCTAAGAGCAGGAACACGAGTTTGAGATGTTGGTGCATGCTTTGAAGGAGTCCGGAATGGACCTTCCTGAGAAGTTTTAGGTTATGGCTGTGATTAAAAAGCTCCCTAAGTCTTGGGAAGAGTTTGCTCTCTCCCTGAAAAGACAGAAAGGAGAGATCACTTGGACAAACCTTATGCGGGACATCTATGTGCAGGAACAACACAAGTCCAAACAGGGACATGTGATGCCTGCTGAACATGGGAGTTCGAAGGTGAATGTAGTGACTGTTGGACAGAAAAGAAAGACTGTCACTAAGAAGAATAATACTAAGCCTAAAAATGACAAGAACAAGGCTAAGAAACCAAAGGCAAACAAACCATGTTGGTCTTGTGGACAGGTTGGTCATTGGAGCAAGGATTGTCCTGTAAAGAAAGCTAAGAAACATGTGGGAGCACAAGCTAATACTGTGCTTGGAACCACTGATGGGCCTAAGGTTAACATGGTTGTTGGTGAGGTTGTTGCCTCTGGAACCAATGACGGGTATGTTACCTACAACCATGTACTTTTTTCCACTTATCTGTCTCATGAATGGTTAATTGATACTGGAGCTAATGTACATATTTGTACTGATATTACTCTATTTGTGTCTTATCAACAGATTCATGGATTGACAGTGACGATGGGGAATGCTAGTGCTGCTCAAGTTCTTGGAATAGGAAACGTGGACCTAAAGTTTGCTTATGGGCGTGTTCTATCCCTCACTAGAGTGCATCATGTTCCCGATATTCGTAGAAATATAATAAGTGGAAGTTGTTTAGTTAAGAATGGTTTTGAATTTTCTTTGAAATGTAATAAAGTAGTTATTACACATACTGGTGTATTTTTTGGCAAAGGTTACTTAATTGTCTGATGGTTTGTTTTTAATAAATGTTGAGCCTATTTTGGGCAGTTTTATTAATGATCGTGTTGCACCTTCTGTTAATTATGTTGAATCATCCAATTTGTGGCATTCTAGACTTGGTCATTTAAATTTTAGTGCTCTAAAGAATATGATGAATTTAGAGTTGATTCCAAAACATGCCATTGATAAGAAATCTAAATGTCAAGTATGTGTGACTGCTAAACAAACTAGGAAACCCTTTCATAATGTTGTTAGGGATTCAGGAGTATTAGATTTAGTACACACAGACATATGTGAATTTGGTGGCATGTTGACTAAGGATAGTAAATGATATTTTATTACCTTTATAGATGATTATAGTAGACAATGTTATGTTTATTTACTTAAGCATAAAGATGAAGCACTAGAAAAATTCATTATATTCAAAACTAAAGCTGAAACACAAACTTGTAAAGTACTTAAACGTTTGAGATCTGATAGAGGTGGTGAGTATACTAGTACCTCGTTTAATGAATTTTGCGCAAGCAATGGTATAGTTCATGAGGTGACTCCACCATGCACACCTGAGTCTAATGGGGTGGTTGAACAAAAGAACATAACTTTTAAAAATATGATTAACAACATGCTTCTTAATTCTGGGTTGCCATATTCTGAATAGAGTCCCTCTGAAGCATATAGACAAGACACCTTATGAATTATGGAAAAGTAGAAAGACAAGTTTAAAGTATCTTCGTGTGTGGGGCTGCCTTGTAAAAGTACTTGTCCCTGAACACAAGAGAAAGAAAATAGGTCCGAAAAATGTTGATTGCATCTTTCTGGGCTATATTGAAACCACTACGGCTATGAGATTTTTAGTGTTAAAATCTGACATAGACGGTATAGTGGCTAACACTATAGTTGAGTTTCGTGATGCAACATTCTTTGAGGATATGTTCCCTATGAAGACTGGCATACCTCGAGGTATTTCTAATGATGATCCCACTCACTCATCGAGTTCTATTCCTAATCATGTGGAAAAGATGACAAATGTGGGGGCAGATCCTGCTAGTAGTTCTACTCCTGACGAAGTAGATGAACCTAGAATGAGTAAGCGTGCAAAGGTATTCAAGGACTTTGGAAGTGATTTTGTCACTTACAATGTCGAGGATGAACCTTTAACTTTCCGACATACCATGGATTCTTCAGAGTCAAGGCACTAGAAAGGTGCTGTAAAGAGTGAGATCAACTCTATTGTTTCTAACGGAATATGGGAGTTGGTTGATCTACCTCCTGGGTGTACTACTATAAGATGTAAGTGGATTTTCAAAAGGAAGATGAACCCGGATGGCTCAATAGATAAGTATAAGGCTAGGCTGGTAGATAAGGGTTTTAGGCAAAAAGAAGGCATTGATTACTTTGATACATACTCTCCTGTTGCAAGAATGACTAAAATCTGAATGCTTATAGCATTGGCTTCCGTACATGGTCTTATCATCCATCAAATGGATGTAAAGACGACTTTTCTTCATGGTGATCTTGAAGAAGAGATTTATATGGATCAACCTGAGGAATTTATTGCTTCTGGTAACGAGAGGAAAGTATGTAAGTTGATCAAGTCTATATATGGCTTAAAACACGCTCATAGAGGCTGGCATAAAAAGTTTGATGAAACTGTTTTAGAATCAGAGTTTGTAGTTAATGAAAGTGACAAGTGTGTTTACTACATGGTTAAAGGAAATGAATGTATTATCGTGTGCCTATATGTGGATGATATATTATTGTTTGGAACCAATATTGAGATTATTAACGAGACAAAAAGTTTCTTGAAAAGGCACTTTGAAATGAAGGATATGGGTGAGGCTAGTGTGATTCTTGGAGTCAACTTGACACAATCAACTGATGGAATAACCTTGTCACAATCTCATTATATAGAGAAATCTATACTTGAGAAGTATGGTTATTCAAATTGTAGAATCGCTAGTACACTGTATGATCCTAAAGTTGCCTTTGTCAAGAATAGTTCAGGAATTCCTGTGTCTCAGTTAAGGTATTCTCAGACTATTGGGAGTTTGCAATATCTTGTTAACGTGACTAGACCAGACATTTCTTATTTTGTGTCTAAGTTAGCTAAATATACAAGTTGTCCGAACAAGACTCATTGGGAGGCACTGGATAGAGTTCTTAGATATCTTAAGGGAACTATTTCCCTTGGTTTGCATTATCAAAGATTCCCTGGAGTACTCGAGGGATACAGTGATGCAAGTTGGATAGCTAAGAAATCATGTACCAATGGAGTGACTGGATATTTGTTTACCCTAGTAGGTGGAGAAATATCCTGGAAGTCTACTAGACAGGCTTTGATTAATCGGTCTACTTTTGAGGCTAAGTTGTGTGCACTAGATGCCACGGGGACGGAGGCTGAATGGTTACATGGACTTATGTCAGTGTTACCTGTAGTAAGCAGACCGCTTCCAGCCATTGTTGTTCATTGTGATAGTCGTACAACTATCGACAAGATCAGTAGTGAAAAGTATAATGCTAAAACAAAGAGACACATCCAAGTTAGACTTAAGTCTATAAGGGGTCTAGTGTCTGAAATGATTATTGCTATAGAGTTCATTGGAACTCAGGATAATATAGCTGATCCTTTGACTAAAGGTCTTGAGCATGCAGTAGTTCTTAAGTCGAGGTTGGGGATGGGACTGATAGCCCATTATGATTCATCTACAGCGGGAACCCAATACACCTGAGAGGAGATCCCTTGAAGTGTATTCAATGTAGTAATAACAAGCTGTGAGGGTGAGTTGGTAGTACCTTTACTATATACCTTGATACCAACGTATCTGAGTCTATCCCCTGTAAACCTAAAAGGTACTGATACTGCCAGTATAGCAAGAGTTATTTGAACTCTGAATGGGCTCAAGTCATTTGACGAGATGATAGTAGTACATCTCTGGAGATGCCCAGGTAAGCGAATGTAATTGTGTGGTCGCAATTAGAGGAAAGGGTTATTCCTTGAAGCATTCGACGAACAGGATCGAGACAAGACCATTAACGTCTCAAAGCCGTAGATCAGCACCATAGCCTTTGATTTGTCGTCGTCTATGGAGTGTGGTTACACCAAACGGATAAAGATTCAAGGTAAAACATTACATCTAGATCTGGTAGCCATCGAAGTAGAGGACTTAGGAGGGTTCAAACCCGGAAGGGTACCGACTCTGAAAAACAAGTCATGATAAGGACCGATATGCATTTCTGTATGGATTTATGGGGGATTGTTAGAAAATGGAAAGTTTGAGGTATATTGTATATATGTTCTTGATGGAATTTCTAGAAACTAACAATTGGAGGTTGTTCCTTGTTATGAGGACTTAAACTTTCATGTTTGTATCTAAGACATTTTCTTAGTGGAATCCATAAATAAATTGAGTTGAAATAGGTTGCTTGAAATGGGTTATGTGGGTTGTATAAGTTGAAATAACTTATATCCCACGTAGAAATGGAAATGAGAGGTTGGTGGGTTTATATAGAACCATGTGCAATAGTAGTGTACAACTACTAAGGCATGTGGGTGTGCATGGTGTTACTGTGTGCCTCATGCGCGCGTCGCCGCCGCCTGCCTCGACTCGACTCGACTCGACTCGGGTCGAAGGGCGATTTGGGCGAATGTCTCGGCGTCTCGCGTAAGCGAGGTGACCTGGGCGAGAAATTTTATTACCTGTTTATTTAATATATTTATTGATTTAATTTAACAATATCAGTATTTATTTGTAACAGCTCAACGAACTGGGTCAAGATTTAGATTAAATCCTGATGGACTAGTTCTTGGATTGATCCTGATGGTTGGTCCAGTACTGATGCCACTCCTGACGGACAATAAATCCTGATGGTTGGTCCAGTACTGATGTCACTCCTGACGGACAGTTAGTCATGATGGCTTGGACCAGTTGACTATTGATCCTGATGGCTTGGACCAGTTGACTACTGATCCTGATGGGATTAAATCCTGATGGAAGCTGTAACTGATATAAATCCTGATGACAGCTGTTAATGAAATTAAATCAGAATATTTAGTATTAAATGTCATATCTTCAGTTACAATTTTCTTATTGGTCTGTTACGTTTTATGTTGTATTTTATATACAAAACAAAACGTTTTTGATAAAGTGAGATATTGTACTAAGATACAGAAAAACCCTAGCAACGTTTTTCTTCTCTGCTCTCTCAAAACACATACAGAATATACATAGTTTTTGGGCGAACCGAGGTGCATGTCGTTGTTGATCATTGTCATTACTGTGAGTGGATTGATATGAGTTGTTTTATCCTGGAAGTGATATTGCTGCAACCCAACACAGCGTAAGTGGGGCAATAATCTCTTCAAGAATAGTCAAGACTTCTCTAAGACTTGGCAACTCAGTTGTTCTTTATCTATTAGTACTTGTTAAAAGCTATAGAGAGATAAGTAATTCTTTCTTGTCTTGTTATTTACAGTCTCTGATTATTTTCTTGTTTCGACCTTCGTGTTTGTTTTGTTACTTGGTATTTTTGCATGTTCTTGTTAATATAAATATATATAATTGCCCTATTGTTGCTGTGTAGTTTAGTGAATTATACCCAACATATGCATCATCACTAACTATGTCATATTTTAAAACTACCTTCATCTCACTAGCATCCCCCCAGACTTGTACTTGGACATGTGGATTCTCATATTTGTTATCAGTAATATTCGGAAATTCCCCTTGTTTACAAATAGTAAAGGCCTTGGTTGCCTTGATGTCAAGACCATTAACCTTGAGGCCAATATCCACATAGAAGTCATGACCCAATGGCACAGCTACAGAGGCTTTAGGCAACGAAATCACGCCATCAGGCTGCAAATCTATTCCTTGATCCTCTTTTTTTGCAAATAGCACACTTGAATAGGCAGGAAAGTCCACTAGGTTGTTGGTGGCAGAAATGACTCCATAAACATTTTTATAAGCAGAGTGGTTAGAGCCATCATACAATAACATAATCTCCACATTGGCTACAGTGGCATTACGATAACTCCCAACTTTAACAAGGATCTCTCCGGTGCTATCACGCGCGCATAGAACTTGTTCATTAACGTCATTATGAAAAGAACCAGTCTCTAAATCCTGATAAATACCTATGTTGCCCTTGTAGGCACCATTGAAGAGATCATAATTGATATACATGCAAAAATTATCAGCCTAGTATGGTCCTTTGGCAGTGACATGAATGTAGTCCATGTATTGAATTGTTGACATACTAGTCTTGTCATCTATGTTATCCACATTGTACACGAACTGATCACCATCTTGTGAATGTATTTTAATCAATCCCCGTTGATCCTCAGGCTTTACTTTCTCCTTGCCCAAGTAGACAATGCTTAAGACATCCAATAGTGGGATTCCAAATTCAAACTTCTGTTAGTCAGTGGGAACATTGGCTATCCATCAATCTTAAAAAACTAGTACTAAAGAAGAATGACTAAATAATAAATAGTAAAAATAGTGTTTTGTTAAAGGGAACATCATAATTGTGTGGGTTGGTCTCTACTTGTGCGATGATTTCACAAGTAAAACACCGTAATTACAGAACCCGAAAAGATTGAATATGACACAGATCAGGGCTTGTGTTTAATTACTTTCTGCTACATTTGACATAAGCAAGGCCTCTAAGTAAATATATAATCAAGGGTCTTTAACTTTAATTAGTCTTTTTCTTTTTAGCACAAACATAAACTACTTTGGGCATAATTTGTGAAAAATATTACAACAAGATCGATCAAACAACCACACAGATCTATATATATAAACTCACATACAAATGGTATAAGATGTATATATTTGTCTACATATATGTCATAATCTTGCAATTAGGGTGAATTCAATTAAGTACGTTTTAGGCGCGTAAAGTTGTAATAGGAAAAACGGTGTCGTTTTGGTTGTGGAACTGGGTTTATTTTACTGTATTGGGTCAATTGTCTACTTGATTAGTGGGCTGTCAGTCTTGGGCCCAGTGTCTTATCATGCTTTTAGTTGCCTGGCTATATTTATAGTCAGTTACCGGGAGTGGCAAGTTTATCCATGAAATGAGAATATGCTTTTCCTGCCTTTTACCTTTCTTCCTTTGCAATCTTGTTTTTTAGATTCTACTATTGTTAGTGTAAATTAGCTATAGTCGTGACAAAGTGGTATTAGAGCCAACCTTGGGCCATGGCGGATAATGTGAAGACAAATTTACAAAAGCATGAAACATCAATCTCTTCCTTGGAGTCAAGATTCGAACATCTGTAGTTGATTATGGAGGAAGAAGCTCATAGAAACTATGTGTCCCTGGAAGAGATGAGACAACAAATGATGCAACTCACCACTACAAATGTTGACAGTAATAAGAGATTCAATGAGTTGATGGATCTTGTCAAGAACAACACCAAGGGGAAACAAGTGAAGACACCTGAGGTGGGGTCATTAACTCAGGTTCTTAAGAACCACCCAGCCAAGAATACAGGCTATCCTCCAGGCTTTAATCCTTCTACACCAACAAACTTTGCCACATACAATGAAAACTGGGAAGATCTGGGTGGATCCAAAGAGGGTCAAACAAGCATTGGACATTCTTCGTTACCTTTTGAAGCACATCAGAACTCTCTACATACTCTGCCACCTCAAAATAAAAAAGTAAAGCCAAACCCTCTCCCAAACCCTAATTTAAGTTTTGGTCCTTATTCAACACAACACATAGAGGGTATGAATCTACCACCTCTTCTTCAACAATATCTTAACAGTGCGAGTTATCCTACTGATGTTGTTCCAACTATGCCTTACCCACATCAACCCTTTATATCTAGTGGTACACCCCTTTACCCCAGCATGTTCTTTCCATCACAACCACAAACCTTTGTTCAACCACCAATATTCAACCCACCCCCACCAGTTCAGAGTTACAACAACCCCACCTACTATCAACCAAACCCTAACCAATTTGTTCAAACTCCTTATGGTAGAGACCACCACCACTTTACACCCTAAAAGTTTCCAAAGATAGACTTTCCAAGGTTTGAGAGTAAAGACCCTAGATGGTGGATCTCTAAGTGTGAAATTTTTTACCAATTAAACCCTACCTTAGACAATAGGCAAAAAGTTATCTATGCTTCTTTACACCTTGATGCAGAGGCCGACACCTGGTATCAGTCAGTACAACTTGAACACCATGACCTGTTGTGGATGGATTTTGCTAGATTGGTGTGTCACAGATTTACAAGAGGAGGATATGAAAACTTGGAAGGATAGTTTAATAAACTGGTGCAGAAAGGGAAGGTGGATGACTACATCACTCAGTTTGAAGAGTTAAAAAAACATATTGTGGTACAGAATCCAAGCCTAAGTGAACTATACTTTGTCAATAGTTTTTAAGTGGGTTAAAAGAAGAAATATCTAGTATATTGTATTTTCATAAGCCAAGTTTTCTTAAGGATGCAAGAGACAAGGCTAGAGCCCAAGAGTGTGTGATTGAGGTTATGGAAAGAAGGTCCAGAGTAAGTGCAAAACCATCTGTTAGTATGAGTGTAGCTCCAAGGAAAGAGTATACCAGTTTTGGGGACAGAAACAAAAACCAAGTCAGCCAAACAGGGAGTAAGGACTCAAAGGTAGTAAGGAGACTGTCCTATAGTGATTTCAGGGATAGAATGAACAAAGGATTATGTGTGCATTATGATGAAAAATATGTCCCTGGGCATATTTTTAGAAACAAACAACTCTTCATGCTCACTACTGAGGAAGAAGTGGCCCAGGACAACAAAATGGAGGATACAGGTAAAGGAAGCTGAAATTAGCAATATTGATTCTGAAGTCTCTATACATGCATTAACTGGAACAGATGGTCTGCATACCTTAAGCATTCTGGGAAAATAGGGCAAACATAGTCTAAGAATGTTAGTAGATAGTGGCTCAACACATAATTTTGTGTCACTATCTACTGTGAAGTCCCTAGGATTGAAAATACATCCCTGCTCTCAAGTTAGTTTGACAGTGGCTGATGGGGCAAAATTGAGTTGTAACAAATTGGTGCCTCAGTTGGAATGTGAAATGGCTGGTGAAAAATTTGAAGCTAGCATGTTGGTACTACCTATTGGAGGATATGATGTTATATTAGGTGTAAGTTAGATGAAAATGGTCAGTCCGATAGTATTTGACTTCCAACAGCACTGCATCGATGTTTCATGGAAGGATAAGAAAATTAGGTTGGAACAAACACCTGGGAATACTAGTGTTAGCTTGCTATAGGAAAAGAGTAGTAAAAAATGGATTAGTAAATAAGACAGCTGTTTCTTGATACAAGTCTTGGCAGTGGATGCTACACCCCAACAGCATCAAGTAAATTCCATTCCTGATGAAATCAATAAATTATTGGTGGAATTTGCTGATGTTTTTTCTGAACCTAAGGGGCTGCCCCCTCAGAGGAGCCAAACCACAAGATTCCCCTTAAAACTGGAAACAACCCTGTAAACTCCAACCCTTATAAGTGTCCCTATGTGCACAAATCTGAGATATAAAGAATTGTTAAAGAGACACTAGAAAGTGGTGTTGTTAGACATAACAGCTCTCCCTATGCATCACGTGTCTTATTAGTGAAGAGAAAGGACAACACATGGAGGTTATGTGTTGATTACAGAGCTCTTAATGAGCTTACTATCAAGAATCAGTTTCATATACCAATTATTGAGGAGCTTCTTGCTGAACTAAAAGGTAGTTCTGTATTCACTAAACTTGATCTAAGAAGTGGGTACCACCAAATTAGAGTGCATCCAGATGATATACATAAAACTGCCTTTAGAACACACCAGGGGCATTATGAGTTCTTAGTCATGCCTTTTGGCTTGACTAATGCACCTGCCACCTTTCAAATGCCACCTTTCAAAGCCTCATGAATGAAGTATTTGTGGATGAAGTCAGAGATTTTGTGCTAGTATTCTTTGATGACATCCTGGTGTATAGCCCTACACTAGAGAAACACATTGTTCATCTCAGAACTATGTTGGAGTTGCTGAGGAAATACTCACTGTTTGTGAAAAGATCAAAATATGATTTTTCTAAACCTAGTATGGAGTACCTAGGTCACATAATTTCTCAAGAAGGTGTAGAGGCTGATAAAGAGAAGATTAGGGCTATGGTGGAATGGCCAGTGTCAACAAATCTCAAAGGGTTCTGAAGGTTTTTAGGCCTAATAGGGTATTATAGGCGTTTTGTAGCTCACTATGGTCTTATCAAAAAGCCTCTGACCCAACTACTTAAAAAAGGTGCCTTCAAATGGAGCTCTGAGGCTGAAACCGCATTTAACTGTCTCAAAGGAGCAATGTCTTCAACCCCTGTCTTGAGTATGCCAGATTTTACAAAGCCCTTTGTACTGGAGACAGATGCCTGTCAAAATGGGGTTGGGGCTGTCCTAATGCAGGAGGGGAAGCCTATTGATTTTCTTAGTAAGGTGCTGGCTGCTAGGCATTTAGGCCTGTCCACCTATGAAAAGGAGTTAATGGCAGTCATAATGGTAGTTCAGAGGTGGAGATACTATCTATTAGGCCACAAATTTGTTATAAAGACTAACCATGAGGCCCTCAAGCATTTAATGGATCAAAAACTCACTACATTGCTGCAGCATAAATGGCTTTCAAAACTCTTAGGCTATGACTACACAGTGATGTATAAAAAAAGGAAAGATAACCTAGTAGCAGACGCATTACTTAGGTGTCATGAAAGCACACTACAATGCAATGATGTGCATACTATTGTGCCACTGTGGAAGCAAGAGCTCAAGGACAGTTGGGAGAATGATGAACTTGCCCAAGAGTTGATGCTAAAATTAATGACTCAAGGGAATGACAATTCTAGATATAAGCTAGTAAAATGGTGAGTTGATGAATGATGGCAGATGGTATGTGGGGAGTGGAAATCAATTGAGATCTCAGATTATCAGTAACACTCACAGCAGCCCTGAAGGGGGCCATTCTAGGGTAATTGCTACAATTAAAAGAATTCAGCTCAAATTTTAGTGGCCTAACCTAAAAGGAGATGTACAAGAGTTTGTAAGGAGCTGTGATGTATGTCAAAGGTGCAAGAGTGAACACAATTCCTCACCAGGATTGTTGCAGCCTCTCCCTATACCTAATGAGACTTGGAAAACAATTACTCTTGATTTCATTGAGGGGTTACCAAAGTCGGCTGGTAAGGAAGTGATACTGGTAGTGGTTGATAAGCTCACTAAATATGGGCATTTCATGGCCCTAAGCCATCCATACACTACAACTGTAGTGGCTCAAAGGGTTCTTGACACTATAGTGAAATTGCATGGACCACCTAAGATAATCATATCTGATAGAGATACAATCTTCATCAGTAACTTCTGGAGTGAATTATTCAAGGCCATGGAAACTAAGGTCAACATCAGCACTGCCTACCATCCTCAAACGGATGGGCAAATAGAGAGAGTCAACCAATATCTGGAGATGTACTTAAGGTGTGTAGCAGGGCAAAAACCTCATCTATAGAGTCAGTGGCTCCCTATGGCTGAGTTATGGTATAACTCTTGTCATCATACAGCTATAGGAATGTCTCCTTTTAAAGCACTTTACAACCAAGAGCCACCCTCAATACACTATCAATCTATGGGAATAACAAATCCAGGGGTGAAACAGTTTGTTAAAGACATGATGCAAATTCAGCAGCTACTAAAGGAAAATCTGTTAAAGGCACAGGAACGGATGCAATGGTATGCCAATAAGCACAGAACTGAAGACATTTTGATACAGGTGAAGAGGTGTTTCTAAAACTACAGCCATATAGACAGTCCTCAGTAGTACTAAGAAGAAATCAAAAGCTTGCGGCTAAGTACTACGGGCCTTACAAAATAATCAAGAAGATAGGGAATGTGGATTACCAGATCGAACTCCCTGTGGGCCCTAAGGTGCATAATTTCTTCCATGTATCACAACTTAAGAAGCGAGTGGGCAAGGAAAAGGTAGTTCAGACATCACTGCCAGGAGTTGATAATGAAGGTGAATTGCAAGTGGAACCCGTTGTCATCTTGGACATCAGACTCATCAAAAAGGGGGATAGGCCAGACGCCATGGTTTTAATTCAATGGACCAATGGGGGGGAATATGAGGCAACTTGAGAGCTTTGGGAGGATATTCATAAGAAATTTCCTAAGTTCGATCCTTAGGGACAAGGATCAAATTAAGGAGGGGAATTTGTCATAATCTTGCAATTAGGGTGAATTCAATTAAGTACGTTTTAGGCACGTAAAATTGTAACAGGAGAAACGGTGTCGTTTTGGTTGTGGAACTGGGCTTATTTTATTGTATTGGGTCAATTGTCTACTTGATTAGTGGGTTGTCAATCTTGGGCCCAATGTTGTAACAGCCCGACTTTTCGGACTATTAAATCTAAATACAAAACTAAAATAAAATACATTTCCTTACTCAATAAATACCAAATTTCACAAAAGTCAAAGCAGCAGTCAAACTCAATAATTCATAAACATAAAATCGGAGACGCGACTCCACAATTCAACAATAAAGTCTAACATATAAGCAATTTATTTCCATAAATCTTTAAACAAAATCACATAGCAGCACGAAATTGGAAAAGTCCACAGTCTTATTGTTACTTAGCTTCCACAACGAATGAACCTGAAATGTTAGGAAAAGGGTGAGCTACAGAGCTCAACAAGTAACAGATTGACTTACCGATATTCTCAAAAATCAATGGGTGTTTTAGCAAAAAAAAATTTCTCAAAACAATAATAATTTAAAAGCCTTTGCGAAAAATGATCCAACCCAAAGTTTATATTTTTAAAATCTATAACAGAAACAGAATTTAAAACAGAAGTAAAATTAAAAACAGAAACGAAATTCTTATAAATAACCACAGTCTTGCTCTACGGCCACACTTTCCCAGTAGCCGGGATCTTATTCTTATTCTTATACTTTCGTCACACTTTGCCAGTGACCGGCATCTAAAGTTCAATAATTACGCCCCCCCCTTAATAGATATCTAAAGTTGCACACTTGTGCGCCTACTAAGGGTATCTAAGGCTAGTTCCGGAACTATAGCATAAATTACGAACGGGTTCGATAACGTAGAGACTGGGGGATTCGTATATATTATACAGTTCGAAATAATAATTTTATATCTTATACGAAAATCCAAGCAGAATCAAAATATCTTTTCCGAAAATAAAAATAAGTCAAAAAGTACTTACCTCAAAAGCGATCAAATACCGAAATCAATGCGAGCAAATCCTATAATTTTATTAAACCAATCAAAGTCAAATAATGTTCACACCACCTTAATAGAACCCATGCAACACTTACATATAACTTACTCAATGAAATTTCAAAAATCAGACAGCAAAACATTTGCAAAATAAACCATTATTAACAAAATCAGTTATGACCAGTTCTAGAATTTACAAATTACTTTTTAAAAATAACTTTATCTGAAAAAGTACCAAACACAAAAAACGTAGGCAATTCTGAGACCTTTCCAGAATGATAAGGCTCGTTAAAAACAGACAAGTAACGAACTCAGAACATAGACATTTCTGGACTGTAGAACAGAATCAGCCCCTGATTTCTTTAGTGTTATGTTATTTACGACATCCAAATCACAGAATATAGCAGCAGAGTGTAAATAAGAAACACAGAACACGAAAATACCTTTCCATATTGATATTACTCATTAAATTAGCATAAAAACTCAATTTATTACGAATTTTCAAAGTTAGACATCTCAGCTTCAAAAATAAACTGGCTGGTCAATAAATCCCAGAAAAACTCATATCTACGGACCTAATTTCGAAAAACACAAAGAATCAAAGTTGTAGATAATTCAAATACTGTTTCATAAAGTCTAATATCATAAAATTACGACAAATAACGAATCAGATATGATTTTACAAGAATTCAGACTTTATAGAGTATACATACAAAATCGGAGTAACCATACAAACACAATGGACAAAACAAAGAACTCATGGATATATATCATATTATACACATATACAAATACTCAAGAGAACATATAAAAATCCTTGACATAATCAAAATACATCAAATATCATACACGTGAAATAACACGAATAACAAGAGAATTAAAGAATCGTTACCTCTTATTCTAAACTTGTAATGAATCTTCCTCTTTTCGTGTTCTTCTTTTTCTTCTCTCTTTCTCTCTGAGTCTCTCTCTCTAGCGGCGTCACTTTTCTTCACCGATGCTAGGGTTTTCTAATGATTTATAACCGATGTCTCTATCTTTTTTTACACGCTTGTATCTAGCTTAATAATTGGTCCACTGTAATTAACTTGGGTCAACCAAAACTATTCAGTTAAACTAAAGTCCAACTAAATTAAATAAGCAAAACTCATTAATCTATTTATATTCTAAAGTCAAATTATATATTATATAATTATCTTAAATTTCAATCCACTTCTAATTATAATTTCTAGCAAATTTTAATCTATTAAAATTACAAAAAAAATCTGGGATATTACAAACTACCTTCCTTAAAAAGAATTTGGTCCCCAAATTAACAACAATCCTATCACATGGCATGTCTACCCACTAATCTCCTACAAGTCAAACTTAAACTAAGGTTCACAAGATCGCACCCTAGAGAATGTATTAGTCTCATACCTAACACACTCCGAAGGACAGCCTGCTCTTGATACCAACTATAACAACCCGACTTTTCGGACTATTAAATCTAAATACAAAACTAAAATAAAATACATTTCCTTACTCAATAAATACCAAATTTCACAAAAGTCAAAGCAGCGGTCAAACTCAATAATTCATAAACATAAAATCGGAGACGCAGCTCCACAATTCAACAATAAAGTCTAACATATAAGCAATTTATTTCCATAAATCTTTAAACAAAATCACATAGCAGCGGGAAATTGCAAAAGTCCACAACGTTATTGTTACTTAGCTTCCACAACGAATGAACCTGAAATGTTAGGAAAAGGGTGAGCTACAGAGCTCAACAAGTAACAGATTGACTTACCAATATTCTCAAAAATCAATGGGTGTTTTAACAAAACAAATTTTCTCAAAACAATAATAATTTAAAAGCCTTTGCGAAAAATGATCCAACCCAAAGTTTATATTTTTAAAATCTATAACAGAAACAGAATTTAAAACAGAAGTAAAATTAAAAACAGAAACGAAATTCTTATAAATAACCACAGTCTTGCTCTACGGCCACACTTTCCCAGTAGCCGGGATATTATTCTTATTCTTATACTTTCGTCACACTTTGCCAGTGACCGACATCTAAAGTTCAATAATTACGCCCCCTTAATAGGTATCTAAAGTTGCACACTTGTGCGCCTACTAAGGGTATCTAAGGCTAGTTCCGGAACTATAGCATAAATTACGAACGGGTTCGATAACGTAGAGACTGAGGGATTCGAAGATTCTCGTATCTTATATCTTATACAGTTCGAAACAATAATATTATATCTTATACGAAAATCAAAGCAGAATCAAAATATCTTTTCCGAAAATAAAAGTAAGTCAAAAAGTACTTACCTCAAAAGCGATCAAATACCGAAATCAATGCGCGCAAATCCTATAATTTTATTAAACCAATCAAAGTCAAATAATGTTCACACCACCTTAATAGAACCCATGCAACACTTACATATAACTTACTCAATGAAATTTCAAAAATCAGACAACAAAACATTTGCAAAATAAACCATTATTAACAAAATCAGTTATGATCAGTTCTAGAAATTGACAAATTACTCTATAAAAATAACTTTATCTGAAAAAGTACAAAACACAAAAAACGTAGGCAATTCCGAAACCTTTCTAGAATGATAAGGCTCGTTAAAAACATACAAGTAACGAACTCAGAACATAGACATTTTCGGACTGCAGAACAGAATCAGCCCCTGATTTCTTTAGTGTTATGCTATTTACGACATCCAAATCACAGAATATAGCAGCAGAGTGTAAACAAGAAACAGAGAACACGAAAATACCTTTCCATATTGATATTACTCATTAAATTAGCATAAAAACTCAATTTATTACGAATTTTCAAAGTTAGACATCTCAGCTTCAAAAATAAACTGGCTGGTCAATAAATCCCAGAAAAACTCATATCTACAGACCTAATTTCGAAACACACAAAGAATCAAAGTTGTAGATAATTCAAATACCTTTTCAGAAAGTCTAATATCATAAAATTACGACAAATAACGAATCAGATATGAATTTTACAAGAATTCAGACTTTATAGAGTATACATACAAAATCGGAGTAATCATACTAACACAATGGACAAAACAAAGAACTCATAGATATATATCATATTATACACATATACAAATACTCAAGAGAACATATAAAGATCCTTGACATAATCAAAATACATCAAATATCACACACGTGAAATAACACGAATAACAAGAGAATTAAAGAATCGTTACCTCTTCTTCTAAACTTGTTATGAATCTTCCTCTTTTCGTGTTCTTCTTTTTCTTCTCTCTCTCTGAGTCTCTCTCTCTAGCGGCGTCTCTTTTCTTCACCGATGCTAGGGTTTTCTAATGATTTATAACCGATGTCTCTATCTTTTTTTACACGCTTGTATCTAGCTATTAATTGGTCCACTATAATTAACTTGGGTCAACCAAAACTATTCAGTTAAACTAAAGTCCAACTAAATTAAATAAGCAAAACTCATTAATCTATATATATTCTAAAGTCAAATTATATATTATATAATTATCTTAAATTTCAATCCACTTCTAATTATAATTTCTAGCAAATTTTAATCTATTAAAATTACAAAAAAATTCCGGGATATTACAAGTGTTAGTTGCCTGACTATATTTATAGTCAGTTACCGGGAGTGGCAAGTTTATCCATGAAATGAGAATATGCTTTTCCTGTCTTTTACCTTTCTTCCTTTGCAATCTTGTTTTTTAGCTTCTATTATTGTTAGTGTAAATTAGCTGTAGTCGTGACAATATATGAATCAATTATATACATGAATCAATTATATACATGAATCGACTATATATTTGTCTACATATATGAATCAATTATATTGAATTAATCAACTATGTACCCTCTTGCTTTCGCGAAAGTTAACGGCCTCATAGAAAGCCATCGACATCGCCGGATTAAAATGCCTCTGCCACCATCTAGGGTTGGCTGTGTTAGAAAATTGATAGTTTAAGGATATAATTAAATATATTCTTGATGTTAATTCAAATTTCTAATGATTGGAAGTTGTTACTTGCTAAGGGAACTTAAACTTTCATGTATGGGTTTAATAATTTTCTTGTTTAAATCCATAAGAGAAATTGAGATGAAGGTAGTAGCTTGAAAAAGCTTGTTAAAATGATGTTTCATTTGTCCCACATAGAAAAGAATAAGGGGACTTGGTGGCTTTATATAGCATTACACACATGAGTAGTATACAACTACTAAGGTGTGTGATGGTGCATAGTGTTAGTGTGTGCTTCACGCGCGCGCCGCCGCCGCCGCCCGCCTCGCCCCGCCCCGGACCGGGTCGAGTCGAGTCGAGTCGAAGGGCGATTTGGGCGAATGTCTCGGCGTCTCGCGCGAGGCGACCTGGGCGAGGGGTTTTATTCTATGATTTTAATATTATTTTTCAATTGAATTATTATTGGGCTGGGCCAGATTTAAATATTTAAATTAAATCAGATGGGCTGGGCCAGATTTATGTGGATAAACATGAAAAAGATGTAACAGCTACAGGTTATTAAATTTAAATCAAAAACGTTTTATTCATTAAATGGTCAGTTTTGATTTTTTATTTAATATGATCAACTGTTACGAAAATTAATGTGTGTGCTGCAGTTACGAAATTGATTGCTCTTATGCTTCAGTTACAGAAAGGAACCACTATAAATAGTGGCCCTTGTAGCTCAGTTTAAACACACAGAAGTTTGCAAACACACTTCTCTCAAAAACAAAACTCTCTCTGCCCTCCCTCTCCATATAGTTTTCCCTGTAGTTTTCTGGTTCTCCGGCGACTGAGGTGATGGTCGTAGTTGAGCGCTGTTGTTGCTGTGAACACCTTGCTCGGAGCTGTTTTATCCTGGAAGTAGTATCTCGCCGACAACCTGACACAGTAAGTGGGGGTGAATAACTCTTCAAGAACAGTCAAGGTTTCTCGAAGTCCTGACGACTCAGCTGTTGCTTCGTTATTTCTGTTCTTATACACTGTTAAGCTATGGCTACAGGTACTGTTTCTGTCTCCCTGGTTATTTATCAGTTTCTGATATGCATGATTTCGTCCTTCATGCTTTGTTTTGTTAACTTTGGTCTTGGCCTGTCAATGCTATATCTATTTTATAACTACCTCCATGTTGCTGTAGTACTTGTTATTTCCAACAGGCTGCTATATGTAGATCATCACAGAGAATTTAATAAATTCAATAATAATTGTTATATCAAAAAAAAAAATTTGCTCATTAGTAAATTGTTTTTTAGAACAATAATAATTTTACTGGATCATAAAAATATCTTAGTAAATTTGAATAAAATTTTAAGTAATTATTTGTCTGAATTATATTATTGTTTTGTTTAATCTATAATTTATTACAATATTTAAATTTAAGCTGAAATTTTAAAATTAATACATAATCTTATCATTTAAATAAGGGAAAATGAATTTTTGTATCACTGAACTATAAACTTTTAAAAACCAACCACTGAACTATAAATTTATTTGTTTATATCACTAACGTTATTCTCGAATTTCAAAATTAGCATTCCGTGTCGCTGATTTAGAGGGGTCGGTCTGTGGTCCATTAAGAATGATAAATTCCATTATCCCTGCCATGAAATTCCAACAGTGACACGCTTAATAACTATTCTAAGCAAAACTAAAGTTCCTTTCTTTATCAATCATATTCCAAGACTATTATACAGCAAACACAAACATGTGTGTACTGGACAAATCTAAGGGCGACAGTCCACCGTCATAAAAACGCTAAACAATTTCTATTGTCGCCGCCCTGAAATTCCAACAGTCACACCCTTAATAAGTCTGACTGACTCTCCTTCGGCATTGCCTCCTTGAGCCATGTCCCTGTACCGTATAATTTACTTCACTAAATTTCCACGCTTCACAATCATGACCATTTAACTGTGTGGATATGCACACTCCGACACTAAAATCTAGAGACAAGTACAAGTTTCCAACCAATCTACCTTTTAAAAATATCATGTTAGCCAGAACAGTGTAAAACCTCTGTTCATCAGAAAATGATGATGATGGCTAGAGATTTTGGACTTCATGTTTTTGGTATATCCTTTTCTTGTTTTTTGCTCCTTGCTGTTGCACAACTCACTGATCCTTCCCAAGGTTATCTATCGTGCCTTTCTCCTTTTGTTTAGTTTGAGTTATCACTATACACATAAATTACGTGTTAAGTTGCCAACTCTCCCAAAAATTTAAGATGTTACGATGTCTGCTTAAAATGCATACCATGGTAATACTCAATCTTAGTGTCTAAATTAAATATTTTCTGCAAATTGAATTTTCCGCGATCAAACTCTAGACCGCATGTATCAAAGCTCTCTGAAATCTTGAGGACGGCTTAATAAGTTTATAATATGTTCATATTTTTTATCGTCTTGTTCAAATTTTACGTTGTCCATATATCGTCTTGATCAATATTACCTGATGTTAGTACTATACACATATGCCGATATGCGATATACGGTTCTACTTTTACACTCTTCCAAAATTTTAAGGTGGTACGAGGTGTCCTTAATATGCATGCAATTGTAAAATTCAATCTTAGTGTCTAATTAAATACTTTCAATTTTCCGTGATCAAACTCTAGGCCGCATGTATCAAAGCTCGACGACAGCTTACTCATATTTTTTATCATCTTGTTCATATGACCTTGTCCATATATGGATGATGAATAATCAATATGACCTGAGTTTGGTATTTACAGTACTTGCTAGGGAACTAACACAACAGTTACATATCAACTCTTGCAGTTTCTGCATTATTAGCTATCAAGAGCAGGTTAAACGATCAACTGAACCAACTTAACAACTGGAAAAAAGGCCGCGATCCATGTGCATCAAATTGGACTGGAATCTTATGTCATGACACAATTGGAACTAATGGTCACCTTCAGATTCGAGAAATGTACTCTTGAGTTTTCTTTCTCATTTCTTTTAGTTAATTCTTAAAGTTTCTACTTAAGCTCCTATTTTCTTCGTTAAGTGTTATAGTCAAAATTTGATAACGGGTTTTTAGGTTAGGTTCGGGTCAAGTAGGATTTCAATTAGGATATCTAAAATGTAATTAGGGATAGGTCTAATGTGAGAAATGGTTGGGGCTTACCCTCATAGGGGTAAGGACGCGCCCTTTTAGGTCGTCCATCCCTTGAGGGCGCCCCCTCATGATAATGACAGCTTGATGGATGGCTCGACAAAAGATAACAGCTGTATCGACATGGCATGACTTGAGGAAGATCTAGGACTTGTCCTTTTAAGGGAGAGGGCATGCCCCTTTGGCCATCTAACCCCTAAGGACGCATCCTCTCGATATGGATTGACAACTCTACAGGGGTGAAAGACTTGACAGAATGATAACTTCATTGACATAAGACTGATGCAAGGAAGACTTAGGGCTTGTCCTCATAGGGACAAGGGCGCGCCCTATAGGTCGTCCACCCCTTGAGGGCGCATCCTCTTGGTTTGAAGATGCAACTTGGTGATGAAGGATGGTTCCCTTAGCTTAGTATTGAAGAATTCCCTCCTAGGATGTGCCCTAGGAGGGGGATGTCCGTGGCTGAAGACTTCCAGGAGTTTGCCTGATGATTGAAGGTCTCCTCCTGTATTCAATGGGCACGTCCTCATTGGGGATGTGAGGTGAATCTTGGTGTGTGCTTTGGGAGCTATGTTCCTGTACTTAATGGGCGAGTCCTCATTGGGGAACTTTGGAGTAATCCTGCACTTTGCACCCAAACACTTGAGATCACCTATCCTGCTATCTGGTGGGTGCTTCTCATTCGGGGGACAAGGATGCGTCTAGCATTTAAGGTAAGTCATGGTTATACCTGCGTTTATGAATTAAGGAAATAGTTGGTAATTGATAGGACTAGTCCTCGACGGGGGAAGTTTCCTTATCCATGAAGTCCTGATATCATAGATGAGCCTTGGACCTTTGTGACTAGGCATTATCGTTAGACATTCCTAAAGTGAGCTAAACTCTAAGTATGGAAAGAGATGGAAGAGTCCTACGTCTAAGTATGGAAAGCATCCTAAACATGGAAGGTGGTGGAAAAGTCATACGTCTATGTATGGAAAGGCGGTGGAAGACTTCAACTGGGCTCTGAAGATCAGAGACCAAGCCCATGGAGGAAACTTCCTCCCCAAGAACTATGTTGGCTTGATCCCCTATATAAAGGGGTACGTAGGCACATTGTAAGGGGTCGAAAGTTGAGAGCTCTGAGGCAACCAACATAAACCCTAAGCAATCTCAGCCACCAATTAGACACAACAACCATACTCCGGCAGATTCATCACTAAAGGACCACCGTTGTAGATCTTGATTCCGGCAACAAACCTCGAACTTTTTTAATACCAAATTCCTCCGTTAACAAATTGGCGCTAGAAGGAGGGGTGCTAATTAAGATCCCAATCTTTGGAGGAAAAGATGTCACACAATCGCAACGAACGTCCTATGGATGAGGTCGGTTCAGATGACAGTGAAGGGCGTGACCACGCTCGCCATGAAGAGTACGTTCCCCGGAGTGTTCTAAATCCTGCTTGTGGAACACCTATCGTCAGGGGACAACCACCGGTGCTCATAAGTAACTCAGATCTGATGGAGCAGCTATATCGCATAGGTGATGCCTTGAATGGTTTCGAAGCAAGGTTGGATACGGTTGAGAGAAGTGAAGGAAGGGGTCGGGTCAGGCGACAACCCCACAATCATCATCGTACAGGTAGAGGCACCACATGGCAGGGGGTGACAGATCTCATGCTGAGAGGTTTCAGAATGTTACTCCAAGAAGGTTAGAGTATCAAGAAGATGGAGTGCCTATTGTTGAACTTCCTGATGAGGAGACGGATAGTCAGGAGCGACCTAGGGGGGAACAACGTCCATCCCCACACCCTCATAGGTCAGGACGGTCCGAGAGTGAAGTTCGAAGGGCTGATGAGATCCACCGAGACCAAGAACAACGCTTGAATAGGTTGAAGGATCGTCTTGGCATAAGACTTAACAACGACGATCTACGGTTGTTATTGGTCGAATGGCAAAGAGACAGAGAAGTTCGAGGAGAACAACCTCTTGATCCACAGCGTGAGCCCCCTGTTGACAGGTCGAGGCCCCATGGATAAGAGCATACTCGTCCTCGTGATGATTCAAGACGTAACCTAGAAGTGCAAACTCGTGATCCACAGCGAGAGCCCCCTATAGAGAGGTCGAGGCCCCATGGATATGAACAAGCACCTCTACGAGATAACTTACGAAGTAATCAAGGTGCGAGGTCCCGTGATACACAGAGAGTGCCCCCTGATCTAAGGTTGAGGCCCCGTGATCATGAGCGAGCCCCCCAATTTGAAGGGTCAGGAAGCAGACGGGATACAGAATTGGATTATAGGAGCAGATGTAACGATCGACGGAATAAGTACGATGCCCCTTACCAAGAAGGACCTTCTGGAGGAAGAGATCCGTATATAACACCTGTCTCGTCTCAAAGTAGATCCGGAGGAAGACGTGAGGAGCCAAGGATGCGACCTCACAGTCCTGAGGAGAGGGTGCGCCCTCCAAGTCCTAATCCTAGGTTGCAATGGCATTCTACAGCCCAAGAAGAAACCCAGGGGCAAGATCAACATCGGGATGGGGCTCAAACCAATCAACCTCCGCCTCAACCTCCTCCGATAGTGCATACCCAACCTCCGCCTACTGGAGGTACTCAAACTAATGTCCAAACTATCCCAGGCGTGGGAAGCTTCAATGTGGATGACCTGAAAAAACTCCTCACACACCTTGAGGGAGGAAGAGTTACTTCAACAGCTCAAGCCCCCTCCCCTTTCTCGACAGTAGTGAGGGAAGAACAGCTTCCAACAGGGTATAGGAATACAACCAATGACTTGCGCTTTCATAGGAATGCCGACCCTGTTGAGTTCTTGGGAAGGTTTAATATAGAGATGGATGTGTATCAAGTACCTGACTTGGCTAGGTGTCGTCTTCTGGCAGCGACCTTTAGGGAAAGTGCTCATCAGTGGTTTCAAAAGCTTGGACCAGGTGTGATCACTTCATGGGAGGAAATGAAAACTCTTTTTCTGACCAAGTTCCAAGCTACTGTGAAGTATGCTCCACCAGTGACCACCTTGGCCAATATCAAGCAAAAGGAAGGAGAAAGCTTGCAATCATACTTCAAGAGGTTCAATGCTGAGTCTACCATGGTTAGAGGAGCAACAGATGAGTCACTCAAAAGTTTCTTGATTGCAGGACTTCAAGTCGGAACTGATTTCTGGAAACACCTCCAAAGGAAGGACCCAGCAACTCTGGCATACCTCTTTTCTCAGGCAGAATACTTCAAGATCGTGGAACAGTCTCTGGCTGATAACAAAAATTCCGACCCCCAAGGGAAGGGGAAAGGTTCTAAAAGAAAGGATAGGTCTCTGAGCCCCAACTATAGGAGGAGATGATATAGCCCAAACAGGGTGAATGTCGCGAATGCTATGAGAGGTTGGACTCCACCGGATTACGACAGGTTGAACAGATATCAAACAGGGAGTTATACGCTGGCGGCCTCTGTCGAACATATCTTTGAAGTAAACAAGGATAAGGGCTTATTCAAGAAGCCCGCACCTTTATCCTCGTGGTAGAGCAGAGATAAAAAGAAGTATTGTACGTATCACGAGTCTGCTGGACATAATACTCACGAGTGTCGACAGTTAAAAGAAGAAATTGAAGAATTGATCAAGGCAGGATACCTAACTGACTGGATTGTTAGAGAGGTAATGAAGCATAAAGATGAACCTGATAGAAGGATGGAAAGAGAGCGCGCTCCGGATAGAGACGATGAGGATAGGTCTAAGGATGTTCATTTTACCCGGGCTGGAAGCATTCATACCATCTTTGGAGGGCACCATCTTGGTGGAGACAATAACAACGCACTGGAGATGTATGCTAGGGAAGCACGTCATAAGCCCTTAACTAATGTGAACAGCTTGGAACTCAAGCCTCCCAAGTTGTTCAAGGGGGAATCAGTGGATATCACCTTCACAGAGGAAGAGGCAAGATGGGTACATCACCCCCACAATGATGCCTTTGTGGTTGCCATACAAATAGGTCATATGAACGTGCATCGAGTTTTTGTGGACAATGGAAGTTCAGTGAATATCCTTTCCTACAACACTTACAAGAAATTAGGTTTGCCTGATAAGGATATTGTCAGAAAGGATGCTTGGATTTATGGTTTCACAGGAGAAGCTGTCAGAGTTATGGGTGCGATTAAGCTTCCGGTCACGCTTGGTGAAGGACCCTTATCTGTAACTCAAATGGTAGAATTTATGGTGTTAGATCAAGAATCTGCCCATAATGCCTTAGTAGGGAGACCTTTGCTGAAGGAAATGAAGGTGGTTACTTCCATTTATCATTTGACAATGAAGTTCCTTACTCCTAATGGGATCGGCTCAGTTCGTGGATCACAATATGACTCAAGGGAGTGCTATCATAGAACTGTCAAGGGTTTCCGTCGTAGTGGACTAGGAGGGTGCGCCCTCCCTCAAGAAGATGCTCAGGGGGTGCTCAAAAATGCTAAGAGGGAGATTCATGCTCATTACACAGTCCAAGAACCAGAAGATGACGCCCCTCTATGGAGGGCGCGCCCTCGGGTGTTGTTGTTGGAAGCACCTCCTCTAACTGATGAATTCCAAGAAGGGATCATGGAGGATGCATCGACAGAAGAGTGGGAGGAATCGATTTCTATAAATATCCAAGGAGAACATCAGGAGAGTCAGAAAAGGATTTGGGAAGGCAGTCGTACCCTAGAGGGAGCGCCCTCTAGGAAGGAGGTGCTTGTTGAAGACGCGCCCTCAAGGGAGGAGGTGTTGGTTGAAGGCGCGCCCTCCAAGGAGGAGGTGCCTGTTGAAGACCCTCGCCTTTTTGATCTTGATCTTGATCCAAGAATTCCTATCCCAAATGAGAAGGCAGGTCCTGCTGAAGACACGATCTTGATCCTGGTAGACAAAGAAGATCCTAATAAGATTCTTAAAATTGGGTCGCAACTAAGCGATGAGTTGAGAGAGAACCTAACTGGTTTCCTTTTGACCAATTTGGATGTGTTCGCCTGGAGTCACGCCGATATGATAGGAATTGAACCCAATATCATGTGTCATCATCTAAACATATATCCTAATAAGAAAGGGATGCGTCAGAAGCGGTGTGCTGTTAGTGGAGAGAGGGCAGTAGCTTTGAAGGAAGAGGTCGACAGGCTCTTGGACGTGGGTTTGATCAAGGACTATTTCTATCCCGAGTGGCTGGCAAATCCAGTATTGGTAAAAAAGCCTAATGGGAAATGGAGAACTTGTGTAGACTTCACGGATTTGAACAAAACATGCCCAAAGGACAGTTTCCCACTTCCTCGAATCGATCAGTTGGTGGATGCTACGGCTGGACATGCTCTTTTAAGTTTTATGGATGCCTACTTAGGGTATAATCAGATTCCTATGTATGGACCAGATCAGGAGCATACCTCGTTTATCATTGACAGTGGGTTGTATTGTTATATTGGCATGCCTTTTGGTCTCATCAATGCAGGGGCGACATATCAAAGGTTGGTGAATATGATGTTCAGGGAGCAGATTGGTAAGACCGTGGAGGTTTATGTGGATGACATGCTTGTCAAGTCTAAAGAGGCAAAGGACCATGTGAGGCATTTGGAAGAGACGTTCAGTATCCTGGGAAGGTAAAGGATGAAGTTAAATCCACAAAAGTGCGTCTTTGGTGTTGAGTCGGGGAATTTTTAGGCTTTATTGTAAACCATAGAGGGATTGAGGCTAATCCATAAAAGATTAAGGCACTCCTCGAGATGAAGTCTCCTACTAGTGTGAAGCAGGTTCAGAGTCTTTGCGGTCGGATAGCTGCTTTGAATCGTTTTGTCTCAAAATCTTTCGATCGTTGCAAGGAGTTTTTCAAAGAAATTAGAGGGGTTGATAAGGATTTTACGTGGACTCATGAATGCGAAGAAGCTTTTCAAAACATCAAAGAGCAATTAGGTAAGCCCCCACTTTTGGCCAAGCCTGTGGATGGTGAGGTATTGATCTTATATTTGGCTATCTCAAATTATTCAATTAGTGCCGTCTTGGTACGAGATGAGGATGGTTTACAATCCCCGATCTATTATGTGAGCAAAAGGTTGTTGGATGCAGAGACTCGATATACTAGCATGGAAAAGTTGGTATATGCCTTGGTCTTGGCTGCACGAAAGCTACGACCTTACTTCCAGGATCATAAGGTTGAAGTTTAGACATCCTACCCCATGCGACACATTTTACATAAACTAGAAGCTTCAGGTAGGATGTTGAAGTGGGCAATTGAGTTGGGGCAATTTGATTTGGAATATACTTCCCGAACAGCGATCAAGGGACAAGCCTTAGCCGACTTTATTCTGGAGTTTGAAGATGAGAATATGGGATGAGAAATCATTTTGGTGAACCCTAACCCTCATGAGCAAGAGGCAAGCTCTTCAAAGGAAGAATATCCTTTTCCTTGGTGGACTATGTATGTGGATGGAGTGGTCAATAATGATGGGGCAGGAGCTGGAATTGTTTTGACATCTCCCGAAGGTCATTTGCTTATGAGTGCTATTAATTTCAAATTTGTGGTAACCAATAATGAAGCGGAGTACGAAGCGCTGATTAATGGTTTGAAGTTAGCTCTGGAAATGAATGTGAAAAATTTGGTGGTGTTCAGTGATTCGAAGTTGGTTATTCAACAAGTTAAAGGAGGGTTCCAGACTATAGGACCAAAAACGGAGGCATACATGATGAGTGTTCGTCGTTTGATTCGGCGGTTCCACATAGTCAGACTTGAAGGAGTTCCTCGTGAAGATAACTCTAAATCAGATGCTTTGGCCAGGTTGGGTTCTCAAAGAGACATGGTGTTGCTGGGAGACATTCCATTGGAGATTCAGGAGATTCCAAGTATCCCAGATGTGGAGCTAATGGTTGTGGATCAAGTACCAATTATAACTTGGATGACTCCCATCCAAGAGTATATACAAAAGGGAATTCTACCTGATGATAAAGGAGAAGCCAGACGTTTAAAGTATCAAGCGACAAGGTATGTGGAGTATGATGTGGTGTTATACCGAAGAGGTTTTAATCAGCCCTTACTAAGGTGCGTTGATGGAGATGAGTGCAACTACGTCTTGAGAGAGGTGCATGAAGGAATATATGGCAATCACTCGGGGGGTAGTTCTCTTGCCATGAAGGTGTTACGACAGAGATATTATTGGCCAACCTTAAAGGACGATGCTATGAAGTTTACAAGAGCATGCGATCAGTACCAACGCTTTGCAAACTACTCATCCATTCCCGCTACGACATTAACCTCAATGATGAGCCCTTGGCCTTTTGCTATATGGGGGATTGATCTCATTGGAGAGCTTCCTACGGCCAAGGGGGTGTCAAGTATGCTGTTGTGGCTGTGGATTATTTTACCAAGTGGGCAGAGGCTATGCCCTTGGCAAAGATAACAGCAAAGAAAATCAAGGATTTTGTTTTTAACTCCATTGTGTGTAGGTTTGGAATTCCTTACAAGCTAATATCGGACAATGGGAAGCAGTTTGATAGCAAGGAGTTAAAAAATTTGTGTGAAGACTTGAAGATTAAGAAAGATTTTGCAGCAGTCTATCATCCTCATAGCAATGGGCAGACTGAAGCTATCAACAAGATAATCAAACACACCCTGAAGACCAATTTGGAGGAAAGTAAAGGTAACTGGCCTAAGGAGCTTCTTATGGTGTTGTGGTCCTACAATACCACACCAAGGTCTACTACTGGGGAATCTTCATTTATGTTATCTTATGGCTTTGAAGCAATGGTTCCTGTGGAGGTTGGATCTGGGCCATTCAGAAGCGATCATTATGACAAGGAGTCTAATGAGGTCAACCAACGACTTCATCTTGATTTTCTGGAAGAGACACATGCAATATCATCTTTACGGTTAGCTGTATATCCGAAAAGAGTGGCCAGGTTTTATGATCAAAGAGTAAGGGTATGTTGTCTCAGAGTCGGTGATCTCGTGTTACGAAGGGTGATGCCTCATACCAGAATTTCCAGTCATGGGGTCTTTGGAGCCAACTTGGAAGGACCTTACAGGATCAAGTTTGTGCTTTGGGAAGGAATTTTTCACTTGGAATATTTGGGTGGCAATCCTATACCGAGAGCATGGAATGTGGAACATTTGAAGAAATACTACCAATAGGGAGTGGTTTTGTACCCCCTATGTCATCTATCTAAATAAACTAGAAGAAATAAAATTCCTCCTAGTCTAGGGGGGTAGTGCATGTACACCCTTCCTTGAGTAGTTGAGTTGAAGTGTTGTTTTTATCTTTTTATTTCCCCAAAGAGCATTAGCCTTGGGACTATTGTGGGTTTTACACCGGAGCGCATTATTTATGAAGATTATTCCAAAGTTTTATCAAGAATCTCGATTGTTTATAGATTACCAAGTTTTTTATAAATTCTGCTTGATGAGGACGCGCCTTGAGAAAAACCACGACAAGGCGCGCCCTTTTTGAATTAATGGAAGGTAACTATATGCTAGTAGGACACATCCTAAACAGTTTACCCAAGGAGGACGCATCTTTATCATGTTTACAAATTCGACATGCGATACTACCAAGTACAAGTTACAATGGTAAATTGGATGCATTATTTGGGAAAAAGCAAACATGGAATGTAAGCAGTTAAGGCAAATAAATAAGACAAACATGAATATGTATGAAGATTATTTCAATCGTTCGAGATTTCATCACCAGAGTTAGAGAATTGTTGATTGCTCATGATTTATAATTGATATTTACAAGTTTTATCAATTTTTGCATGAAGAGGACGCGCCCTCATATAAGTTACCACAAGGCGCGCTCTAAGCAAATTAATATTCTTTGAAAAAGCAATTCATTGGGAAAGATTTGAAGTCAAATATTTGGCAACAAGAATAATCTTAAGGATGGTAGATGTCAAACATTGAATGGAAATATTTAAATCAAGTTTCCAAGGGTGTAAATCCTTGTTAAAAGACATCAACAAAAGAAGATAAGTTAAAGGTTACAACTTGCAAGGCATCAAAGGAGGGCCTGCACCTCATAATGTTAAAAGTAACAAGAGGATTAGGGCGCGCCCTGAGCTTGATCAGTAGGAGGAGTCCCTTTAGAAGCATTATCAGTCCCTGGAACAACCGTCTCTTTTCTAGGAGACGCGTCCTCGGAGGACGCGTCCTTTTCCTCATCATGCGCAGGTGACATTTCCTCTAGTCCAAGGAAAACTCGGTTTGCCTTGATTTCATTAGTTTCATCAATTTTGAATTTGTTAATCCATAGCACAGTCTCCTCACCAAACTTGGAAAAGTCATAGTCAGGATCTTGAGCCAGGAACCCTGAAGCATAGTTTCTGAAACCTTTCATGAAGGACGTGCCCTCAACTTTCTTTTTCTCCTTAGCCCAGCCATTTTGCTGGTCTTCGGTCAACTCAGCAATCTGCTCTAATAACTTACATTTTTCATCTTTCAAGGTGTCAATGGTGATGCTTAGACCATTGGAAACCTCTTCTTGAGTTTGAAGATTACTCTCATAAAAGCTTTTTTGCTGAGAGAGGTCATTTTGCAGCTTAGTGATCACCCTGTCACGATCTTCAACTTTTTTAGACAACCTATTTTTCTCCCTCTCCAAGGTTTCAAGGCGCGTCCCTTCTTTTTGGAGAGTTGATTGTCTATGAAGAGCTGAAATGAGAATTTCAGACGAAGCTTTGATGATGGCTTCGTTTTCTTCAAGAGGGTCTCTATTTCTCCACTTTACAATTTCATCATCAGTTACATATGGAACCGCATGTGGGCTTAGAGCAGCCGAGACCAATGAGAAGGAATGTGTGGGTTTGTTTTTCTTTGAGAACGCGTCCTCTTCAGGAGCAATGTTATCAGGAACCTCTTTTCGTTTCTTGTTCTTCTTAAGATCAATTACCACTTGAGTTTTTGTAGCACCTATTTTTGGTTTTTTTGTATCTTTTTTATGAAGGCGCGTCCTCTTCACTGTGGAGGCACCAGCAGCAGGAGTAGTTCCCATCTCAAGGCCCCGGCCAGTTGGAAGACCATCCATATCTGAAAATATAAAAAAAGAAATGTTAGGACGCGTCCATAAAAAGTGTAATTATCTACAAGTTAAACTATAACACACTCAAGAAATTAAAAGAAATGGGTCAAACAAGTTTAGCAACGTTAATATTGTCTACCATGTTCAAGAAGCGCGCCCTTAGTAGCATGCGTAATTTTTTCAGATTCATCATCCTCATACTCCTCGTCCTCTTCGTCAGAATCATAATCCTTTCCACCTTTGATTGGCACCCCCTTCCTAAAACGTTGGAAAGGAACAATGGTTCCAACCTCCTTTCTAAGGATCCCAACTCTTTTAAGATTTTCCTCTGTGATTAGAGTCTTTAAGTGAAATCTAGATGGAGGTAGGGCAGTGATTTTTTCAGCTCTTTTCTTTGCTTCACCAAAAAGTTCCTTGGTATTTCTGTTATCTACATAAAGTAATGGAGCTCGGACAATGATAAACATGCGCGTCCTAAATAGATAGATAAAAATAAAAAATAAAAAAAGGGTGCGCCCTTACTGTAGTTGCAGTTGAAGACCACTCTAACTCTTTCTACATTCCAAAGATAGAAGAATGGTTCCTTCTAGTTCTTCTCGTGGCTTATCTTTCCGTTAGAAAAACCCATTTTGTTGTGCTTGTGTTGAGTAGTTAGAAAAAAGTATCCTTTTGAACTCTTCCTAATGGCAAAGAAGTAGCTGAATTCCTCCATTGTTGGTGGGGTCGAAATTTCTTCGTCATGATATAGGATGAACAAAGCAAGAGCCAACTTATACGAGTTTGGAGAGAGTTGGATAGGGGCAATATCATACCACTCAAGAATATTTTTGAAATAAGGGTGAAGAGGCGCGCCCACTCCTAATGCCATCAATTTTGGAGAAGTCACCATTCTAGGCGCTTTGAAAGGTTCGGGCCATTTGAAGGTGTGAGGCCTCATGAGGGAGGGAGGACGCGCCCATTTACCCTCCATTCCGTAATAAGTCACACACCAGGTTATCTCCTTGACGGATACAGTGGACGACATGGCTACACAGAATAATTTGTTGTTTTGTTTCCTCATTCTCCTTTTCTCAGCCTCTGTGAGTGTATCTTTGTATTGGCCCCAATCAAGATCAATGTCTTCCTCGGCAACTTCAGGATGAATGAATGGGATAGGAGAGCTCTCAGGAGGAAGTGCACGATCATCCTCATCTATGTGTGGATATGGACTATCTGAAGACGCGTCTTCACAATTGGATTATGTCTCAGAATTGGACGCGCCCTCAGAATTTGATGCTTCTATTTGCTTTCATTTTCTTTGCCGAGAGACATTAGCCCATATGTCTTCTATGACATAGTTCCCTTCGTCTATAATCTGTCTAAATTGGTGAAGACGCACCCTATTATGTTGACTTGTCACTTCAAGGTTGAGGTCATCGACATGAGGAAGAGATGAATTAGAAGTTGTGGGAGACGACATAATTTCTGTATCACCTTTGAATGGGGATATTTCACGTAGTTGTTCAATCGCTTGAGTATGGAACAATTTAATAGATGATGAACTTTGTGCTGGAAAAGAAAGCGAAGGTGAGGAGTAAATCCCTAGGCGTTTGTTAAAGTCCTTAAAAGGATGAAAAGGGGAGGACGCGCCCTTACCCTCCAGCTGAAAAGAAAAAGGAAAAATGGTAAGGACGCGTCCTGAAAGGAAAACATAATTGAAGAATAGATGAATGATGAAAATCACGGAAGAATGGCAAGTAAAAAGTTAATAAGACAACAAGGACGCGCCTTAAGGGTATCTACAGACAATTGAATGTAATCAACACGTTAAAGTAGCAAGTAAAAGACGTACACTTTTAACTTAAAGGCGCGCCATAAGTCTACATTTAACATCAGAGCGGCAGAAACATAATTCAAAATTAGTCAATAATAAAACAAAGATCAAATACAGATAGATACAGATATACACACAAACATTTCATCAAGAAAATGAAAAAGTTCAATGGTCATATCATCAATCTGGGCAAAAAATACGGTAAAAACACGAAATGAAGGCACTAAATCATACCTTTGAAGTTGCTGAGTAAGGATTGAGAAGAAAAACGGCAAAAAAACGGAAGATTTGATCGATTTTGCTCGAAAATGATGGACTGCAGCGACTACGGTTTTTTCTAGAAAAAAAAGTTAAGTGAAAAAGGAAAGCGACTTTTAGGTATTTATAGACGAAGGCCCGTCGGTTGAACGACAGTTGTCAAAAACATGTAGTACATATGTAAGGGGAGGACGCGTCTCTTAAGAGGGTGCGTCCTGTTTAGTAAAATATGAAAAAATTTGGGTAAGGTTTTAGGAAATTCAATGTATTGTTTTTTAACTTCACACTGAATTGGGGGTAGTTGTTATAGCCAAAATTTGATAACGGGTTTTTAGGTTAGGTTCGGGTCAAGTAGGATTTCAATTAGGATATCTAAAATGTAAATAGGGATAGGTCTAATGTGAGAAATGGTTGGGGCTTACCCTCATAGGGGTAAGGACGCGCCCATTTAGGCCGTCCACCCCTTGAGGGCGCGCCCTCATGATAATGACAGCTTGATGGATGGCTCGATAAAGGATAACAGCTGTATCGACATGGCATGACATGAGGAAGATCTAGGACTTGTCCTTTTAAGGGAGAGGGCATGCCCCTTTGGTCATCTAACCCCTAAGGACGCGTCCTCTCGATATGGATTGACAACTCTACATGGGTGAAAGACTTGATAGAATGATAACTTCATTGACATAAGACTTATGCAAGGAAGACTTAGGGGTTGTCCTCATAGGGACAAGGGCGCGCCCTATAGGCCGTCCACCCCTTGAGGGCGCGTCCTCTTGGTTTGAAGATGCAACTTGGTGATGAAGGATGGTTCCCTTAGCTTAGTATTGAAGAATTCCCTCCTAGGATGTGCCCTAGGAGGGGGATGTCTGTGGCTGAAGGCTTCCAGGAGTTTGCCTGATGATTGAAGGCCTCCTTCTGTATTCAATGGGCGCGTCATCATTGGGGATGTGGGGTGAATCTTGGTTTGTGTTTTGGGAGCTCTGTTCCTGTACTTAATGAGCGCGTCCTCATTGGGGAACTTTGGAGTAATCCTGCATGTTGCACCCAAACACTTGGGATCACTTGTCCTGCTATCTGGTGGGTGCTTCTCATTCAGGGAAGAAGGATGCGTCTAGCATTTAAGGTAAGTCATGGCTATACCTGCGTTTATGAATTAAGGAAATAGTTGGTAATGGATAAGACTAGTCCTCGACGGGGGAAGTTTCCTTATCCATGAAGTCCTGACGTCATTGATGAGCCTTGGGCCTTTGTGACTAGGCCTTATCGTTAGACATTCCTAAAGTGAGCTAAACTCTAAGTATGGAAAGAGATGGAAGAGTCCTACGTCTAAGTATGGAAGGCATCCTAAATATGGAAGACGGTGGAAAAGTCCTACGTCTATGCATGGAAAGGCGGTGGAAGACTTCAACTGGGCGGGTCGAAAGTTGAGAGCTCTGAGACAACCAACATAAACCCTAAACAATCTCAGCCACCAATTAGACACAACAACCATACTCCGGCGGATTCATCACTAAAGAACCACCGTTGTAGATCTTAATTTCTGGCAAGAAAACTCGAACTTTGTTAATACCAAATTACTCCGTTAACGTTAGTATTACTTAGTACTTGGCATACTTCTCACTTGTTCGGAGGTTTCTTTCTTCATGTTAGACGTCCACATTAAGTGAAATTGCTCCTTTATGTCTCATCTTTGTAGCCAGCTACTGAATAGGAATCTGTCAGGAAGTTTAGCACCTGAGCTCGGTCAGCTTTCTCATCTTCATATACTGTGAGCCTTGACATCTTTTTATTTTTTTGATGTTTTGTGCCTTATCTTTCATTTTTAATCTTGATTATTTATGCAACCTAATTCTTATGTTTTTCTTGTTTCTTCGTCTTTATGGAAAGAGATTTTATGTGGAATGAATTAACTGGCAGCATACCAAAGGAGATAGGAAACTTGTCTTCTTTGCAACTCATGTAAGTACATCTCACTGTTCTCCGCTCCCAGTTTTCGAATTACTCCTGGATTTCCTCGTTTTGTGAAAATGGGTTGCCATGAAATAATTTAAATATTCATTACATTTAGTAGATATAAAATTGTTGTACCAACATGCGAAAGATTAGTAATTGAATGCCACATTTCAGGCTGATCCCCATCAAATATTTAAGCCCGGCTCTGGTTGGATTGGATATCCTATCCATTGACAAGCCTATTATAGTGAAAGACCTTGCTAAACCAGAGTGCTCAAATCGCGAGCCAGACAAAACAATGAAGACCATGATTTAACTAGAACCAGAAAGTAGAGAAAAATATGCTAGTGGGATTTGGTATGACTCAAACCAAAGTAAAAAGTTGACCTTGTCAACCAGACCCAACAATGAAAGTGATGATTTCTGACATATATAAATATTAGTATGCTTAAGGGTACTTACGATGCAGCAAGTCAAACTTCTGTAACAATTGCTTTACCTTTAGAAACTTTTGACACTTGAGCATGGCACTCTGGCTTACTTACAGATGTAGATTTAGTTCCCAGCTGCGAAGTTGGAGTTCTCATGAATATGTAGACTGGAAACTAATTGAATCAATGTTAGGTTATAAAATAATCTTGAGAAACTACTAAAGCCGGGGTTCTCATTAAATAGGTCTGAATCAAAAAAGTCCCGCTAAGTGACAGATTATATCTTACCTGCTACATTTTCTGCAGCCTCTTGAATGGTAACAAACTATCAGGCTACCTGCCTGACGAACTCGGAAATCTGACATATCTATTGAGACTCCAGGTAGACGAGAACCAGATATCAGGACCAATACCTAAATCATTTTCAAACTTGGCTAGTGTTAAACATCTGTAAGTATTTCATAGTAAAAATTCTTTAGAAGTAGGACTACAATTCTTTTCTTATTGATTAATGTGGTGTGTAACATGCAGGCACTTGAACAACAATTCAATCAGCGGACAAATTCCTCCTGAAATTTTTAATTTGTCCACTCTAGTTCACTTGTGAGTTGTACGCCTTTCTCTTACTCCCTCTACACATCTATATATACACAAATATTTACTACCTATTATCTCCTGACTTCCCTCCTCTTTTATCACTCTCGTCCATCTTTATCTCTCTCCACCTCTCAATCACAGAGAGAAATAACAGATCTTCTATGTTCTCTGTGACAATTTTTTGAGAAATAAAATATTCTAACTAGTCACTGTTTGGTATTTTCTTAAATTTTATAGGCTTGTGGACAACAATAATTTATCCGGGTATCTTCCGTCAGAGTTTTCAAACACCCCAAACTTGACGATTATGTGAGCTCCTTCTCTTCACGCACATGCACATGTTGTTAATTAAAGCTTAATGTCTTTTCTTATGTTAGTTTTTATTTGATGAAATGATATATGTTGTAATGAATAAGGTGCATTATGAACCACCCGTGATATTCTGTGAAAGAAAATATTGAAGAAAATGTACAATTATGACCATACATGTGCTGTATCTCCGGTCGTCGACTTCTATATGCCCTTGATCACTTTCTAACTTTGCAGTAGAAATGTGGTAGTGGTGCAGTCATAGATCTTAGATGATCAGAAGGACCTTTATAAGTTTCAATAGTGCATTTAATTTTTTATGACCTTGTTGCAGTCAACTTGATAACAATAATTTCCACGGGGCTGTCATTCCTGCGATGTATGGGAACCTGTCAACACTAGTAAAATTGTGAGTTCTTTACAAACTCTATCTGCAGTTTTAGCATGGACTATATATGTTTAGCTATTGACAGTAAAGGCATACAAGAGCTGAAAGTATAAAGCTGCATCAGAATTTCAACTTTAGAAAGCTTAAAGAGCTTGCATAATTCTAGATATATTGTACTTCTCATGGTGGACTTTCTCTGATACTTTTTTTCCTATATTTACCAGAAGCCTTAGAAATTGCAGTCTGCGAGGAGCTCTTCCTAATTTCAGAAAACTATCAAGCCTGAAATATCTGTAAGTTTGAACTTGGACTCTTTATAACTTGTATAGTTATAAATTTTTTGGCTTATTATAAATTTTTGTGCTTTGCAACTGCCTCATCATTTAAGAAAAACAATGTAGATGAAGAAACATGACTAATTACTACCTTCTGTTACAGAGATCTTAGCTGGAACCAACTCACTGGATCGATACCATCAGATAAGCTGTCGGACAAAATGACAACCATGTACGCACATGATGTTATAATTACTCCATACGCATACTTATGTACCTACCTTTGAGTTTAAGTGTGTTATCAGTGCCAAGAAATTCATTTTGTCAAGATTTGTTTTTTGCAGCATTCTGTCGTCTAACCTTCTTAACGGAACAATTCCAGAAAGTTTCTCAAATCTCCCCTATCTTCAGTTACTGTAAGGATCTTGCTCTGTACAACAATTTTAACTTATATTGGATGTCAACATGATGACTTTGACATTGTGTCAAGTACTTAATGTAGACTCCATAAGCATCGATAGAAATTCTTTCGGCATTTTTACTGGCTGTTACTTTGGAATAATTCCTTGCATTTGACATAAGATGTGAAACATTGTATTACAGATCTGTTGAAAATAATAATTTGAGTGGTTCGATTTCTGCTAGTATATGGCAGAACAACTTCTTCAAGACAACAGCAAGACTTACACTGTAAGACATGAAAGCAAAAATTTGCATGCCTCCTTGAAATGATTGAGTTTAATTTAGGATTATTTTTTCAATTTTGTTTTTTCCGAAATGCAGTGATCTTCAGAACAATTCGCTGGTAAATATCTCAGGAGTTCTCAGTCCTCCAGCAAAAGTTACTCTAAGGTGTGTCTCTTTCTTCTTTTACTCACATTTAGGTACTCCAGTCTGGTGGTTTGTCCAATGCTCTACTTAACACATAGCACCTATTTCTCAGGCTACATGGCAATCCCGTCTGCAACATCATAGATAAAAGAAATATAAGCCAATTCTGCAGACCTGAAGTCGGAGAAAATTATATTGACAGCTCAAACAATTTAAGCCCTATTTGCTATAATCAATCATGTCCTGTTGACAATCTTTTTGAATACGTCAGAGACACTCCTGTTTCATGTTTTTGTGCATCACCTCTTCGAATTGGGTACAGTCTGAAGAGCCCTAGTTTCTCTGATTTCCTGCCATATAAAGATTCATTTAAGATGTACCTTGGTGAATCTCTTGGGTTAAACCTTTATCAGATATCTGTTGAACCATACTTTTGGGAAAAAGGACCTCGCCTGAGGATGTATCTAAAGCTTTACCCAGTAGCGGGCATTGGACACTCACACACATTCAATACAAGTGAGGTTTTGCGTATAAAACACATTTTCACCTCTTGGAGTTTCCCTCCCAATGACTTGTTTGGACCTTATGAGCTTCTCAATTTCAGTCTGCAAGGACCGTATGCAGATGGTAAGCATTTAAATCTTTCAAGACTTAGGAACTCTGCATATGCCTATTCATTCAAAAGCATGTAAACTTGAAAAGAATGCAACATGTGCCAGGATTGTGCCAAGATTGTACCTTGTAGGTGAACAAATTATAACATTTTTTCTTGCAACTCCTTCTGTTGCTGCAGTGAATATTGAGCATCGAGGGACAAGTATAGACAAACGTGTTTTGGTGTATGTTGTACTAGTGGCAGTTACTTGTGCATTAGTATTAACTATAACAGCCGCTGTTTTTATCACCAAAAAACATTCTAGCCATATTCGAAAGCTGTCAAGAACATGTTCGTGTAAGTTTCCTAATGCTGTCAATTAATGTGATACATATGAGAAAAAGATTTAAGGTTATTTGGAATTTGCATAAAGTGATTCTTATTGCAGCCTCAAAGAGTTCTGTAAAGATTGATGGGGTTAGAAGCTTCACCTTTGAAGAAATGGCAATGGCAACCAACGATTTCACCGACTCAACATTAGTAGGTCAAGGAGGCTATGGGAAGGTTTATAGAGGGGTGTTATCCAGCAACAAAATTGTTGCCATAAAGCGTGCAAAAGAAGGATCATTGCAGGGTGAGAGAATTTTTGACAGAGATAAAATTGTTATCAAGGTTACATCATCGAAACCTGGTCTCACTTGTTGGATATTGTGAAGAAAAAGGAGAGCAGGTATTGATTAGCTACATTAGTAATCAATTCTATGCTACTCTGTTGTGTTTTAACCCTTCACTTCAAGACTGGTTATGATGAATTACCTAAAATGGTCTGAGAGTATGTTTTGCACGTTTGCAGATGCTGGTTTACGAATTCATGCCTAACGGCACATTGCAATACTGGCTTTCTGGTATGAAACTTATACATCTTTTACAGCTCCTTCTGTTGCTCATTTCTGAAAAGTATTGGTTAAACTCTAATTCTTTGAGGATTACCTCTGCTTTATTTGGTACCTGTTTCACAAATATACATCTGATTTAGATAGTATCATCGAAGTCTATTCTATGGTCATAAATAAATTGAGATCAGAGTTGTATATTGGTTAGAGTTTCATGGCTTTACTGAAATTAGCTGTCAAAGGAGGTCACACTACATCTTATTCTCTTGCAACATAGTTTTTCGTCAATTAACTACAAACATCTAGGCCAAGTTTTTGAAAATGATCCATCTTATACTCATTCCACTACTTGGTCAAATAGCATTATTTAGATTTGTGTGAGATTCAAAGTTCTATATTCTACGAAGAGATGCTTTTGAGCTCTGACGGAGGTTTCTATTTACTGGTAGCTAAATCTAAGGAGGCTCTGAACTTTGGGATAAGATTGCATGTAGCTCTGGATTCAGCCAAAGGTATACTATACCTCCATACTGAAGCAAACCCGCCAATATTCCACCGCGATATCAAAGCCAGCAATATTCTTCTGGACTCCAACTTTACTGCAAAGGTGGCTGATTTTGGACTCTCACTACTTGCACCAGTTTCGAATGACCAAGGAATTTTGCCAGATCATGTATCGACAGTTGTTAAAGGCACCCCAGTAAGTTTGACGATCTTACTAGTAGTGTATATAAATCACACATGCTAAGCATGTCTACATCACAATGATGTGGCTCGTGAGTCGTGACCATCAAGAATAATATCTAACACCATATATACCTATAAATGTGAAGCATATTTCTCCAACGACAACTTCAGTGTCTCTGAGTTTTTGTTCTAGGTCTAATCCCTTATAATGTGGTAACTATGCAGTACACATATTTGCGACTAAGTGTCTAGTTTACTATCACTAAAACGTGTGGGGGACCAGAATTTTGTTTCCATTTCCATCTTCTAAAGGAAGCCTGGAAAATATTGAATCTCATTAATACTTATACTGAAACTCTTTAATTATTTTTGTAGTTTGATAACCTGTATTATTGTGGATGCTATTTGTCATGTCAACTGTGGAGTGATTTAAAGTAACAGCAATAATACTAGCAAAGAGACTATGCATCCTAGGACGCCTAAATGAGTCCTCTGTGATTTCTTTCCAACTCTCAAGTATTGTTGATTTTTTTTTATTGACATTCATTCATTACAGATTCATTTTCATTAACCATTTGGGTTCTGACCGTGAATATGCAGGGTTACTTGGATCCTGAATATTTTTTGACCCACAAACTAACCGACAAAAGTGATGTTTATAGCCTTGGTGTTGTGTTCTTAGAGATCTTAACAGGCATGCAACCAATATCAAATGGGAAGAATATTGTCCGGGAGGTACAGCCTGTCTCCATTTCTCTCTTGTATATATACTTATTTCTGATGCAAGCTGCAGCTAATCCTTTTAGCACGATAACTACGAGAGACTGTTCCATCTTGGCACAATTATTTTCAGTAACCGAAATAGACAAATTGTTGGGATATTAGCAAATTAAACAGTATATGTAAGAGTATCCGCAGCTACATAGGTTTCACATTGGTATATCATTTGTAATTTTGGATTTTTTTTAATCATTACTTTCAGGTGAATCTGTCTTATAATTCTGGCACAATGTTCTCTATTATAGACAGCAGAATGGGATCTTACCCCTCTGAATGTGTCGAAAGGTTTGTAGCTTTGGCCCTCAAGTGTTGCCATGACAAGCCAGAAGATAGACCATCAATGCTGGATGTGGTTAGGGAGCTTGAAAATATTCTTCAAAAGACGCTGGAAACTAGGCCTGACTTGTCCAAATTAACATACACAGAGCCGTCATCCTCATCTTCGGTGGCCCTTTCAAATGAGGAATCTGTTGTGCCTCAAAATATGTCAGGAAGCGATCTTGTTAGTGACGTGATGACAAGCATCAATCCTCGATAATACTGAGAAGGCTCAAAGTCCACACGCGACAGATTTATAATACGGTATTATAGATCTAAGTCTAGTTCATGTTGAGATGACAAAGTTCATAAATTTAGAGCATTTGCTAAATATATTGATAATGTATGAAGTACTTGGCGCTCTTATATATTGATAATGTATAAAGTACTTGGCACTCTTGCGAGTTGTTCTCAACTACAATAAAAGAAACACGTTTGTGCAAAGTTCTAAATTGATAATAAAGTAAAAATCAAATGCCAATATTCTTGAATTTGTGCAGAAAAGCTAAATTATCCTTGATAAAAAAAAGAGTAAAATAAGACTCCGATCACGTCTTCTTGCACTATCTTTCAAACACAGAACATTCCGTTCACAATACAGATCACTTTTTAACTCACAGGCAAAAATATTTCAAAAACATACTTTGCTTTAGCCAGCAAATCAAACATTGCCGAAAAAATAAATGATCTCAAGATTTTGTGTTCCATACAAGCACCACGCATTATCATTGGCAGACAATATTCATTTCTTCATCATTATTCTGTAACATAGAGGTTGAACATACAACACAAACCAAAACTGTTCTATTGATATAATCAGATATCCAAAACTGTTCTTTTATTTATAGATGCAAGAAAGACACAAGTTACCTAATATAAAGACAGCCATTTCAACGGATTAGCATAGTAAAAAAAAACTACTTGGGAACAGACTCGCCGCTCTCACAGTCTTGTAACAATTTCTCCTTCTCGTCAGCAGAAGTAGTCAATGCTTCCACCTCCTCACCAGTGACCAGCTTCACTTCCTTAGGACCAGAGCTTTGTGATCCTGTCAGCCTTGCCAGTACCACAAAAGACATCCCACCCAAAACATTATTCATGACCCTCAGAACAACCACAGAAGTCTTGAATACGACTGATGGAAGCCCCTTTTCGAGGACATACTCAACCCCGTTGAGGGTCTGGTATCTGAAGTTACTGCTAATACCCATGTGGGCTGCCCAAGTTAGAGCATTCAACATGGTAGGTGGCGCCTTGTTTGGAGTTTCAAAAGTAGGATCCATCTTCTTTCTCATCATGATTAACCCATTGGAGATAGCAGTCCCAACCAATCCAGCTGCTAACCCAACTCCAGCAAACACCATTCCTTTATACACAAAAGTCCCAAACCGATCAAGCACGCCGAAGGGGCCAGGCTCAAACATGTGGCTTGTAGGACAGTTAGCAAAGAAGGCGGGCAATGCAGCCCCAGAGGAAGCCATTGTGGGTGCCAGGAGATACATGAGAGTGAAATTCAATATGGAGCCAACAACGAGAGTTGAAAAAACAAAATCAAGCTCATTAAGACCAAAATTTGGGCGAGTAGCCATGTCACCTAGAACACAAGCAGTCACACCCACAATCTCCTCCATAAGAACCTTGAAAGGAAATTGAGGATCAGCAGCCACCCTGGATCTCCAACCACTTAAGAAAGCTCCTATAGGTCCAAATCCATCTAATGATGAAGAATCATCAGAATTAGAAGAGGAATCATCACTATTATTGTCACCGTTCCCACCACCACCACCTCCTCCTCCTCTAGAACCACCAATGCCATCATCGCTGCTACCACCGCCAGCTACAGAGGCAAAAGGCAAAAGAAACTTGGCTGAGAGGAAATTAGGGGTGAGCTGATTCTTTGGGAGAGGAGAGATGAAGAGGTTTGGAGAAGTAGGTGTAAAGGGGAAAGCAAGATTATTGTTAATACGATCCACAGATCCATTGGACTTGAAATGGTGATAGTGACTAGGTACAAGTGACCGGTGAAGCTGAGCCATTGTCGACATTGGTACACCAAGGTTCAAACTCTTCTCCTGGCAGTATACCATACATATATAAACATAACATATTAGAAAATATCACAGTGAAAGTGCAAGTGACAAGGAAGCGAGATTATCATCCTAAAATATGCATATTTTTTTATTAAGATATATAAATTATTCTCCATTAGTCCATTTCAACTCAATTCCAAACAAAACAAGTTGTTTGCATAATTTCATTTATTAAAGATTATCAGTTTGGTGTACAAAATGGTGAAAGTAAGTAAAAACGTTACTGCTAATGCTCCATTTTAGTTTAAAAAAATAAAATTTACACCACAATCCGAGTATTAATCCAACATTTTCAATATTATCTACATTTGATTCACACAAATCAAAACCGTAACTAAAACCCCAAAATACAATAAACAGATGCACATTCATTCCTCCTCTTCAGTTTTCGGAAACTATATCATCATAAAACTGCATCCTAGCATATTTCGAGTCCTTTCTATTTCATTCATCTCTTCGAACTTAAATCTACTTCACATTTATTTATTCAATTCATTCAAACTCGATCTTTAGCACAATAAGAACTACTTATCAATTATCATCTCCTACTATACTTTACCAACACTCTCTTCACTGATTTATTTATAAAATTAATCAAATGCTAAATTAAATAAATAAATAAACGAATTAATAAAGTATCTGATAAATCATCGTAAAGAAATAATAAAAATGTAAATAAAAAAGAGAATCGAAAGCACAGAGAGCATAAAAACAGCGAAATGAAAAACACAAACCCTAATCACAGAAATCAATAAAGAGAGTGTATGTATCTGTGTGTATGTGTAGTTGTGAACCTTGTTTGGGTAGATGCAAATCTGTAAACGCCTCTCTCTCTCTCTGACTCTCTCCCAATCTCTCTTTCTCTCTCGAAATCTCTCTCAAAATCTCTCTCTTTACACAGTGATTACCGCCGCTAGCGCCGCTGTATTGTCAAATGTAGGAGGCTGCTCTTATTTTTATTTATTTATTAATATTAATATGTCTCACCAAACAACCCACTAGTGTCCAGTACTACGTGGCATTTTCTCCTTTAATTCAATTACATAAATTAAATATCTCGTCCCTACAATACTCACAACTCACAAGTACTGTAATGTCCCGTTAGATTAATATACATCGGGTTCAGACATGAATACCAAGAAAATATATAAAAAATGAGTAAAGTTAGATGAAAAGTGGGAAAAGTAGTGGAATCTATCAATATTTAATAATAGATTTGAGATAGGAGGAAAATAAATAGTAAGAGCAAGTCCAACAATGTCTTAGTTGGTTACTTATAAATATTATATAATAATGTGTCCTAGTGATTTAGGGACTTGATTTCTTGTAGGAACTCCAACAATATTACTTATATCCATTCCCTATTATTATTATAATAATATATTTGAAAAGAGAGAGAAAAAGAATGGAAGAAAGAGAGAGAAAAGAAATGTAGAAAAAGGAGGGAAGTGAATTTTTTATTCTTGGAAATTGAATAGGTAATGGCTAGTGGTTACCTATTAATAGGTAATGTGATGGATGTCCTAGTGATTTAGGTAACCACTAGGACATTGTTGGAGCATCATTTTTTGCTAGATTACTTATATTTGAGCTTAGGACATGATATAAGTAAGCTCTTGGACTTGCTCTAAGTATAATAGTGTTTTAAATTATTATAGAATAGAGACAGTGAATAAAAGTAGTTGGTGTAATGTGTTTTATATTATTAAAAGATACTATTTTTGGAATGTATAGAAATGAGAGGGACATCCAAAATGAAAACTATATAAAAATGAAAGGGAGCTAGGGAGTAATTAGTTATAAATTTGAATCCAAAAAATTATTTCAGAATAACGTGATATGGTAAAATAATAATGTTTTAATTAATTATATTAGCTTAAATGCAAAAGGTTAACATCCATAAAATTTTATTAGAATGAATTAGAATATGACATGTGTCATTTTGTTACCAGTTTTTGTTATCGGTTTATACTTCTAATAATTTTTTATAATTATCAACAAAAACATGTCAATAAAAACTTAATTTTAATAAACAAACAGCACATAAAGAGGAAGGACGGATAATTCTATATTCTGATATAAAATAAAATTTTGTAATTTGATAAAAACTTGTTTTATTTTATGGTATATATGTAATTAAAAAAACTTAAGATATTGTAATATGTAATTTTTTGGTTTTTGGAAAGAGAAAGTCACATCGAAGTAGTAGCGGACCAAAATCTCTCTGGGCCTGGATATTGGTTTTGGCTCTAGAGACAATGGTAGAGCCTAAAACAAACGCAACACCAAAAATATCTTATAAAACTGAGGGGCTGAGGGCAGAGCTCCCCCACGTGGCCCAAAGGGTCCCCAGTTCGATGTCTACCCTTGTCAAAAGATCAAAAGATATTCTCAGTTTTTTGCATGCCATTGTGCAGTGCGCTCAGATCATCTCCGATGCGAGCAATCCCTAGTTATAATTTAAATTAACATGTCATAATTGTGAATTATAAAGATTATGTAAAAAAAATGTATTTCAATGATTCATTTTTCCTAGCAAAAAATTTAGTCAATATTTTTAGATTGACTATATTTGTTGTACTTTTAGGACCTGTAGTAATATTACTCAACATCTATTACCTTATCAAAATAACATATTTTATTTTTAACGATATGAAATAACAATAACATACTTCATTGATACCTTATAGGTTCGACAAATTTTAAATAATTTGTACTTTATCTTTTTTTAGCTAATCATTTTAACCAATACCATTGAAGATGCTCTAAAATGCTTATGTTGGGATCCAACCCTCAGCCTTTTCGAATTTCATTTACTAAAATTTAAAAGTAAAATTTCAACAAAATTATTTAGAATGTATTAGTTAAATTATTAAAATTAAAAAAAAAAACTCTATATACGAAACAAGGGCATACTGCTAGCTAATAGTGATACACAAAAAATATGGTATCCATTTGTAATACTCCTAGGTTGCGCAAAAAGTGGCAGTTTACAATTTTTAAAACTTAAATTACTTTAAGTTTAATTGGAGATTATAAATTATTAATTTGACATTTTGCAAATTTAACAATAAATTGAATATAATTTTTTAGGATATTTATTTCATAAATTTTGTATTTAATAATAATTATTTATTAGCAGTCAAAGTTGAAGTAGTTTGATTTTGAAATTTTATAAAACACCAATTTTTGTGGAACATAGTGAATCTATACTAAACTATGATAAACAAATTATTATAAATTTTATAAAACACAAGTTTCATAAATTGCACTTTGCATCCCTAAACTTTGAATAATAGGTCGAATCATAAATTCTTATATATTTTTTATCAAAAATAATATTGTTTTTAATGAATGTATTGACAAATGATATATCAAATGGTGCAATGATTATATAATTTATATTTTAAGATGGTACAAATATATTTTAATGATTTTATATGTATCATATATCACAATAGTCACAATTTTATTTAATAGAAACATATTAGTTCAATTTTTTATAAATATATTATAAGTGATTAATGTTCAAAAAATAATACTATTAAATTATGATTTAAAATTTTTAAAAGTGTAAAAATTAATATCATAACTGCAATAATTTTATATTGCATTTGTCAATATATTCGTTAAAATAATATTATTTTTGATAAAATAAACGTATAAACCATTGTGATTTCACTTATGATTTAAAATTTGAGGATACACAATGTAATTTGTGAAACTAAATATAGATATAGAAATTGAAGTTGCGAAATGTAGTTAACTCTATTTTTATTCAATAACCTATATTTACCAACTGCTTAATTATGTGCAGAAAAATGACAATGTTGTCCATGCTCATTCCTTTACTGTAACAGCCCGACTTTTCGGACTATTATTTCTAAATCAAAACTTAAATAAAACATAATACTTTATTTGATAAACCAAAATTTACGAAAGTCAAACGCAGCGGTCAAATTTAACAATAATTCAAAAACATGAAACGGAGACGCAGCTCCACAAATCCAATATTCAATATCAAAATTTATTCAAATAATGCGATATGTCTTTTCAATAATTGCATCTAAATCAGGTAGCACGAAAAATTCACGCATCTTTAATCTCAATAGGCTTCCAAAGTCAAAACCTGAAATGTTTATAAAAAACAATGAGCTGCAAAGCCCAGCAAGTAACTATCACCCAACGGCTCAAAATAATATTTAAAACAGAATTCTGAACTTTAAATCGATAAAAGAATCTTTAACAAATAAATCACATTTAATTCCCACAGTTCTAAATTACGGTCAAACTATACCAGTGACACGGTTCTATATTCGATGTTCGATGGGGGCTAGTTTACGTCCCTCGATAAGACAAAATCAACGAGGTATCTATGTGTTCCGGAACGTGCGTAAACTAGTTCTATAATTCGATATGTCACACTATCCAGTGACCGGATTCTATGATTCGATGCGCAAATAAAACTGGGGAATTCTATAAAAATCTTTTCTAAAATCTATTTTCGATATCACAAGTTTCAAAATCAAATATTTCGAATACAATAAGATAACTGAATAAAAAAAAATTGATAATATTAGTGAGCAACGAAAAGTCACTTACCTCAAAAACGATCGTACCCGAAGATTAACACAAGAAAATGATCCTTGGGTAAAAGAAAATCTGTGCAACTCCCTTTGTTATTCTAACGGGGTTTTTATATAGACATATAAAACCCTAATTTTATTAAGGTAATTATAAAACTTACCAACTATTTATATGACCTCTCCAAGTAATATCTAAACTACAATATTCTATACACATAATAAAAGAATATCAATATTCTGAAGATAATCATCACGCTTCTTTCCTTAATAACGAATCTTATCTCATTAAAACTAGCTTGTACAAAAAGTTTCTAGAATTTTCTAAATAGAATAATTATCTAAATAAAATTACTTAATATCCAATATCTAATTTTTAAAATAAATATAAAATTAAGAGATTTTACATTCTTCCCTCCTTAAAAGAATTTGGTCCCCAAATTCTCAAAATGTAAGAGAAAATAAGTCACACGTGAAAGGAAATGGTACCTTAGTTACGATTATTGGTGTGACTTCCCGTGATCATAAATACACGTCCACCGGTCTTGTTATTTGCTTCCTTCCTTGGTGGTGGATTGTGTTATGGAATAAAAAGTGGATTTAGATATCGACGGCTGTATTCAATGAATGATAGTGGACAAACGTGTCTTTATGGCTGCTCTCGTGGTTCGTGACTAAACAGGTCCTCACAAGATGCCTACGTATCTCTGTTATGTAGAGAATCAAGCCAAAAAACGTAGTTCTAGAATGAAGGACGAGGGTCCTTATATAGGCGTCAGGAGCCTTGCATTTAGAGTAGAAGAAGGTGACTTGGGGGCCAAGTAGCCTTCTTAGATCAGGATTGTGAATCCTATTTCGTAGGAGGCTGACTCCTAGTTGATTTGTGTATCTTGATTGCTGATTCTTGAAGAGTTTAATATGTGTTGGACTCATTTAATGAGCTGGTAATTTTCCTTATTTATTAATTACGAAATTAATAAATGATTAGGGTTTCGGGCCTTTTTATCGGGCCTAATTCTTGGACCGAACCAGGTCTAATTAATATATCATTAATTATCTCTAGGGTTATATTTCAGCCCATATCATTTGCCCCCCAATTTCTAGGAAAACTTTTCAAGTTTTCGTAGAAATTATATTGACCTTTTTCGAGATTCGGGGTCTTTTTATCCTTTACCTAGGACTTTATTTACACCAGTGTTTCACAAGTATCGCCTTATTGCAAAGTGTGGAGCGACCTACACATTTACGACGATTGTTGCCTTATTCGAGGCTAATTTGACATTTATATGAAATATTCCTAATATTTAAGAAATTTCCATGTACCCACAGGTATTTTTAATAATTATTCCTAATATTTTAGGAATTTTCATGTACCCACAGGTATTTTCGACCAGAAATTAAGCCAATTTCGACCAGGAAGTCAAGTCAATTTCGACCAGGAAGTCAAGTCAATTTCGACCAGGAAGTCAAGTCAATTTCGACCTGAACTGGAATGAGGTCGATCAGTTCGACCAGGAAATTTAGGTCTTTTTCGACCTCAAATTTTCGACCTCATCTCTTTGCATTTTCGAGCAGGAATTTTCGACCTCGTTTCTTTGCATTTTCGAGCAGGAATTTTCGACCAGGAATTAGTATTATTTCGATCTGGATTTTTCGACCAAGAATCCTAGGTCATTTTCGACCAGGACTGGGGTGAGGTCGAATGGTTCGACCAGGAATTTTAGTATATTTTCGACTTCAAAGTTTCGACCTCATTCCAAGTCATTTTCGACCAGGAATCGAGGTCGAATTCGACTTGGAACAGGAATGAGGTCGACGACATCGACTAGGATTTTTAGTATGTTTTCGAGCTCAAAATTTCGACCTCATTCCAAGTCATTTTCGACCAGGAATCGAGGTCGAATTCGACTTGGAACGGGAATGAGGTCGACGACATCGACTAGGATTTTTAGCTCAATTTCGAACAGGTTTGTTCGACCAGGATGCAGTGTAAATTCGACCTGGAATCTGGGTCGTGTGTATACTGACACATGATTTTGCTTGTATTCTGATGCATGATTTTGCAAAATTTTCCGCCATCGGGGGGCGCGCTGCCCCCCCGAACCTCCCCAGCGACCTCACCGCGGAGGTCGATCCGCGGGTTAGGGCTTTGTTTTAATTTGTGCTTTTTCGACCTTGGTCGTTCGATCTCAAACCCAGTCTCCTTCGACCTCATTTTTGAGGTATTTTAGACCTCAATTTGGTCCCAGGTCGAACAATTCGACCTTATTTTTCCATGTTTTTTCGACCTCAGCCTTTCGACTTCAGTGAAGGGTTTCTTCGACCTCGGTTGGCTCCAACAACGCCATACGTGGCTTATAGATACAAGAACTAAATTGAGTTCTAACACCTTAGACCTCATTTGAGGTTTCAACAACGCCAAACGTGGCTTATAGGTACAAGAACTAACTTGAGTTCTAACACCTTAGACCTCATTTGAGGTTTCAACATCTTAATTTTCACATTGAGAGGTCTTCATGAACGAAGATAGACGCAACGTTTCACTCGTTTCTTTAATTTGAGCTTCCAGTATATCGAATCGAAGCTCGTTCTGAGCTCTACTTCCTCGAATTTTCAGGGGTTTCAACCCTTCACCCTTCGGGGTTCGTTGTATTCAACTCTATTTGTGTAGTTGACATGCATATTTTGTATGTTTTCCTTTGCAATAATTTGTAGTTTGTCTTGGCAAAGCTTTTGAGGATGTTTCTACCAATCAAAACGGGCTCAATCCTTCATCTGCTTTCCAGGAAGATCATGATTTCAAGTTTGAGGCATGTCAAGTTTTTGGCACCTCATGCCCTTCGAGGGTTTCTAGCTTTTACGAGCCTCGTTCAAACACGTTCTTAACGTGATATGGTCCTTCCCAATTTGGGGCCAACTTGCCTTTTTGTCCAACTCCGGATGCCTCAATCTTTCGGAGGACTAAGTCTCCTTGACGGAAGAATCTCTCTTTAACCCTTAGGTTGTAATAGAAAGATGCTCGTTTCTGATGCTGAACTATCTTGGCATTTGCCTCGTCTCTAACTTCATCAATTAGATCTAAAGCTAACCTCAAGCCTTCTCCATTTGTCTCTGGTTCGTAATCCTCAACTCTTGGAGACGTGTGGGTAATCTCTACTGGAACCATTGCTTCTGCCCCATATACCAGCAGAAATGGGGTTGCTCCAGTGGTGACTTTACATGTAGTACGATATGTCCAAAGTATGGGGAGTAATTCGTCTGCCCAAGTGTTTCTGGAGTGTTAAACTCTTTTCTTTAGTCCATCTAGGATAATTCGATTTGCAACCTCAGCTTGCTCATTTGTTTGAGGATGAGCAACAGGAGTGAAGCGTAATTGGATATCATTCTCTTCATAATACTTCTTGAACTCATCATTGTTAAACTGAGTTCCCTTGTCCGTAACCAGGATTCGTGGGATTCCATATATCATATTACACTTTCCCAGAAGAAGTGCATCACTTGTTTGGTGGTTATCTTGGCTAAAGGTTTAGCCTCAATCCACTTAGTGATGTAGTCGATTGCCACTATCAAGAACTTTCTTTGAGCACTCGCCATTGGAAATGGCCCAGGTATATCCATTCCCCACATAGCAAAAGGGATAGGAGAGTTAATGGATGTCATCATCTCAGGTGGTTGTCTAACCACTGGTGCATGTTTCTGGCACCGTTCCCATTTTCTCACATAGCTTTTAGCATCAGCAAGTATGCTTGGCCAATAGAAATCTAGACGGGTAACTTTATGTGCAAGGGCTCTGCCCCCCAAGTGTTGCCCACAGATTCCTTCATGTACTTCCTTTAGGGCCAATTCTGCTTCTTGGGGTCTCAAACACTTCAGATAAGGAATGATGAAAGACTTTTTGTATAGGATTCCCTCAATTAGGGCATTCTTTAGTGCTTTGACGTATAGCTTTCGTGCTTCTGAAGTGTCGTTGGGCAGCCACCCAGTTTCCAGATGAGCTTTGATGGGATCAATCCAACAACTGGAAATACCAATGGGTGCTACCAACTTTTCGTTGATGCTTGGGGTCTTCAAGACTTGGAAGTATACACTCCCTGCATAGTTTTCAATTTCAGAAGAGGCAAACTTAGACAAGGCATCAGCCTTCACGTTTTCCTCCCTCGGAACGTGCTCTACATAGCATTCATCAAACTGAGTCATGATGGCCTTAACAAGTTTTAAGTACTTGGCCATGACTTTATCTGTGGCCTCAAATTCCCCATTTACTTGGGAAACCACTAGCCTCGAGTCTCCACCTACTTTCAGGGTTTTAACTCTCAATGCTCCAGCCAGCCCTAAGCCAGCTATCAAGGCTTCATACTCAGCCTCATTGTTTGTCGTTGGGAAGTCAAGTTTTAGTGTATACTCTATGAAAAATCCATCAGGACTTTGTAACACTAAACCTGCTCCGCTTGATTTTGTTTTTGATGGTCCATCAAAATAGAACACCCAACTTCGGGTATTCATGGGGCACCCAACTTCGGGTATTCATGGGGTATTATCTCTTGCCCCCCCGACTTCTTGGTTGTTAATGGTAAATTCAACCACGAAGTCAGCTAATGCCTGGGCCTTAATAGCCGTTCGAGGCTTGTATGAGTCCGAGACCACTGATGACTTCATAGAGGACTTAGATGCCCCTCGTGGGGATGCCCTTGTTCTTGACAAGGACCCGCTGATGACTTAGAGTAAATTTTATTGGCCCTGCGTGGCTCTCTATATCTTGTTTTTATTTAAGGTCCTTTTATGGACTTTAAGATTTTATTTGGCGTTTGTAACATAACTCTTTGATCCTTCGGGACCTTCCATCCATGCATGCTATTTCTGTTATATCTGTTTTGTTTGCTCACTTATATTTATTTAACTTATCATTTGTAAGGCAATTCCTAGTACTTGGCCTCTTGAATGGGCTGGCACTTTGATCAAATGCTATTGGTACAACTTGCTCTTTAACAAAACGATAAGGAAATGCTCAAACACAGATAAGTAATAAAATAGTGAAAAAGAACTTGAATATTTTCTTAAAAATGAGGGTTCAACCCTTACATAGTGCTTTACTTCCTACTAAGAGCTTAAGAGCTCAGAATGGTTTCGTCGACCTTATTGCTACTTGTACTATTAAGAAACAATTAAACATAATAAACTTTCAAATTTGGGGCATGCCATGTTCCTGGCATCTCAGTCCCTTATTTCTTCGTCATCTCTTGAATTCATAACCTCGATTGGGAGAACCTGCCCCCCGACTCTCTTAGGCCTTAACATAGCAGCTGGTCCTCCATATATCATATTGATAACAGGCCCTCGGGGCTTAGGATTATGATCTTGGTCGTCGTCCCTCGTATCATAATTTTTCCTTTCATAGTTCCCATGTTGATTTCCTCGATTCCCATCCTTAGTGAACTTATCGAGTTTTCCTTTTCGGATTAAGAACTCGATCTCATCCTTGAGTTGCCTACAATCATCAGTATCATGGCCCGAGTCTTTATGGTACCTACAGTACTTGTTCTTGTTTCGCTTCTCAGGATCTCCCCTTAGTGGCTTCGGCCATCGAAAGTCCCTATCTTTCTCAATGTCAAAGAGGATTTGACTCCTTGGAGCATTCAACCTTGCATATTCGGTAAATTTCGTGTCTGAATCAGAGTCTCTAGTCGTACGAGGATATTTGTCCTTGACATCATACTCTTGCTCCATCTTTCGCTTATTCGAGCCACCATTATTTCCAACACCTGTGTCAGTTTTCTTCATGCTTTCCTCAGCTTTGATGTACTTTCCAACCCTTTGTTGGAGCTCGGTCATGCTCTCAGGGGGGTGTTTAGCCAATGACATCTTGAAAAAGACATCTGTGGTTCCTTGTTGAAGGGCTATCATAGCTACCTTGTTATCTAGATCAGGTATGTTTAATGTCTCTTTGGTGAAACGCTTGAGATAGTCTCTCAACGTCTCATTCTTTCCTTGGATCAGATTCATGAGTGAAGCAGAGCTTTTTTCATGTACCCGTCCACTGATAAACTGATTGATGAAAGCCGTGCTCAGATCTTTAAAGCAACTGATAGAGTTGGGCGGCAAACGACTATACCATCTTTGGGCCATGCCAGCCAGGGTTTGAGGAAACGCCCTACATTTAAGGGCATCGGTAACTGGTTGCAGCAACAGTGCATTCGAAAAAGTCCTCACGTGGGTTGCGGGATCACCCGTTCCGTCATATGCCTTGATAGTAGGCATCTTGAATTTCCTGGATACGTGAGCGTCCATTACTTCTTCAGTGAAGGGTGGAATGGGATCGTCTGGGTCACCCAGTTGTGTCAAAACACGGGGATCTGACTTAGGAATCTCCGTCCTCGGAACCCTAGCTCCTTCTTGCCTCCTTGAAGGTGTTCCTAAATCAATTATGGGGACATCTCCTGCCCCTTGATTCGAAGGCTGAGTCTGCCTCCTTTGTTGCTCTATCTCTATGTTTTTCTTTAGTTTCTGGATCTCGGCCTCATGAGCCCTTATCCTTTCCATGGCAGTCATAGGTGCCCTTGTAGTTGCCCCCCGATTCCTTCTTCCAAGGGGCTCTTTGCTGGCTCTTCTTCTTCTGGGTGCTCGATCTCGTCCTTCATCAGACGAGTAGTCAGAGTAGGGCCCAGAATAATCCAAGTATCTTCCTTCAGGGACAGGTCCCAATCCTCGAATGTAAGGAGGTTCGTATGGTTCATGAATTATTGGGGCATGGCCACTCCCTCCGGCTTCAGGGGGATAGTTGGGCAGTCCGTATGCTGGATTGGTGCTTATAGGAAGCACGGTTGTGGAGATCTGTGCTCCATGGGGAAGGTTATGGTCGAGGGGCGAGACAACCATCTGAAGAGGGTTAGTCTCGTTCTGAGGTATGGAAGCTTGGGGATTCGTCCCTTGTGGTTGAGAAACCACCTCTGTGGTAAGGGGTAACGACCCTGGTTCCGTGGTGATCGGAACAGTGGTGGTGACAGTTGATCCAGTAGCGGTTGCTGTTCTTCGTGTTATAGCCATGGTTGTTGTAAGTTTCCCACAGACGGCGCCAAATGTTATGGAATAAAAAGTGGATTTAGATATCGACGGCTGTATTCAATGAATGATAGTGGACAAACGTGTCTTTATGGCTGCTCTCGTGGTTCGTGACTAAACAGGTCCTCACAAGATGCCTACGTATCTCTGTTATGTAGAGAATCAAGCCAAAAAACGTAGTTCTAGAATGAAGGACGAGGGTCCTTATATAGGCGTCAGGAGCCTTGCATTTAGAGTAGAAGAAGGTGACTTGGGGGCCAAGTAGCCTTCTTAGATCAGGATTGTGAATCCTATTTCGTAGGAGGCTGACTCCTAGTTGATTTGTGTATCTTGATTGCTGATTCTTGAAGAGTTTAATATGTGTTGGACTCATTTAATGAGCTGGTAATTTTCCTTATTTATTAATTACGAAATTAATAAATGATTAGGGTTTCGGGCCTTTTTATCGGGCCTAATTCTTGGACCGAACCAGGTCTAATTAATATATCATTAATTATCTCTAGGGTTATATTTCAGCCCATATCAGATTGTTAGGACAGTGAGCAATTCTGTGTCCGACTTCCCCACAGTGAAAACACGCACCTCTATTCCAGCGACACTCTGCATCTGCATGGTTCCCGCCACACCTAGTGCAGTTATCTTGATTCCCTTGATCACCCATTCGATCGTACACGTGTTGTTTCTTGAGTGGTCCCCCTCGGAAAGATTGTCCACCAGCTGGAGAGAACCTCTTCTTGTTCCAATTGCCTGTTGCCTTTTCAGATTCTGCTAAGCCCTTCTCGATCACCAAAGCTTTATTGAGCACAGCCTCGTACGTCTGAAGTTCAAAAGCAGCTACTGCACTCCGAATCTCGCTTCGTAGTTCCTCTTCTAATCTTCTTGCTCGGCTAGTCTCCTCCGTTACTAGAGTAGGCGCGTATTTTGCAAGCTTCGCAAATTCTGCTTCATATTCGATGACAGTCTTCCCACCTTGCTCGAGCCGAATGAAGTCCCTCTTTTTTTGCAGGCGAACGGTTCTAGGAAAGTACTTGTCTTCTAGAGCCTTCTTGAACTTTGCCCACGTATATGGTCCAGGATTTTCTTCAGTGGTTGTAGTCTCGTTCTTTCTCTTCTCCATGAGCCACCAGTCGTAAGCGCTTCCTTGTAATTGATACACCGCCAAGGTGACCTTCTGGTCTTCGTTGCTTCCTAGCAGTCCGAAAGCTTTTTCCATTTCTTGTATCCACATCTCGACGATAGCCGGGTCAGTTGCCCCATCAAAAGTTGGCGGGTTCAAACGCTTGAACTGAGAGACTATGCTTTGTTGCCTTGGCTGTTGATTCACCAGTACGGCTAGAGTTTCAGCTAACTGGTCAAATACGTTTCCTCCTTCACCATTGTTGCCACCCGGATTGCCATTGTTATTCTCTCCGTCCATCTTTCCTCAAAAACAACAAAATTTTAAATTCATAGTCAATGATCAAAAGCACAAAAGTCAAACACGTCAAATAAACACAAAACAATGCCCTAAATTCAAAATAATTTACTAACTTAAAGGTCAAAATCTACACAAAGTCCCATAGGAACACATCCTAGGAAATGCACTAGTCCCATACCTAGTACACTCCGAAGGAAAGCCTGCTCTTGATACCAACTGTAACAGCCCGACTTTTTGGACTATTATTTCTAAATCAAAACTTAAATAAAACATAATACTTTATTTGATAAACCAAAATTTACGAAAGTCAAACGCAGCGGTCAAACTTAACAATAATTCAAAAACATGAAACGGAGACGCAGCTCCACAAATCCAATATTCAATATCAAAATTTATTCAAATAATGCGATATGTCTTTTCAATAATTGCATCTAAATCAGGTAGCACGAAAAATTCACACATCTTTAATCTCAATAGGCTTCCAAAGTCAAAACCTGAAATGTTTATAAAAAACAATGAGCTGCAAAGCCCAGCAAGTAACTATCGCCCAACGGCTCAAAATAATATTTAAAACAGAATTCTGAACTTTAAATCGATAAAAGAATCTTTAACAAATAAATCACATTTAATTCCCACAGTTCTAAATTACGGTCAAACTATACCAGTGACACGGTTCTATATTCGATGTTCGATGGGGGCTAGTTTACGTCCCTCGATAAGACAAAATCAACGAGGTATCTATGTGTTCCGGAACGTGCGTAAACTAGTTCTATAATTCGATATGTCACACTATCCAGTGACCGGATTCTATGATTCGATGCGCAAATAAAACTGGGGAATTCTATAAAAATCTTTTCTAAAATCTATTTTCGATATCACAAGTTTCAAAATCAAATATTTCGAATACAATAAGATAACTGAATAAAAACAAATTTGATAATATTAGTGAGCAACGAAAAGTCACTTACCTCAAAAACGATCGTACCCGAAGATTAACACAAGAAAATGATCCTTGGGTAAAAGAAAATCTGTGCAACTCCTTTTGTTATTCTAACGGGGTTTTTATATAGACATATAAAACCCTAATTTTATTAAGGTAATTATAAAACTTACCAACTATTTATATGACCTCTCCAAGTAATATCTAAACTACAATATTCTATACACATAATAAAAGAATATCAATATTCTGAAGATAATCATCACGCTTCTTTCCTTAATAACGAATCTTATCTCATTAAAACTAGCTTGTACAAAAAGTTTCTAGAATTTTCTAAATAGAATAATTATCTAAATAAAATTACTTAATATCCAATATCTAATTTTTAAAATAAATATAAAATTAAGGGATTTTACATTTACTCCACATCCGAGCCAGTACTATCTTAGATCTACCATTGCCCAATTCTGGGACAAAATTGAAATCAAAAGACAAGGTTGTGTTTGTTATGGGCAGGGGCGAATCTAGTAAACTGTATGAAGGGTGCTGCTAAGGACTACATTGAAGAAGATCCTATGCCTATGCCTATGCTGTTTTTGAGAGCCGGGAAAGCATTGCTGCTGGTCCCTAAAACCTGGATAACAATACGAGTTGGTGACAAGTTGGTCGTGACCATGGAGACAATGCTATGGGCTCGGCTAGGAAGACCACAACTTGACATGTTGACTTAATTAAGACTTTTTCATTTGTGATTTATTTGTGATGATGTAATATTGATCCTAACTCTTGCAACCTTGTTAATGTTGGGTGAACTCGCTCCTTCGAGAACCGGAATTACTGTAATGGTTTTCCCCTCTTATTTCTAATTATAAATATTAAAACGATTACCTAAAAATAAATAAATTTATAGGCTTGATGCGACAAGGATGCAATTAACAATTCCAAAATCTGGAATGTCACAAAATTTATACCTCTTTAGTTTCTGAAAAATAATATATTTTGTTGTTCTCAACAAGGACGTAGAAGGTATATTACGACACGTAGAATCTTGCATTTTTCATCAACGAGCCAATAAAATCCCTTGTGCGCATATGTACAAGATCCTTAATTATTAATACGACTCCTTTTTGGAGTTAAAAAGAAGATATGAAATTCGAAATTATCTATTATATACTATTATATAATAAGAGTAAGAGGATTTTAATGAAATACTTCCGTATTATCCATCTTACTTTTATAATATAATAGAATAAAATAAAATATAAATGTATGGATAAGAAGATCGCAAGCTAACATCTGCAAAAATAGAATTATCATTGCGGCTCATTTCCTCCTTCCTTAATTGACAAAAGTACAAAACTATAGATTTGCAGTATAATACAACTTATTTAGCACTCCACAAATTAAACACAGTTTCATATATACATGAGATACAAATAGCTAAAAAAATTCCATCAAAATTCCAAGGGAAACACAACACCAGCAAAATTCATCATCGGTCCGCAATAAGAAGTTATAAATAAGTTGTAGAGCTATACTTTATAAGAGTCTTAAAATGCATGTCAAACAGTGTAAAAAAATTGTAAAAAAATGAGAGACACGAAGGAAGTATAAGATATCAAAATTAATCTACATTTCAATTAATAACATATAAATATGTGGGTTTCATAAAAAAAAACTTTTAAATATATGGGCCAAGTTGTGTACGTCAAAATTTGGACTCCGTTGTTATCTATTTTGAAATAGTTATGGAAAAAATTGACAAAATTAAGTCCCGTCTCCATCCTCAATCTCTATGTCCAAATAGTAGGATCATGGGATCAGGGGATGACAACGACGATCTAAGAAACGGCTACCGGGTACTCCAGGCTCCAAACAACATCAAGGTGCCCACCCAAAGTAAATGTAGCCACCGGCTAATGTTGATTGTTGAACCACGCATATATTATAAATACATTCCAAATTGCCCTATGGCTATAATGATATCACAAAAATAAATTCAATGATTTAAGTTTTACATGAACAAATCCCATACCTAACTCCAGCCCCAACTATATTGACACCCATATAAACATATCCAAGCCAAAACATACAAATCCAAATATATAAAAAATATATAAATATAATAAAAAAAATCCCCTTTACTCTTTCCTTTCATTTTGTGATTTTACTATTGTTCAGCTAAAATGTATAACGTCAAAAGAAACAAGACAACCAAAAAAGATCACCAACCAGAATTCCGACCATTTTTTCAACTTATCATCTCTGGAATACAAGTGCATCGCAAGTCATATTAAGGCATGCCCCTTTCAAGCAGACCATGAAACATTAGTCATTTCCCCATCCATTAACGACCAGTTTTTGCGCGTTTCATACCACTCGTATTGAAGGGAGATACACTCCCACTCGGGCCCGGACTATCTTCCCTGAAATTCGAATTCAGCAAAGCCAGCTCACGTAATTGTTGTCTCTTAATGAAATCCTGCGACTCGTCCTGCATATAGGCAAATTGACAGTCCATAAAAAAAAAATAGATGTTAAAATTAATTATCTTATAGATATGATACTACCAATTTGCATTATAGGTCTTAAATGAGATTTTTTTTTTATATTTGAAATCCATGTCCTAAATGAGATAATTACAAAGGACTAGGCTTAGATTAGTACCACAGGCTTAAGCAATTCTTCAATAATCTCTTGAGCTTGTCGTAATCTCATATCAACAACGTTGGCAGGTAAGTCTGCCTCAATCAAAATGTGGAGCTGTTCATTTAAGTGCTCATACCCGGGTCGTCCTCTTAGCTTCTCTTCCTTCAATATGAAATCATAAGAAAGTAAGGCACACAAACTCAACAGGACAAACAACGAAACCTCCAATTTTATCTTTAGAAACCTAAATTTACAAAGCAAAAGAGCACACACCTACGTGTTTGCAATTTGTAAAAGTGAAAAAGAAACTACCACATTGACGATCTATAATTTAGATTTTAGACTGAAATAGTTGGACAAAGAGAAGTAGAGGATTGAGGAGAGAGTATATCTAAAGATAACATTTGTCAAATTATTTTTTTATAAAAAAAAGGTGTGACATGAAGAGATACTCTATAAACCCTCCACCCACTTAGAAAGACAATGAAAACAGAGATCCTATTTTCTTACCTTGTCTGGGTCTTTAATTGAACCTTTTCCTCTGATATACACACGGCATCCTGTAGTACCTTCAACTCGTTTCAGCGAATTTCCTCTAGGACCCAAAAGTCGCCCAACAAAATTGAACTATAACACAGAAAAGAAATTAGCCAATGGTTATTTGTTAGTGAGACAAGGCATGATCAGACAAATGTGCTTTTGTAGTATACTGGTAGCGTATCTGAAACTCACATTTGGATAAGTATCTACTGGAATATCTAAGCGCAAGATCCTCTTCACAGTGAATGAACTAGGACTTGCTGGTGCTCCTTGCCAGTCCATTGTCATCCCAGGAGGGCCACTTAATCTCTGATGCATGAAGGAAAATATTAGTTTCTTTTGGAGGGTGATCTAATATACATGTGTACATAATGATTCTACAAATTCCAAAGAAAAGACAGGTTGAAACAAAAAATTAATATTCCATGTAGAAAGTGGAATGACGACTGACGGGTAATACAAGTGACAAGATTTTTGGATGACTGTAAATAAATAATGACAATTACTTGTCCAAAAAAAAGTGACTCTTAATAGTAACAAAAGCCTATGTAAAAAAAAAGTTTATATGGTTGTAAGGAAGTAGGAAGTTATGTTACTCAAATGAGAAACTCTAGTTCAACAAGTACTTTCATGTAATATGATTATTTGAAGGTTTTATTATCGATAAGAGTAAACCAGTAATTGAGGGATACAAGTGGAACAAGAAGCCTTCGTCAAAATATATTTAACTAAAGCAGCATGATAAATTCATATTTATACTAGAAAAGCGAATGTAGCTACAGATAATTGATTTCCTACAGTGTAGAAAGTCACATAGTTTAGTTTATTAGCGAATTTTTATTTCCCTATATCATATTAATTTTTTACTGATTACATGCATAGTCTAGATCCAAACCATATATTGAATAGAATAATGGTTCTTCGAATCATTCTAGTTACTGATCGCAATCAAATTTTCTTTTTACAGTGTTAGTTGAGAAGACCTAAGTGAGAATTTATAGACGGCAAAACTGACTAGTCTATTTTCCTTTTATTAAGTTTTTTCTTAAATATTATTCAAATTTAAATTCCATTAGGTATCAACAACCAACAGAATTAAGCAACATAAAAAAACATTATATAGCAGGAAAGACGTCCATTATTTGTGATCTTCCTAAGGATAACAAGGGGGGACACACAGGCCAAGAAGTTAAATTTGCCTGAAACTTGGCCCACTTCCAAATCACAGTCCAGCATGCATATTATGTGTAGAAATTAGAAAAATATCCCACTTGATAAAATCTTTTATGCAGAAACAGAATGATCCCACAATTAAAGCTAAAGGAAACATATATGTTAGTAATACAGATATAAAAGCTAGGGTCACCCTGTGCTATCAAACATCACAAAAATTGAAGTTCATACTTGGTGCAAACACAATGTCTGAAAAGTAAAAACTAATGTTTCTGAGTTTCTATACGCGATTAATGAGTCTAAAGAAGGTGTAATCAGCTTATAATTTTACCACCCTTAGCTGCTTACTTCATTTAAAAACAATATATATAATTTTTTCATCGGATGTGACTAAATGACTGACATTATAGATGCATCAAATAGCAAACATTCAGGTATGAGCATGGTGGGGTTTTGACCTAAAACCAAACCATAATCAATAACTTGCGGGAACCAAAACCAGACCAAAGACCGTTACTGCAGTTCGGTTTTGTACCATGTGGTTCAGTTTTGAAACTATTAAATGTTATTAAACTAAATTAGCTTTTTGATGAATCTAAATACTAATATTACTTTATGAATTTTCAAAGAATGATTAAATTACTTTTTCCATTTCAATAAGGAATTATCTTTGGAAAAATTTCAGTTCAATATAAATATTCAAGTTTATAATTATAACCTTATAGTAATTATAAACAATTTTCTAAATGTTAATAAATAATTAAAAGTTATCTTTTGAGAACAAAAATAATCTAAAAACAGTAAACAATATTTTTATCAAATCACAATTATTCATATAGATATAGATAGTTTCAAGTTCATAATTATAACCTTAAAAGTAATTTTAAACAATTTTCTACAGGTTAACAAATTTAAAAAAGTTATAAATTACGAACAAAAAAATCTGAAAACATGAAAACTAAAAAATAATCCAATTGTAATTTGTTCATATAGATTTGGATAGACATCATAAATTTTTGGGACCCAAAACAAGAGGCCTGTGACATTGCTGCATGCCTGCAGTTGAACTTGCTGTTAGCTAGCTCTTGAAAATTGTGAAGACAATGAAGTGCACTGGAGAAAAAAATACGACTCACAAAATGATAGACAGCTTGACGAAGATGATAGCTCAATACATGTTATATGACATGACACTGTCCCTTTTCCCAACATTCAACGATGTGAACCACTGCTAGAGCCTATAGAATAGCCTGGATATCTGCAACTGTAATATCCATCTACTGGAAGCTTCCTCACTATCCTTTGACTAATTAACATTTTCCTTAATGTCTTTCCCTCAAAATTAGGTATGTTTGTATCACTAATGTAACTGAACTGCCCTTTAAGATACTCTACCCTTCTATGTAGTATCTCTAAACTTAAAAAGTAAAAGAGTAAATTAGTTCAATATATAAAATATGGCATGGAATATGTTTAAAAAATCACTAGGCAATAAGTCGCTATGGCATATGGAAAAGTTTCATTGGACCAAGGATCGGCGTTTTCCACATCATGATCAGAGTTATCCACAATGATGTAGAATCTTATGAGGAAAGGCAGTGGTAAGTAACAAAATCAGCACCATCAGCCAGATAAGAAGATGGAACAGATGGATGGTAAAGTACCTAAGTTAATTTTAGCAAAATTTAATTTGAAATATCACATACTTGTAAGTTGTAACACATATGCTAGTAGAAGTCACAGCAATGCAACAAATTTGCTAAACTAATACATATGGATTGTGAGTACATGATGTATTTAATTATCACGTATAAATCAACATACCCAACAACTGGTCAAGCAAAAATACCAATATCTTTGTCAAAGCGGGAACTTGTTGGTATCATAACAGTTTGTACGCATCAAGAAGTCTTTAAATCAAACATTTCACTACATATTAACTTCTCAAAAACTAATTACCTCTTGAGGAAGGCCATTCCAGCCACCCATTGCTGTCCGAGGCACGTTTGGCATGATATTCGAGGATGCCATAGGACTGGGACTTCTATGGCGCAGTCTGTCAAAATCATTAAAACCTTGGTTGGGAAGCATTCCGGAAACCCGTAAAATTTCTGAAAATTAGATAAATTTTCTATTATTAGTTAAGCTAAATATCAGGAAAACAGAATATTTTTCTCTTTTCAACATCAAGTAATTAAAACCAAATGACAGACATAATATAGAACTACGCTATAATCTAGACATAACGATGAACACAAAGTTACAAGCAATATGCATAATCCAAGAGTAACAAAACTTTACACAAGAAACTTTAATCTACAATTACCCAATAATATGTACATTGACCACTATAATTAAATTAAGTTAAAAATGTTTTAGAAGTTGACACTTGAATTTAGCAGGAGAAAGTGTAGCTTAAAGTTAATTACTGATAACTGATAAGTGAATCAGAAGACCATAAGATAAACATCAAAAGTTATCTATTTCTTCTGCACCCACTATGCTATCATTTGAGCTCTGAATGCATATATGAAACTAAAGCTTCTTAATATTTTAAACATTAAATTAAAAGGTCTTAATATTGGTATGAAGCAGTAGTAGTAGTAGTGTATTTGAATGGAAATGGCAAATAGTAAATACTAGTATACCTTCGAATTAGGATATTATACCTTGACAGATTAGGGGTGACCATCGAACAAATTCCTCACTAAATATAAAGATCCTAGATTTCTACACAGTACCATGGCAGTGGCTGATTGAAAGTCGGAGCAAGACAAGATATATGCAAGATAAAAATCGTAAGAGAAGACTTGCTCAAACAAGGGCAGTTTCAGTTTTTCTAATTCACCCATCAATACAACTCTGATTTAAGACATGACCACATAATCATTCTCACCCTGAAAAGGCGAGAAAAAACCATAAGATCCTGCATGCTGCAGGCCAGCCGGACGTTGCCCACTACCGGGCCGCAATTCAACTTAGTTTATTTCAATAAATGTTTCTGAGGAGCAAAGGTGAACATATCACAATGGTATTTGTTTATATTGATGGTTGTAACCAAAAACGATACTTATGAAATTGCAGAGGTCCGGAGACTTGCATCGGAATTTGAGATGACAGACTTTGGAATAAGATATTTTCTTGAAACTGAGGTCTCCAAAATTACCGTTGGTATCTTCCTGGTAACGAAGGAAGTAAACTCTTGATCTTTAGACTGACAGTCAAAGAGGTTTGTTGGGGTAGGAATATTGAGGAGTAAACTTGTGGATTCTCTCATAAAATCAATATATAAACTTTATAGACATGTATGTCAGTATGTGAGATACTTCACGGCTAAGAAGCAAGGATACAGGTATGGGGATATGGAGATACATGGATTCGACATATTTAAATATAGGTGGATTTGAGCGCGGGGGAATATGGCATGTGTACGAGTTCATTAAATTTATATTTGATGTTAAGAATGATAGAATCTATTAACAAAACAAAGTTATGCGAATTAAATCAAAAGCATAATAAATTAACAACAGAAAAACATAATACACGCATCTAATACACGAGAATTTAAGTCAAGACTTATAGTTTTTTGTAGAAGTTAAGATAACATTAGAGTTTTTTATTTAAGAATGAAGGTACAGGTGAATACGCATTAAAAAAAATCCAAATCACCAAAGTCCTCTTGGTCTAGAGGTATCACCTTCTTTTACTTTACGGGAGGTTGAGGGTTCACCGAAATTATCCATAAGCTAAAGAGAAAAGTGTTTTCCAAACTCAATGCTTCTTGTAAAACAATAATTCAGCAGAACAATATAACACACAAATCTGTAAATACACAAATCTAAATTGGAATGAACAGACAGTTCTGTGTAATATGCTGAACCATGCAGAGAAAAAGACAAAGTTTCCAAATAAAATGTCAATTTAGTTAAAAGCAGATGATGCTCTTATTTCTGGTATCAAATTTCCACTTTTATGTTTTCAAAGCTGCTATACAATGGGAATTGTACTTCGGCAGCTAGTAATTGAATAAGCATAACTTAAGTTTGTATCCAGTATGCAAATCAGCGAAAATCGGCAGCTAGTAACTAAATAAGCATTACTTAAGTGAGTATCCAGTATGAAATCAGCGAAAATCGGCAGCTAGTAATTGAATAAACATAACTAAAGTTTGTATCCAGTATGAAATCAGCGAAATCGGCAGCTAGTAACTGAATAAACACAACTTAAGTTTGTATCCAGTATGAAATCAGCGAAAATCGGCAGCTAGCAAATGAATAAACATAATTTAAGTTTGTATCCAGTGGTACAAATCAGCGAAAACGACTTTCAGAAGCCAGCAAATTCAACTATAACACTTAAATTTACTAACAAATTTTATTAAAACATCAAAAAGCGATGCATGCTCATGAAACAATAAGCTATTTACATAATAAAAACCATTTTTGTAAACAAAATCTATCAAATCTTTGCATTTACAATGAATAGAGGACAAGCGCACATTGACTTCAAATGGTATCGGAATAAAAAATACGAAAGAGTGAAGGGATTGGTTACACAATGTCCCCAAAAAAACATTTTAGCAAACAAACTCACAATTTCCGACAATTACAAATAACAAGTCAGCGATACAAAAATTCACCACTTCCACTGTTCCAATACTTTGCATCAACAAACACATCCACACATACACAAAAACCAAACCAAAGATTACTCCAAACACAGTCAATTCAATTATCACATACGACAACAACCTCTCGAAAAATGCAGCTAAAAACACCCAAAACTGGATCCATCTACACAAACCAAACGATCTACAACATAAAATCAAAAGGGCAAACCAAAAAAAACCATTCAAACCTTGATTCAAGAGTTTAGTACATATGGGCAAGACTTGCATAAAAGGCTGAAGCTTCTGATGCTCACCCAACAGCTCTGTCAAATACTGACTACAAACCAAAAACGAAAAAAAACCCACAAACACTTAGCTCATAAAATTCAAGAAAATCAAAAAAAAATCAAAAAAACAAGATCAAGATTAATAAAAAACCTGGTTTCAACATCTGGGTTAGTTCGAATCTGAGGAGAAGCAGCTCTAGCAGGTGAGAAGTTGGGATTATAGAGGCCAGACATGCCGTTTTGCCGACAAAAGACTAATCGGGTTCTAAAGAAATGATTGTGTTGTATCTATTTTGTGAGTGTATATATATAGGATATAGGGTTTATTAGTAGTGCATAGGAGAGAGGAGAGATTGGGAGAGAAAGAGATGGGGATGTGTTGTAAAAAAAACAAAGACTGACTACTGTCAAAATGTAACTTTTGTAAAAAGAGAGTAGGGGGAGAGTCAAGCCAAATCTAAGGGGACTTTGTTTTGTGATTGTGTTCTGTCATTGGCTTAGCTGTCTGCGCCGTTCTCATTGCAATGCATTTCATGCTTATGATTATGGGCCCGGTTTGTTACGTTCAAATTAAGTAATTAACTCGTGCCATTTTCAATTTGGTTGATCCAAAATTTGAAAAAATGGGTATAAGTATCTCTTCCGAAAATATTGAAATACGTGGAAAGGTCGGAGGGTTAATATTTTTAGAATTTAGGGAGAATTTTTACAATATTTTTGGTTTTTTAGTAATTAAAATTTAATCTTTGTGTTAGTGAAGTACCAAAAAATAGATTCAAAGTTGGTAGGATTTATTTTTATAGTAAACTACGGAATTGTGGTTATATTTTACATCAATTTGTAAAAAAGTGATTGAATTTTCGAGTTTGTAAATCAATTGCCAAATTTTATATCCGTTTTTTAAAAAAATGACTGACGCTAATTGTTAACGTGAAAAAAAACAATTCTTTTAAAAATTTGAAATAAAATTTGGTTATTCTTTTGAAAAAGAGTTAGCGGAAGCCACTATTTTAAAACGCGAGAACTAAAATCTTCTTGTATATATTAAAAGTCAACCAAGGACAAAATATGCCAATAAAATGGCTGTGAAATTACAGCTTTACCCTTATTTATCATATAATTACAAAAATGTCACCCCTCTATAGTTTATGCAAAAATTATATGAAATTTTGTTGCTTTCAGGATTCGAACACAAACCTTTCACTTACAAATAAAGTATCATAACCATTGTGCTACATTAATTTTTCAGTTAACTTTAAAAATCTTATTAGATAAGCTACAGGTTCCTTTATAATCCTAATTTCTCTTTTGTACTTACTTTTTGATTAAATATATTGTTGGTTTATATTTCTTATAAAAAAAAAATTCTAAATTATTCATAAATGTAACCAAATTCAAATTGGGAAAATATGAATTTGTTAAAATTCGTCTCTATGTATATATTAGATTATTGGATAATAATAGGATAATATTTTAAGAAAGATAAATATTTCATTTACGTGTGGATATAATTGCATCATATAATTTTTAGATATATAAATTTAAAGTTGAGTTAAAAAATAATTCTACATCATAATATAAAATATGTTTCAATTTACTTAATTTCTAAACTAGGTTGTTAGATAATGTGTGTAATGAATAATAGACTTAAAATAGATAGTTGAATTTAAAATTATATAAATACGAAAAAATATATATACATGGAAAAAAAAAGCAGGACAATCTAAATGTATAATTTTACATACATAACCAATTTTTAAAAAAAATCTACTTTTATATATTAAAAGATCATCAGAGGCAAAAAGAACCCAAAAAGTGTTCATGAAATTACAACTTTACCCTTGTATTTTTAAAATTACAAACATGTCACCCCTTTATTACTGAAGATAGAAAATGTCAAATTTGTGTGTAAACATTGAGAATCAAAATGTTGACCTCCTCCTAACAGTTTCATGTCATAATCGAGGGTCCTACATTGAGTTTTGAGTTTATTTTAAAATTATTATTAGATAAAGTATATTCGCTCATCATATTATCGTTTGATTTTTTTGCACATATTTCAAGGTGTTTTGACTGGGTATTTAAATTTGTTATTTTTAAAATTTTCCTTTTTTGAATAAAAGTATAAAAGTGATAGTTTAATTCAAAAAAAGAAAATTTTAAAAATAATAATTTTAAGTACCCGGTCAAAACGCTTTAAAATATGTGCAAAAAAGTCAAACGTTATATAAAAAGAAACGGAGGAAGTATTATACTATATATGTGTGTACAAGGCACATTTTCTAACTAGAAAATGAAGTTATAGTTAGACTAGACTTCGTAAAAAATCAAACATGAGAAAATTCTGGCACATTGGAAAAATAAGAAAAACTTTAAAGGCAGAATTTACATTATGAACTTGGGATCAACAAGATCAGGACATTTGATTTTTATAAAATCGTTGTATTTAATACTTTTTTTAAATTTTTTTAGTATATTTAATAGCTAAAATATTTTTCATACAATAAAGTTATACCATATAAATTAACTTTTGTCAGGCTCTGTGCATGTTATAGTTCGCTAGTCTGTCACGTAAAGATTAAAAATTCAATAATTATTGCTTTATTTATGCTAAATAAAAATCACATAATTATAATTACATTGTCATGAAAAGAGTTAAAGTTCATAGACAATGATATATTCAACGTTATCAATTGTCATAGACATTGTCATGAAATGGTTGTTGGTTTTTTTTCATCTTTACTCGATTCGAAGATAATAATCAGGGTTATTGTAGACATATTATTATTGGGATAAATATCAAAGTCATCACTCGTTTCATCCAAATATATCAGTTGAGTCACTCATTTCAAAAATGACTCAATTTAGTCACAAATTTGAAAATTTGTATCAATTTAGTCATTTAAAAGTTGAAAATTTGTATCAATCTAGTGACTAAATTTGTATCAGTTGAGTCACTTAGTGACTAAATTGAGTCATTTTTGAAATGAGTGACTTATTTGATATATTTGAATGAAATGAGTGATGACTTTGATATTTTTCCCTATTATTATTGATGTAATACAGAAAATTGATGTAATTATTATTGATGGCGTAATAGTAATATTTTCCTTATTATATTTATTGTTTTTATTATTGATTAGGTATTGGTTATATAAACATCCATTATATTATAAGTGAATCAAGACTTTTGCTTTCACCGTTCAATAAACGACAATTTTCGAATACTTTATCATGGTATCAAAGCCTAATACAAAACTGATGATGGTTTTGTGGTAGAGACTGTCTCAAACTAATGACGATGACAACTTGCAACAAAATCAGACGACCGACGATCAATCGATGACAATTTACAACATGAACGACGACAACAACCCAATGATTATTTCTCGATGGGAAACAACGACGACTTGATTATCGTTTTTTTGACCGGAAACGACATCATGTCTAATCCAACGAATCCAACGTCGACAAATCCAATGTCGACAAATCTAACGATCATTTCTCAATTGAAAACAACTACTTTCAAGTTTTTTTTTTAATTTTCTAATTATTTTGCAAACTCTCTATACTTATTGTTTTGAGTATCGTGAGTTTGAGGGGGATGTTGGCATCTTATTATTAATGTAATACGGAAAGTTGCCATAATTATTATCCCTAGCGTAATATGGATAATTTTCTTATTATATTTATTACTTTTATTATTGATTATATATTGTCTATATAAACAGTCATTATATTATAAACGAATCAAGACTTTTGCCTTCACCATTCAATAAACGACAATTTCGGAATACTTAATCAGTTATCTATATTGTATACTAAATTATAATAGACAAATATGATTATTTGTATGTTGAACCATAAAAAGATTGTTTGTTAGATATTTTAGTAAATAAATGAGGACCGTTAGATATATATATAGAGAGAGCTGCTCCAATGAGTCCCTCTTATAATGATAATTGAGACCCCAGATATGAATCATATATACACACACAACCCTATATCACTGCCCTTCTTCCACCGTCCATTTTTAAACGCACTCTCCTACCCCATTCTCACTGTCCTCTTGTTCACTGCAATACCACCATGATTATCACCCATTAATCAAAATCAAACAACTAATCACCATTTATTCCACTTTTCCACCGCCTGTTCCAGGACACCACTATAATCACCGACTTACCTTTTTCATCACCATAATTTACACCGACATCACCATCACCTACCAAATCATTATCATGCCGTCGCTATCACCATCGCACACAAAATCACTAAATTTAATCATAAATCACCAAAAAAGACTCAATCACCACTATCACAACCTCCACTGCAGATCACAGCCTTTATCTCTTTATTCAATTTCTCACCCAAACCACCATCATTCAACAGCCATATCTCCCCTTCTCTCTCTCACCAACAACCACTATTGTTCTCTTTACACACTAAATCTTTTACCAACCACATCCCCTGTAGTCATCGTCATCTCAATAGCACTACATCCTTCATACCATCACTGTTAAGTCACTACGGTAATGTCTTCACTTGACTTTTTATAGATCCGATGTATCACTTTAAATCACCAGAAATTTTGTATGTGAATCACCATATATACTTACATAAATCACCAAATAAAAAAGTGATTTGTATAGAAAAAAGGTGATTTGTATATTAAAAAGGTGATTTGCACGTAGAATTCAGTGTACTGCACACAAATAAAGAGATTTGTACAGATGAGTAGATTATTTACCTTAAAATGTTGGAAGATACTATCTCCCAACCGAAATTTACAAGATTTGAACAAAAAATATGAAAACAAATATATAAACGAAGTGTTACAATGATGGTTATATCGGTGATAGAGATTATGGTTATGCTGGTAATGGTATGATGTTGGCAGCGGTGGTAAGTACGGTACAATACATAAATAAGGTCGGACAAAAAAATCTCACCAGAAATGGAAGAAGGAAAGCGCGAAGAAGAACAGTGAGTGAAAGTGAATGAATGAAAAATGAATGTGCGGTGGAGGAGACAAATGGATGAGATCCAAATTGTGTGGTCAGGATTTAACATAAATATGAAAAATGTGCGGCTGATAATGGGTCTCAGTTCTCATTTTAAAAGAGGGTCTCATTTGATCACTTGCATATATATATATATATCGGGGGGCGTTGCACAGCCCCCGTTGGATATCCCCCCGCCCTCAATGTTTCATTGAGGGTGCCTCAATGTTTCATTGAGGGTGCCTCAATGTTTCATTGAGGGCGTACGTTTTTAAATAAATAATTAAAAATAGAAGAATACTAGAAAAAAATATAACATTCAGCACAAAAATAGTGGGACTGTTATTCTAGATACGTATAAATTTAAATTCAAATTTTGTACAATTTTCTATTTTTATTTAATTTTTCATGTAAATTTACATATTATGTAAAACTGGACGCCCTCAATGTTTCATTGAGGGCGCCCTCAATGAAACATTGAGGGCGTAGAAGGACAAAAATGTAATTTTAGGAGACACCCTCAATGTTTCATTGAGGGCGTAGTAATAGTTTTCCGCCTTAAATTATTGATTTAATTATTTAAAAGTTCAACAAAAATTCAAAAAAATTATAATATTCAAATAATTATATTTTGAGTATAAGTATGATTAATTGAGTGTATATGAATTTAAATTTAGATTTAAATTTTTTATATAATGAATTATTACAAATTAATGAAAATTAATGAAAATGAGGTAAAATTTGTCACAAAATTGATAACTACGATTACTTGTGTGTGTATGAATTTTAAATTTAATTTAGGGTAAAGGATTTAGGGTTTAGGGTTTAGGATTTAAGGTTTAGGGGTTAGGGTAACCCCTAAACTTTAAAATTTATAATATTTCTCTTATATAACTAAAATCTTTGAATCCTTTTGTAGTTGATAGTGTTTATAGTGAGTATGATTACTTTGGTGTACTGTATGAATTTAAATTCAAAATTTTTATTTTCTTATTTTTTTTATTTAGTTTTTCAAAGTGACTGACCGTAAGGAAACATTAAGGTGTTGAACCCTCTGTATTCTCCTCTAATCATTAATTACAATATTATTACTACTACTATTTTAGGTGTCTTATAATGTTAATAGTGAATGAGTACGATTACTTGGGTATGTATAAATTTAGAGTATAAGGTATATGGTATAGAATTTAGGGTAAAGGATTTAGGGGTTTCGGTAACCCCTAAACTTTAAAATTTCTAATCTTTCTCTTATATAACTAAAATCTTTGAATCTTTTATAGTTGATATTGTTTATAGTGAGTATGATTACTTGGTTGTGTATGAATTTTAATTCAAATTTTTCCTTTTTACAATTTTTATTTAATTTTTCAAGTAAATCTTCGAAGTAGTTAAATTAGTGAACAAAATTCAACAATTAGAAAATTAATGAAAATAAGGTGTAATTCGTCACAAAAATGGTAACTAAGATTACTTGTGTGTGTATGAATTTTAAATTTAATTTTCACCTTTTTTCTATTTTATTTAATTTTTTTAAGTAAATTTACAAACTAGTTAAAAATGAGTAAAACAATTCAATTATTAGAAAATTAGTTGAAATAGTTACTACGATTGCTTGGGTGTGTATGAATTTTAATTTTGATTTTTTATATATTTTTAAATTATTTTTATTAAACGAACACCCTCAATGAAACATTGAGGGCATAAAAGGACAAAAATGTAATTTTAGGAGACACCCTCAATGTTTCATTGAGGGCGTAGTAATAGTTTTCCGCCTTAAATTCTTGATTTAATTATTTAAAAGTTCAACAAAAATTCAAAAAAATTATAATATTCAAATAATTATATTTTGAGTATAAGTATGATTAATTGAGTGTATATGAATTTAAATTTAAATTTAATTTTTTTATATAATGAATTATTACAAATTAATAAAAATTAAAAAAACAAATTACTTTGGTGAATATGATTACTTTGGTGTGTATGAATTTCAATTCAAAATTTTCCTTTTCTTATATTTTATTTAGTTTTTCAAAGTGACTGCTCGTAACGAAACATTGAGGTGTTGAACTCTGTTTATTCTCCTCGAATCATTACTTGCATTGCTATTACTACTACTATTATTAGTTGTCTTATATTGTTAATAGTGAGTGAGTACGATTACTTGGGTATGTATAAATTTAGAGTATAAGGTATAGGGTATAGGATTTAGGGTAAATGATTTAGGATTTAGGGGTTTCGGTAACCCCTAAACTTTAAAATTTCTAATCTTTCTCTTATATAACTAAAATCTTTGAATCTTTTATAGTTGATATTGTTTACAGTGAGTATGATTACTTGGTTGTGTATGAATTTAAATTCAAATTTTGTCTTTTTACAATTTTTTTTAATTTTTCAAGTAAATCTACAAAGTAGTTAAAATGAGTGAAAAAATTCAACAATTAGAAAATTAATGAAAATGAGGTAAAATTTGTCACAAAATTGATAACTACGATTACTTGTGTGTGTATGAATTTTAAATTTAATTTAGGGTATAGGATTTAGGGTTTAGGATTTAGGATTTAGGATTTAAGGTTTAGGGGTTAGGGTAACCCCTAAACTTTGAAATTTATAATCTTTCTCTTATATAACTAAAATCTTTGAATCATTTTGTAGTTGATAGTGTTTACAGTGAGTATGATTACTTTGGTGTACTGTATGAATTTAAATTCAAAATTTTCATTTTCTTATTTTTTTTATTTAGTTTTTCAAAGTGACTGACCGTAAGGAAACATTAAGGTGTTGAACCCTCTGTATTCTCCTCTAATCATTAATTACAATGTTATTACTACTACTATTTTTAGGTGTCTTATCATGTTAATAGTGAGTGAGTACGATTACTTGGGTATATATAAATTTAGAGTATAATGTATAGGCTATAGGATTTAGGGTAAAAGATTTAGGGTTTAGGGTTTAGGGTAACCCCTGAACTTTAAAATTTCTAATATTTCTCTTATATAACTAAAATTTTTGAATCTTTTGTAGTTGATAGTGTTTATAGTGAGTATGATTACTTGGTTGTGTATGAATTTTAATTCAAAATTTTCCTTTTTACAATTTTATTTAATTTTTCAAGTAAATCTACAAAGTAGTTAAAATGAGTGAAAAAAATTCAAAAATTAGAAAATTAATGAAAATAAGGTAAAATTCGTCAAAAAATGTTAACTACGATTACTTGTGTGTGTATGAATTTTAAATTTAATTTTCACATTTTTCTATTTTATTTAATTTTTCAAGGAAATTTACAAACTAGTTAAAAATGAGTAAAAAAAATTCAATTATTAGAAAATTAGTTAAAATAAGGTAACATTCGTCAGGAAAACAGTTATTGCGATTGCTTGGGTGTGTATGAATTTTAATTTTGACTTTTTATATATTTTTAAACTAATTTTTTTAAACGAACGCCCTCAATGTTCGAGGATGTTTATTATTATTGTAAATTTACCTGAAAAATTAAATCAAAATAGAAAAATATGCAAATTTTGAATTTAAATTTATAAATATCCAGAAAAACATGCCCACTATTTTTGTGATGAATTTTATATTTTTTTCTAGTATTCTTCTATTTTTAATTATTTATTTAAAAACAACCGCCCTCAATGAAACATTGAGGGCAGGGGATATCCCCGGGGGATCTGGACCAATCCCTATATATATATATATATATATATATGTAATTGTTCCATAGAGAACCATCTTATATAAAAAATCGAGGAAAATCTTATATTTTATTATAGAATCTCATAAATAATTTTAAATATTTTTACATAAAATATATAATCTGAATTTAATGTAGAATATTAGCATATACAAACTTTATAAAAAAAATTAACATATAAAATTTGAATAAAAACATTGATTTTAAATTTGATTCTGATGCAGAATCATTTTGGATAGATTTGATTATGCTGTAGAATCACTTTGGACTATTTGACTAATTTTTAATTATTTTTTCTAAAAAAATAGTTTAATTTCATTTTTTGATTTAAAATTTAAAATTATATCTAATAAAAAATGTGATAAAAAATATATATTATGAATATTTATGTAATGATTCTCTGGGACTTTATATGAGAAGTTTTCTATTGAATGGCACACATAATATATAATATTGAATATTTAAGTTAGTCTTTTTTTAATTTCTCTTATTTTATTTATATAAAATATAGAGAATTTTGAAAACTCGGGGAAATAAATATTAGAACACCAAGCATAAAACTTTTGGAAAAAAGTCAGATATAATATTTTAGTCCAAAGAGGAGTTTGGGTAGTCGAGAGAGAGATCGAGAGAGAGAGAGAGAGAGAGATAGTTGAATTGGGTTTAGGCAAGGGGTGAATTGATGGCAGGGTGGGTGTTGTTGGAAGCGGCGCTGCCATTGGGAATAATAGCTGGTATGCTTTGTATTGCTGGTAACGCCCAATATTTCATTCACAAAGCCGCTCACGGCCGGGTTGGTTATCTTCTTCTAGATCTGTTATTTTCACTATAGATTCATTTCTTGTCATAAAATTCTATATTAATTATAATACTTTTGTTGTTGTTATTGTGAAGCACAGCCCAAGCACATAGGCAATGATCTGTGGGATGTTGCCATGGAACGCCGTGACAAGAAACTCGTCTCTCCTTCCACCGATTAGATCCCCCCGCCCGACGGCGAGGTATTTCGCAATTCAATTCTTTTTATTTACCCTTTTATGAGTTAGGTTTCAGTATGATGTTTGTTTATGTTTTGCTCTACATTACACAATGCGATTTTCGGTGTTCTTTGGTTTTATTTTACATGTTTTAATTGGATTGATGCTGCGGTAGACTCGGGCTTCAAACTAATAGAACATACCTGAGCTTAACTTCAGCCGAGCTGAGCTGAGCTTTCGAATTAATGAAATGGGAAGTGATGTTTAAGCTCAGGCTACGTGAGCTTGGTTGTTTATAATTCTAGTCAAGTTGAATCAAGTCCAATTTATAAAACAACTCACACAATTCACAGTCTCACACCCAAATCACGTACTGTGTTCACACGATTAACACCCAAATTACATAATCACATGCACTTGTCTTTTCTTTATGACATTACATATCAAGTTGTAAGCGAAACCACTTTTATCTTAGATTCTTGACAGATGCACGTAGACATTTTTTCAGAAATCATTAGGGGTTGATGTTGGAATTGAATAAGACCAAATATTATAGATGATTTCAGTTTCTTATTAGATTAATATCGATTAATGATGTACAAGAGTTGATTATTTAATGATGTTGTTTAAGTATTTATAAGTTTTGTAATTTTGCTTAAATTTCATCAGTTGAACAATTTTGTAACATTTCAACTAAATGGATTATGTAATATATGAAAGAGTCCATTACTTGTATCTTTATCTTAAAAAGTGTAGTAGGCTAATGGAATTATAATACTTTGGACTATCGTACTTTATTCAGCATTCAGCATTCACCATTCACCATTCAATAATGACAATAATGAATAAAATGGATTGTAATTTATTCTTTTTCTAACATATTTGAATTGTTATCATCTGATCAGTGATCGCACAAAATGGAATTAATCATACCACCACATTGGTACTTTGAAAGATATAATATTAATAAGACTGGTTTTGTGCTGTCAACTAATATCGATGCCACATATTGAGCAAAAAAATATTGGTGCACACATGTGTAATAACAGTATTATATTTTCTATTTTACTTCATTTTTAATCATCAATCCATGATGGTAAAATTTCTGGATCGTATTAGTGATAGTGGTGAGATAAGGGCACATTAGATTTTTGTGAAGAGGGTGTGGAACGAACGATGCTTATTATGTACAGAGGGGAAAGTAAATAAAAAGATAAAATTAAACGAATTATCATTACTATTTCTTAGTGACCTAATTGCGTGAAATACCTTTTTACCCTTTGCACTTCTAGTCAAATTCACATTTCAACCATTTTATTTCCTTGTAACTTCCACATATATATTTAAAAAAAGGTGGCTGAAGTGACTTTCATGATTCATCAAGGCTTCATTTATGTATCTGCCATCCACGTTTGGTATTTTCTTGCTGAAAATGTAATTCTCGACAAAGTTATGCAATATGCATATATTAGTTCCCAATTTACCTTCTAACTAATTTATGTTTTGTTTGATTTGTCATCAACATCACTCACAGTAAAGTTAAGTAGGTTTTGATAGGGAATGAAAATAACATGGGTGTTTAATTCTTTTATTTTAATTAGTGAAGAGTTACTTATGTTTAGTAGAAAAACTAATGTATCTACTTACATACTAATGTCTGGGGACTTGGTCCATTTAGTTATGTTTGACATTTTTTTTCCCAATATAAGTCATGTGCATATCATGGTAGACCTCATTACGGAGATACACTGTTTATCAAATTGAGCTGGAAAACCTTTGGGATAGTGATTCTTCCATCGTTTAATCACCCAAGTCTATCGACATCATTTGTTTATTTCTGTTCGTTGTCCTATACCAATAGGTATTAGCATTTTTAGCAAGGATTTTCTGGAAGTTATCTGTTTGGGGTACTGTTCACCAATAATTTTCATTTGCTCAATTACTGTTCACTATTCATAATTTCTTTAGTCTTTACAAACACTCATTTCACCACCATCTTTATTCTGTACTACAAAAGCCCTAAATTGCAAACCTTAAACACCACCGACTTGACTAACATCCGAGTTAATGCATTGACTCGCCCATTCCAGATACCTAATTTTCAGTTAACCCTAAATCCCTAAATTTTAAAAAATAACAATCAGTTGTACATCAGGTTATCTGTGGCCCGTTCTTTTAGAACTGGAGTTTTTTTCTTGTAGAATAGTGTAAGGGAACTTCTTTGACGAAGTGTACAGTTGAAGGGTTTCTCTTTGGTTACTTCTATGTTTGAAAGACGTAGAAGTCTAAATTGGTTTATTTGTGTGGAAAATTGCTTTATTGTAGCGCAATTGATGTTTAAAAATTTGTTACGTTGTATCAAATCTGCATGGCAGTAAGACCTATTCTTGAACACCTGATGATAACTGCCCAAATAGATATAATTGGGAGCCTGCAGGAGGATACATCTATTCGAATTAGAATGCAATTTACATATGTTATGCTTAATTGCTTATTGTTGTTGAATTCATTTTGTTGATGCAGGAATCTTAGGTGCGTGTCTGAATAAATTGGATTCAATCAGCTGCAATGCAGTTCCGTTTCTTTCTGGCTGTGCGATTATGTAATTGACGTGATCCTGCAACTTTACTGTATGAAATTGATGTTTAAAATTTGATTGAATACAAAGGATCTTGAGTAATTGTAACATTTGAAGTCTTTTCTTTTTTAAGCATGCTAAGCCTCAATCATGCTATTCTATTTAACTGCTGAAATGTATGCTAGTTGAAGCTTTGCTCCCATTCTAAATAGAGTTTAAATTTGCCAGTGTTGCTGCCTCCAACATTTATGCAAAAATGCATCTACTTGATCTCAAGAAATATGACACTGAAATGGGTAATTTTAAGGGTGCACTTAATTAGAGACTGCATCAGAACTTTAGTATAGAATATCGGGTTTTTCTTTGATCGTTCTGGTGGGTTTTCAGTTGTCCTAGTTTCACTGTGAGTAACTCACTAAATTTAATAATGCTTGGACTTCCCAGTTTCCATTTGACGTAAAATTTCCCAGCACGTACTCTGCTTGAATGAACTAAAAAGAATGAAAATGAAAAATTAACAATTGTTTCACACAAAGCCTGTTTTAATAAGAAATCTTGTCGAGAAGTGAAAGTTGTGAGATAGGTTTATTTGAGAATTGTAATACAATTCTGTTGTACAGTCTATAAATTTAAAGTAATTATTGTGTTCATCTCGATGTATTTCAGTTTGATTATCAAACAGGCCGTGTTTGAAGAATATAACACGATCCGTAACCCGAAATTGCAAATCGCTTTCGTATTGAGTCAAAGCAATTATTGAGGTGTTTAGGTACAAGTCTAGATGAGTAAGCCATGTTGTCCAAGTAATTCCTGGCATAGTGAGTACAATACAACTGTGCAATCACATTCATGACTTCGCAGCAGCAGATGAGATGGCCATAAATTGTTTCTTTCCCCCTTTATTTCCATGAATGGTTTCTATCTCCTTTTTTCCTTTTTTTATTTATGTTTAATTTATATCTTCGGTGACACTGGTACATTGCTGTTCAATTATACTACTGTGTAGGCCCTTGAAGCGTCTTTAAAACCTGACCAGTTCATTCTTTGCTAGTAGCTCCCTTGAGGCAATTCCTCTTGTTTGTGGCTCTCATTTCACGTGATAAGAAGAAGATCCTTCATGTACATTTGGCTCCAGCCTACATCTTGAAGGGGTTATAATCTTCAGCAACTTGTTTACTTCCATTGTTTCGACTGATATCCCATAGACTAGATCTCGGTCATTTTCTCCGAAGGATGAACTAGAAATCGACTAAAGCTCGTTCATACAATTATTCTAGGAATCGTAAATAAATAAACGATTAATTTTCAGTGTGGAATACATAAAAACACCTTTCAATCAATAAATGCCTTTGGATATCTAACATTCACCCAGACAACAGAATCATAAATGAACCAACCAGATATGCAGATAGCAATGACTTGATACATGTTTGATTCTGACAAGGGAATTCATACAGTTTCATTAGATTTATGTACTATAACATTACAGATTGTAGAACAGCTTTCTCCAGCAAATATAATTGCCCTTCAACAGCAGGCTGCTACTACTATCAATGATTCTAATAAAGGGCATTATTGTTATTTATTTATTTCTTGTTGCACAACTGTGATTGAACTCATCAATATTCTAGTGGAGCCTCTTGCACTATCAATTATTAGCCATTGGCCTCACATTATCACTATAAAATTCAAAGTAGTGTGAAGTGTGTGGTGTCTGTATTTATATTTTCTGTAAACAAGGATCACAAAAGGGAAGGAATACAAAGGTTGGTAGGTTCCCTTCTGTCATTTACACACAAACACATGTTGGAGAATCCATATAGTGGCTTCGACAAACAACAAAATATTAAATGAATATTCCAGACTAACCAGAAAACATCAAAACATACCTACTTGCCTTAACAAAGGGGATTCTCACTATAATACTTCTATGCAATATTAGTAACAAGTGTTATTCGGAGCCAGGTTCCGGATTAATTCTTCTAATTGAAGGGTAATGAAAGAACTAATGTTTAAACATTAAGCGGCTTAAACGGACAAAAATGTGGTCAGGAAATCATATTACAGCATTTAAGAAGAAAATTAATAGTCTAAGCGGAAAATTTCAGAACACTGCTCCATCTAGTATATATACTTCAGTCCTAAGAGCATGTCCTCGGTGATAAATCACTTTTTAACACCACAATTTTGATATGCTCTAACAGCCCCTAATTTTGACTCTGATGCTTGTCTGAAGTTTTGTTCTGGCAGCTGACTTCCACTAGCATTCCAGAAATGCATTAGGCCTATCTGTACACTAGTAGCCAGTCACATGCACAACTTTATGGCATGAACTATGGTAGCAGTAATGGGCTTTTACTGCTGGTGTAATTTACCATCAACTTCTTTTTTTTGGCTAAATAATTTGCCGCCATCACATCAGAGTAACAATCAGATTTCAACATAAGCAGGTTTTGAAGTCTGAAAGTATCATACATGTATCCAAGGCCGATTACTACTGTGTTACCCTGATCAATCTCTTGGTGCATGTAAAACCTCAATAAATAATAACAGATGGATAGTCACGTGATTTACACCTTAGGATTTGTCTAAATATTCTACCATATCACCAATAAGTTCTTACCAGTTACCAGTGAGCATAGTATTAGGGTAGCGACAACCGATGCATATGCATAATGAGGTTTCTGCAGTCACTAAACAAAGGCCTAACTAATTCTACTATTGTTCAGTTCATTACTTTCAAAAATGTTTTGCCAGGAAGCGGAAGCCTATACATTATAAATGAAGAATCTTTGCCTAGTAGATCATACACAGCAGCCAATTAGTAGGAGGCATCCACATATCAAAGCTTTATTAGATGGTAACATTTATAGAAAGGACTCCTTAAGAACTTTATTCCTTGTCAAAGGGAAAACAAATTAATCACAGACTGAATTACACTTGCACTACAGCCTACATGCACACCACACTATGAATCATGAAAGAATTGAGTATCTTTTATCATTGAAAATTACAGATTATGTTACCCACACTACCACCACAAAAAGAGGTGAGATCAGAAGAATACCTAATTGCATTAATCGAAGATGAATATGAATGGTAGAAGAGAGGGGTCAGGTTGTACAATACAAATGGAAGAAATCAGGGCATGTATTCAGTCTCGAGGGTAGGTTGTGTTCGTGTCACCATTGCTGCTGGTGCTTTAGTACTTCCAACTGATGCCATATGCAAAGCTTCCCCAACCTCTGCAGCCTTTTCCATTTTTTGCATTCTCTTCTTCCGTCGATACCTCCGCAACCATAGTATCAATACTCCTAACAAAGACAAAAGCACGAATCCACCAACCACTGAGCCAACTATAATCCAAACCTTGGAATCATCTTTCTTCTCCTTATCTCTATGTTTAGGTCCTGGGGGAATGGTAGATGGTCTAGGAGATACTGGTGCAGGGGGAGGGGCAGTGGACTTGGCAACAATAGAGAAATGCCCCTGTTGGACTGTGGAACATCTATTTTCCGAAACCACATTGCTAAAGTTAAATCCACCATGCAAATCAAACGAAACACACTTAGGAACTGACCCAACCGGTGCTAATTTCACATCCGAAAACTCAACTGATATCGGTTGTCCAGATACCAAAATATTTAACTCTTGCAAATGTTTAGCTGATAAGTCCGTAGCATCATAAACAAGAAGACCAAGAACTGGAGCTAAATAAACATATCCCGGTAAAGGATAATACCTCGCAGACCAGTTCCCCAAATTTTGATAGACCAAAACAAGCCTCTCAACATACGGCTGCTCAATAATCCCAGGATAAAGTGTAAACTCTTTAAACCCCTTAACAACACCTCTAGTCCTTAAACTACCACTCCTAAGCCTCATTGCAGAAATTTGAACCCCCGACAAGTTCGAGGGAGGGATCCCATCAAATGGTACCCCAGTTCTAGGACGAACAAAAGCCCGAAATGCATAATCTTGAATAAGTACATCTAAAGCTTCCTTACCAGAAGTCTGAGCTCTAAGACTTGGCAAACTAAAAAAGAAGCACAGTACTAACAACAGAAGCATCTCGAGTCTCGAAACAAGAAGCCCCATTGATGCTTCAAACTCCTAAAAAATCAACACCATACACTACAATAAGTAAAAAGAACACTAATTTAACTTTCTTGAAATTACCCAGATCCACAAAAACTATGTAAGCAAGTAAAAATAAATAGATACAAATCTAAACACTAAAGTTGAGAGCTTTAAAGACCCAATTTCGTGTTGGTTTAAAGAGACAAAAAACAAGCAACATTATGGATTAAAAGTGATTCAAGAAAAGTTTATGCAACGGACTAAAAAGAATAATTCAAGAAAAGCAAATAAAAAAAAGTTTTAATTTTTAATTTTTACCTGTAATGAAGTGTAAGGAGGATGTTACTTGAGACCCAGATGAGCTGGAAAGTGAGGGAGATAGATGAGCATTCTAGCAGCCGACAAATGATAAAGAAAAGGGCAAGAAGTGGTAGTAGTAGTTAGAACAAGGAGAGTTAAATTAGAAGAATGTGTGTGTGTGTGTATTGTGAAATGAAGAATGGTAGTTGTGGTTTTTGCGGAGGGGATAAGTGAAAGATGGAGGGAAGGGAGAGAGAGAGAGAGAGAGAGAGGGAGAGAGAGAGAGAGGAGGCCACAACTAGAGAGAGAGAGAGAGGGAGGGAGAGAGAGGGAGAGAGAGACCAGAGTGTGACAGAGGTGCATACTTTGTAATTATTGTCTTGTGTATTATTAATTTATTATCATATATTAATTAAGTAATTTTTATTAGTTGTGCTAGGTATGTTTAAAAATCGGAAACAGAAATTAACTGATGTGAGTATTTAAATAATTAAGTTTATGTGTCCTACAAATAAAAATACGAAAATAAGTGAGAATCAAAGATAAGAAATAAGTTATTATGAATTATCTCATCACGCTTTTATTGAATGACATATTGATCATGAAGTTTTAATAATGGATATTGATTGAAAGAATATTTAGTTATTTTTTAATATAAATTATAAAGTTGAATTGATACGGTATTTTATAAGGAATTAAAAATAATTATATAAATCAAAAATTAAATCAATCGGGTGTTTTTATAAGGAAAAAAATCACTGAATTGGAAATTAATCAAGTGAATTGTGCATTCTTCATTTTTAGCTTAATCCGGTAACTTATTTGTTTCCTATTTACATTAGATCATTTAGATGAATATTTTCCCCGAAGTCGGGAGTAATGCAGAGGTACTGATTTGGATTTGGGTATCGAATTTTTGTACAAATAACGTGGAAGGGATGATATGGAAGTTTGAGATAATTTTATTAGCAGAATTAATGTAAATGCTGGGGATTTACTATTAGTAATTGAATCAGGAAGTGACATTTGGTATCCATTTTGGAATGTACCCCTAACATTATTCATAAGTTAATTAAGGTTTTTAATTTTGTTAATTAATCCTGAAAACCCTTTAATATTTAAATCTATTTTATTAGAAGATCGACATTTTTGGAAGTGCCTTAAAAAATTGAGAAATTACCAAAAATACTAATTTTTCTAAGTTTTTTTTTTAATTTTACTATTTTTTGAAAATATTTGTAAAAATATCGTGTGCTATATCTTATTCTATATCTATATTATAGAATAAAAACTACAATTTGTCACTCGGTTAAACATTGTGCTAAAATAGTACAATACTAAAGTTTGTTATATATATAGAACAAAAGATAAATAAAATTATAATTGCCACCTCATTTAAGTAAAATAAAAATGTGAGGGTAATGGATAAAGTAGAAATATCAATTTTTTTCAACATAATAAAAAGTAGGAGTGTATATTTATTTTAGAACAAGAATTAAAACAATGTAATGAATTAGCACCAAAAACCACTTTTTGATGCTAAATTATGATCATAACTCTATTATTTTAGCACAACTATTTAACATGCTCTTAGACCCAAAATAAACAAGTAATTATGGTCACCCATTAATAGTACAAAAACTAAATTAACTCTTAAAGGTCAAATACATCATGATAACTAGATATTTAATAAATTTTCATTTCTATAAATTTGAGGTATCCAGAAATTTTTACTAAAATTTTTATAGACATGTGTCAAATTTTAATTGGTGATGCATAGGGTCCTTTTTTATTGTTAGAAAAGTTATCAAGTTTACGAGTGACACAACATTTTGATAAAAATTTTGGAACAAAATTTGAAATTTTTAGCATTTTCCATAATAAATTATGCATTTAAAATTGTCAATAGAAATATTAAATAATGTAATGTCTTTCAAATTTCAAAACGAAAAAGATAAAATTTTAAATGCAATACCATAAATGAAATAATTATATTTCCTAAAAGTCCAAATAAAACCACATATAAAATCAAGTCAGTTGAAAAAAATAATCCAATTAAATGAGCATTAAAACCTATTAATTATAATATGACAAATGTATGGAAAATATAAAGTCTATCGTTACGAAACATGCAACTTGAAAGGAATTATTAAATTTACATAAAAATCTTTAAATAAAAGGAAGTCACTTAATTTGAATAACCTAAATATTGATTGCTAACACACACACAACTAGGAAGAAGAAGAATTTCTCTCTTTCAAATTAGATCTACTTGGGTGTGCGGCTTATGGTTATATTTTTGCTCTAAACTCAAATATGTCTTTTTGTGTAATAAATTAAAAAATAATTTAAAATTAAAAAAAATAGTTTAAAATTAGAAGTGGGAGTGAGATACTTTTTTGAATAATTTATTTTGTTTTCGTGATTTTATTTAGTAAAATTTAATATTATCATCTAAATGTACTATTTATCAAATTTATTTTTATTTTTACATTTTTAATAACTCATAAGTTATTCGTAATATAAAATTACATAAACAGATACTTTTCACTTTTCAATTATCATTTTCAGTAATTTTAAGTCATTAACAATATTTTTAAATTTAGGGCACCTAATCTACCAAAAGTATAGTCGGTAAATATTGGAGTGTTAACAAATCAAAATATCAAAGAAATTTACACAATTTTATAAGAGAAAATAGAACATGAGATACATCTAACTTTTCTAAAATGTGAATAAAATTAATGCATTTTTGATATATAAAATTTTTTGATGCACACAATTTTCTTAAATATCATTTTAATATACATAATTAATACCTTATATATAATAAGCGTAAGGGAGATCTTATCCAAAACTTTGGTCGGTCACTGTACTACCAAAAGTATATGATCCGTTGGATTATAAAACTATAAATATTCAAATAGATGAGGACCGTTAGATATAATATTAAAAATTGTATTTGATTAATAATAGGATAGTATTTAAATACTAAAAGATGTATTTTGATAATTTAAACCAACTATAAATGGGTTTTCTATATTGAATAGAAATCTTTATGTAAAAATTCGTAATTATCTTTTCTCTTTAGTTTATGGATAGTTCCAGTTAGATAAAAATTAATAAACCATCATTAAATTAAAGATAATTTTGTTAGCTTCGCATGGGCTGTAAAATCGTTAAAATCTGTTATCTAAAACTCAAGATAGAGCCCAAACAGTAAAGTGATTATCTAAATTTTAATAAATATTTTTTTTATTGTAGATTTAATTTTTTTCCTAATTCTTTTAAATTTATAAATTTTATTTTTATTTCAATAAAATATTAAAATCAATTTAAGAAAAAAATTAAAATCGATATGGTCCGTGTACGATCACTATACGACCAAATTAATAATTACAGTTAGATCTTAAATAGATCGATTAGAATTGTTAGATCTAATATTAAAAAGTGTATCTGATTAATAATATAATTATATTTAAATACTAAAAAGTGTATTTTGATAATTTAAAAGTTTTCTATGTAAAAATTCTTAAATATCTTTTCTCTTGAATTTATATATACTTCCAATTAGATAATAATTGTTAAACCAAATATCAACATAACAATTCATATTGATTATAATATTAAAAATTATCAATATAATGCTGATGTATATCATACTAACAATGATACACATGAACCTAAAGAGACTTACGAGAACTCATGTACATAAATAAATTTAAACACTTTTTTTTTGTGAAGGAACATAACAATTTGATTAATCCAAATTATAATTATATTATTTTACATATAACAAACATAAAAGGATAATATCAAAATATTATTAAAATATTGAGGGTTTCATATTCATAAACGATAATTTTGAATATAATACTTATATTAAAATGTGTATTTGATTAAAGGTAGGATTATATTTAAATACTAAGAAGTGTGTTTTGATAATTTAAACCAATTATAAATTGGTTTTCTATATTGAATTGAATTTTTTATGTAAAAATTCTTAACCATCTTTTGTTTTCGGTTTATGTGTAGGTCAACAGGTCAAGTTAGATAATAATTATTAAACCATCATTAAATTAAAGAAAATTTCGTTAGTTTCGCATGGGTTGTAAAATCGTCAAAATTCAATTTCTAAAACTCAGGATATAACCCAAATAGTAAAGTGAGTATCTAAATTTTAATAAATATTTTTTTTATTTTTGTAGCACCAGTTTATTTATTTTTCCACTAATTGTTTTAAATATAGAAATTTTTATGTTTCTTTCAATAAAGTATTAAAATTAATTAAGAACAAATTCAAATCGATTAAGAATATAATAATATGAGAATAAAATTTTATATAATCATAACATAATTTTTATTCTATTTAATAATTTTTAAGTAATAATGTATTTTAAAATTTTATATACACTGTAAATAAACCGAAACATTAAAAGTAAAAGCAGTTAGTTAGTAAGATACTTATATCAGTATATACTTGATATCCTTATTATATTAAATCCTTATTAACTCCTTATATATAATAAGCGTAAAGGAGATCTTATCCAAAACTTTGGTCGGTCACTGTACTACCAAAAGTATATGATCTGTTGGATTATAAAACTATAAATATTCAAATAGATGAGGGTCGTTAGATATAATATTAAAAATTGTATTTGATTAATAATATGAAAGTATTTAAATACTAAAAGGTGTATTTTGATAATTTAAACAAATTATAAATAGGTTTTCTATATTGAATAGAAATCTTTATGTAAAAAATCGTAATTATCTTTTCTATTTATTTTATGGATAGTTCCAGTTAGATAATAATTATTAAACCATCATTAAATTAAAGATAATTTTGTTAGCTTCGCGTGGGCTGTAAAATTGTTAAAATTTGTTGTCTAAAACTCAAGATAGAGCCCAAATAGTAAAGTGATTATCTAAATTTTAATATATTTTTTTTAATTTAAACCAATTATAAATAGGTTTTCTATATTGAATAGAAATCTTTTTGTAAAAAAATCGTAATTATCTTTTCTCTTTAGTTTATGGATAGTTCCAGTTAGATAATAATTATTAAACCATCATTAAATTAAAGATAATTTTGTTAGCTTCGCGTGAGCTGTAAAATTGTTAAAATCTGTTGTATAAACTCAAGATAAAGCCCAAACACTAAAGTGATTATCTAAATTTTATTAATTTTTTTTTATTATTGTAGCACCAATTTAATTTTTTTCCTAATTCTTTTAAATTTATAAATTCTATATTTATTTCAATAAAATATTAAAATCAATTTAAGAAAAAATTAAAATCGATCTGGTCCGTGTACGACCATTATACGACCAAATTAATTATTATAGTTAGATCTTAAATAGATCGATGAGAATTGTTGGATCTAATATTAAAAAGTGTATCTGATTAATAATAGAATTATATTTAAATACTAAAAAATGTATTTTGATAATTTAAAATTTTTCTATGTAAAAATTCTTAAATATCTTTTCTCTTTAATTTATGTATAGTTCGAGTTAGATAATAATTGTTAACCAAATATCATATAACAATTCATATCGATTACAATATTAAAAATTATCAATATAATGCTCATGTATATCATATAACAATGATACATGTGGACCCTGCGTTATAAGAGACTGAGGAGAACTCGATCTACATGAATAAATTTAAGCATTTTTTTTCTGAAGGAACATAACAATTTGATTAATCCAAATTATAATTATATTATTTTACATATAACAAACATAAAAGGATAATATCAAAATATTATTAAAATATTGAGGGCTTCATATTCATAAACAATAATTTTGAATATAATACTTAACCATCTTTTCTTTTCGGTTTATGGGTAGGTCACTGGTCAAGTTAGATCATAATTATTAAATCATCATTAAATTAAAGATAATTTCGTTAGTTTCACATGGGTTGTAAAATCGTCAAAATTCAATTTCTAAAACTCAGGATAGAACCCAAATAGTAAAGTGAGTATCTAAATTTTAATAAATATTTTTTTATAATTGTAGCACCAATTTCTTTATTTTTCCATTAATTCTTTTAAATCTAGAAATTTTATCTTTCTTTCAATAAAGTATTAAAATAAATTAAGAACAAATTCAAATCGATAAAGACTATAATAATATGAGAATAAAATTTGATATAATCATAACATAATTTTTATACTGTTTAATAATTTTAAAGTAATAATGTATTTTAAAATTTTATATACACTATAAATAAAACCGAAACATTAAAAGTAAAAGCAGTTAGTAAGATACTTATATCAGTATGTACTTGCTATCCTTATTATATTAAACTCTTTTATATAATAATCATAATAGGGATTTATCCAAAATTTTGATCGTGACAACCAAATTAATAAGTACTATTAGATCTTAACTAAATAAATGAAAATCGTTTGATCAAATATTAAAAAAGTGTATTTTATTTATAATAGGATTATATTTAAATTCTAAAAAGTGTATTTTGATAATTTAAACCAAATATACCAAATATAAATAAGTTTTCTATATTGAATAGAATTCTCCATGTAAAAAATTCGTGACTTTCTTTTCTCTTCCGTGGACAATTCCAGTTAGATAAAAATTGTTAAACCATCTTTTAATTAAAAATAATTTAATTATCTTCACGTAGGGTGTAAAATAGTCAAAATCTGATTTTTAAAACACAAGATAAAGCCCAAATCAGTAAAGTGAGTATTTAAACTCCAATAATGATTATTATGTCATCATTATTTTAACGCCAATTTAATTACTTTTTTCTAACTATTTTAAATTTAGAAATCTATGTTCAAAAATTAAAATCAATCTAAGAAAAATTCAAATCAACAAAGAATATAATAATACGAGGATAAAATTTTATAAATTTGTGCATATTTTTTATCCTATTTTATTAAGTTATAGATCATAACTAATCAAATATAATTTATTATTAAATAATAAATTATACGCAAATGATGATTTTGTTTTATAAACACTCATTGAGACCTAATTTCATTGTTAGCAATACTATATTCATATTAAAAAAACCGTATTTTGAAATTGTAGACTCAGCTACAGAACAGACCTAACTTTTTTAACCAATATACATTGTAAATTATTAAATTCGAAACTTTAAAAGTTTGTTAATCAATTAGTATAGTACTTTTCTGAAAAATCGTACTTTACAAAAAATATAATCAAATAACGAAAGAAAAAAAAATTCAAAAAAAAAATTTCAAAAAAAAAACCTGTAAATTTTAATATGTTGTTGGTAGATTCAAATCTTAGATCATTCTACATGATAATTTTAGTGTTATATGTAACGTTTCTCAACAATTTAATTTGAAAGATCCAATGATTATGGATTGAGTGATCAAACAAAGCGACCAAACTTATAAGAAAGCTTTCATTATTTAGTTTTTAATATAATAACATAGATATTTACGGGATATACTATAAAAAAATGAATTTTATACAGAATTTTGATCGTCACGGTGTACTACTTTAAAAGAAACACTATTACAAAAAAAAAATTTAATTGATAATTTATTTTCTCAAAAGTTCAAAGTTCCCGCATCATTAACATATTACAAAAAAGAGTATATTATATTTTAGCAATAAATATTTAAAAAAATTATAAATTAAAAAATTATAAATATTAAGAAAAATTAATGATGTTATCCTGGTAATTTGGTCCTAAATACCACCATGACATTCTCAGCCGTTAGATGCAATACTTTTAAAAATAGATGATCAAAATTATATCATATAAAAAGAAATTATTATCTAAAAATGATATAAGTTAAAAGATATAATATTAGGATTGGATTTTCCAAAAAGTTAAAACATAAAAATAGTTGTAATTACATAAGGAAACCATTAAATCGTTTAATCTTAAATAGATAGGTGAAAACTGTTAGATTTAACATTAAAACATGTATTTGGTTAATAAAGGTTATTCTAATAATCTAAACTACATATAAGTTAAGTAAATTTCCTAAATCGAATTGAATTCTCAACATTAAATTTCGTCACTTTATTCTCTTTTTAGTTTTAGAATAGTTTTTAATTGAAAAAGAACTATTAAACTACAACTAAATTAAAGATTATTTTGTGAATTTCATGTGAACCGTAAAATTGGCAAAATCTAACTTTTATAACTCAATATAAAAAAAATATTAAATTGAGCGTGTAAAATATAATAAATATCAAATTTTTAACTATAATTTTTTTTTTGGCTAAATCTTTTTTAACAATAATTTAATCATGTAAACTAATAACTTTTAAATATTAAAATATTCATAAATAAATATAATTATAAATATTAAAAAAACAATCGTGTTGCATCGTAATAAAAATATAATTATAAACAGAATAATTATAAATAAAATTTAAGTAACTGTGCATCGCACGGGCTATAAGCTATCAATACTATTATATAATAGACGAAACATTAAAAGTTTGGTTGGTCGGTATGGTACGTTGTGATTTTACTTAATTGTCCTTAATTGTATTTCGTGTTTTTACTTAATTAACCTTACTTATTTATAGAAATATATTATTAAATAATAATATTACCTATTTATAACCGATTACCTTTTTTTCCTAAAATAAATTATTTTTTCTAACAAATTCCCATACTTTTTTCAAACATGGCAATTACTTTTTTTAACTAAAACATGTTAGTTTTTATATTTTTCCTTACTAAAACCCTTCATTTTCCAAAAATATCACGGACAAACCTTTAGTTATTTATTTTTAAACCTATAATATTATAATTATTTTTTAAAAGTTTACCTATTTTAATATGTTTACTTATTTTTCTTAACAAATGCAATCACTAAGAATATTAAAATATAAATAATCAAATACCTATTTATAACCGAACTCTAAAACACATTATAAATTTTTTCTAACAAAGTCCCTTCTTTTCTAAATATATCACGGAAAATTGTCTTTTTCAATTTATTTTTTCTATTTTTCTCACTAAAATTCATTTTTTTTCAAACATATCATAGGAAACTCTTTACTTATTTATTTTAAAACAAATTTAAATACTTTTAATTATTAAATTTTAAAACCTCATTTTCCAAAAATATCACGGGCATTTACCTTTTAAAACTAAATATATGTTACATTTTTTATTTTTTGTTACTAAAACCGCACATTTTCTAAAAATATAACGGGCAAATCCTTACTTCTATATTTTAAAATATGTTTTAATGTTTTTAATTAATTAAAAATATTTAACTATTAATAAAATATGTTATTTAACATATTTAACATATTTAAAATATGTTACTTATTTTTTTCACAAATACAATTAATAAAATATTAAAAATATAATAATAAAATAACAATTAACAATCCGTGCATCGCACGGGTTTTAAGCTAGTATTTTATAATATGAAATGATACATCTCGACCAGAAGGTCATTGGTTGGATTATTTTAGTTGTGTGTTTGTTGATATATGAATGTGATGATCCAGAAGCACATTATACAGGCTGGAGAAGAAGAAAGTTACATATAATTTCTTAGATCAAATTTAAACATCAATGAAAGTAGTGAGTAATCGAAAAAGGGTTCGACTCAACCATCTCAGTCTTAACAGATCATTTTTCTAGTAATAGATTCACAACTTAAGTGTCAGTTTGGTGTCATCTGCAGCAATACTAGCAAGAAAAGTAGTAGCATTGGTTCCGTGAACAACTGAAAGTGAACGCGAAGCTGACTGCGAATCCTTATGGATATGGAAGGATGACTGAGCTGCTGCTGCTGCTGATAAGGAGCTTGGTTGGTCAGCAAAGTGAACAGGCACCTTAATGTAACCACCCTTTGGGTCACACAAGTTTCCATGTTTCGGAGCTGCTTCTGCTGATGAGGAGTGCAGTTGCTGGAATAATCCCCGTTGCACTTCTACTCTGTCTTTCTCCTGCCCCGTAACTTTCATCTGATTGAGTTGTGATTTTAGGAATGGAATGTCGAAAGTAAACCCTGTGGAGGATGATCCTGATGATATTCCTGGAGGATACTGCTTTGCATGCGAAGACGACATTATGTTGTTGTTACTGCTGCCACTGATCATCATTACTCCACCACACCTATTACTCGGATCGTGATTTTTATCTGATGGATTGACTGTTAATCCTTGATACTTGGAACTCAATCCACTACTAAAACTTGAAAATCCCATGATCCATGGAGATGATGTGGTCCCGATGGTTGTAATTGTCGTCTCTTTTGCTTTGGATCTAGAGCGCCAGCTCTCTGCGTCTTGTAAGGGAGGCACTCGAATACTTGATGTTGCTGTAGACTTGGATGCATGTTTCCCGATAGTGCATACACTGTCAACCAACTGATGGTTATTAGAACAGCTACCTTCGTTATTTATCATCCGAAAAGTTGAAGGACAGCTTTCTAATCCCAGATCCAAAGTACTAGGTTTGTTGGTACCATGGTGTTTTTTCCTTCGCCTTTTACTTGCTTTGTCACTTCTGTTTAAATTATCCTTATCATATGATCTCTCGTCAAGGCTGGGAGCGCAGATAGGATCATGAGGCACTCCAATTTTATTATTGTCTCTCTCTTTTCTACCGTGATCAGCATCAGGCCACTTGTCTTTTAAAAGGTCATTTCTCGGGTTTATGACAGTGTGCTTCCCGTTATGGATCAGGTCAACTACTTTTTGATCAGAGGATGTATTGGCCATGATCTCAGTTTCCCAACCACTCAGGGGAGAGTCCCGTATCTGACCAACTTTGTCTTGAGTGTCTTCTAGCTTCTGTCTGGCAACCATTTGTGCTGTCGGTCCTAAATCTTTAACAAACAACATTAAGCTTTTAATGTAGCTAATATCGTTCTGATTTACCTAATTAGAGAAAGAAGAAGGCACATGATCAGTCAATTGTACGCATGTAGTATATGTATGTTAGCAGAAATGAAACAAAAACAAACTTAATGTCTTACAAGCAGAAATGGTCTCGGATCAGCATACAAGTGTGCTAGTCTCGACTCACTAGTATTGGCAAAAAGCATCTCAGGAGTACATGTGCTGCGTCTATCTGGTATATCAAGATTAGATCCAGTATCATCTGGAGCACCTAAGAAGAAGATCTCAGATGTTGAGAGTTGAGAATTTTGTGCGAGCTAAATAAGATTTTCCAGAATAGTGTTTTTTGTTATGCTGATAAAAAACTATAGCGAGTTCTTGAAACTAGAGTAAATAGGATTCATAAGGTGCTAATTGATAAGAAGATCCATCAGAGAGCAGCCATGAGGAAAATAGGCAGAACAAAATTAACAAAAAGGCTACATTTCCAATTACTAAATTAGGATTTAGGGTCCTTGTACATTTTTCAAGATATTAAGGGAACCTTGAGCATTTTCCAACTCATTCATCACCAAAGGTACCATGTATTGAAGAAGGTGGACTGTTATGCTACTTTAAAAAGTTCCAGAACCTTACCCGAGAATAGATCATACTGATCACAGCGACCACGTGTCCTGGCAACTAAAGGGATTCCTCGTAGTTTTCTCCTGGAAGTTGATGAATGGCTTTGTTTTTGCTTGGAGGAGATGTCATTGGTCACACTGACAGTTCGGAAATTTGTACTAGTTCTAGCGTTTGAGTTGAAGGCACATTCTTTTGCTTTGCCCTGACACCTCCTTCCAGATCTTCTTCTAGTACCCGAGAATTCGGATTCAAAGTTCTCCGGATCAGTCTTCAGAACATAAAAAACCTTCTGACCTAGTTCATCCATAGCACGACCCTGTACATAATCAGACGTTAATTTTTCCACATAACTTAAGCAGATAATGACTTGTTGCACTGGATATATGTTTCCAAATAGTTTGAGGGAGCTGATCGATAAGCATACCTGTCTGTAATATGTGGTTCCCGGAGAATTATAACACATTGCATTCCCAGATATCAAAAATACATCATGCTGCATAGACATCAACAATAAGATGATATAAAGATGTTTTATACATGACTGATTAACAAGGTGCTGAAAATATTTATTGAAAGTGATGAAAATTAGTTGCACATAAGAAATATGTACATAAATCCTTAGCAATATATATACATCGGTTTTTCGAGTAAGCAGAAGTGTAAAAAGAAGGAAAGTGAGCAATTGTGGAGAAATGGATCAAACCTCAAATTGTTCAAATGTTGCATACATTCCTTCATGTAGTTTAGCCCTCATTGTGCCAAAGTCCATGGGTTCTTTAATGATTTTGTGGTAATCTCCAACCTTGAAGACACACAAAACCTTGTCCTATTCAATACTAGATAAGAGATAATCTATCACATATTATGATTGATGAGCTTTGTTACAGAATCACAAACCTTTTCGGGGTCAACTGGTTCAGCAAATATTTCGTAGGTATCTCTCCTAATATCATATAGAGAATACTATTAGAGAACAAATATTTGCGATGATTAGAAAACCACAGATGTTTCTTTTATCATCTAAATGTAGTTCCTCTCAATGTTTCACATAGTGTAAACACCTGAAGGTCCTGAACTTTACTGGAGATAATAGTAGGAGAAAACTTGCCTTTGCAGCACATCAAGAATTAGTTCTAGTGTATGCTTTTCCGGCAGAATTTCAGCAGAAAATGGTTGACCTAACAGATATGGTGCCCCGATTACAGACAAGACAATATATTAAATACTGGTTGATCTGATTTTAGGAATAAGTTAAACTTCGATATGATCATAAATCGTGTTACTGTGGATGTTCAAAGCTCATTTTAAATTTTACTTGGTTGGAGTATCAAATTCTTGGCTCTGAGGTAAATGTAGGACTAACCTCTACTAGCTGATGACTGGTTTTCTTGATTCGTTTTTTCTTTTCCCTGCACACAAGATTTTAGATTTAATATAAGTCCAAAACTCGCATAATGAATGCCTGAATGCTCTGTAAAGAAGTCTAGCCTCGAGCTTTTACCTCTCCCTTTCAAATTGGCTTAGAAAATGTAAAATTCGACCACACATATATTGTTTTAGTCCAGAAAGGTGCACACTGTTGCATTGTTTTTCATAACATTCTATCTACACAAAGAATATCTGAGCATTCAATTTAAAGGGAAAAAGAATCTATGAATCACTATCAACATAACGAGGTGTTATCATGAACTTAAAGGAATTCGTATTCAAAGTAGCCTGTACAGAAGAGGGTTGTAATTTCTTTAATTTCATAATCTAGGAAATACAAAATAACTGTAGGGGAGATCCAGTAGTACACAAGAAATACGATACGTAAATAGGCGAGGCAAACCTGTTTAGTTTTAGAGGAATCAGAATCATCAACTGCTGTGTTTAGGTGTTTTCTCTTAATCTTGGCTCTTGTCCTGGAAGGTGGACCATTCTCCTCTCCGTTGCTGCATTCATGTAGCTCCTCGGCATTTAGACTCCGTTGAGAAGCCTCATTCCGCCATGCATCCTGCCTGCAGGATCCTCCTCTTTTTACTTCCATCTTTCAGGCTTTTGTGTATCAACCAATGACATCAAAACTTCGATACAAGTACAGGAAGCTTAGCTTGTTCAAATTGCTATATGCAAGGCCTCTACCACTGGAAACATATATTACGTATTTATTACACATACATTATTAGAGGATTCTTTACCTGGAAAAGGGAAATACGACATTATCAACTCTACATCTGTATCAAAATGTAATCTTTTAATTTCGATTTCTTCCTTCTATGTCAAATTATTGCATCACACACAGACTCTTGAATTACCATAATTTCTTTGATTCGAAACAAAGTACTGATTTCGAAATGATATTAATAGACTATGATGAGCTTTCTTTTAGGGGTAGATCATGCCATTACTACAAACTTCCACACCACGACTATACATTCATCTCCTTAACCAGCCAAACAAATCAATTAGTCACATGTTCAAAACTTCGTGCACCAGGTAAGACTAAGAAGTAGTTTAGAAGTTGTTCTGATTTAGCCAGGTTCTGGAGTCTACGCTGGAAAATGCAGCAACAATAAGACGGGAGAGTTTCGACACCCAATATGTCCCAACCTATGTCAAATGCGGTGTCTGAATATTGGATCGTAAACTAAAAGAGTATCCAATTTTTTCCCCTTGACTCTGTCACTTGTAGAAATTAGGATTGTTTTTCTTCAAAAAACCAGAGGTATCTAAATCTGCCAGTATCAGTAGAAGAAACCAAACATCATAGTTAACATTCATAAAAATTGCAGTGGTAGCTCAGCCTTACTGGATCGCGAGCGTAGGACCAGATTTGTTAGAACTTAGAGGCAACAGACATGTGAACTTTGCATATAAGACCCAAATAATCAAATATTCTGGCATTTAACTAGCATTGAAAGTGCCCCATACAAGCAAATCCGATCATCTTGAATCTTGATTCCAGGGAGATCTTTAACAACCAGTTTTGGTTTCAACCATTGAGGCATCATTAAACGACTGATTTCATTTCTTTAACAACCATTAATCCATACAGGGAAAATAGCAAGCATTGAACATGTCTTAGTTTAGAGAAAGGCCATTTACATAAATATTCCTAATTTGACACTAGTTTCTTAAATTCATTGCTTTCTCCATGTCTACAAAACCTGATCAAATTCTTGCAATCTGTTCAAAAACCTAAATCAATAGTAAAGTATTTTCCATTCTTCATTGCGGGGAATTTCCATAGTAATAGAATCGTGCTAATATCAAGATAAACAACATTCATACGCTAGAAGGAAATGAATATCAAACCTAGGTGTTTGGGGAAACAAATTAAATCAATCTAGAGAATAACAAAAACTTAATTTAATCAATCATAAAATCACCACATCCAGAGGATATTGCCTCCTTTGAATCCGTTTTGCAAGAAGTTCTGTTCTCCTCACAATTTCCACTGGATCCCTATTATCAGAGGTAGGGCCTAGGCTTTCTATGTACCAAGGTTGACGAGTATCCAAAATAAATCTCTGAAGCATGGGAGCATGCCTAGCAAGACAAATTGCAAGCTCGGCAGCAGATGCACATCCATAATATCCAAGGTACTCTACAACCTTAAGGTGCTGATGGCAACGTATTGCATTTTCTTGAGCATTGTTCGGGGCTGAAACTTGCCCTGTCCCTTCTTCCATGTAGTAACACATCATCTGAAAAACCAGCATAAATTTGTGTCAATACTGCATGCTATCCCAACTTCAAAGACAAAAGTGCATCATTTGAACAAGTTAAAAAAGTAATTCTCCATTCCAGAGAAGAAAAATGGTAGTATAGAATTTATGACAACAAAAGGTGCTCGCGTACAGGAAATATAACAATCAAATTTGAAAAAATATATAAAAGATGCATCCAACCTTCAACTTGAATGTATGCAACAAAGGACACGCCTCTATCAAGGAGGTCGATAGAATAAGGTTACGGTGCCTGTAGGGGGATACTATCTCCAATTGCTGAACATTAGCAAAATTCGGAAATTGACTATAAAAAAATTTAGCTGAGTATGCCTACAAAATTAAAATGGATCAAAAGCATTAAAGCTGGGCAAAGACACAAGTACTCTGGTCTGAGTAACAGAAAGTATCGTTTCATTGACCAATTAGCTACACATACATAATAGCAAGCAGAGAACTAACCAGTTGCCACCGAATCGACAGCTTTTCAAGCTGGGAAGAGAAGCCAGATAGGGTATCCAGATCCTGGAAAATGTGATAACAATATGAAGATCCAAAAGTAGCATCCACAAGTGATGGAACACTGAGATACTCCACATCGAATTCAGACTCATAAATTATAAATGAAGTAAGATTTGGAGCAGATAAACAGAGCACTTCAAAGTTAAGTAACTTTAAGCTGCCAAAAAACTCCAAGTGTTTCAGCTTTAGGGACGAGACAACTAATTTTCGCTGGTTTTTGGATGAGGCGGAGTCATCATCAGCGCTGGCCTTACAGAAGTGAAGAGACAGACGCTGAAGATTAAGACAGTTAGTCAAAACCCATTGAAGGAGAGGTCCTTTCATAATCACTGATTTCAAGTGAAAAGATGTGAGTGTAGTATTAAGAATCAAGGCAGGATTGCTAGAAAAGATGTTGGAATAATGGATACTTGCATAAGTACTGCCTCCAAAGTCGAGGACAAAATTGCGAACCTCTTTACCAAAGGCAAATTTGAGCCAATTGCAAATATCAGCATTATAAGAACTATTAAGGGGAAAGTGTATTCTGAATGTATCAAGATATGGAGCTTGATTCGCAATTATAACACGGTTAACCCTGTCAACAAATTTATCTATTTCAGGTCGGGCATAATATGTACAGTTTAGAGTGTTAGAAGTTTCAAGGTCGTCGAAATGTAGATCCTTGAGTTGAGTCCAAACATGTGTCCACCTCTTGGAAAGAAGGGAGGTTCTTGCCGCTGTTTTCATATCAGCAACTAAAAAAAGCACGTAAACGAGCAAGTCATCAGATAAATTGCTTATAAAATCAACACGATCATCATCGACAACCTGATCATCTTTGTCGAGATCAATGTGATGAATGAACCTTCTCCTCTTATTGTTCACTGTGGTGGTATATTCATGACACATATAACGGAGAAATGCCCAAGCATTCATGGCAGTAGACGGTTTTTTACCTCTCAACTTGTAAAGCAAATAAGGCGAGATGGTGGCGTAAATCCAGGAAAGAACAATGGCATCTTGTCGACGCCAAAGAGTGGTGTCATCATCATCAGTACTAGTAATTTCTTGGACATGAGGAGTAGGAATAGTTGGATCAATGTGATGGAGAAGATTATAAGCCCGAGCCGCGTCACGAAAAATAGTAGACCAAGAAGAATAATGGACATTGTAAAGATCAAGAACAACAGGTATCAAGTTCTTGATGTACATGTATTTGGGAGGAACAAAACTCCTATCATTTCTATTTTCCATTCTTGGTTCACATAGCTCATCCTGTATGTTTTCGATGGAGCATTCGACTAAAACATTCGGGGGATTCATGGTGTTTATGAGAATTGTTATTAGGGTTTACCCACTCTGCATGTGTATAAATGTATGAAGCAAACCCTGATTATAAGCCACTGATGTTGATGTTTCCGTTGCCTATGGGATTAGGGACTTATCATGTCTAATTTTAAATGTTTGTGATTGCAAAATTTTAGGGATAACTTAGCAACTAATAAATTTTGAAATAGAAAAACATTTTAACATTCCATCATCATTGTCGTTGTGCTTTCGACTTTCGTGTTGTCTTCAATTTTGTTCATCCAACTAAAACATTCGGGGAATTCATGGTGTTTGTGAGAATAGTTACTAGGGTTTACCCAATGTGCACGTGTATTTATCTATTTCACTCGGTATGAATACCCTGATTATAATAAGCCGATGATGTTTCCGTTGCCTAGGGGATTAGGGCTTTATCGAGTAGAAACCGTTTTCAAATGTTTGAATGGTTGTTGGTTATAAAAACATAGTCATATGTCATAAGAGAATATTTTTGAATATAACAAAATTTTAAGAGTAATGTTAGAAAATTTCCAAATATTTGTATAGAATTTAAACCCTTTTGGCTGGTTATGGTGATTATGAGAATATTTACTAGGGTTTACCCACTGTGCAGGTGTATTTTTCTATTTCACTCTGTATCAACAACACCCTGATTATAAGCCGCTGATGTTTCCGTTGCCTATGGGATTAGGGATTTATCAAGCAAAAACCGCTCTTAAATGTTTGAACTGTTAGTTTTAAAAACACACTTAATCTGAAAATATTTATAATTTGACATTTGGTGTGTCATATAATCATGAGTGTACTCCCTCCGTCCTACATGTCCATTTTGCTTTTTTAGGAGTCAAATTAACTAATTTTTGACCAAATATTACAAATAATCTATTTATTATTTTTAAAAACTGAAAGTTACATTTGAAAATAGACCAAAAGTAGTTTTTAAAGATATAATTTTTTTAATTTTTTTCAATTATCTAATACATGTAAAATTCGGTCAAAGTTTTGTCAATTTGACTGGTCAAAAGTCGAAATGGACATGTAATTAGGGACGGAGGGAGTATTATTTAGGATTAATTTTGGAAACGGTTTCGAAACTATTCTACTTTTAAATACTTGGGCTCTATTTTGGATTGTTGTTAAATTGAAAAAAGTACTGTTAAAATAAGTGATATTATGAAAATCAGATAAACGTTTGGTATTAGAACAACTAGGGGTTGCTTGAGACAATTTATTCAGTCTGAAATTACTAAAATATCCCTATTTATTATATAATAATAATAATAATAATTTTGTAATGAATGCATGTATTAATTACATCTAATTCATTAATCATCATTAACACGTCTATATTTATTAATCCATCATTTTTAAATATTATAATTTATAATTATATTTATCTATCTACTAATAGTTAAATGACTAGATAATTAATATCTATAATTATATTTAACTCATTATCATGCAAGTATTGATTACAAAATAATTAGTATAGTTAATGAAAATTAGTTATTAATGATTAGAGACATTAAAATGTATTAATAACGAAGATATTAATATGAAGTAAATAGAGTAAAAGGTTGAAAAATCATTTTATACTTTGAGGGTATAATCGTCTTTTAATGGTGAACAAATTGGCTCAATGTATAGCCAAAGAGACAGTAAAAGAGGGATAAAAAGGATAAAAGAGGGGTCTCCAGAGAGTGATGTCGAAAATAGAAGGCAACCATCGTAGGAGGGGGCAAGAAAGGGGGGGGGGGGAGAGAGAGATAGAGAGAGATCAAAAAACAGATCCAAAACAAAAGTTGAGAAGAAAAAGTGGAGGAGACGGGGAAAAGGGAAATAAAAGCTAAAGAGATAGTAAAAGAGGGATAAGAAGGATAAGAGAGAGGTCTCTAAAAAGTGACGTCGAAAATAGAAGGCAACCACCACCGTAGGAGGAGACATGAGAGAGAGAGAGAGAGAGAGAGAGGTAAATAACACAAATAAATTAATCCCAACAAAAGCACAATCTCGACAATATCGATAAAGAACAATTTGTCACTGCCAGCTCAAACAACAACCCATGACAAATATTTACTTTAATGAGCATACCAACCCCAAGTGCATTTACATGCACAAAGCCTACAAATTTGGTTCAAGCATTCCATCAAACACATAATACACACTCTAAATAAACACAAACTAAACAGTCAAAAAATGCATTTGAGTAAACAATTATGACACACCCTAAATAAACAAAGCATAACATGCATTTCAGTAAATGTGTTGTAATATATTACGTCTTCCCGATGATCATCACATAAGAGAGGGGTCTCTAGAGAGTGACACCGAAAATAGAAGGCAGCCACCATTGGAGGGGGCATGAAAGGGGGAGAGAGAGCGATCAAAATACAGATCCTAAACAAAAGTTGAGAAGAAAAAGTGGAGGAGACAGAGACAAAGGAAATAAAAGCCAAAGAGACAGTAAAAGAATGATAAGAAAGATAAGTGAGAGGTCTCCAAAGAGTGACGTCGAAAATAGAAGGCAGCCACCACCGTAGGAGGGGCATGAGAGGGGGGGGGGAGATTTCAGGATGAAGGTGGAGAATGCAATGATTTTTCAATGAACTAAGAATTTCAATGAGTCAATTTATTCAATGCGAAATTATAATTATACTCTGAAATTTAAAAATGACATTCTAATCTATATTATAATTATCTCATATCAATATATATGTTATTCATAAAATACGTTGAAATTAAAGACATTTACGCAATATTCTAGAACATGTCCGTGACTCGCACGGGCTATAAAGCTAGTTTAGGATTAATTTTGGAAACGGTTTCGAACCTATTCTACTTTTTTTTTTTTTTTGAATAAAAGACAAATTTCATTAATGATAAACATCATACAAAAGAGCCTCCAACAACACATTTGAAGGAGACGTAAATACGTTTTGACAATCTAGAGAACAAGGTAATTTAGCTACTAAATGAGCGACCTTGTTCGCTTGTCTTTTAACAAAAGTGATCAAATAACCTGGTCTAGTATCTAGAATAGTCCGACAGGCATCCAAAATATGACCTACTTCCAGAAGATTAGTATGAGCATTCTTCAAATCACGAACTGCAAGGAAAGAATCTGACTCAATGATCACCTTCTCATGGTTTAAGCAAAGCAGCAGGTGAAGCCCCTCAAGGATTGCCATCGATTCTGCTTCAACAACAGTAGAGACCATCGCATGACAGACCGTTTTACCAACCACAAGAGTACCTGCATTGTCTCTAATAACTAACCCCATCGAGAATGAAGATTCCCCCAGCTTAATTGCAGCATCTACATTCAGTTTGAGAACTCCCACATCAGGGGGTTTCCATCTAACTGGTTGAGAAACAATAATGACTGGCTTAGTAGGAACCTGCATAGAACGTTTCATCTTGGCTTCCCTCCAGTCCGAAATAGACTTAGTACTCCAATCCATAGCTACAACTGCTATAGCCACTCTTCCTTCCCATACCTTTTTGTTACGGAAAAACCAGATACCCCAAAACACCTTAGCAATTCCTAAAACTTCAGTAGCAGGTGCCATTTCGAGTTTACCAAGTAACCAAGATGGGACAAGATCGTTTGACGACAAATTATACACCAACCCTGAATAATGCCAACATGCCAGAGCAAAGGGGCAGTTAAAGAAAATATGCACCATATCCTCGACATCAGAATTACACAGGGGACAATTAAGAGGAAGACACACTCCCTTGTTGCTTAAACGACTCTTCACAGGGACATTATTCCTACAAACTCTCCACAAAAACAGTCTAATTTTGTGAGGTAACTCTAGGCTCCATAGCTTCCTCCATCCATTGGATTGAACAACAGAACCAGTGCCAACATTCTGGGCATGCCATAACTGATAACCTGTCTTAACTGAGTACCTGCCATTAGTCGTCCTTGACCAAGCTAACCGATCTAAAACTGGGCCAATTGGAATACGAGTAGCTAGAATCAGATTCGCATCATCAACAGAGAACATATTTCTCACTTTGCCAACATCCCATTCTCTCAACCCTTGCCTAAACAAACTAGCCACTCTTAAAGAATTGTCACTATACCCCCAAGTCTGATCCACTCGAAAACCATGCTTGCCAACTAGCCAAGGATCCTTCGTACAGTTTATCAACTCACCATCCCCTAAAATCCATCTATAACCCTGCAACACTTCATTCTTAGCTGTTACTATTCCTTGCCAAATGAAACTTGAACCTGGAGCCACTTTAGCCTGCAAAACATGAACATCTGGGAAATACTTTGCCTTAAACAATCTTGCCACCAGAGAGTGTGGATTATGGACAAAATTCCAAACATGTTTAGCAATAAGAGCAATATTATAACCATACAGGTTACGAAAGGCCAAACCTCCCTGACACTTCGACATACTCATCCCATCCCAGCCAATCCAGTTGATGCCCTTCCTGTCTGTAGAGCCTGACTGCCACCAGTATTTGTTCATCATCACCTCCATCTCCTTACACATAGATTTTGGAAGCAAGAACGAAGACATACAATAGGAAGGAATAGCTGTTGCCACATTGTTGATTAGAATAGTCTTGCCTGCTCGAGAAATTTTTTTAGCTTTCCATCCCTGCAAACGTTTCCACATTCTTTCTTTGACAAAACCAAAAACTCGTTTTTTCGATCTTCCTACCAAGGAAGGCAATCCCAGGTACATACTATTCTGTAGATCATTTGAAACTCCCAGAATTGATGATATCTCAGCTTGCTTATCCTGCCGGACACATGAACTGAAACAAATACCAGATTTCTGGTAGTTGATAGATTGACCTGAGAAACTTGCATAATCATCTAGAATGGACTTCACCACTTCTGTTTCCTGGGTGGTTGCACGAAAGAACAAAAAGGAATCATCCGCAAAAAGAAGGTGAGAAATAACCGGGGATGAGCTACTAACTTTAACACCATGAAAACTCTCTTCCGAAACTGCTTTAGTTAAAGCCAAAGATAAGCCTTCCACGCAAAAAAGAAAAAGATAGGGAGAAAGAGGATCTCCCTGTCTTATCCCTCTTGAAGGAACGATGGGACCAATAGTCGCTCCATTGAAGCAGAAATCATAGGAGACCGTTTGCACGCACATCATCATCCAGGTAATCCATTTAGGACAAAACCCCATAGCTTGCATTCTGTTTTTCAAATATCCCCACTCTACTCTATCATATGCTTTAGAAATATCCAGTTTTAAAGCGACATCACCCTCACCACCTCGGGGTGCTTTCTTCATATGATGAATTAATTCAAAAGCAATCAGGACGTTATCATTAATGCTCCTACCAGGTACAAAGGCAGCTTGATTCTCATAAATTATTTGGGGAAGCATCCGTTTTAAGCGATTTGCAAGAACTTTAGATAGAATCTTATATAGCACATTGCATAAAGCTATGGGCCTGAGATCCTTCATACGACAGGCATTTTCTTTCTTTGGAATGAGCACAACATTGGTGTCATTCAGGCTTGCTGGAAAAGAACTCGATTTTAACCAATCCCTGCAATAAACAAACACCTCATGCCCGAGAATAGGCCAAAAATTCTGGAAGAAAGCTGGATTGAGGCCATCTGGTCCACTAGCTTTATCAGGATGCATTTGTTTCACAGCAGTAGTGAATTCCGCAAAGTTCAACTCTGCCGTGAGCATTTGATTTTGCATATCAGAAACAACCCTGTCTTCTCCCGTATAATTGTAATTCGAAACCTGCTGCACACCTTTGAATATATCAGTGAAATAATCCTTAACCATCAAGCACATCTCATCCTTACCAATCACTTGAACCCCATTATCAGATTCCAAATAGGGAACATGATTCGTCTTTCTACGAGTAGAAGCTGACGCATGAAATTTTTTTGTATTAGAGTCTCCTTCAGACAGCCAAAAAACTTTGGCTCTTTGTTTCCAGTAAATCTCCTCATAGGTCAACAGCTCATTCAATCGTTCCTTTTCCTCAAAATACAATTTAACTCCTTCACTGTCAATTCGATTAACAAGTTTAGATAAAGACTCCTTCAATTTCTTAACTTTATCACGGAATTTATGGAAGAAATTCCTCCCCCAACGAGCCATAAAATTCGAAACAGAGAGAAGCTTAGGAATAATATGGGAGGGAGGTAGAGCAAGCCAGAACTCAGATGTCTCCTTGTGGAAGCCTGGTTCTTGAAGCCACGTATTTTCGAAGCGAAACCGAAACTGCTTCTGAGTAAAAGAGACACTAAACAGATCCAAGAAGATAGGATCATGATCTGACACAGATGTATGAATAACTGATAATCTGCACAAGGGAAACATACTCAACCAAGACCGGGAAGCAAAAGTTCTATCCAGACGCTCTTTGACCCAATCATTAGTACCACGAGACTTTTCCCAGGTAAATTTACCACCTTGCAAATCAATATCAACTAACATTGAGTCATCAATGGCAGCTTGGAAACCAGACATTAACGACTGCGCATGAGGCGAGCCCCCCCATTTGTCAGCTGCAATCAATAAATCGTTAAAATCTCCCATAATCGCCCAAGGGAGATGAGCCATACCAGCTAGCGTTCGAATAAGATCCCAAGAGCTTCTTCTACGAGCTCTCTCAGGAAAGCCATAGAAACACGAAAGAGACCAAACAGCAGTACCATTATTAAAGAAATCCACATTAATATGGTTACGAGAGTATCCTGTAACCTCACAGTTCACATTATTTTTCCAGAAAACAGCTAACCCACCACTACGACCAACTCTATCTACTGAAAAACACTGAGCAAATCCAAATTTAACACGCAATGCTTCGATTTTGTTTGCAAAAGAAATAGTTTCAGAAAGGAATAAAAAATCAGGTTTGTGTACCTTAATAAGGTCACCAAGAGCTCGAACTGTGCGAGGGGAACCCAACCCTCGACAGTTCCAACTAAGGGCATTCATTGTGGATGGCTAGCTTGCCTTGCAAGCTTAGCCAAATCAGTAGTAGAAGAAGCTGGACAATCAGAGTTAGAAAGACCAGTTTCGGAATGGACGCCACCAATAAAATTGCCACCCTCAATTTCCATGAATACTTTTTCATCTGGGCCTCTCCTTCTTTTGTTCCTTTCTTCCATATTGAGCCCACTTAATTCTACTTTAAAATACTTGTTCTTAGGTTATCCTTAACAAATGAAACGAAATCGCGCAGCAAAAAAAGAAAAAAAGAAATCAATTAACGATATTACAGTAATATTTTTTTATCATTAATTGGAAAAAAATTCTTAGAATTGATATTGACCTTTTATGGTCCAGGCGGTTTGTACGTGTAATTTGTAAAATTACATATGAATTTCATGTGTTATTCGGGATTCAATTCGGGATTACTTAGCATTTTTGCTTGTAAAATTTAAAAAGAAATCTCATTTGAAATTTTATCAAAAATGTAATTAGGATGGGATGTTAGAAAATCTCCGATGATGAAATGTAAAATAGTTTCCGGTAATGTTGTGTATAATTATGATACTATAAATTATATCTAAAAATTTGCTATTTCGACAAATATAATCAACTAAATATACGTTTTAGATTATATATTCATATTTTTACTTAATATCATATCACATAGTAATATATTCCACTTTCAGTATTACTTAAATTTATGACGAAATTATTTAATAATGTAATTCGTTATTTACATTGAATCTCATCAATGTTTATAATATTTTTCTTTTATTTATGTTACCTTTAATTTTTTTTTTAAATTATTAAAATAATTTTAAATATAATTATAACTTATCATCTATACCACCATGGCCAAATTTGAGATTTTCTTTATTAAATCACTCAACTTTAATTAATCCAAACTTGCTTAATTCATTTTTATGTATTTAAATAATTTTTTTAAAAATAGAATCCAATATTATACACTAACAATTAAGATTCAATTGAGATTCTGTTGGAGTGATAACAATTCATGGATTTTAAAAGATTTTATAAATCCATGGATTGTTTAAAATCTGTAATAGACTCTGCACAGTTTGTTTTAATTCCATATAGATTTTGTTGGATTGATTTATCAAGATTTTGGTGAACTAAACAAAATCCCACAGATTCTACATGATTGATTTTTTAATATTTTTTTATTTTATAATATATATATATTAATTAAAGATAATAACATCTTTATTATTATATCTATTATATTATCAATACTATTATATAATAGACGAAACATTAAAAGTTTGGTTGGTCGGTATGGTACGTTGTGATTTTACTTAATTGCCCACATTAAAAGTTTGGTTGGTCGGTATGGTACGTTGTGATTTTACTTAATTGCCCTTATTTAACTGTACTTCGTATTTTTACTTAATTAACCTTACTTATTTATAGAAATATATTACTAAATAATAATATTACCTATTTATAAACAATTACCTTTTTCACCAAAAATACATTATTTTTTTCTATTTTTTCTAAAAAATTCTCCTACTTTTTCAAATATATCACGGACAATTACCTTTTTTAACTAAAACATGTTAATTTTTCTATTTTTCCTTACTAAACCCCCTCCTTTTCCAAAAATATCACGGACAAACCTTTAGTTATTTATTTTTAAACATATTTTAATATTATAATTATTTTTTAAAAGTTTACCTATTTTAACATGTCTACTTATTTTTCTTAACAAATGCAATTACTAAAAATAATCAAATATAAATAATCAAATACCTATTTATAACCAATTAACTTTTCAGCTAAAACACATTATATATTTTTTCTAACAAAGCCCCTCATTTTCTAAATATATCACGGGAAATTGCCTTTTACAATTTAATTTTTCTATTGTTCTCACTAAAATCCGTTCTTTTCCAAAAATATCACAGGAAACCCTTTACTTATTTATTTTAAAAAGTATTTAAATACTTTTAATTATTAAATTTTAAAATCTCATTTTCCAAAAAATATCACGGACATTTACTTTTTTAAACTAAATATATGTTACATTTTTTTTTTTTACTAAAACTCCTCATTTTCCAAAAATATAACGGTAAAACCCATACTTATTTATTTTAAAATTTGTTTTAATGTTTTTAATTAATTAAAAGTGTTTAGCTATTTTAACATGCCTACTTATTTTTTGCGCAATTACAATTAATAAAATATTTAAAAAAATAATAATAAAATAACAATTAACAATCCGTGCATCGCACGGGTTTTAAGCTAGTATTATTAATAGCCCAACATGGGTTTAATATTAGTGAGACATTTTATTCAATTTAAATTGTGAGACTTTTTAATGCACTTGAAATGTCTTAATTGCCCTTGTGTTCATTACTTTTTTTTAAAAAATGTTGCCAACGATAATTGAATCTTGGTCTTCATTTTAATTTGCACATTGTCATACCACTAGGCCGCAAATTCATATGTGTTGTTTACCAAACACATTTATATGTGTTTGTGTGTCGCATGGGCCTAGAAAGCAAATAAGATTTATATAAATTTATATAGATTATGTTCGCAATAAAATTTATTATAATTATTATTTGAGATATGAATACTATGTTTATTAAATAATTAGATTAATTATATATTTGTGTTCAAATTACGAAATAATAAATTAGATTATGAATACGGTTTAAATAATAGTTGTATTAGTTAGTATAATTGTGTTAACAGAATATGATATTATTAAAAACCGTCATGCAATTCCTATCATTGGAATCTAAAAGTGTTAGGCCAAATACACAATATATAATCAAGATAAGTATGATAATAATAATTAAGAACACTGTTTATGAATCAAAAACTGAATTATATAAATAACTCTTCTCTCAGTGATGTTAAAGAATCACAGAGAGCTGCTAGGTTACAAAAATAATAATTCTATGTTCGCATCCCTTTTAGGGTTAACCTATCTGTGTTTATATATTACACAGTTACATAATCAATCTCTAATTGATACTCTTATAAATCAGCTATACAGATTATATCAAATTAGGATTGCTTCTGTCTTCAGTTCCGTTTCCTTAACTGTCTCAATATATCTTGCTTCTTTCCATCTTCAAGATATATTGCTTCTAGAATCTTAAAGTCAGCACCGACAGTTAATAAACTCTTTACCCCGTCAGACTTTAACAAACTCTGACTGGCTTCTTAGTAAACTCTGATTAACACATGGTACTTAAACACTGATGAGCAAACGTCAGCAATTATATTTAACAATCTCCCCCAACTTGTTCATACTAAAATGTACAAGTTAAAAAGATAATTGATGATGTCAAAACATATAACAAATGCAGTGTTTAAAATATAACAGAGTTTAACTTTAACTTAGAACAGAAAACTTAAAAACTTACAGTCAGACTTTACTTGATTTCTTCAATATCAGGCACTGTCCTGAGATAATCAATAAGAAGTCTTCTTTCAGCCTTTTCAAGCTCTTCCACCATAATCTCCTTCAATTCTTTATACTCTGGATCACTTTCTCCAGTCTGGTAGATATCAGCTCTCAGAGAATAAATGCTGTTCTTCCTCATTTCATTCCCTAGCCGAATATAATATGATTTGTCTGACTTTAGATTGAATTCCAAGACTTTGATACCCAGTGCTGTTTTGAACTTGGCACTGTTTCTTTTCATCTCAACAATCTTTCCATAAGCATCTCTGTACTTAGGAATGTATGCACTAGAAACACCACCTCCAAGGAGCACTTTAGATTTCATCATTCTGTCTTTTATGACAAGAGCAGCATCATGAGTACTTTTGTTTTTGATTTTGAGAAGGTATAAAACATACTTAAGCTCTTCCCATAGCTTCAATTGTATATCAGTTTCTCCTACTATGTATACTCTTCCATCAGACATGAAGTATAACAGAACCTCTTTCTTCAAACCCCTGTGATAGACCATCTGAACAGATTCCAGTTTATCAAGGCTCTCTTGAGATACCCCAATACCAGCTTCTGCCAGTGAAGTTTGATCTAAAGATCTATTGTTTATTCTCTTCTCCCTATGTGAACCTAAACCAGACTTATCAAAAGATTCTTTTCCAAGTACAGTCCTGGTTTGAGAAAAGTCCACAGCCTGAAGTGTCAGAGTTTCAGAAAGTGCAGGTCTTAAGAAACCTTTGAGTTGTGGAGCTAGCTGAGTTTGTACAACTTGAGCTTTGTCAGAGGTTGTCACAGCTTTAGTAGAAACATCAACATGAGCAACGTCAGAGGTTGATTTACTTATCCTTGATTCAACTTGAGCAATGTCAGAGGTTGAATAATTCTTCTTAGTTAACTGTCCTTCTTCTTCCAGTATACCCTTTCCTTTATCAGTATTTGCAATTACAGGCCTCCTGGTGTATTGTATACTCTGTTGAGTATTTTCTTTAATAGAAATTCCAGTTTCTTTCTTTCTAGGAGCCTTTACTGATTTCTTCTTATAAGTTCCAGAAGCAACTTTCTTCTTATGTTCTTCTGCTAGCATTTGTTCTTCTGCTTGAATATCTTCAACAGTAGCATCTTGACCATGCTCAGCTAGAAACAACTGAGTTGCAATTCTTCATCAGTAATTGGAGATTGAGAAGAAAGAAGTAAACTTCTTACTCTTGAAGAAGACTGCCCTCCAGTGTTTATTCCTTTTCCAGCATTAGCCTGAGCATCAGAGTTTGACCTCCTCCCTTGCTCTTGAACATTCTTTTTCCTTTGTTCTTTATCTTTTGCACCACCATCAGTGGTATCATCCTTCCGAGTCAGAGTTTGAGAGCTCTTGCATTTGTCTTTTGATACTCTCTCCCCCTTTTTGACATCATCAGAAATCAATACTGATGTGAGCAGTTCCAAGGAATTAGCAATTGCATCCAGCTTATTTGACATTGCAGCTTGATTCTCTTCAACTATTGACAATCTGGAGTTAAAAGCCTTCTGTTCTTTACACAAAGAGATATATAGAGATTTATCCTTTTGCAGTGTAAGTTCCCTTGCAGCTATGTCATTCCTTAGACCATCAATAACCTTGTCAGTACCATCAAAACGATTATTTAATGATTTGACTTGGACTATTGTAGCTTTGAGATGAGTTAAAAGTTCAGGATTTTGAATCTCCTTTGAAGACTTGGTCACAAAATCAGCAGCTCTTTCATCAGAAAAGATAGTTTCTCTGCTTGACCAATTGGAGAAATACATATCCTGGAAATGAGCATCTGTAGCGCGTTGAGCAGAAATTCTTTGAGAATTGTCAACAGAGTTTGCAGAAGAATCAGCATTAGAAGAATCAGGAACATCTTCTTCAGCATCATCTTGTGCTCCCTCATGAAGATCAGAGTTTACAATAACATTTTCTGCAGCTTCTTCAACATTCTCTGCAGTAACTTCAACTTTTTCTGCTACAACTTCATCTTTCTCAGCATCTTCTTCTATTGCTGGAACAGCTTCTTCTACTATCATTTGCTTCTCAGCATTTTCAACAATCTGCTCAGAAGAGACAGATTTTGCTGCCTGATCAACCTCTTCACCAACGTCAATAACTTGATTAGTGACAGAGAGAATCTCTGTATGAGTTGCCATTGACTCTTCAAGTACCAGAGTGGCTTGATCAGCTGCCACATCCTCAGTGTCACAAACACTGACAACAGGATGTGCTTCAAAATCCATTGCAAGAAAATTGTCAGCATTTGTAGTATCATCCACATTATCTCTGTCCTCTGTGGGCACAGTAGCTTCAACATCAGGATCTACAGTCTGTTCATTCTCAGGAACAACTTCAGGTGCAACCTTATGAACAGCTTCTGCTTCAGCATGTGCTCTATCCTCATCAGGCACAGTAGCTTCATCAACAACAGTCTCCTTAGTCACAGCTAGAGGAGCTTCATTAACAACCTCCTGATTTTCAGCTTCAGAAGCTGCAGTTTCTGATTCATCAAAAAGATAATCAGCAACCATCCTCCTCTTTTTCTGATGAAGAATTTCATTATCAACATCATCTTCATCAACATCAGCTTCACCAACAGACTTTGACCTGTTAGCTCGAACTTTTCTCTTGAAAGCCCTTTTCTTAATTCTACTACCAGACCGTGGTTGTTGAGAAGTAGATTGTGGTAGAGGTTCAGTGTTTAATGAGGAAATGTTCAGAGTTTGATGTTCTGGTTGTGGTTGTGGTTGTGGAGGATTATTTTCAAACTGTTGCACTCTCTCAGGTAATAGCAGAGCACCAACATTCCCTTTCTTCAGATCCTTGTTTGTTAAGTCAGAAAATATTCGTTTATGCAATCTAAATGACTGAATAACATCATCCTCCAGAATCTCAGTGTCAGGAACACAGAAAGAAAACAGTAGTTGACAAAAACGAGCAAAATAGACAACACCCCCATAGAGACAGTATCAGTTAATACAATTAATTTATGAGAGAAAATGCAAACAGCTAATACAAACTCAGTGTATAGGATCAATAAACTAAGAGATGCTATAAATATAGAGACAGTATCATGCTGTGTAAAATTTCTGCACAATTTGTAATCAGAATATATAATACTTAGAAGGATTCATGATTACTTATTGACAATCATGCTTCATACATTTTTCTTCATCGGTCCATGTGTTTCAGACAAAAATCATAATCAGAGTTTAACATCAGACTTTAACCGACAGAGTATGACTGATAGAGTATGACTAACAGAGTTTACTTATCAGAGTTTATCATGCTGGTGCAAATAACAGTTAACACATGCAAAGAATCATGAGCATAAAATCATGTATAGAATTTGAATCTAACCAGTATCTCTAGTCAAAACCAGAGATCATTCCAAGTTCATTTACCAGTCTTGTAAAGGTAGCTTCACTCAAAGGTTTGGTGAATATATCTGCAAGCTGTTGGTCTGTAGACACAAAATGAAGTTCAATATCTCCTTCTTCCACATGTTCCCTGATAAAATGATACCTTATGCTGATGTGCTTGGTCATGGAGTGCTGTACTGGATTACCTGTCATAGCAATAGCACTTTGATTATCACAGTAAATAGGTATTTTAGAGTACCTTAATCCATAGTCCAGCAACTGATTCTTCATCCATAAAATCTGTGCACAACAGCTACCAGCAGCTATATACTCTGCTTCTGCTGTGGATGTGGAAATCGATTTCTGTTTCTTGCTGTACCAAGAAACTAATCTGTCACCTAAAAATTGACAGCTTCCACTTGTGCTTTTTCTGTCTATCTTACAGCCTGCAAAATCTGCATCAGAGTAACCAATTAAATTAAACTCTAATTCTCTAGGGTACCACAAACCAAGAGTTATGGTTCCTTTGAGATATTTGAAAATCCTCTTCACAGCTGTTAGATGTGGCTCTCTGGGGTCTGCTTGAAATCTTGCACAAAGACATGTTGCATACATGATATCTGGTCTACTTGCTGTGAGATAAAGAAGAGACCCTATCATTCCTCTATAGTTTGTCATATGTACTGAGGCTCCTGTGTCTTTGTCTAGCTTTGTTGCAGTAGCCATGGGAGTTGTAGCAGATGAACTATCAAGCATGCCAAATTTCTTGAGAAGATTTCTGGTATATTTTGTTTGATTGATAAAAATACCATCATCTGTTTGCTTGACTTGTAAGCCTAGAAAGTAACTAAGCTCTCCCATCATGCTCATTTGATATCTTGACTGCATAAGCTTTGCAAATTTCTTACAGAGTTTGTCATTAGTAGATCCAAAAATTATGTCATCCACATAGATTTGAACTAACAGCAAGTCATCACCAGAGTTAAAATAGAACAAGGTTTTGTCAATTGTACCTCTAGTGAACCCACTTTCTAAAAGAAATTGAGCCGGAGTTTCATACCATGCTCTAGGTGCTTGCTTTAGTCCATATAATGCCTTATCAAGCCTGTAGACATAATCTGGATGTTTGGGATCTACAAACCCTGGTGGTTGTTCAACAAACACTTCTTCTTCAAGTCTCCCATTGAGAAAAGCACTTTTCACATCCATCTGAAAGACTTTAAACTTTTTGTGTGCAGCATAGGCCAGAAAAATCCTTATTGCCTCCAATCTTGCAACTGGAGCAAAGGTTTCATCATAGTCAATTCCTTCCTGTTGTGAATAGCCTTTTGCCACAAGTCTAGCCTTATTCCTTGTAATCACTCCATCACTATCTGTTTTGTTTCTGAAAACCCACTTTGTACCAACAATTGATCTGTTCTTTGGTCTTGGTATAAGTGTCCAAACTTCATTCCTCTCAAATTCATTTAACTCCTCTTGCATTGCTGTTATCCAGTTTGCATCTTGAAGAGCTTCTTCCACTTTCTTGGGTTCTGTTTGAGATAAGAATGCATGAAACAGACATTCATTATTTGTAGCACTTCTAGTTCTTACACTAGCTTCTGGATCTCCAATTATCAAGTCAGGTGTATGAGCATGTGTCCACCTTCTTGTTGTTGGTAATTGGCTTCTATTAACATTAGTAGATCCTCCCCCTTGATCCATGCTTTCCTGATTTTCTTGACCATTTACATTCTCTGAGGCTCCCCCTGAATTGGACTGTTCAGTATTTGAACTTTCAGAGTTTGACTCAGAGTTTCTGTTTGATTCTTCATTTGACTCTCTTTCAGAATTTGAGTCTTCATTTTGAGAATTTTCTGAAGTTTCTTCACGCTCCCCCTCGACTAGTTCTCTATTTTGTTCTGTCTGAAATAATTCTTCAGTGTTTATCAGTAGAGGATCAGAGTATGCTTCGACAGAGTTTGTTGGATTCGCTTCATCAGAGTTTACATCATCAGAGTTTAAATCTTCATTTTCAAAGCGAAGTTGATCATGATATTCTTCATCTTCTATTCCAGTTATTTTCTTGTCATCAAATGACACATGTATAGATTCCATGATCACTTTAGTTCTCAGATTGTAGACTCTGAATGCCTTTGTTGACAATGGGTATCCAACAAAAATTCCTTCATCAGCTTTTAAGTCAAACTTGGTCAACTGTTCAGGATGAGTTTTCAATACAAAACACTTGCATCCAAATATATGAAAATACTTCAAATTTGGCTTCTTATTCTTCACCATCTCATATGGTGTTTTTCCATGCTTGTTGATCAGTGTAGCATTCTGAGTAAAACAAGCAGTTTGAACAGCTTCTGCCCATAAATAAGTTGGCAACTTTGCTTCATCAAGCATTGTTCTGGCAGCTTCGATTAGAGTTCTGTTCTTTCTTTCAACTACACCATTTTGCTGTGGAGTACCAGGTGCAGAAAATTCTTGCTTCACTCCTCTTTCCTTGCAGAAAGCTTCCATTACTGAATTTCTGAATTCAGTTCCATTATCACTTCTTATAATTTTCACTTTAAAATCTGATCCTTTTTCCAGTAGCTTTACATGTTCCATTAGAATTGAGGCAGTTTCATCTTTCTTTGCTAAGAAATACACCCATGTGTACCTTGTGTACTCATCAACAATGACTAAGGCATACTTCTTTCTGCCCAATGACATTATATTTACTGGACCAAAAAGATCAACATGTAGAAGATGATAAGGATCCATAACTGAAGATTCAGATTTTGTCTTGAAAGATGACTTCCTTTGCTTGGCCTTTTGACAAGAATCACACAGACCATCTAAGCTTAGTATTGACTTTGGAAGTCCCCTTACAAGATCTTTTCGAATTAGTTCATTGATGTTGTTCAAGTTTAGATGAGAGAGCTTCTTATGCCATTTCCAACTCTCTTCATTTGACATTTTTGCAGATAGACACACAGTTTTTCCTTCAGAGTTTGTTACCAAACTTGCTTCATAGATGTTATTGTGCCTGTGTCCAACTAGAACAACTTTTCCTGTAGATTTGCTGATCACTTCACAATGTTCAGAATGAAAATCTACATGGTATCCTCTGTCACAGATTTGACTCACAGAAAGCAGATCATGCTTGAGTCCTGAGACTAGAGCTACATTCTTGATGATGACACTTCCAAGATTGATATTGCCATATCCCAGAGTACGTCCTATGTTGCCATCTCCATAGGAAACTTTTGGGCCAGCTTTTTCCTCAAAGTCTGATAGCAGGGCTTTATTTCCTGTCATATGTCCTGAGCATCCACTGTGCAAGATAAGTGTGCTCTCTTTTATACCCTGCAATCACAAACAAACACTAAGTGTTAGTTTTAAGGACCCAGACTTGCTTGGATCCTTTGGCTTTCTTAACAGTGTTAGCTTTTGCAGCGGAATCACTATCAACAGAGTTTAAACTAACATTGTCAGACTTTACACTTGCAGAGTTTGCTCTAACCCATTTCAAGTTGGGTTTTAGCTCATAATAGTTGTGATAAATAGCATGATAACTCTTGCAAGTATAAATGGAATGCCAAGTACTTCCACAGTGTGTGCATAAAGTCTGTGGTCTAACTCTAACATAATCATTTTTCACTCCAGATTTTGAAGTTAAAGAATTAATATCTTTGTTCTTATTGCAAAACCTGGCAAGATGGTTAGTACTACCACAATTATGACATGTTTTTCTAGGAGCAGCAGAATTAGGCAGATAATCATTTCTTTTATTAATGCCTATTTTTCCATTCCTATTCCTCTTAAACATTTTCTGTTTGTTAACAGACTTTACCTCTTTGAGCTTATGTTTAAATTGTTTCTCTGTCATTAAACCAACATTAACCTATTTATCACAGATTTTTACTGGTTCTTTAACAGCTTCTAACTCAATCTCATTCTCTGTTATTGAATCAACATTAACCTGTTCTTCACAAGTTTCAACTGATTCCATAACAGCTTCCTTTACTACAACAGACTTTAACTTACTGTTTTCAGGAACAAATAGCATAGGTTTAAGTTGTGGTTTCACTTTGACTTTATCTTGAAACCTAAGTTCATCTTCCTCATTGTAGCCTAAACCTATAGTATCTGTCTGAAAAACCTGATGTGTGTCTCTACCAGAATTGGTCCAGGTTTTAATCACTTTTCTTTCTTTTTCCAACTCAGACTCTATTTGCCTATATCTTTTAAGCAATTCCTGTTCAACATAAACAGCATCATCTCTCTCTTTTTGAACTTGTTGCATGTTAACAAGCTTCTCTTCAAGAAATTTATTCCTTTCTTTAAGACCTAGATTCTCAGATTTTATTCTTTCATTCTCTAAAATCTGATCCCTATAACTAACATGTATGCTTTTAAGATAAATTCTTAACTCAGATATATTATCAGTATCATAAGCATAAGTTGTTAGAGGTACCTTGTTTTCAGATGATTCAACTTCATCTTTCACAGTAGCCATAAGAGCATAATTGACTCCCTCATCTGAGTCTGAAGTGTCTGCCCAGTCCTTGCCTTTAGTGATGAGTGGTTTCTCAGATTTTCCTTTCTTGCACTCTGGAGCATAATGACCCATCTCTTTACACTTGTAGCACTGGATCTCAGACTTGTCTTTCTTTCCAGACTTGGTATATCCTCCATCAGACTTTCTGAAATTTCTCTTATCAGAGTTTGAATCTTTCCTTGAGAATCTCTTTCCTTTCTTGAAGTTCTTGAATCCCATCTTCTTGAAGGTCTTTACCATTAATGCAGCCATCTTCATCATCTCTTCTTCATCATCCTCAGAATCAGAAGCTTCATCATCAGTATTTGAGCCATCATCAGAGTTTGATGACTCACTGTCAGATTTGATGACTAAAGCTTTTCCTTTGGCTTTCTTTCTTGAAAGTTCCTTCTTGACGGGCTTCTCTTCAACTTTGAGAGCAACAGATTTTGTCTTCTTACTCATTCTTCTATTCCTTTGTTCTATCTCCAGTTCATGAGTTTTCAACAACCCATAGATTTCATCAAGTTCTGTATCAGCAAGTTCATAATTATCTCTTATTGTGGTTGCCTTTAAATCCCACTTTTCATGTAGAGATAACAGAAACTTGAGATTAGACTCTTCAATATCATATTCTTTATCAACTAGAGATAGATCATTCAACAGTTTAAAAAATCTGTCATAAGTCTCAGTTAAAGTTTCACCAGATCTTGAATCAAAGTGTTCATACTCCTGTGTTAGTATGGTCCTCCTATTCTTCTTAATAGCACCTGTTCCTTGGCATCTGACTTCTAAAGCATCCCATATCTCTTTGGCAGTTTTGCATCCAATAACTCTGTTAGACATTACATTATCTAAGGCACCGTGGAGAAGATGTCTAACCTTTGCATCCTTAGCAATTGATGAGATGTCTTCAGGAGTCAAATCCTTCTTTTCCTTTGGGATCAGTTTCTGCTCTTCATCACCAATAACAGGAGACAATTTAGTTGGCATATGAGGACCATTGTTGATTCTGTCAAGGTATTCTGGATCTGTGGCTTCCAGAAACATGGTCATCTTCACCTTCCAAATTGGATATTCAACTGGTCTGAGTATTGGAACCCTTATAGTCTCATATCTACTCACAGAAGTAGGTTGAACCTTCTGAGCATTAGAACCTGCATTAGAACCTTCCTGAGTGTTGTCAGCCATGATTATACTTGTGTTTGAATCGTAAAACTGTATATATTAATCAGCCTTGGCTCTGATACCAATTGTTAGGCCAAATACACAATATATAATCAAGATAAGTATGATAATAATAATTAAGAACACTGTTTATGAATCAAAAACTGAATTATATAAATAACTCTTCTCTCAGTGATGTTAAAGAATCACAGAGAGCTGCTAGGTTACAAAAATAATAATTCTATGTTCACATCCCTTTTAGGGTTAACCTATCTGTGTTTATATATTACACAGTTACATAATCAATCTCTAATTGATACTCCTATAAATCAGCTATACAGATTATATCAAATTAGGATTGCTTCTGTCTTCTGTTCCGTTTCCTTAACTGTCTCAATATATCTTGCTTCTTTCCATCTTCAAGATATATTGCTTCTAGAATCTTCAAGTCAGCACCGACAGTTAATAAACTCTTTACCCCGTCAGACTTTAACAAACTCTGACTGGCTTCTTAGTAAACTCTGATTAACACCTGGTACTTAAACATTGATGAGCAAACGTCAGCAATTATATTTAACAAAAAGGATCAAAAACTGAATTAAGTTTATAAAACTTAATCGAATTAAAGAAGATTGGGTAACAAAATAAGATATAATTTTATCGATCATTATACGAAGAGAAAGATTAAAATTTCAAATGAAAAAAACTCAACAACAATAAAAGTAATGTTTGAACAACGTTAGTACAAAATTTTATGCACAATACTAGAAAATAACTCGTGTCTCTCACGAGTTGTTATACTGTTACAATACAAAATAATAATATATAATATGTGGCCTACTTATACGTATTCATAAATTATTTAAATTTGTATTAAGTATTCATTTATCTTTAAAGATTGATTCTATCGAAATGGTAGTTACCATAATCACTGTGTAGTAGACCAAGAACCACAGGTATCAAGTTCTTGATGTACACGTATTTGGGAGGAACAAAACTCCTATCATTTCTATTTTCCATTCTTGGTTCACATAAGTCATCCTGTAAGTTTTCGATGGTGTATCCAACTAAAACATTCGGGGGATTCATGGTGATTTTGAGAATTGTTATTAGGGTTTACCCACTCTGCTTGTGTATAAATGTATGAAGCAAACCCTGATTATAAGCCACTGATGTTGATGTTTCCGTTGCCTATGGGATTAGGGACTTATCAAGTCTAATTTCAAATGTTTGTGATTGCAAAATTTTAGGGATAACTTAGCAACTAATAAATTTTGAAAAAAAAACATTTTAACATTCCATCATCATTGTCGTGTGTTTTCAACTTTCGTCTTGTCTTCAATTTTGTTCTCAAGATTTTTGTTCCACGCCCACGAACTTTCTTGAATTTTGCGGGATCTTTTTTTTTCTCACACTACAACCTCTCTTGCGAGATTCTTTTCCCGCACCTACTAACTCTAGTAGGTTTGATTTTTCTCGCACCCGCAAACTCTTGCGGGAATAACTTAGGCTCTGATACTGATACCATGATAAATATGTTCTCAAGGTTATATTCATTAATTCACCAAATCGGTACTTAAATACACAAAGATGGACTTGGAACACCAGACATACCAAGTAAGTTCAAGAATCCATAAGTTAATTCCATATTCTCAATAATATAAATAAAAGTAATATCTCAATATCCCAAAATATAATATATGTAAATATTTTTTAATTATAATAACACGCATATACATTAACATCTTTTTCTGTTTTACCATAGGAAAACAATCTCTTCGTGGATAACTACGGGAATATTGATCACATCCGAATATTCGACAACTTTACCCAGCTATTTATACAAGGATCGTTTTGCACCAGGTAAGGCTAAGAAATAGTTTAGAATTGTTCTGATTTAACCAGGTCTGGAGTCTACACAATAAAATTCAGCAACAATAACTCGGGAGAGTTTCGACAAATTAACTATATAAAAGCTTTGGACTTGCATAATTGCATTCAATTACAAATTAAAAATATATCGATCTAACTTTCCTGCATTTCCAAATGTTGAACATTCATACATCCAGATAGATAGCGAGTTTACTGTAAAAACAAAAAAATTCCAAAAGACATGATGTAGCTAGTGCCTAAAGTTCAAAGGTTTTGTTGAATCTAGAAAATGAAAAAAAACTTAATTTGATCAATCATAAAATCACCACATCCACAGGAAATTGCCTCCTTTGAATTTGTTTTGCAAGAAGCTCTGTTCTCCTCACAATTTCCACTCGATCCCTATAATCAGAGGTACGACGTAGGCTTTCTGTATACCGGGGTAGACGAGTATCAAAAATAAACCTCTGAAGCATGGGAGCATGCCTAGCAAGACAAATTGCAAGCTCGACAGCAGATGCACATCCATGATATCCAAGGTACTCTACAACCTTAAGGTGTTGATGGCAACGTATTGCATTTTCTTGAGCATAGTTTGGAGCTGATATCTGCCCTGTCACTTCTTTCTCGTAGTAACACATCATCTGAAAACCAGCATAGATTCGTGTCAATACTACATGCCATGTCAACTTCAAAGAGAAAAGTGCATCATTAAAAAAGAAGAACATAAAAAATTGATGACTGTTTGGTACTGTAGAATTTCCGACAGTACAAAAGGTGCTCGAGTACAGGAAATTCACAGGTTGATCCTAGTAAAGCTCAGATTTTTCTTAAAAGCGTTGTTCATAAAATACTAATAAAATACTAGTATAGGAGCATAAGATACAAACTTCTTAAATCAAAACAATCCATTTTCTATCATATACTGAGCACTAGTTAAAAGTTAAGAGCGTATAATTAGTAAACAGAAATATTATAATCAAATTTGAAAAAATATATAAAAAATGCATCCAACCTTCAACTTGAATGTATGCAACAAAGGACACGCCTCTATCAAGGAAGTCGATAGAATGAGGTCATCGTGCCTAGAGGGGGATACTATCTCCAATTGTTGAACATTAGCAAAATTCGGAAATTGACTATAAACGAAGTCAGAGTATGCCTACAAAATTAAAATGGATCAAAAGCATTAATGCTGGGCACAGACACAAGTACTCTGGTCTGAGTAACATAAACTATCGTTTAATTGACCAATTAGCAACACATTCATAACAGCAAGCAGTGAACTAACCATGTGCCACCGAATTGACAGCTTTTCAAGCTGGGAAGAGAAGCCCGATAGAGTATCCAGATCTTGGAAAATGTGATAACAATATAAACATCCAAAAGTAGCATCCACAAATGATGGAACACTGCGACACTCCACATCGAATTTAGACTCATATATTATAAATGAAGTAAGATTTGGAGCAGATAAACAGAGCACTTCAATGTTAAGTGACTTTAAGCTGTCAATAAACTCCAAGTGTTTCAGCTGAAGGGACGAGACAACAAGTTTTCGGTGGTTTTTGGAAGAGGCAGCGTCATTATCAGCCCAGGCCCTACAGAGGTAAAGCGACCGACGTTGAAGATTAAGACAGTTGTTTAAAATTCATTGAAGGAAAGGTCCTTTTATAGTAACTGATGACAAATGAAAAGATGTGAGTGTAGTATTAAGAATCAAGGCAGGATTGCTAGAAAAGACGTTGGAATAATGAATATCAGCATCATAAGAACTACCAACTGGAAACTGTATTCTGAAGGTATCAAGATATGGAGCTTGATTCGCAATTATAACGCGGTTAACCCTGTCAACAAATTTATCTATTTCAGGTTGGGCATAACTTGTAAAATTTAGAGTGTTGGAAGTTTCAGGGTCGTCGAAGTCTAGATCCTTGAGTTGAGTCCAAACATGTGTCCACCTCTTGGAAAGATGCAATACTTCACTTGAAAAGCTCTAATAATTGTTTATGAGTCACTTGATTACAGACTAAACAATCGGACATTCGAGAGGCCCGTACTCTCCTTAAACAATAAAAGCATACAATAGACTCGATAACCCCAACCCTAGCCCCTCTTTCCCTTCTTATCTCGCCCCCTCATCCTTCTCACGTGCCTCCCATTATCCCCTTTTCTATATTTTCAGCCTTCCTGTAATTACCTTTCTGTCCTTTCTTTTTATTCCTTTTGTAAGTCAACAGTTGACCATCTCGATTCATCACATTACCTTGCCCCCAAATGAGCACCTTGTCCTCAAGGTGGAAAGTTGGAAATCGTTGTTGAATGGACACCATATTTTCCCAAGTAGCCTCGAAGGCAGGTAAGCCTTTCCATTTTAATAGCACCAAAGTGTGCTGAGGCAAACTAGACCCAGAATGACGGACATCTAATACTTGTTCCGGCTCCACTACAAGTTCCAAATCTGCATTCAACTGGTCCGGTATGGTAGGTGTAACAGGTTCAGCCCCTATCGCCCTTCGCAATTGCGAAACATGAAAAATGGGGTGCAGCCTGCTTGTCTGGGGTAACTGCAGTTTGTAGGCGACTTGCCCCACCCTGGCCAAGACTTCGAAAGGCCCATAAAATCTGGCTGCTAATTTTTCAAATGGCCGTTTAGCAAGAGATCTCTGTCTATACGGTTGTAACTTCAGATAAACCTTCTCCCCTACCTCAAAACTGACATCCCTTCTCTTCAAATCTGCATAGGTTTTCATTCTTTGCTGAGCACGTAAAAGATGGAAGTGCAAATCATCTAGTATAACGTCTCGGGTTTGCAACATTTCTTCCAAACTACTGACTGCAGTGCATCCATGCCGTAAGCGCAAAATCGGAGGAGGATCTCGACCATAGACCACTTTAAAAGGTGTCAATCCTGTGGACATGTGAGGGGATGTGTTGTATGAATATTCTGCCCATGCCAACCAAGTTGACCATGACCGAGGTTGAGTCCCAACAAAACAGCGCAAATAAGTCTCTAATGTCTTGTTAACAATTTCAGTTTGCCCGTCAGTTTGTGGGTGGTACGCCGTACTTCTTTTTAGTGTCGTGCCTTGAAGTTTGAATAACTCTCGCCAAAAATTACTCAAGAACACCCGGTCTCTGTCTGACACGATAGACGCCGGAAACCCATGAAAACGAACGACCTCCTTAACAAATACGGCCGCAACAGTATAAGCCGTGAAGGGGTGTTGCAGCCCAATAAAATGACTGTATTTAGAGAGCCGATCAACAACTACAAGGATTGCATCCACCCCCTTTGATTTCGGTAGACCCTCAATAAAATCCATCGACAAATCCTCCCATACTTGTGAAGGAATCGGTAGCGGTTGCAAAAGTCCAGCTGGGGATTGCTGGGACCATTTCTGCTGTTGACAAACGTCACACTGTTGCACATACTTTGTCACTGCCTTTCGCATACCAACCCAGTACCAATCTTGAGCCATCCGTAAATACAGTTTGACTTCCCCATTATGGCCACCCACCGGAGAACAGTGATATTCGGCGAGTAACAGGTCCTTGAACTTCGAATTGTGGGGAATAACTACACGATCTTTGTAAACCAGCCTGTCATTGCACAATGTAAACCCCTTGTGGTCCTTGGTGTGTAACTTCAAGTCTTCTACAATTTGCTGTAATAAAGGGTCCTTGTGTATTTCCTGCAACAATTCCCCCCAATCAATTCCGGGAATCGACACAAGGGCCCCCAGTGTAATGTCCCCAACAGTCTTACGAGATAACGCATCAGCTACGAGATTAGACTTGCCTGACCTGTACTGAATGTCGAAAGAAAATGCCAGGAGTTTACTGACCCACTTCTGGTAATCTCCTCCTATCTCTGTCTGCTGCGTGATGAACCGTAAGCTCTGCTGGTCAGTTCTCACTACAAAATGACGCCCCATTAAATAGTACTTCCATTTATGTATGGCAAAACAGATTGCCATAAGTTCCTTCTCATAAATGGATTTTTGTCGAGCTCTTGGTCCTAGCAGTTTGCTGAAAAAGGCCACAGGTTTGTTATCTTGCAATAACACTGCCCCAAGTCCATAACCCGAGGCGTCAGTTTCAAGGACAAACTGCTTCTTGAAATCCGGCATCGTCAAAACTGGGGAACTGGTCATCGCCTTTTTAAGGGTTTCAAAAGAATTCATAGCCGCGTCCGACCAACCAAAACTATCTTTTCGCAACTGGTCAGTTAGGGGTTGAGCAATCTGGGCGTAGTTTGCCACATACTTCCGGTAGTACCCTGTTAACCCAAGAAACCCCCTTAGCTCCTTCAGTGATTTTGGTACAGCCCATTCTAGCATTGCACGTACCTTATCTGAATCCATAGCCACCCCCTGTTTAGAAATGATGTGACCCAAATAGGCGACCTCTTCTTTCCCGAAAACACACTTGTGGAGATTCACCACCAAGCTGTGTTGCTGCAGTGCTGCTAAAACCAATTTTAAATGTTCTTTGTGTGCTGTTTCTGATGGGCTATAAACCAGAATGTCATCGAAAAACACAAGCACAAATTTCCTTAAATAAGGGCGGAACACGTCATTCATGAGGGATTGGAATGTTGCCGGTGCATTCATTAACCCAAATGGCATGACAAGGAATTCGTAATGCCCGTCATGGGTACGAAAAGCCGTTTTGTGCGTGTCTTCGGGACGAACTAGGATCTGGTGGTATCCGGCTTTGAGATCCAGTTTCGAGAATATCCGTGCACCATGTAACTCATCCAAAAGCTCCTCAATCACCGGTATAGGATACTTATCGGGAATAGTCTCTTTGTTTAATGCCCTATAATCGACACAAAAACGCCATGACCCATCTTTTTTCCTTACTAACAAAACCGGACTTGAAAAAGGACTTTTCGAAGGCTTAATGATTCCGGCTTGCAACATCTCCTGAATGAGCCTCTCTATTTCATCTTTTTGACTTTGGGGATAACAGTAAGGACGAACGCCCACCGGATTACTGCCTTCTTTTAAATGTATTGCGTGTTCATTTCCTCGAACTGGTGGCAGACCCCGTGGCTCTGTAAAAACTCCTTGGTACTGTTGTAACACGGGACGCAAATAATCAGGACTTTGAGGATCCGGTTTCAGTTTGACTGGTGGTATTTCATCCACCGTTCCTTGCATCTCATTAATCTCTACCCACACTCCTCCTCTTTCCTTGCGAATAGTTCGCAACATTGCCTTCAAGGAAATTTTAGCTCGAACTAGTGAGGGATCTCCAACCAGAGTAACTGTGTTTCCCCCTACCTCAAACTGCATTACTTGCGACTTCCAATTTGTCACTACCGTTCCCAATTTTTCTAACCATTGGACCCCAAGAATTACGTCTGACGATCCCAGAGACAAAGGCAAGAAATCCTCCTGGACTATTACCCCTCCATCTAACTGTAATACCACCTCCTTGCACACCCCTCTCCCCTTTATAGCTTCTCCATTCCCCAAAGACACCCCGAAACCTCCAGAATCAGTCACAACCATCTCAAGCTCAGCTACCTTCTCGAGGGACACAAAATTGTGCGTGGCCCCCGGATCGATCATAACTATCACTTCACTCCCCTTTAACAACCCTTTCAATCTCATGGTTTTGGGATTCGATATACCAATTACAGAATTTAAGGAGACTTCAGACTGAATAGGTACCTCGGGAGGAGTTTCTACGCCTGGTGACATCGGGGTTTCACTGCCTGTATCCTCCGTACTGTCATCGTCTTCCTCTTCCAACACAATCACACTCAACTCTCGACGGCGACAACGGTGCCCAATCGCCCACTTATCATCACACCGGAAACATAGACCCTTAGCACGTTTTTCTTGAAGCTCTTTGTCGGTCAGCCTACGCACCTCACCCAAATTCTTTGTAATAGATGTATTGCCCGTATACTTCGGCACATTTACTGATGCCTGCGATTCACTCCCTCCACTACTGCCGCTAGTCCAACTCCTAACTGAAGCTGGGTTTGATTGGGAACCTCCGAAAGGTGCAGCATAAGGAAAAGAGCCCTTGGAGTGGCCCGAGAAGGTTCCCGGTTTAATAGCTCCTATCACTGATCTTCGCAAAGCCATGGCCCTGTTTTTCTCCTCAACACGCAAAGCCATTTCCATCGCATGTTCTAAGCTTAACGGACTTAACAACCTTACTTCTGCCCGAATGTCTTCCTTGAGACCATTTAAAAACTGACCCAACAAAATCTCCTCAGAGATTCTCTCTAAGGGCGCCGCCGTTTCAATAAACTTCCTTCTGTATTCCATCACGGTGGTTGTTTGCACGGTTGCCAGCCATTGCTCATATAACGACCCTCCCGCAGATGAACGGAATTGACGTAAAATAAAATCTCTCAAATCAGCCCACCTTCTAATCGGGTGTCTCTTGTGTTCCCATTGGTACCACCGTAGCGCATCACCCTCTAATGCCACCACCACCGCTTCTAATCTCTCCCCTTCCGACAATCGGTAAAAATCAAAGTATCGTTCCACCCGTAGGACCCACCCATCCGGGTCGGTCCCATCAAACAACGGCATATCCAACTTACGGTACCTCCAATTCCCGGGTCCTCCACCCGACCCGACTCCCGCATAATTCCCACGACCCACTGGCGAGTTCCCAATTTGGTTCCCCACCCCAAACTCTTTTCCCGGTGATTGCACAATATTCCGAACAGAAGACTCACCTTGATTTACACTTCCCTCCAATTTCTCAGATGTTTGAAGTTGGAGAGCAGTAAGGGTTGATCTCAACTCCGTTTGGAAAATGTCTTGCTCGTTCTTCATCGCATATATCAAAGACTCCTGATGTTCTCGAGCCCTAGCGATGCGTCCTTCCAGTCGCGACACCACCGTCTCCATATCACTCCCTTGTTTCTTCGCCGCTTCTGATTGACCTTGAATGAGTAGCTCAACTAGTGAGTGTTTCATCGCCCCTACTGCCTTTTCCACTGCCTGAGAAACCAGATCTGTAACCTTCGACTCCATCGTCCCCATCACCTCTTCAATCTCCTCCAAGCGCTGATTGACTGAAGGTGTACTTGGTGCCATTGATCGTATGCTCTGATACCACTTGCAATACTTCACTTGAAAAGCTCTAATAATTGTTTATGAGTCACTTGATTACAGACTAAACAATCGGACATTCGAGAGGCCCGTACTCTCCTTAAACAATAAAAGCATACAATAGACTCGATAACCCCAACCCTAGCCCCTCTTTCCCTTCTTATCTCGCCCCCTCATCCTTCTCACGTGCCTCCCATTATCCCCTTTTCTATATTTTCAGCCTTCCTGTAATTACCTTTCTGTCCTTTCTTTTTATTCCTTTTGTAAGTCAACAGTTGACCATCTCGATTCATCACAAAAGAAGGGAGGTTCTTGCTGCTGTTTTCATATCAGCAACTAAAAAAAGCACGTAAACGAGCAAGTCATCAAATAAATTGCTTATAAAATCAACACGATTATCATCGACAACCTGATCATCTTCGTCGAGATCAATGTGATGAGTGAACCTTCTTCTCTTCTTGTTCACTGTGGTGGTATATTCTTGACACATATCACGGAGAAATGCCCAAGCATTCATGGCAGTAGACGGTTTTTTACCAAACAAAAGTTCCAAAAAAATGTACAAAATGACATATCATAATTGTTGAAATATATAGCATAAGATGCCTTCATCTAAAACCTTAAGGTGTAAGAGGAAGACACTTTCCAGGATCATATATTATTATATTCTAACACTCCCCCTCACTCGAAAGCCCATTTTTGGGTTGAAGAGTGGATCACGGGCGCCCATTTTTGGGGCATTAATTTGCCTTCGTGTCCCTCATAGTGTAAGAGGAAGGCACTTTCCAGGATCATATATTATTATATTCTAACAATAATAACTAATAAAATGAACCCAGCTTGTATTAATATGAATATCTCAATCAAGATTTTCTAATTTTGACTTAGGGTCATTTGTTAATGAGACTGAATTAGCTGGATCATGAATCATGGTTCATGTCATTTGGTTAAAATACGACACCTAAATTTCTCTAGACCACTCCGCCTTAAATTTTTTTGTCACTCTACTGTTTCTTCTGGCCTCTTTATAGATTAGAATACATATTTGTTTTATATTGCATTATACGACTTATAATTATTTATTGTTATAAATATATTTTATTTGTACTAAAATTATTAGTATATAAATATGAATCAAAAATTTATATTAATTGTAATAAACAATTAACTTTAGAGTTGTAAAATGTTTTTGTTATTTTTTTGAATTTAAGTTTATAATTTATTTTTGTATACTTACAAAATATTTGTTTTATTTTTACAAGTTTCTAAATTTCAAAATTTATAGTTTACATCTTTGTTGTCCATATTTTTATTTTATCGAGATGAACAAAATTTTAATCTATTAGTTTTATAAGTTTAGAAAACTATTAATGTTATAGAGTTGACATTTACTCGTAGATACATACAGTAGAACCTCTTTACAGTATATGCTTGGAACTAGAAAAATATATTATTATAAGGAGGTTAGTAATTTTTAAATGAATTTATATAGTGTTTGGATCATAATTTTTTATTATTCTAAGGAAGAGAGGTTCTATTGTATTTGCAAAATATTACTATTACTTATATTTAAATGAATTTGTTGATAAAGACAAGACAATAAAAATATATTTATTGATTTCTTTTATTTGTTAATTTAAAAAAAAAATCATTGGAATCATTCAATAATTTTGTTATTTCAAAAAATTATTCATTCAGAAACCTTTTTTATTCAGAAATTTGACTCCTTCATAAATTCGATTCATCCAGAAAAATGATTCAGATTTAACAAATAACATTGTCAGTACATTTTTTTGGGAACTCATTCTGGTCTCCTAACATTACTCAGAAAGGTAATACTGTACAATTTATTAGTAGTTGATGTAAAAATTCAATGATCCTTAATAAAAAATGAAATTATTTAACTATATTATAGTATTACTTTTGGATGATTAGCTGAAAAAGAAGAATCTTCAAAATGATACGACAAAGGTCCGGGCGGTCTATAAATTTTAAAAGAACTCTTATTCGAAATTTTATCAAAAATGTACAGTTAAACCTCTTTAAAGTAATACACTTGGGACCGGAGAAATATATTACTTTATCGAGTTTATTACTTTATCGATATAATAATAAAATATTACTTTATCGATAAAGTAATATTTTATTACTTTAAAGAAAATTATGGCCATGTTTTTTTGTAAATTTTAAAGTTGGTAAAGATTTTTAGTGTGAATTGAAGTAAATATGTATTACAATAATAAATTTATACTATATAAACAAATTATAATCGATTAAGGGTAAAGTATAAACAAATCTTAGATTTATCTCACTCAGAATGATACTTATAAATTTACTAATAACATAAAAATTAATCAAAATTAATGATTGATTAGAAACTGATAAAAGTTAATACTAGTATTTGTAAACTAATATTATGTAGGGAAATATCAAGATATATCTTATAAACGAATATTTACTATATTAGAAAAAATGTATACAATGAGACAATATTTGTATATACTATAAAAAAAAGTTACGAACTAAGTTTATTTTGAATTTGATGGAAACTGGAAAATATGAATATAAATTCATATATATATATTTCATTAGATATTACTTTATATTTTCACTGGGCCCTTAAGGATTTTCTCAAAAATTATTATCTTATGCTTTTAGCGAATTTATTACTTTATCTTATTGGCCCAAATAGGGACCGAAGAAATTTATTATTTTACCGAGGTTATTACTTTATCGAGTATTATTTTATCGAGGTTTAACTGTAATTAGGATGGGATGGTTTATTATATAAATATAGATGATCAATAAACAATAATTATAAGTTTAAAGGATTAACGAGAATAAAATTTTTAAAAAAAGTACCATGTTAAGAATAATAGTAAGATGAGAATAAATTGTCCCAACATAGTCAAGTAATTCAACTTTTGGTTATATAATAGGGTTAATTATCTTATTGGTCATTAAAGTGGGCCTAAAGTATCAAGTTGATAAAGTCCGTTAGTTATACATTCCATTATAAAAAATGTTAATTTCTTCGATTTTATGATCTGAAATGGATATGTTATCATACCATATAGATATCACATCAAATATTTTTTAATACATCATCATTTTTCATCCAAAAAAATGAGTTATTTAACAGAGTCCAAAAAAATGAGTTATTTAACATAGTGTACCCATAGCCGATTTTAGTGACCTGATTGAGACCATTTTTAATTTGGTGACCAACTTGATACTTTAAGCCTACTTTAATGACCAACAAGATAATTTTTTTTTTTTGCCAAAAATAAAGCAGATTTCATTAATATTTTGAAAGAGATTCAATCGGGACAAACCTCCAACTGATCATGCAACCAGGTTGAAAAACAAATAAACAAACTAAGTAATTAGTTGTTTTGTTTCCGGATTGCTTAACTAATTGAATACAAATATTCTTAAAATTAAAAATGAAGATAACAGTTTCCCGAGCAATCCAGCTTGCATCTCCCCTGAAAACAGTAGCTTCACAATTGACCTTCACATTAACTTCATGGATAGTGCAATGTTGAGAGGACTCAGTAGCAAAAACTAAGCTTAGATACCTCATGTTATGAACAAATATTTTTTGTGAGAGGTGAGCACATGCGATTTTCACCACCGTTCCAAACGCACCCCAGCTATCTACTTGCCGGACACCAGCTATACCTGCCGAAAGTGGTGTTGATGCGAGATATCCAGATCTCCCAAAACACCGCAAAATTCATTTTCAACACAACAAACACATCGCACAAAGCGAGACACATCGCACAAAGCGAGACAATCAAACACACAACTAATAACTCAAACAGAACGAAACGAAAAAAACCCAAATGAATTTTGCAAGTAGATCTAAAAACTAAAGTGAAGAAACTCAAATGGATTTTGCGAGTTTTGTGAAACAAATCTCAATTTTATTGAAAGAAAATTGAAAAAACAAGAGAAGAGGTGTTGTGTGGACAGAGATGAGAAGAAAGGGGATGGGGATAGAGATGGAGATGGGAAGAAAGGGGATGAGGATGAAAATGTTGGGGCTAGGGTTAGGGGAAAAAAGGTCGGCCGACTCTCATAGAAAGAGACGACTACAACTTTTAATTTCAACTTAATTTAACCCTTATATAATACTAAAGTTGAATATTCAACTTAATCCTTATTATTCTAAAGTTGTTCGATGCGGTGTCTTAATATTCGATGGTAACCTGGAAGATAATTCAATAGTTCTCCCCTCGACTTCCGTCACTTGTAGAAATCAAGATTGTTTTTCTTCAAAAAGACCTGAGCCATCTCAATCTGCCAGTATCACTAGAAGAATTCAAACATCATATTTTATTTAACATTCACAAAAATTGCAGTAGTAGCTCAGCCTTGCTAGATCGCAGCAAGCATAGGACCAGATTTGTCAGAAGTAACTACGATATTCTCTTCAGAAGAAAAACAGACATGTAAACTTTACATCTATACCCAAATCAAATATTCCGGCATTTAACTAGTATTGTAAGTGCCCCATAAGCAAATCCAATCATCTTGCTCCCTTTGTTATTAACATTAATCCATATATATGGATCTTTTACAACCAGTTCTGATTTCAACCACTGAGGCATCATTAAACGACTGATTCAAATTTACGATAAGACTACAACTGAATAATTACAGATGCTGCACCCATCCCACTTTATATACCTTTGAGTTAGCTCTAAAAGAGTAAGCTAAGATAGAGAATAATCCATCCAGCCATAGAAAATACGGCAAATATGTGAACCCAGAACAAGATAGCAGCTGCCTCCCTTCCACAGCCTCTTAGATTGGCGACAGCACCTGCAAAGAAAGAGATGCCATAAGTTAACCACATCTCATAATCCCAGAAAGCACTGCTATCAACAGCAACTGGATTTGTAGTTATTAATTTAAATTTTACTCCATGACTCGAAGCTAGCTAAATTCATGGAAACATATCGTGAACATGAGCACATGAAAGGAAAAAAGAACTGCACTAAAAATAAGGAATAACATGATATTGTGGTATAAGTTCTTCTAAAGTCATCTACGCAAACCAAAGTTTTTTAAAGTCATCTATGCGAAGTTGCAAACTAATAGAAATATGAAGGGCCCTGATAAGCTAGGGGCCTTAGGAAAACTTAAAATATGGGGTCTTAAAGAGAAAAAACAAAGACATTTTACAAAAAAAAGGTTTATTAAAAATAAACAAACATACATACATAATAGCATAAATTCTTACTATCTATACTCTACTATTATAACATTAAAGCCAAAAGGTTGGTAGTCAGCCAGTAGTCAGTAGTCTAGGTTGGTCAACGGGGGTTATAATAGTAACAATTTTTTGGGATAGATTAAAAAAACAAAAAAAAAAAGAGATGGCCTTTTTAAAAAAGATCTTAAATAGTAATATTAAGTATAGGTTCTTTTTGTGAGCCAGATTCAGATAATAAAAAATAAGTATTTTTATGATAAGATCTTAGATATTATAGTATAATACATATGTTATTGCTATTTATTATATACTTTCAATCATATTACAATTTTTTATGTTAAATCTTTTATTTAGGATTACTTTTAACATTTTATATTCGTTAATTTCTATGTCAGATTCGCTATTAATCCTATTAAAAATTTAGTTTTTACAATTAAGTTATAACATTCTCTGCATGTAAAATTTATATGTATAATTAAATCATATTAAATATTATATATATGTTTAATAAATTCTAAGATTTTTTTCACAAATATAAATATATAGGCCGACCCTATATATCTCATGAATGGGATTGGTTTTACCAGAAAGCACAGATGTTGGCATTGTGTGCTGGAGGAGAAGGACGAATTTGAACATCTTATCACCAGGTGGAAGGAAGCCAAGCTTATCAGCCAACGTTACAATGCCAAGTCCGGTTGGGGGAACCAGAACAAGTCGCCCAAATATAATAGCACCAGTTGTCTTAAGACCGAGTTTTGAACTGCCAGGCCCTGTATGTAAACCAACAAGCACTCTTGTATATTAGACCCAAATTCCCAGCCAAAGAAGAAGTTAGTAACCACAAAATAAAAAGGAAAAGTCGCATTTAAAATCCTGCAGGTGCTAAGGAGCATCTGGATAAGTGCAATACTGGAGAGCATTTGTCAATGCACCGCAGAATCAAGTTAAAGACACTTTGAAGAATCATAATGGTTACGTACCATCAACAAGGTTTCCTCCTAGGGCCAATAAAATGCATGGTATCATGGCCTCCCTGACAATTGAACACGACATAAGATTCTTGAACACAACATTATATTCTTCTCAGCTAGAATTTTATATAATACTGTAGTACTATAATAATACTCGTGCAGCACAAATGTTCAACTGTCACAACACATAGCTTGTCTCAGTAGAAAATTGATTAAATTAGGCAGCAATCTACTGGATGCATGAAATTTGGCAGCAATAGTTAGGAGTGTATAAAATATGGGTCGGCACAAAATTGACAAAAATGAAAAAAAATACAGGGAGAATTTGAATATGTTGCACACTTGACATAATAGTCTACCAATGAAAAACATGTCAAGATAGAGCAAGCCTACCCAAGTATCAGGCAGCTGTCTGTGAAGAAGTAAAGTGGAGCATCAGGTGTGAAGATCAGTCCCTTTAAAAATGGTACAGTTCCTATTCCCATGGCTAGTACCTGTAGCAAACACGGAGATAACTGGTCAGACGAAAGAGAAAACTAGATTTTGGCTTCCTTTGTAGGTGGGATTCTAGCTGCCATACGGGTTGAAACATGTCGATTATTAACATTGTGGACTTGCCTCAGTTTGGCAACAAATGTGGTTGTAATATTGAGGTACATTCCTGACTTTGGTTCTTTGGTCACTTGGTTTATGGTTGGACAAAATCTTCTGTTGCATCTAAAGCTTTGAGTTGTATTTCACATCAAACGAGAATTGGTTTCTCTAGATTCAAATATGTGAGCCAAGTTTCATAAGGGATCACTGGTGTGTATACAAAGGGTTGGGGCCTAGGGGGTGTTTAATTGAAAAGAAGTGCTACAGGATTATGTGATGTGACTCATTTTCAGGACAATCACTAATTTGTTTTTGGTCCGACTAGCAGCAAGACCAATAATTTTTAATGGGGCCGTGAGTTCTTGGTTCACGCACTATATGCAAGTTGTAGACTGTTGATTGCAGTTTGGGTTTACATGTGGGGTTGCAAAGTTGTGTTTAAGGCCTATAGCAACTTTGTTTTGTTTCTGGATTTGATGTATTTAGTTATCCAAGTTGTAATACTGGAGATTCCACGTCAGACAAATAAGTGAATCTCCATAACAATTTCGAGTAGTTTTTGGCGATTGTAGAGTTGATAGGGAGTTGCGTGACACAGTTTTTGTTTTCTTGGCTCCTACCAGGAACAGACTTAGTTGTGATTTCTTGGGTGACGTCTTAGTGAGTTTGTGAATAACTTTGAGGACCTGCGATTCTTATTAGACTTAGACTTTGGGATCTTGTAATATCACACTCAAACAGGTGGCCCATATTGCTAGCTAGGTGTTTATTCTTTAGGGACGAGCTCTGTTTATAATGACGTTTGATTACTGTAAGTTAATCATTTTCATAAGCTGGGTGGAATCTTTTGGGTTTACCATATTCCACATACCCATGATACAAGGAAACGGGAACGTGGCAGCGTTTCGCGACTCAGTCCGTTCGTTCCCAATCGCGGAACAATCGCGACCTGAAACGTCAGGGGTCGCAACCTGAAACGCTGACAGTGACGACCCATAAGAACACACGTGATTCTTGACTTATAGTTTCAGATCAAAGAAAGGATGTCTCTGTGGTTGTGTAGAATAGTTTTAATGGTGGTGTTTGAAGAAGGGAAGGTTTGCAGAAGTTAACAAGAAGAAGAAGTATATACATGTAGATGGAGATGCACAATATCCAAGGAAAAAAGAGGAGACGTGTTTGTTGAAGTGATGTATCTAAACATTTTTTTTCATTCTTTGTTTCGATGTCTGTGCCTAATTTAAGAGCTATTTAAGAGTATGCCAGCTGTTACCACACATTCAAATTGAAAAAAGCAAGTCAAATTGTATCAACACTTTATAAAATTCACTGTCACACAATTTTTTTATTATATTGTACTAGCTCGATCAAAAATAATAATTTGAAATCGATATCAATAAATTAACGAAATTACATACTTTTATAACTTTAAATACAATTGGTCAACTCAAAATAAATATGAGTTAGTACATATATTTAATTGTCTTTGTCTTTGAATTTCAGTTACTAGTTACACTATTGTTAAATTACATCATATATTTATAAAAGTATATGACATGTCGTATTTATATGTTCCGTCGTACCCAACCGTTCCCTCGTACCCTTACGTTCCCTCGTACCGGAAACATTCAAAGCAACCTTCCACGTATCCGAATTCGTACCTCGTTTCGTATCGAACCGTGTCCTATGTAACTATGCACATACCACATGTAGCTGATGTGGTTCGATTTTCTGATTGGAAATTATGTTTATCAATGTTCTAAAGCTGAAGGGACTTAAAAAGCAAAGGAGTAGAGGTATATGAGAAGGCCAAGTGCCACAATGTGCCCCGAGTCTGTGATCAGATTCCTAGTGCGAATAAGGATGGCTTTAGTGGGAAAGCAATTTGCAAAGCTTCTTATTCCCAAGCATATAACGTACTAATATAGTAGTTAACAGTTTTATGTAACATCAGTATCTGTAAACATATGCACATAGGGGGACTGAATAAGAAAAAAATAAAATTAATTTGGTTGTCACTTTTGAACTTACAGAAGCAATGATAGGAGGCTGAAGGATTTGCTTGAGCTTTAACTTCTCATAGAGAAAATGTAGTAAGCTTTTAACCTACACAATGGAACTTATCATGAGAGAATATATTGACAAAGTGACAACATTTCAAAGAATGATAGAATAAGGTAAAACACAACTAAATAATTTTTACAACAGAACCAGCTAAGAGTATAGTACACTCTTTATCTTCATAAGCTGGCAAAATTAATGCTTACACAAACTAACAAGGCAAAATTTTATAATTAATTAAGGCACTCGTTATAAATTTGACCAGGCTAAATATTTACGAGTGGAAAAAAGAAGGCAAATTTGAACGAATATCAAAATGGCAATGACACGCACTTCGAACACACACAAAAATTGTAGGAACATGCGAATTTATGCAAAAAGACTTAACTGCCCTGAACTCAGAAACAGAATCCTTATTGCATCCATAATATTTTTCACCATTTCTAATTTCTTTTTAAGAAAGAAAAAACAAGTGTTTACTCGCGTTTGAAGTTGTGCTTTGAAACCAACACTTGCACTTTTTGTGACTTTACACCTTTCACAACACTGAAAGGTATAGTATATCGTACCAACATGAATCTCCCAGAGCCAAATTTGTTCATCTGTTGATTTATTATACTATCGAGAATAATAATGTCAATTTATATATATACTGTTTCTCGTGTAAATATTCCCTTTTCTAACGATTCGCTTGTTCACCTCTCTTTCTTTCCATTCCAGTAGGTATCTGAATTTATTAAATGAAAAAGTGACTTCATGGCAAGAGCTGTATAACTATGTTAGTCAAACGCCCACCACGTAGACACAAGCACACTTGTTATCACTTTTCTCTTCTTCTTTTTTTTTGCTACATTTAAATATAACATGCATTATTAAAAGAAATATTAATAAAATATTTAACATATCCAAAGGTTACTTTTCTCTTTTCTCTTGTTTTAGCCTTTTCCTCTTAAGTGAAAATTTAATATATTTAATTCTGACCTTTCCCCTCGCCGAAGTACTTGAATCTGCAAATTCAGATTCTTCTAAAAGCAAGGGAACCTGCTCTGGAGAACTATCCCTGGCAGGGCTCTTTAAGGGAAGAGCGCGTTCTTCCACGTCAAAGGTCCCCTCCGGAGGAGGTGCTAACATTTGGAATACATAGGTATACAGGATAATTGCGCCAACCTATATACATAAAACAGAATGTATAGTTGTTAGTTCTCAGATTAGAAATATATAAGTTTTTACAAAGTATACACAATAAAGCTATAAAAAAAAGAGTAAACATAATGATGATTATCACATGCCTACACCAGGGGTTCAAGCCTCAAAGGATTGCATGTGCTCGTAGGTATTTAAATTTCTGTAATTGACAATAACCTAAAAAAAAATCTTTTATTATTTGAAATTACTAGTGTAGTACTAGTATCGGTTCTTTATATGTCTGTATCAGGCGGCCAGAAAAGATTGAATACCAAAAGTGAGACGAGTGATGTTGGATCACACACTTTAAATTTTAATAAATGTTCCGTGCAGGAATAGCTATACTTACGTAATCACTTTAAGACTAAATTAAGTAAAGGGTAACTTGTATATTACGACACAAAATTAAAGTCTGCTGCATCATTTCAATCAAGAAGGGAACAAGATGGAGACATTGATTATTGAAAAAGGAAGCCTAACAGAGTTTTGTAGCTTACCCATTGGCCAAACGATATGTAAGCATTCCCATCTCGAGCACATTGATCTGAGTCACCAAAGGGGTTTGATTTATCCCGACATAGAGCAGCAATCAAAACAAGTGGCACGTTCCCAATATTCCCTGTATAAGAATTAATTTTAGAATCACGTGACGTTGGAGTTTGGAGAAAGAGAAGTAATAGCTTACCTTCATAATTTATATAGTATCATGATTATATAGGTAGAGTGGTAGACAAATATATTGAGCATGATAAAAAGAGTTTGAAAGTGATGTAACATACAGTGAAACCTCTATAAGTTAGTATTGTTGGGACCGCAAAATTTTAACAATTTATAGAGGTATCATTTAATTGAAATATTACTATTTATTATTAAAGGGAGAATTGTAACAAAATTAACAAATACTTCATTTCTTCAAACTAATGTTGATGGTTGAAGATGATGTGGTGCCTTGGAATGTAAGAAAGCACTTACCACATATAAACTCTTTACCAATACTTGGTGCAATTTAATACACAGGAGTGGAGCTTTCAGATACCTTTAGAAAAACTTAAAAATGAAATACGACAAGATTTAAGTTTAAAGAAAATCAAATATCTATAGAACCACGTTTTATTAAATAGTGTTAGATTTATTTCTCTTTTAAAAAACTATTAATTTATTTATAATAGTCAAGGGAACCTACATTGATATAGGAGACTGTTTAAAAATTATTAACTCATTAAAACTGGTAATTTCACTGGGCTAAGTCGGGACTACTGGATATTATTATCTTGAAAAGGTTATTAATTTTTCAGTATTACTCTATGGAGTTTTTACTGTGTACTTTTACCTGAATGTTTATCAACTGATCTAAGAAATCTGCTCTAGTTTGCTACTAGTAAATGTGAGCAGATATATCTTAGGAAAAAAACTATGCGAGTAAAGACACATGTCACAAGTGATACAGGGATTCTAATCCCACGACTAATTGCAATTTACACTGATTTTGTCAAATTCAATCCTGTGAAAAAATATCCTGAACTATTTTTCATTACTTTTTACTTCAACTGAGGGGGACTCATGCCACCCTTTCCCACAGATTTTTAATTCAATTAGTGGCTTAAAAATTAAACGAGCCAAAGTACAGAGGAATAAGTAATGATGCATAGCCACAATGTAGTAATAATAATAACTACTAGGAAATAAGGTAGGAACTTGACATGTACACGGTGATAACTCATATTGTACAACCTGCTTAGTTTATATAACTATAAAAACACTTGGGGGTATGGTAATAGTACAAAAAGAGATGCTAGTATAATATTTCACTATCTTACCGATTCCAATCTGTACAATAGTGAACTTGAAAAAAGGGTACGGTGGCTGGATGACGGTAGCGACAAGTAAGCCTATTAGGGAGCCCGATATTGTAGCAAGAATAACATTGAAAGGAATAAACCACCTGTGAAATGATAGAGCAAAATATGTAAACACCATATATGAAATGATGTCACAGTAAAACTATGCATAACTACTTGTATATGTGCCTGAACATAGTGCTGTTTGGAGTTTTATTTGAATGCACTGCTATAAAACTATAAAAATCTGTACAGACGAGCCATATTAAAGACGCACACAAACACGTACTCTCTCCCTCTCTTCATCTCACATGTAAATTTTTTCTATATACTATAAAAGCTAATACGGATCCTTTATTATACAACTATAAACAGTTTAATACATCTAAGTATTTTGTAAGATAAGGCTCTTAAAGAGTTTTATTTGATATCAAATCAAATGATAAATGATATTTAGAGTTTTAAGACTTCCTCCGGTCCTTGTATCTCACAGAAGCAAGGTTCACCTATATTGAACTGGAAGGAGTACTTTTTGTAAAATGTAAATTCATCACACAGTTGTTTTCAATATAGAAGTATATATAAAATATGATGACATTCAACAACAGTTGCAAGTGATAATATAATTTAATAGCAAGAACCAAATATATATGATTATACTTAAAGCACGTGTTTTTACGGGGAAATAAGCAAATTCTATACTTGAGGTAATGAGAGTATATAATTCTCACCACTCCACCATTTTCTCCCAAGTGATTGCTTGTCCAAGTTGAGAGAAGATTAAACATGGCAGGAGAAGTGAAAAGACCAACTGTACCACGTAGAAGGAGCCAATCAGCATTTACAAAGCAATATCCCATATAACAAGTTATCAACGGGAAAGAAACAACTTGTTCACGAGAGATCACACACGATCTGTAAGTATCTTAAAAGTAGAGAAAACTTAATTTGCAAAGTTCGCAGAATTTATCATCAATCACTTTGACAAGCTTGTAAAAGCCAAACATGTCATATCATATACCACTTTAAACCATTTTTTGCCAACAAACGTCATAACCTCCCTGATTCACTATAAGTCCAAAGAATTTGTAAAAATAAGAATATCCAATAATCTGAACACAGAAAGATAGTCTATAATTTACAAATATAAATAGATTTAACCTAATTATACAAATTTGAAATAAAACTACCTACAATATATATATATATAAGATACATTGTATGTCTAAAATTTGTAGGCTAGAATGCTTTGCATATATGTATACATACAAGTGAAAAGGCTGGTTATTATCATACCAAGCAAATACAGACAAAGAAGGCCAGTAAAGAAATAAATTTAAACAGCAAGATTACCCCATTAAGAAGCTTCCTTCCACTCGCAGGCAAGATATTAACATACTTGGAAGCCATAAGAAATCCCATGAAGCACATAGTAAAGACTTTCGCAATAGGCAAAACCGCAATCTTTATACTCCCAGCCAAAGATTCTCCCCCATGGGTTTCCACCAACACCTCAGAAAGAAATCTCCCCAACATTTTCGGATACAACCAACAAAACCACTTAAATTCTTCGAAAAAATCACACCTTTACTTAAAACCCTTGAAATCACTTACAAAACTGAGATTCTGAGCAGCTCAAAATCCCAGCTCCAAAATCAAGATTCAAAAAAGAACTACCCTTTTACCACAATTTAGTAATTTTAACAAAAGGGTTATCAAATTTCAGATTCTGCAACAAAACCCAAGAAACAATATCACTAAAGATCACTAAAAAGCATTAAAGATGCAAACTTTATCAACATAATCACAAGAAAATAAAAAATTAACAATTAAAAACAAAATTACAACAAAAAATAAATTCAAAAAAAGAAAAAGAATATAATAGCGTACCGGGCAATAAAAGGCATCAATCAAGAACAGAAAAGGGGTATGCGTAAGCTTCTTGATTTCCCACTTAAAAAGAGAGCCACATCAAACACATACATACATGTGCTGTATGTATATGTGGGTATGTGTCTTTTGTTGTGTGTTTGATGGGTATATATATACTGACAAATAAATTATACACGGCTCTTTGTATCTAATGTAAAATAGTCCACTCGCTTTCCGATCCAACAACTATTTCTTAGTGTCTTCTTCGTTGGGGCTACGTCCTTTATTATAACTAGTATTTTACCCGTGTCATGCACCGAAAATAATATATAAGAAGTTGTAAATCTATTATTATTATAATTGGATAATTTTTGTTAAGTTTTAAGAGATTTTTTAAAATCAAACCCGTTTCCAATATTTTTTCCCGCATATCTTTAAGAATTATGCTAACACATATACATGTATCAGTAAATATGATATACGTTAAACTAACGAATATAGTTTTGTTAGAAAATAAACATTTGTAACATATTTTTTTTATGCGAAGATGACAACCACTGCCTCAATTAATTAAAATGACAAATTGACACAAAAACAAGAAGTTAAAAACTGTTTGAAACGTAACATCAATGTTAATGGATGAAAATATTGAACACCCTAAACTATTTTAGATTTATTCTTATTATTAGCTCCATATCATTTTTGTGAATGCGTTTATTTGTTACTAATTTTAACTCCAGAGTATCTTCAATAGCACTGTCATTGTTAGCAGAATCAGACACCTATTAACTCCTTATATATAATAAGCGTAAGGGAGATCTTATCCAAAATTTTGGTCGGTCACTGTACTACCAAAAGTATATGATCCGTTGGATTATAAAACTATAAATATTCAAATAGATGAGGACCGTTAGATATAATATTAAAAATTGTATTTGATTAATAATAGGATAGTATTTAAATACTAAAAGGTGTATTTTGATAATTTAAACCAATTATAAATAGGTTTTCTATATTGAATAGAAATCTTTATGTAAAAAATCGTAATTATCTTTTCTCTTTAGTTTATGGATAGTTCCAGTTAGATAATAATTATTAAACCATCATTAAATTAAAGATAATTTTGTTAGCTTCGCGTGGACTGTAAAATTGTTAAAATCTGTTGTCTAAAACTAGATATAGAGCCCAAACAGTAAAGTGATTATCTAAATTTTAATAATTTTTTTTAATTTAAACCAATTATAAATAGGTTTTCTATATTGAATAGAAATCTTTATGTAAAAAATCGTAATTATCTTTTCTCTTTAGTTTATGGATAGTTCCAGTTAGATAATAATTATTAAACCATCATTAAATTAAAGATAATTTTGTTAGCTTCGCGTGGGCTGTAAAATTGTTAAAATTTGTTGTCTAAAACTCAAGATAGAGCCCAAACAGTAAAGTGATTATCTAAATTTTAATATTTTTTTTTATTATTGTAGCACCAATTTAATTTTTTTCCTAATTCTTTTAAATTTATAAATACTATGTTTAGTTCAATAAAATATTAAAATCAATTTAAGAAAAAATTAAAATCGATCTGGTCCGTGTACGACCACTATACGACCAAATTAATTATTACAGTTAGATCTTAAATAGATCGATGAGAATTGTTAGATCTAATATTAAAAAGTGTATCTGATTAATAATAGAATTATATTTAAATATTAAAAAGTGTATTTTAATAATTTAAAATTTTTCTATGTAAAAATTCTTAAATATCTTTTCTCTTTAATTTATGTATAGTTCGAATTAGATAATAATTATTAAACCAAATATCAGATAACAATTCATATCGATTACAATATTAAAAATTATCAATATAATGCTCATGTATATCATATAACAATGATACATATGGACCCTGCGTTATAAGAGACTTAGGAGAACTCCTGTACATGAATAGATTTAAACATTTTTTTTCTGAAGGAACATAACAATTTGATTAATCCAAATTATAATTATATTATTTTACATATAACAAACATTAAATGATAATATCAAAATATTATTAAAATATTGAGGGTTTCATATTCATAAACAATAATTTTGAATATAATACTTAACCATCTTTTCTTTTCGGTTTATGGGTAGGTCAACTGGTCAAGTTAGATAATAATTATTAAATCATCATTAAATTAAAGATAATTTCGTTAGTTTCACATGGGTTGTAAAATCGTCAAAATTCAATTTCTAAAACTCAGGATAGAACCCAAAAAGTAAAGTGAGTATCTAAATTTTAATAAATATTTTTTTATAATTGTAGCACCAATTTATTTATTTTCCCACTAATTCTTTTAAATATAGAAATTTTATCTTTCTTTCAATAAAGTATTAAAATAAATTAAGAACAAATTCAAATCGATAAAGACTATAATAATATGAGAATAAAATTTTATATAATCATAATATAATTTTTATTCTGTTAAATAATTTTAAAGTAATAATGTATTTTAAAATTTTATATACACTATAAATAAAACCGAAATAATAAAAGTAAAAGCAGTTAGTAAGATACTTATATCAGTATGTACTTAATATCCTTATTATATTAAACTCTTTTATATAATAAGCATAATACGGATTTATCCAAAAATTTGATCGTGACAACCAAATTAATAAGGACTATTAGATCTTAACTAGATAAATGAATATCGTTTGATCAAATATTAAAAAAATGTATTTTATTTATAATAGTATTATATTTAAATTCTAAAAAGTGTATTTTGATAATTTAAACCAAATATATCAAATATAAATAAGTTTTCTATATTGAATAGAATTCTCCATGTAAAAAATTCGTGACTTTCTTTTCTCTTCCATGGACAATTTCAGTTAGATAAAAATTGTTAAACCATCTTTTAATTAAAAATAATTTAATTATCTTCACGTGGGGTGTAAAATCGTCAAATCTGATTTTTAAAACACAAGATAAAGCCCAAACCAGTAAAGTGAGTATTTAAATTTTAATAATGATTATTATGTCATCATTATTTTAACGCCAATTTAATTACTTTTTTCTAACTATTTTAAATTTAGAAATCTATGTTCAAAAATTAAAATCAATCTAAGAAAATTCAAATCAACAAAGAATATAATAATACGAGGATAAAATTTTATAAAATTGTGCATATTTTTTATCCTATTTTATTAAGTTATAGATCATAACTAATCAAATATAATTTATTATTAAATAATAAATTATACGCAAATGGTGATTTTGTTTTATAAGCACTCATAGAGACCTAATTTCATTGTTAGCAGGACTATATTCATATTAAAGAAAACCGTATTTTGAAATTGTAGACTCAGCTACAGAACACACCTAACTTTTTTAACCTACATACATTGTAAATTATTAAATTCGAAACTTTAAAAGTTTGTTAATCAATTAGTATAGTACTTTTCTGAAAAATCACACTTTACAAAAAATATTATCAAATAACCTATGTCTGAAAGAAAAAAATGAAAAAAATTCTTTTTTTTCAAAAAAAACCTATAAATTTTAATATGTTGTTGGTAGATTCAAATCTTAGATCGTTCTACATGATAATTTTACTGTTATATGTAACGTTTCTCAACAATTTAATTTGAAAGATCCAATGATTATGGATTAAGTGATCAAACAAAGAGACCACACTTCATTATTTAGTCTTTAATATAATAACATAGATATACTATAAAAAAAAATGAATTTTATACAGAATTTTGATCGTCACCGTGTACTACTTTAAAAGAAGAACTATTACAAAAAATATATATTTTAATTGATAATTTATTTTCTCAAAAGTTCAAAGTTCCTGCGTCATTAACATATTACAAAAAAGAGTATATTATATTTTAGCAATAAATATTTAAAAAAATAAAAATATTAAAAAATTAAAAATATTAAGAAAAATTAATGATGTTATCCTGGTAGTTTGGTCCTAAATATCGCCAAAACATTCTCAACCGTTAGATCCAATACTTTTAAAAATAGATGATCAAGATTATATCATATAAAAAAAATTATTATCTAAAAATGATATAAGTTAAAAGATATTATATTAGGATTGGATTTTCCAAAAAGTTAAAACATAAAAATAGTTGTAATTAAATAAGTAAACCCATTTATAACCAAAATAATAAAAATCGTTTAATCTTAAATAAATAGGTGAAAACCGTTAGATTTAACATTAAAACCTGTATTTGGTTGATAAAAGTTATTCTAATAATCTAAACTACATATAAGTTAGGTAGATTTCCTAAATCGAATAGAATTCTCAACATTAAATTTCGTCACTTTATTCTCTTTTTAGTTTTAGAATAGTTTTTAATTGAAAAAGAACTATTAAACCACAACTAAATTAAAGATTATTTTGTGAATTTCATGTGAACCGTAAAATTGGCCAAATCTAAATTTTATAACTCAATATAAACAAATATTAAATTGAGCGTGTAAAATATAATAAATATCAAATTTTTAACTATAATTTTTTTTTGGCTTAATCTTTTTTAACAATAATTTAATCATGTAAACTAATAACTTTTAAATATTAAAATATTCATAAATAAATATAATTATAAATATTAAAAAAACAATCGTGTGTTGCAATCGTAATAAAAATATAATTATAAACAAAATAATTATAAATAAAATTTAAGTAACCGTGCATCGCACGGGCTATAAGCTAGTTTCAAAATAAATAAATAAATGATACCTGAGTCTACCCAGATATGCGATTAACCAATCAAAAATTTTGAATTATCTAAACCAATCAGAGTCAATTTCAAAATTTTAGACCAATCATAATAAGTTAAATATTTTCCTCCTTACCCAAGTCCAGTTAACCAATCAGAAAATATGAATTATTTTAGGACCAATCAGATTCAATTCCTAAAATTTAAACCAATCATAATAAGTAAATAATTTCCTCATTACTGAAGTCCAGTTAGTCAATCAGAAAATATAAATTATCAATTAGTAAAAATAAATTATCTTAAGACCAATTAGAGTCAACTTCTAAATTTTAGACCAATCATAATTAATTAAATACTTTCATCAATTACCAAAGTCCAGTTAACCAAACAAAAAATATAAAACGTAAATCATAAAATATAGAATCAAATCATTCCTAAATTTTAGACCAATCATATTATATTAAAAAAACTCTTTATTTACTATTTTAATCCTACTATACTAACCATGGTTAGTTAATAATTTTAATATAAATACATTTTTTACTTAATTTAACATTGTCGTGTATTACATAATTCTAGTAGTATTAATAATTCACTCTTTTAAATTAAAACAAATTGAGTTAATTTGTTATAAATAGATAATTTTATTATTTAATAACTTATATTTTATAAATACTAGCTTAAAACCCGTGTGATGCACGGATTGTTTTAAATAATTATTTTACGTTATAATATTTAATTAATTACAATTAGTAAAAATAAATGAATAAACATGTTAAAATAGATAATTTTTTTAAAAATTAAAGCATTAAAATAGATTTCAAAATAAATAATTAACGGTTTACCCGTGATATTTTCAGAAAAGTAGGGGTTTTAGTAAAAATAGAATTAAAATAAGATTTACCCGTGATATTTAGGGAAAAAGGGGGTTTTAGTAAGTAAAAAAAGAAAAGATAACTTGTTTCAGTTTAAAAAAAAAAATTGTCCGTTTAAAGATAAATAATTATGGCTTTACCCGTGATATTTTTGAAAAATGAGGGGTTTTAGTAAGTAAAAATAGAAAAAGTAACATGTTTCAGTTAAAACATGTAATTGCCCGTGATATTTTTGGAAAATGAGGAGATTTTGTTAGAAAAAATAGAAAATGTCATGTGTTTTAGCTGAAAAAGGTAATCGGTTATAAATATGTCTTATTACTTAAAAATATTTTTTTGTTGATAAGTAAAGGTAATTAAGTAAAATAACGGGGTGATTAAAAAAAGGCAATATTAATGATAAAAAGAAGGGTTACCCGTGATATTTTTGGGAAAAAAGAGATTGTAGTAAGGATAAATGGAAAAGGTAACATGTTTAAGTTGAAAAGATATTGCGCGTAATATTATTGGAAAATAAGTGAATTTTGTTAGAAAAAATAGAAAATTTTGTTTTAATAATAAAATACAATTAACTAGTTATTATTTTTCAATTAGAATAAATAACCGAAAACTGAAAACCAAAACCAAAATTTTCAATGTTTCAGATTTAATAATATTGTGTGTGTATTCAGTTACTATCATTTAGGAGTTTTGAACGAGTCAAACTATTCGTGAGTTACTCAGTCTTGGCCCATAAAATATTCAAATTCGGTTTTTAAATTACTCGGCTCATGAGTTTTGTGAGCCTAATCGAACTTTTAATATTTAAAAATTTTACATATTATAAATATATTTCAATGTAAATATTCAGTATTTTTATTAATTCATATATTTTAACGAGTCAAAGCCGAGCCGAATCGCTCATATTCAAATTTTTCTCGAAGTAGGTTAAATCAATTCGAACTTTCAACTTGCTCGATCTCGGCTAATAAAATATTCGAATTCAGTTTGATAGTATTCAAGTCAAAATCGAGCTTGAGATATTTAAGTACTTTACCGAGCCAAGTTTGAGTTTTAAATTACTTGACTCTTGAGATTCGTGAGTCTAACAAAATTTTTAATATTTAAATATATTTCAATGTAAATATTCAATATTTTTGTATAATTTATATGTTTTATCGAGTTGAAACCGAGCCGAACCGTTTATATTCAAACATTTTTTGAGATAGGTTAAATCGATTCGAGATTTCAATCCGAACTCGAACATATCGAACTTTTTATGAGTCAAGTTCAAGCTTAAAATTAAGGGCTCCATCGAACATGAGCTTGCGATCAAGCTTGACAAAACTTTTTAGTCGAGTTTGAACTCGAGTCTGGCAGTGTTCGACTCAGCTCATTACACCCCTTCTCTCATTGCTATTGGGTAAAAAAATTAAAAAAACCAAAATAAAGATAATTTTAGGTATTTAGCAAAAAAGAAAAAGATAATTTTAGAAAACAAAAGTAAAATTATTGTAGATGAGATTTGAACTTCATATTAGTTATTAGATAAATATTAAACACATAGTTAGGTTAAAAATATTTATTAAAAAATAGAATATAGATCTTGTATTAAAAATTATAGATTTAACATGTCTAGTTGTATTATTGTAATATGATACTTAGTAGATAATATATCACAATGTCCAAATCGATTAGTATGATTCTCATAAAATAAATATACATTTAGCATAAGTGGAAAAAAGCGAAATAATTTACATCTTATATATAAACACGGTATTTGTTATCAATTAAGTAATTGAAAAAAATTCGGTTAAAATACAACATAATAAATTATATTATAGACGTAAGATTAAAATGTAATTAAATCTATGTTACTAAAAAGATAGATATTTAGTAAATATGATACTAGATTATTATATATAATACACAAGTTATGATAATCGATAATTGAATTCAGGGAATGCAAAAATGGTTGGATTTAAGAAGATTGAATTTAAAAATAACAAATCATAAATATAATTTTGTTAATCATTTTATAGTAAAAATTATATATAAGTTGATTAATAAACTTTTAATTCATTTCTTATGGATGCGTCACTATCACCATCGCCACCAACAACACATGTTAACACCAATATCACCATCTCAGTCACATCATCACTACCACGACCACCATCACTACCAAATTCACTAGAATTTTAATTATAACCACATGAACACAACCACTTACACCAACAAAATCACAAAGCAAAATCACTAAAAATTCAACTCAAGTTACCAAAATTTAAACATAAATCATTAAAAAATTTAAACGTAAATTACTAGAATATTCCAGAATTGAAATTTTGTAAATGTTCGAAGGTATTGATGATGGTGTTGACGATGGTAAAGTGAGTGAAAATGACATCAATGAGTGTTACAAACTCAGATCTATTGAGAGAGAAATGAATGAGTTAGAGAAGGTGTGGTCGAGAATGTGAATGGAATTCGGTGACAAACATGTTCGGAAGTTACTTTCTGAGCGGTGGTCGATTTGGTGAGAAGAAAATGTCGTAGAGTGATGATGGTTTATACACACACTTCGGGGCCATTTATTAAATTTGAACAAAAATTTTTGAACGATTGATAATCTGAATGCTGAACAAATAATGTCATTTGTTATGTTTATACAAAATAAATCTGAACAATAAAATCATTATCTAAATATACAATTTTAATATTCTTATATTTAATATATTTACTAATGAAAAAAATTAAATATACAATTTTAATATTATCCTAATTTTTTTATTTATCAATATACTTACTAACCGTTATCAATATCTTTATAATTATTTTATTATCTTTATCTTTTTATATAAAGTGGAATCCTTGTGCGCTCTCAAATCGTCTGGATCATATTTATCTGTCTTTTTAGAGCACCTCTATTTTAAATAATAAAAATAAAAATTTATTTTTTAACTCATTATTCACAAGAAAACTTATAAAAGATAAGTTCTTCAAAAATTATACTATAAGACAATTATAGTGTACTATTCATTTAATTTGCTTAGCTCACATTAAATTTGTAAAGATTTGATAGATATTTTGTTGCCACTGTTGTAATATCATTAATGAAAACTAATGTGAGAAGTTGTTACTAGTAAATAAAAAGTAACAAAATAATTAAAAGTAGTGCAATATTCAAAGTTGGATTCGAAAGAAAGCGTAGAAGGCTACATTTTTTGTGAGGAGCCGTCCACAAGAATTTGAAGCCCGGAGAAATCATCCAGGTGGAGGAAATTTTTTGCAGGGATCGTTCATTTGTAAACAAATGAACCCTTCCTCTTTCTTCCACTCACACACACTATACATATGTATGTGTAGATCATATACATATGTATGTGTAGATCATGAACCATGATAACAAATGAAATGAGGTGGTGATAACGGTGATGTAAAGGAAAGATTACAGAAAATGGAGGAGGCATACGAGTGAATGCGGGTGAAGGTTGAGATGAAAAGTAGATTTGAATGTGTCTATGATTAAATACAGGTATAAAAAAGTCCTAAATTGGTTTTCAGTTTTTATTTCGTTAAATATTCTTATTTAGCACTTGTCTATATATAAAAACGCGAATCTACTGACTCATGATTAGATTTTTGAAATTATATATTGTTCAATATTTGAAAGCTATGTTTTTTAAATTATTAGGTGTAATTATACTATTGTGTCATATATGAAATTCAAATAAGAAGTTTAAGTTATTGTTCGTGCTCATAACAAATTATTTTTTGTCAAATGTACCAGAGTAATGACGTAAAATATTTTAAAAATTACGAATCGTCTAATTAAGAAACTCAAAATAATTGAATTTTATTCATATATATAAATGATGTCCGTGCAATATCATGCTAGTAATAGATAGTATGACACATATGTTATTTTATTTATGCACAAGTGATTTTATACTCTTTTCTAATAACTTTTAACTAATCTATACTATATTATTAAAGACGAAACATTGAAAGTTTTGTAGTCTGGTCATGAAAGTTTTTGTAGTCTGGTCATTCAATTCATAGCCGTTAGATATTTTTGATCAAATCAATGAGAACCGTTAGATAAAATATTAAAATTATTATATAGAATATCTTTTCTATTTTTTCTAACTAAAACATCTCATTTTCCAAAAATATTGCAAACAATTTCATTTACTAAAATAACATAATAAAGTTATAATTGTTAATAACTAATTCATTACCTTTTTAGCCAAATTGTATATTCTTTTTTATATTTTCTAACTAAAATTTCTACTTTCTATTTTTCCTAACTAAAACCTCTCATTTTCAGCTAAAACATGTTATTTTTTCTATTTACTTTACTAAAATCCCTCATTTCCCAAATATATCACGAGCAAACCCTTACTTATTTATTTTAAAACATATTTTAATACTTTTAATTGGTAATTACATTTCCCCTCTTTTTCTAGAATAATCACGGACAATTACCTTTTTCGGCTAAAACATGTTATATTTTCTATTTTCCTTACTAAAATCTCTACTTTTCCAATTATATCACGGGCAAACCCTTGCTTATTTACTTTAAAATCTATTTTAATAATTTTAATTGATAATTATCTTTTTCAACTAAAACTTGTCACATTTTGTATTTTTCTTACTAAAACCCCTCTTTTTTTTCAAAAATATCACGGGAAAATCGTTACTTTTATATTTTAAAATTCAACGAAAACATGTTACTTTCTATTTTTCTTACTAAAACCCCTCTTTTTCCAAAATATCACATGCAAACCGTTACTTATTTATTTTAAAATCTATTTTAATACTTTTAATTATTTAAAAATATTTAACACGCCTACTTATTTTTTTTAACAAATGCAATTAATAAAATTAAAAATATAAATAATAAAATTAACAATTATTAAAAACAATTCGTGCATCACACGGGTTTTAAGCTATCTATACTATAATATTATCAGCAAACCACCCTCTATTTGGTTGGTAGTTTGGCCATTTAGTTTGGTCCTCTAAATAATAACCGTTAGATGTAAATATAGGTAAATGAGAACCGTTGGATGTAATATTAAAAGAATATTTTTTTTTTATATCTAAAATGCTCCCACGGTTTCAAGGTTCGAATCCCGTCAACAACATATTAAAAAATTTTAAGATCAAAATACAAATAAATGCTAATAAAATAAGATAAAAATTACTAAAAAATCATATAAAAAAAAATACTATTATAAGCAAACTACCATCTATTTGGTTGGTTGGTAGTTTGGTTCTCTAAATAATAACCGTTAGATATAAATATAGATAAATGAGAACCGTTTGATGTAATATTAAAAGAATATTATTTTCTTGGTATCTAAAATACTCCCACGGGTTCAAGATTCGAATCCCGTCAACAACATATTATTATTATTAAATATTTATATCATCTATTTTTCTAAGCTACATTCAAAAGTTCAAGATATTATTCCGTCGACAATATATTAAAAAATTTTAAGATCAAAATACAAATAAATGATAATAAAATAAGATAAAAAATAATAATAAATCATGTAAAAATACTAAAATAATAAATTAAAAATACTAAAATTCATCCGTGCATCGCACGTGTTATAGGCTTGTTATTATTAACTAGCTTATAGCCCGTGCGATGCACGGTTACTTAAATTTTATTTATAATTATTCTGTTTATAATTATATTTTTATTACGATGCAACACACGATTGTTTTTTTAATATTTATAATTATATTTATTTATGAATATTTTAATATTTAAAAATTATTAGTTTACATGATTAAATTATTGTTAAAAAAGATTTAGCCAAAAAAATTATAGTTAAAAATTTGATATTTATTATATTTTACACGCTCAATTTAATATTTGTTTATATTGAGTTATAAAAGTTAGATTTGGCCAATTTTACGGTTCACATGAAATTCACAAAATAATCTTTAATTTAGTTGTGGTTTAATTGTTCTTTTTCAATTAAAAACTATTCTAAAACTAAAAAGAGAATAAAGTGACGAAATTTAATGTTGAGAATTCTATTCGATTTAGGAAATCTACTTAACTTATATGTAGTTTAGATTATTAGAATAACTTTTATTAACCAAATACATGTTTTAATGTTAAATCTAACGGTTTTCACCTATCTATTTAAGATTAAACGATTTTTATTATTTTGGTTATAAATGGGTTTCCTTATTTAATTACAACTATTTTTATGTTTTAACTTTTTTAGAAAATCCAATCCTAATATAATATCTTTTAACTTATATCATTTTTAGATAATAATTTCTTTTTATATGATATAATCTTGATCATCTACTTTTAAAAGTATTGGATCTAACGGTTGAGAATGTTTTGGCGGTATTTAGGACCAAATTACCAGGATAACATCATTAATTTTTCTTAATATATATAATTTTTTTATTTTTAATTTTTTTAAATATTTATTGCTAAAATATAATATACTCTTTTTTGTAATATGTTAATGATGCGGGAACTTTGAACTTTTGAGAAAATAAATTATCAATTAAAATATTTTTTTTTTTTGTAATAGTTCTTCTTTTAAAGTAGTACACCGTGACGATCAAAATTCTGTATAAAATTCATTTTTTTTATAGTATATCCCGTAAATATCTATGTTATTATATTAAAAACTAAATAATGAAAGTTTTCTTATAAGTGTGGTCGCTTTGTTTGATCACTCAATCCATAATCGTTGGATCTTTCAAATTAAATTGTTGAGAAACGTTACATATAACAGTAAAATTATCATGTAGAATGATCTAAGATTTGAATCTACCAACAACATATTAAAATTTAGAGGTTTGTTTTTGAATTTTTTTTTTTTCATTTTTTTTTTCAGACATAGGTTATTTGATAATATTTTTTGTAAAGTACGATTTTTCAGAAAAGTACTATACTAATTGATTAACAAACTTTTAAAGTTTCGAATTTAATAATTTACAATGTATATAGGTTAAAAAAGTTAGGTTTGTTCAGTAACTGAGTCTACAATTTCAAAATACGGTTTTTTTAATATGAATATAGTCCTGCTAACAATGAAATTAGGTCTCTATGAGTGCTTATAAAACAAAATCACCATTTGCGTATAATTTATTATTTAATAATAAATTATATTTGATTAGTTATGATCTATAACTTAATAAAATATGATAAAAAATATGCACAATTTTATAAAATTTTATCCTCGTATTATTATATTCTTTGTTGATTTGAATTTTTCTTAGATTGATTTTAATTTTTGAACATAGATTTCTAAATTTAAAATAGTTAAAAAAAAGTAATTAAATTGGCGTTAAAATAATGATGACATAATAATCATTATTAGAATTTAAATACTCACTTTACTGATTTGGGCTTTATCTTGTATTTTAAAAATCAGATTTTGACGATTTTACACCCCACGTGAAGATAATTAAATTATTTTTAATTAAAAGATGGTTTAACAATTTTTATCTAACTGGAATTGTCCATGAAAGAGAAAAGAAAGTCACGAATTTTTTACACGGAGAATTCTATTCAATATAGAAAACTTATTTATATTTGGTATATTTGGTTTAAATTATCAAAATACACTTTTTAGAATTTAAATATAATCCTATTATAAATAAAATACACTTTTTTAATATTTGATCAAACGATTTTCATTTATCTAGTTAAGATCTAATAGTCCTTATTAATTTGGTTGTCACGATCAAAATTTTGGATAAATCCCTATTATGCTTATTATATAAAAGAGTTTAATATAATAAGGATATCAAGTACATACTATCTTACTAACTGCTTTTACTTTTAATGTTTCGGTTTTATTTATAGCGTATATAAAATTTTAAAATACATTATTACTTTAAAATTATTAAACAGTATAAAAATTATGTTATGATTATATAAAATTTTATTATCATATTATTATAGTCTTTATCGATTTGAATTTGTTCTTAATTTATTTTAATAATTTATTGAAAGAAAGATAAAATTTCTATATTTAAAAGAATTAGTGGAAAAATAAATAAATTGGTGCTACAATTATAAAAAAATATTTATTAAAATTTAGATACTCACTTTACTGTTTGGGCTCTATCTTGAGTTTTAGACAACATATTTTAACAATTTTACAGCCCATGCGAAGCTAACAAAATTATCTTTAATTTAATGATGGTTTAATAATTATTATCTAACTGGAACTATCTATAAACTAAAGAGAAAAGATAATTACGATTTTTTACATAAAGATTTCTATTCAATAAAGAAAACCTATTTATAACTGGTTTAAAGTAAAAAAAATATTAAAATTTAGATAATCACTTTATTGTTTGGGCTCTATCTTGAGTTTTAGACAACAGATTTTAACAATTTTACAGCCCACGCGAATCTAACAAAATTATCTTTAATTTAATGATGGTTTAATAATTATTATCTAACTGGAACTATCCATAAACTAAATAGAAAAGATTATTACGATTTTTTTACATAAAGATTTCTATTCAATATAGAAAACCTATTTATAATTGGTTTAAATTATCAAAATACACCTTTTAGTATTTAAATACTATCCTATTATTAATCAAATACAATTTTTAATATTATATCTAACGGTCCTCATCTATTTGAATATTTATAGTTTTATAATCCAACGGATCATATACTTTTGGTAGTACAGTGACCGACCAAAGTTTTGGATAAAATCTCCCTTACGCTTATTATTTTTGGAAAAGGAGTAGATTTTGTTAGATTTTTTTTTAATTATAAAAGGCAATTAGTTAGTTACTATTTTTATATTATTTTATTATATATTAAATAGAGTATTAAAATAGGTTTTAAAATAAATAAGTAAGGATTACACTCATATTTTTGGAAAACATAGATTTTAGTAATAACAAATATAAAAGGTAATATGTTTTAATTTAAAGATAATTGTAATGATATTTTTGGAAAAGGAATAGATTTTGTTAGAAAAAAAATATTTTAATTTTAAAAGCCAATCATCTAGTTACTATTTTGGTAACTTGACAATAATACAATTTCATTAAAGATTTGATTTGTAGTAGCTTTCGTTATCCTAAAAAGAAAGAAGTATATTTGTAGCAGTGTATCCTAAATTTAAACAAATTAGATCCCACATTTCCATTTTTTTGATTAGATTTCAATATTATTTGATTTTTATGTAGTAAAATATAGTGAAATATTAATGTAGAATAAAACTTTCCCAAATTTTGATTATATTATTAATTTATTAATTACAAAAAGTACCGAAAACCAAAAACCGACCGTTAACCGAAAACCAAAACTTTCAATGTTTCGGCTTTAATAATACTAGCATATAACCCGTGCAAGACACGGGCCTTAAAAATAATAAATTAAAAAATTTTAATGTGAACGGAAAATATTAAAATAAAAGTAAAAATTAATATGATAAATTATAAAATGAGAAACTTAAATATTCATTGGAACATAAAAAAATATAAAAAAAATACAAATGAGGCCAAGGAAGATAAATGAGGTATTATTAATATTATTTTATAATAAAATAATATTAATAATAAGGACAGATAGAAAATCTAACATGTTTTAATTAAAAAAAGTAATTGACCGTGATATTTTTAGAAGTGTTTTAATTATATTAATTGTATTTATTAAAAAAATATGTTGACATGTTAAAATAAGTAAGTTTTTTAAATAAGGACAAATAGAAAAGTTAACATGTTTTAATTAAAAAAAAGTAACTGCACGTAATATTTTTAAATGTGTTTTAATTATATTAATTTTATGTGTTAAAAAAATACGTTCACTTGTTAAAATAGGTAAGTTTTTTTAAATAATTAAAAGTATTAAAATAGGTTTTAAAATATATAAGTTGCACTTTATATTTTTGGAAAAAAGAGATTATAATAATAACAAATATAAAAGGTAATATATTTTAATTTAAAGGTAATTGCCCGTGATATTTTTGGAAAAAAAGTAGATTTTGTTAGAAAAAAATGTTTTAACTATAAAAGCCAATCAGCTAGTTACTATTTTTATATTATTTTATTATTTATTAAATAGAGTATTAAAATAGGTTTTAAAATAAATAAGTAAGGATTGCACCTCATATTTTTGGAAAATAGGGATTTTAGTGATGATGTGTTTTAATTATATTAATTGTATTTGTTAAAAAAAATACGTTCACTTGTAAAAACAGGTAAGTTTTTTTAAATAATTAAAAGTATTAAAATAAGTTTTAAAATATATAAATAAGAGTTGCACTTGATATTTTTGAAAAATAGAGATTTTAGTGATAACAAATATAAAAGGTAATATATTTTAATTTAAAGGTAATTGCCCGTGATATTTTTGGAAAAGAAGTAGATTTTGTTAGAAAAAAAATGTTTTAATTATAAAAGGCAATCATCTAGTTAATATTTTTATATTATTTTATTATTTATTAAATAGAGTATTAAAATAGATTTTAAAATAAATAAGTAAGGAGTGCACCTCATATTTTTGGAAAATAGAGATTTTAGTGATAACAAATATAAAAGATATTATGTTTTAATTTAAAGTTAATTGTCGTGATATTTTTGGAAAAGGATTAGATTTTGTTAGATTTTTTTTTAATTATAAAAGGCAATCAGTTAGTTACTATTTTTATATTATTTTATTATATATTAAATAGAGTATTAAAATAGGTTTTAAAATAAATAAGTAAGGATTACACCTCATATTTTTGGAAAACATAGATTTTATTTTATATTATTTTATTATTTATTAAATAGAGTATTAAAATAGATTTTAAAATAAATAAGTAAGGAGTGCACCTCATATTTTTGGAAAATAGAGATTTTAGTGATAACAAATATAAAAGATATTATGTTTTAATTTAAAGTTAATTGTCGTGATATTTTTTGTTAGGTCCTGATAAGTTTGTAGAAGGGGGGTTGAATACAAACTATACCGTTTTATCGAATTTGTTCTGTTTAGAATCAAACAATTTAAGAACAAATTATGGCGGAAATAAATGAAACAGAATTCAAGTTAAATAAAACTATATTAAACTTGAAGGGTGTTACAAATATGATACTGATTACAAGATTGGATCTCAAACTAATTAAAACAAATCTAGAATAAATTCGACATGAATTTATCTATTTTTGTAATAAAAAGATATAACAATATTTGATAATTTGAGATACGTTCTAGGGATAAAAATCCGCTAGATAGTCAAAGCAGTACAAGTAAATGAATTCTAGTGGTTTGGATTTAACAGAATAATTCTAGAATTAATTCACTGTAAAAGAAATGATTCGGCAGTGGCTTTTTCTTTTCTTCACAGAAGCTGTTCTTGATAGATGTAATGTTGATGATTATCTCCTGTGTCTTTTTCTTTCCTTTTGTATTTTAATCCACTTGACAAGCCTGCACGTTTCTTGCTTTTCATTCCACTAGGAATGACTATCAAAATAGTCTAAAAAAGACTATTTTTAAGCCTGGAATGACTATCAAATTGCCTTGTATGACTATCAAATGGCTTGCAATGACTATGTGAATTTAAGACAATTTAATTAGAATTAATTAAAATAAGCTTGGATGACTACCGGGATGACTACCGGTATGACTACCGGTATGACTATCCGGGGTAGTCATTCCAGGCTTATTTTAATTAAGAATTCTAAATTAAATTCTAATTCTTCTTTAAATTAATTCTAATAATTAATTAATTTCATAAATTAATTCTGATGAATTAATTTATTCAATAAATTAATTACTTAATTAATTTATTTCATAAATTAATTCTGATGAATTAATTTATTCAATAAATTAATTATTTAATTTATATGTTAAATTAATTCTTGAAGAATTAATTTAATAAATAAATTAATAACTAATTTAAGAGAGAATTTAAATTCTTAATAGATAGCAAAACCACTTCTAGAACCACTTGAACTTGATGAATAAAATCCATTGTCTGAGGTTGTCATTTGATGCACTGTCTGGTTCATAAATGACTAACTTCAATGTCTGTTCTTCATCTGACTTTAAGCTGTGGTCCATTGTCTGCTTTTGACTGTTGATCAATCTTTGTAACCTGTACATTTGCTATCACAAATCTGAAACCTCTGTCACTTTAATAAATCCACTTCTTTGAAGACTTCACTGAGGCTTGAACAAATAATTGAACTTCTTTCAATGTAGTATATCTTCAAATCTGTAGGATGACTTTAATCTGTATTCTTCTGACAGATATGATCTTCTGAGATTCCTATGACTGTGATAATTAATCTAATATCTACTTATTACATTCTAGTTTAAGTTGAGTAGAATCCTCGAATTACAAATAGGCTATATCATATGCCTTTCAATCTCCCCCTATTTGTTTGTTAGAGAATAACAACCAAATACCTAGAGGATCACTCAACTAAAACCAAGAAAAAGATAAGACTCTTAAGCCTAAGTAAATACTAGAAAGTTCTGGATCAAATATGACATTTCCAGATTTCACCAGTAAAGATAAATACAAGACAGGTGTTCCTCTAGACTGAACATATGATAACATTTAACCTGTCTTGATTTACCTAAGCTCTATACATATAACATTTACAAAACAGAGCTAATTACCTTTACTCCCCTGAAACTCCTCCTTTTCCTTTTATATCTTTTTCAGCTCCCCTTTTACTAGCTTCACAAGTCTCTAGAAATTTCTTCCCCTTAGAAACAGAAACTTCTCCCCAAACTTCTGTAGAAACTTGTCTAGGAACTTCTCCCCCTGAGAAACTTCTCCCCCTTAGTTGAGGAATTCTCTACAGATTTCACTTTATGAGTATCTGAAGCCAGTAGGAGTTGAGATAGTTGATGGAGTTGATCTTGGGTAGTAACTTTGTCTTCAAGATTTCATTGAGTAGTCCCAGCTGATTGTTGACAGAGGTGGAAGAAGAAGACCGTTCAACCACTTGTGCTTGCAAAATTTCTTTATCAGCCTGGGTTTTGAATATATGTTCCTGTAGATCAGCTATGTGAGCTAACTACATTGCAGTGTATGTGTCTGTGTGTGCACTCACTTGAATTTCTCCTGTAAGTGTATCACTCATCTCACGTGCATGTGTTTCACTCAGTGTTTGACTCTTATCACTCAACATTAGCTGTCTGTTTGCTCCTTTTTGATCAGTACCTGCATTGAAACTCACCCTAGCCTCTTCAAGAGAGGTCAGTGGTGGTGCAATGGGAGTTCGCAAATCCCGATCCTCAATCATGTCTAGCAAATCACTTGGATTTGAAATCTGAATTGCTTCAGTGATAGACTGACCAAGTTGCCTTCCACTTTCTCCAGATAAATCTGCGAGTGGAAAATCCCTTAGGGAGCCAGAGGTGTTCACTCTGGGAGGGGAGAAAATGATTCTATTTGATTTGGCAAAGAATCAAATTTTCCCTCAGATGCCTATGAAGGCACTTCTACCGTAACAATGGTAGGCACTGTAACCAGTTGCAGGTGCTCTGCTTTCACTGTGTCCTGAGTTTCATCTAATGAAATTGTTTTCTCCCATTGTGAGTAATGAGAGTGTGCTTGACTCAGTACAACGTGCCATGGCCCTATGGCAAAGTTCAATAGATTCATCCTGTTGAGAGAATGTCTCTAGAAACAGTTCATTGGCCATTTCAAAGTCCATATCCTATTGAGAGGATACAGATGGGCTGACAGATGCCTCAGTATATGTTGAATTTCTTTAGAGGAGGCAGAGCTGTGGGATCACTCACTGTTTCAATCAAAATACTTCTTTATTTAACATTGATTTCTGTTCAGGCTGAGAGGTCAAGTAATTAAGTTGTAGACTCATTGTTTGGCTCTAAGACCTGGGATAGAGATTGTGGATCTACAATCCCTTGGTCAGCCCTAACAACCACTTGGGTTCAGCAACAGTAGAAGAAGTGGATTGAGAGATAGAAAGTAATACCTGAATTGGATTTGGCACTGAAGTTCCAGCTAAGCAAGAGCTAGATCAACAATAATAAATATACAATATATTTACAAAAATAACTAAGACAAATAGAAAATAAAAGATAATAATAATAATAAAAAAAAATATTTACAGGAAACTATTTACATGAGACTACGAATATTTTAAAATAAAAGATTTTCAATAAAAATAGATTTCTCTACAATTTTAAAGGGTAAAATTTGAGAAAAATATTTTTAGAGAAAATAATTCATTTTAACTTACTCAAACAGAAGCTAAGCAGTTTACAGCATAAAACAAATAGAATAAATAAACTACTATTAGAATGACTATCGGGATGACTATGGGATAGTCATACCGATAGTCATTCCAGTACAAACATCAAAGTACTGAAATAAAAGGCAGAAAAAGAAAAGAAAGAAAAAAATAATAAAAATTGATTAAAACTAAACTAAAATGACTACTGGAATGACTATGTAAGATAGTCATTCCGATAGTCATGCTAGTACAAAAACAAAATAAACAAACCTGTTATCAAAAACTAGCAGAATTAATTAAGATAATTACAGAAAAATGCATAAAACTAAAAGAAATGCATGAAATATTTATCAAAGACTAGAAAAATTCACAGAAAATTCCATAAATCCTAGAAAAATATGCATAATAATATAGAATTGCATAAAAATAATATAAACTTGCAGAACTATTTAAACAACTATATTTACAATCTGAAACTAACTTAAATGATTCTTAAATAAATAAATTTTCAATAAAAATAAGTTTCTCCACTTAAAAAATATGAGAAAAGTATTTTTAAAGAAAATAAATTATTCAGAATATTTAAATTAACAAGCTTTACACAATAAACATAGATTGACAATATTTAACATCTAATATCAACAAGAGAAAATGATTTTGAAAGAACAAACATGACAGAGATATTGTTAATCACTAAGACTGTTTAACATACCCAATTTACCAACTAACTTGATAAATGTGGATTCGTCAACAGATTTAGTGAATATATCTGTAGTTTGTTCTTCTGTGGGTACAAAGTGTAACTCCACAGTTCCATTCATGACATGCTCTCGGATAAAATGATACCTGATGTCAATTTGATTAATCTCTTGTGATTATGCCATCTTCATCTAGCTTGTTTCTGTATACCCATCTTGTACCAACTACTTTCTTGTTCTTTGGTCTGGGTACCAGCTACCTGATGTCAATTTGATTAATCTCTTGTGATTATGCCATCTTCATCTAGCTTGTTTCTGTATACCCATCTTGTACCAACTACTTTCTTGTTCTTTGGTCTGGGTACCAGCTTCCAGACTTGCTGTTATTCAAATTGATTGAGTTCATCTTGCATAGCAATCACCCAATCAGGATCAGTCAGTGCTTCCTCAATTTTCTTTGGTTCCATTTCAGAAAGAAACCCTGAATAATGATATTCATTTTGAGTAGCACTTCTAGTTCTGACTCCAACACCTGGATCACCAATAATCAGCTCAAAAGGATGAGCTCTATTCCAAACTGTTTGTCTTGGAAGATTTGATCTTGATGATTCGCCTTGTTCTACATTATGGTGTTGTGAATGACTAGATGACCCTTCATTTCCTCCCCCTGAGTTGTTGGCTGATTGTCTTGGTGATTCTACTCCAGTGTTAGTGGTATCTCCATTGTTAACAATGTTTCCACCACCATCACCATCACCATTATCATCATTGTCATTGTTATCACCAACAACAAACTCAGGTGGATTCTCATCATCTGATTCTGAATCTAACATTTCATCAAACTTCAGTTTCTCAGATGGATTTTCTGTTTGGATATTAGGGAGTTTAGTGTCATCAATTGTAACATTGATGTTCTTATTGACTGATAACATTTCTTGATTTCAAACAGGCCATATCCTCAGTTATACCCTTGCTGTTATCTCCAAAGGTAAGCACTGGGCCAGCTTTCTCAACAACATCTGATAGCAGGGCTCTATCTCCGGTCATATGCCTTGAACAGCCACTGTCAAGAATCCACATAACACGGTTTACCTGTTTAACTCCCTGCACTACCAGATTGATTAGACCTTCTTCGGAGCCCAAAATTGATTGGGTCCGGCATACTTAAAGAACTGGCCTTTGTCAGGCAAAACAACATTTCTAACTAAAACTACTTCATCCTCTTTCACATAAGAGCGTTTCCATTTATAACCAGCCTTAACACATTTCTGAGTAGGCTTAGGGATAAATGAATCCACTCTAGTCTGAGGAGGACTAGTAGTCTTTGTTTTAACATGCTTCTTATTATTAACATGTTGACGTGGAGCAGTCTTATCACTAGATACATGCTTTTTATTAAAGAAAGCATACATAACATTAAAAGCACAAGACATGCAATTACTCACACCACATGCTTTATGAGAAGAATTAATAGCAGGCATGTTAGTTCTACAGTTGTTTTGATCCAACTTATGGATATCTGATTTAGTCTTTTTAGTTGTAGCAACTTTGACTGGAATATCAGATATACACTTTTTGGACTGTTCAGCTTCCAAGGCAACATCTTCTTCATGAATCTCCTCAGCAATAATGATAGAGTATTCATTCATAGGCTCTGCCTCAGACTCCTTACAGAAGGGTGTTTCAATACCCTTAAGTATATAAGGAACAACCTTTCCTTCAGATTTGTATCTACAAGGGGAATTAATTCCAAGCAGTCCAATAGCCTCATTATAATCATACCCTATACTGACATGATTACCAACAGCTTGCTTATTGAGAATTTCTTTAGCAGTCTTACAAGAACTAAAATAAGCATTAGCTTTGGTCTTAAGCTCACTAATCTGATCTTTGAGAATGGTTTCCAGTTGAATATAACATTTAACCCTATTCTCAAGAAAAACAATTTTCTCAGTAAGTTCATCTTGATTGATATGCACTAGTTTTAAATCTTTTATTTCCTTTTCAAGATTTGTGTTTAAAAGATTTATTCTATCATTTTCAGTGCGTGCACAACTTATGGTGCCACCAAGATGATAAATCATTTCAGTGTCAGTAAGTTTTACCTTAGACATGTCTGGTGAAGATAACATGGAATCAAAGAGTTTGCCTCCTTTTGCCACAAGTGCAAGATTTCCAACTTCTTCATCTTCACTGTCTGTATCATCCCAGCTCTTCCCTTGAGCAACATAAGCCTTCTCAATCTTCTTCTTCTTGCTAGAATCAAATGAGTTCCTTGTCACTTGCCTTGACTTATTACATTCAGTAGCAAAGTGACCCAACTCATTGCAATTGTAGCATCTGATTGAGCTTCTCTCCACAGTTCCAGTTTTGTAGCCACCTGAAGATGAGGAATCATCTCTCTGAAACCTGGGCCTGAACTTAAGATTGGGATTCCTCTTGAATCTAAACTTCCCAAACTTCCTGACTATCAAGGCCAAATCAACATCTTCCAGCTGATCAAGTTCTTCCAAAGAATAGAAGTCACCACCAGATTGATCAATGGATGTTAATCCATATTCAGCATCAATCACATTCATGTGAGAACTGGAAGGTTGAACAGCCTTTACTTCCAGTTTCTGTGGGACTTCAGCAGTCAATGCAGTAGAGGTACCAACAATTTTCCCAGTTCCATACAGCTCCCTCTGTTGAATCTGCTCCAGCTCATAGGTCTTCAGAACACCATACAATCTCTCCAAAGCAATCTCATTCATATCTCTTGCTTCTCTAATTGCAGATATTTTGTGCTCCAAATGAGGTGGAAGTGTAAGAAGGAACTTCTTGTTAATCTCCTTGTTGGTGTAGTGCTTCCCATTGAGATTCAGATCATTGATTAATTTGTTGTATCTCTCAAAAACCTGAGAGATACCTTCACCAGGGTTTGATCTGAAATGCTCATATTGTGAAGTGAGAATTTCCAGCATATTCTCTCTAACCTCCTCTGTCCCCTCATTGATTATCTCTATGGTATCCCAAATGTGTTTGACAGTATCACAATTTAGGACATGATTATGCATGATAGGATCAAGACAATCAATAAGGATCAGCTGTAGACAGGAATCTAAGGTAACATCCTCTTTTTCACCAGGAGTGAAATCCTTGGGATCTTTAGGGTACATCCTAGCAGCCCTAGTAACAACGTTACCCTCTTTTAATTCTTCCTCAATAATCATAGGAAGTTTTGGTCCATTCTTCATCACATCAATGTATTTAGGATTTGCAACCTTAAGAAATAGGAGCATTTTCTTCTTCCACATTGGATAATGCTCCTTGCTGAACATTGGGATTTTAACTGTACCCACTTTCTGAGTTGTAGACATTTTTGAGATTTTTAGAAAAATAAAAATTTCAGAGTAAAAAAAAATCTCAAACAATTGGATCTTTGATTTGTATATCAATCAAAAGGCTCTGATGCCAATTGTTAGGTCCTGATAAGTTTGTAGAAGGGGGGTTGAATACAAACTATACCGTTTTATCGAATTTGTTCTGTTTAGAATCAAACAATTTAAGAACAAATTATGGCGGAAATAAATGAAACAGAATTCAAGTTAAATAAAACTATATTAAACTTGAAGGGTGTTACAAATATGATACTGATTACAAGATTGGATCTCAAACTAATTAAAACAAATCTAGAATAAATTCGACATGAATTTATCTATTTTTGTAATAAAAAGATATAACAATATTTGATAATTTGAGATACGTTCTAGGGATAAAAATCCGCTAGATAGTCAAAGCAGTACAAGTAAATGAATTCTAGTGGTTTGGATTTAACAGAATAATTCTAGAATTAATTCACTGTAAAAGAAATGATTCGGCAGTGGCTTTTTCTTTTCTTCACAGAAGCTGTTCTTGATAGATGTAATGTTGATGATTATCTCCTGTGTCTTTTTCTTTCCTTTTGTATTTTAATCCACTTGACAAGCCTGCACGTTTCTTGCTTTTCATTCCACTAGGAATGACTATCAAATTGCCTTGTATGACTATCAAATGGCTTGCAATGACTATGTGAATTTAAGACAATTTAATTAGAATTAATTAAAATAAGCTTGGATGACTACCGGGATGACTACCGGTATGACTACCGGTATGACTATCCGGGGTAGTCATTCCAGGCTTATTTTAATTAAGAATTCTAAATTAAATTCTAATTCTTCTTTAAATTAATTCTAATAATTAATTAATTTCATAAATTAATTCTGATGAATTAATTTATTCAATAAATTAATTACTTAATTAATTTATTTCATAAATTAATTCTGATGAATTAATTTATTCAATAAATTAATTACTTAATTAATTTATTTCATAAATTAATTCTGATGAATTAATTTATTCAATAAATTAATTATTTAATTTATATGTTAAATTAATTCTTGAAGAATTAATTTAATAAATAAATTAATAACTAATTTAAGAGAGAATTTAAATTCTTAATAGATAGCAAAACCACTTCTAGAACCACTTGAACTTGATGAATAAAATCCATTGTCTGAGGTTGTCATTTGATGCACTGTCTGGTTCATAAATGACTAACTTCAATGTCTGTTCTTCATCTGACTTTAAGCTGTGGTCCATTGTCTGCTTTTGACTGTTGATCAATCTTTGTAACCTGTACATTTGCTATCACAAATCTGAAACCTCTGTCACTTTAATAAATCCACTTCTTTGAAGACTTCACTGAGGCTTGAACAAATAATTGAACTTCTTTCAATGTAGTATATCTTCAAATCTGTAGGATGACTTTAATCTGTATTCTTCTGACAGATATGATCTTCTGAGATTCCTATGACTGTGATAATTAATCTAATATCTACTTATTACATTCTAGTTTAAGTTGAGTAGAATCCTCGAATTACAAATAGGCTATAGCATATGCCTTTCATTTTTGGAAAAGGATTAGATTTTGTTAGATTTTTTTTTAATTATAAAAGGCAATCAGTTAGTTACTATTTTTATATTATTTTATTATATATTAAATAGAGTATTAAAATAGGTTTTAAAATAAATAAGTAAGGATTACACCTCATATTTTTGGAAAACATAGATTTTAGTAATAACAAATATAAAAGGTAAAATGTTTTAATTTAAAGATAATTGTAATGATATTTTTGGAAAAGGAGTAGATTTTGTTAGAAAAAAAATATTAATTATAAAAGCCAATCATCTAGTTACTATTTTGGTAACTTGACAATAATACAATTCCATTAAAGATTTGATTTGTAGTAGTTTTCGTTATCCTAAAAAAAAGAAATATATTTGTAGCAGTGTATCCTAAATTTAAACAAATTAGATCCCACATTTCCATTTTTTTGATTAGATTTCAATATTATTTGATCTTTATGTAGTAAAATATAGTGAAATATTAATGTAGAATAAAACTTTCCCGAATTTTGATTATATTATTAATTTATTAATTAGAAAAAGTACCGAAAACCAAAAACCGACCGTTAACCGAAAACCAAAACTTTCAATGTTTCGGCTTTAATAATATACTAGCCTGTAACCCGTGCAAGGCACGGGCCTTAGAAAATAATAAACTAAAACATTTAATTTAAACGGAAAATATTAAAATAAAAGTAAAAATTAATATGATAAATTATAAAATGAGAAACTTAAATATTAATTGTAACGTAAAAAAATATTAAAAAATACAGATGGGGCTGATGAAGATAAATGAGGTATTATTAATTAAAATAATATTAATAATAAGGAAATATAGAAAATCTAACATGTTTTAATTAAAAAAATTAATTGCCCCTGATATTTTTAGAAGTGTTTTAATTATATTACTTGTATTTATTAAAAAAAATACGTTGACATGTTAAAATAAGTAAGTTTTTTTAATAACGACAAATTGGAAAGCTAACATGTTTAATTAAAATAAAGTAACTACCTATAATATTTTTAGATGTGTTTTAATTATATTAATTGTATTTGTTAAAAAAATACGTTCACTTGTTAAAATAGGTAAGTTTTTTTTAAATAATTAAAAATATTAAAATAAGTTTTAAAATATATAACTAAGGGTTGCACTTGAAATTTTTGGAAAAGAGAGATTTTAGTGATAACAAATATAAAATGTAATATATTTTAATTTAAAGGTAATTGCCCGTGATATTTTGGAAAAGAAGAAGATTTTGTTAGAAAACAAATATTTTAATTATAAAAGGCAATCAACTAGTTAATATTTTTATATTTTTATATTATTTATTAAATAGAGTATTAAAATAGATTTTAAAATAAATAAGTAAGGATTGCACCTCATATTTTTGGATTTTTGGAAAATAGAGATTTTAGTGATACCAAATATAAAAGATATTATGTTTTAATTTAAAGGTAATTGTCGTGATATTTTTGGAAAAAGAGTAGATTTTGTTAGATTTTTTTTAATTATAAAAGGCAATTAGTTAGTTACTATTTTTATATTATTTTATTATTTATTAAATAGAGTATTAAAATAAGTTTTAAAATAAATAAGTAAGGATTGCATCTCATATTTTTGGAAACATAAATTTTAGTAATAACAAATATAAAAGGTAATATGTTTTAATTTAAAGATAATTGTAATGATATTTTTGGAAAAGGAGTAGATTTTGTTAGGAAAAAAATACATTTTAATTATAAAAGCCAATCATCTAGTTACTATTTTGGTAACTTGACAATAATACAATTTCATAAAAGATTTGATTTGTAGTAGATTTCGTTATCCTAAAAAGAAAGAAATATATTTGTAACAGTATCCTAAATTTAAACAAATTAGATCCCATATTTTCATTTTTTTGATTAGATTTCAATATTATTTGATTTTTATGTAGTAAAATATAGTTAAATATTAATGTAGAATAAAACTTTCCCGAATTTTGATTATATTATTAATTTATTAATTAGAAAAAGTACCGAAAACCAAAAACTAACCGAAAACCGAAAACCAAAACTTTCAATGTTTCGGCTTTAATAATATAGTATAGATATAGTATAGATAGTATAGATAAGGAGTTAATTATGAGAGTATAATATTATAAAGATTTACATTATATTTCATTATAGTACTAATAAAAGATATATAGATAGTATATATTACGTAATAATATGACAGCATAACTTTTTATTTTTGTCATAATATAATATAAATAAATTATATTCCGTTTGGTCAAATTGAATTCAACTTAATATTAAAATCGAACTCAAATTCAATGTCCCACAACCCTACCATATAATCCCTCCCTCCCTAACCCTATTACCGTGATCGAGATTCAAGACTATCAAAGAAAAAAAATCTTCTGTCAAGATCTTCGCCATGGAAGATACTCATCATCACAACACGCAAAAGATGCGTTTGTTAGGGGCGATGTTGAACTCGTCTGCACTCTTAGAAGCCAATGCCGCAGACACGATGAATACCTTGAATCAACTAATAGCTGAAAGAACGCAGATTTTAACGCGAATATTAGCACCCCGGCAAGAACTGACAATTAAACAAGCCCGTAATCTCGATTATGACAATACGCGTTTCAACCATCTGGACTTGGAAATTGAGAAGTTAAGGAAACGAAGAGCAGGGCTACTCGAACAGGTTACGAATATCGAAACCACGTTTCGCAGTAATATAGTGAATGCACCCTTTATTGAAGTAGATAGCGTTGCAGGCGCTAGACATATGACTGGACTTTACGACGGGTTAATGTGGGAGGGAACACTCTGCATTAACCAAAATCTTGATATTCATTTGAGAGATGCAATTCTCGCAAATAGCATTGGTCTTCCATACCGTCTCTTTAACTGGCAAAATGGTGTTTTGGTTTTTCTTCCACCGCAACAACAACAGCTACAACAATGAGGTATTGGGTTATACAACAATGGTTTTTAGTCCCTCTATCATGTTTGTTTTTATGAGGTTTTTAGGTTATATCCATTTGTTTAGAAAAATCTATCCAGATTTGGTGCTCTTAATTTAATTTATTAATAGTTGATGCAGTTACTAATCTGGAAAATTGTTAGGTGTCAATCGTTACAGATGTCCTGATGCATATAGTGCTCACATCTGCTTCATTTAGACCCGATGTTTGTTATGATATTTTAGAACATTATATTGATGAACCGTTTGATTCCCTTCTGCAACATATAATCTCATAGCCAGTGGTCTAATGTATCATGTAAAGTGTTTTGTTAATTGCGCGGAATGATGTCTCGTGTCATTAGTATGTTATATAGTACTTCTGCTAGTTTTAACAAAGGGTTTTACTTTGTTTGCAAAAATGTTAAAGGTTGGAGTCATTGTGAATCCAAAGGGAGAGATGAAAGGTAAGCTGAAATTAGTGTACCTCTCTGGAAATTTAACTTATAAAATTATCTAAATGTTTTTTTTTAAATCATTTGAACATTTATTAACTAATTTTCATGCTTTATGTTTATAATCCAAGTAGTGTATCTAATTTGTTTATTGCTTGTTTTAGGGTCTGCTATCACTGGTCCAATTGGGAAGGAGTTCGTGACTTGTCGTCTGGGATAGCCAGTGCTGCTTATGCTATTATCTGTAGTGTGTTTTTTTAAAATTTCATGAATCTGTTATGGACAATTTGGCTAAGATTAAACTGTATCTCCCGTTTACTTGTCAGTTTGTTAGACTTATCAGATTGCATTGGAATCTGAATATACGTTGCTTATACTATATTCTTCTGCAGTTGGTATATATCTTAGTAAATTCATCTTCGTAAACTGTATATCTTAGTATTTTGATTTTCGGGGTTTTTTCCTCTGTAAGGGCCACTTGGTTCCGCTTTGTTCTGCTTCATTGTTGACATTTAGAGCATTTTCTGTAGAAAACTGAGTGTACTTCCACTACACCAAAAATGGCCAAAACCTACCACGTAAATGGTAGGTTTTGGGGGTAAATCGGTAGGAATTGGTGTCAATTCCTACCATTCGACATGGTAGGAATTGCTCAGGTCGGAATTGATGATGGTAGGAATTGGTGGTCTGTTTTTTAAACGGTCCCACATGCCAAATGGCTGTCCATGTGGTGAGCCATATCAACAACCACATCGACTGCCACATGGCGGTGGTCCCCGACACCTCACTTGTCACGTCAAGTGCCACGTCAAATAAATATTGTCCCACGAGATTGACATGGCTTGCCACGTGTCACACAGGGTCCCACTGCCACATCATTTTGTGGGGTCACCTTTGACCTCGGTCAAGGACTATTTCCTACCAAGTGCAAATGGTAGGTTTTATATCATTCTAAAGAATAGCCAGCTGCATCCACTTTGTATCAACATCACCTTTTATAAACATAACACGCCTCAAGCCATAAAAGAAAATTGACTACCAACTAGATATTATTAATAGAAAATATTACACAAATATTCAGTACATCTATTTATTGAACACCACACATCAAGAAAATTAAATTTCTATACACAATAAGAATTCCTATATACAGTAAGATAACATGTATATGATCCTCGAACAATAATTCTTCCAAAATCCAACTCTATTGCAATCCTTTACAATTTCTCTTCACATTATTGGACAACCCAGCACGAGTGTCGAAAGCTGTGAACATGAAAACAAATCAGTTTGGTGGTCAAGACTCTTTTAATCGATTTAAAGGATGCTATAACAGAATAATGTAAGCTTGTAAACATACTTTCACTAGCTGTGTTACAGCAGGCATGATCTTGCATCTGCATTAAAAATGTAATGCACAAGCTCAGTCATTATCAAAGATAATAAAAGGATCCAAGATAAAAATATATAATCTAACAATATACAATCTAAAGGAAGTTAGGGTATATTGTATATACTTTACTAAAAAGTGGAGCCTTTTCAAAATGTCTTTTAGTGTCATAAAACTTGAAGGAACTGTCAGAGAAGCAAGCCTTTTTACACTCCTCCTGGTCATTGCTAGATGATTCTCCGGTAGGTAAATCTCTTAACTTGCCTTTAGTCAGATCACCACTCTTGGTTCTCTAGTGCTCCAAGATTCTGTAGCTTTTGTTGATCCATTAGTGACAACCTTCTTTTGATCAATCCTACAAAGTATATATAATAAGTGTTAAAGAAGAGAAAAGAAGAAGCAAAAGACATATATATAACTCGCACATTAGAAAATTTAAAAATTAGCATTGTAGGCTCTAGTATTTTAATTGTTAGCTTGATGTTTTTTCGTGACCTCAAAAATAGCCCTGTGCAGTCTATTAAATTTCTTACTCAGTTAAGAATTATTGTATAAATAGAAAAGATAAGTTGATTATTTATACCTTCTGTTTCTCATGAGATGTATCGCGGATAAATGTGGAGTGAAGTATTGGTTCACCTCCTGTCCATTTGCTAGTTTAACTAATGTGCCTTGACCATAGGCACTGCACTCTTCCCAGCATCCCCAGATATCTTTTAGGCAGAAGTATCCAGCGATTGGCAACCCTGATGGGTTCAAATCTTCTTCGAAAACCTGGATGCAATCCTGCTCATCCAAGACAATGCAAACAAATGATTATATAACTAGTTTGACTGAAAGAACAGTTGAATTTGAATGATAGAAAGGGCATAATTTTATTCTACTCAATTGTATAAAAGTTCATTTAAATCTCCGAATTTATGTTAAAAATTAGGGCCATAGAATTCGACATAGGTAATTAGCTTAACAAAGACGCAGTTATCTACAGTTGATCACTGGGTATTAAAAAGGACATAGTTTTTATGATGAACTGAAGGTCTATCATCAAGTACAAACTGAACCAGCTACAGGGGAAAAAAGATCTGGACAACAAATTCAAAAAAATGAAAAAATAAATATAAAGCAAACAAGTTATGGAAAAAAAACCAGGCTTGAATCAGAAAAACATCATATCTGAATATACACACACAACATTAAAAAAATGGTAACCTTCTTTTAAAAAAATGTGATAAAGAGATTTACACCTTAATCTGCTGTACACTTTGAGCAATAAAAGTAACTCCAATGGAGTTCATATCCATAAACCATTGCATCGCGAAGTTTAGAATAATTAGATAAGACGGTACTGAAAGGTGACTGGAGTGAGATCCATGCCACCTTTCTAATGCTGCAATTGTCCTCCATTTTAGGTACATATAGATACCCAACCACAATGTATGTATAAGAATAAACATAATACATTCCCAATACTGAAGCTGAAAAAGAAGAAGAATTTGGTGAAGTAATATTGATGTATCTGGTAGATATTACAGGAGACGAGCAATCAATCATTGTAATAGGAAATGACCATGACAGAATTAAAATTTTTATTATTTTTAAAAAATTATTTATTACTTAAATTATGATATGGCTGATGATGTGGATGGTGGGGTACCATCAAGACTAAAACCTACCAGATTTGGTAGGTTTTAGTTTCCTACCATATGTGGTAGGAAATGACCACAGCATATTGAAAATATTTTTTATTTTATAAAAATTGTTTATTACTTAAAAATATGACAAGGCTTGATGATTAGGATGGTGGGGTCTTATCTTTGTGAAAATGCAGGCAAAACCTACCGATGTTGGTAGGTTTTATTTTCCTACCAACAATCGGTAGGATTTGGTGCTAGCTTTTACAGAAATCGGGCCCCACGCGCACCATTTCCTACCATATTCGTTGTCGGTAGGAAATGGTGGGTCAATTCCTACCAAGTTTTTTTGGTAAGATTTAGATGGTAGGAAAAGGCCGTTTTTGGTGTAGTGTTCTATTTACAGATTACTTCGCCAAGTTAATCTGTCATATGGGTAGTTGTGTTATTAGTATCAACCTTAACTTGAAAAACGATCGCCTAGTGTTGATGGAAATGAAATGTCTAAATAAATAGTTGCAGATGGCAGATTGCATAAATATTTACCAGCAAATGTTGATGGAAAGAAGAAAGAGACACACCATACTAACATTTGCTGGAGGATTGAGAACCCCAGTTTACCAGCAAATTATGAGGTGTACCCGTACCTAATCAAATCAAATTATGAGGTTTCGTGACAGCATGCAGTCTGAAGATATAGCATCTAAAAGTTGGAGTTCACTATCTTACCTGCTCTCTCCAAAGTAGGGCTGATTATTCGGTAATTCGGTAACCGAACCGAATTATAATTCGGTTACCGAATACCGAATAAGAGGAAAATCTATTACCGAATTAAGAACCGAAATAATTTCGGTTATTTACCGAACCGAATTAATTATTTCGGTTAAAACCGAATAACGAATTAGAAAACCGAATTAGAAACAAAAGTTCGAATTAAAATCAATTTTTAACAGAAACATCAAACATGTAGTATATTTTAAACAAATAAGGAGCTTCAATATGAGATAAAATGCTAATAATACATAAAGTTTGGAAAATGATGTTTCTAAACAAAGTAAATGCGTCATATTCTCTTCCTAGAGACTTGATATCAAACTATAACATGCAAAATACCAATAGCAACTCAGTAACAATATACTACGTGAATCAATAATTGAGCTAAAAAAGAAATAAACTAGAATTAGTAGCATAAATGACATATCATATATAAATAAAAAATATATATTATATATAATATTTTATATTTTCGGTTATTTCGGTTATTTCGGTAATTCGGTAAAAAAACCGAAATAACCGAAAAACCGAATAACACATTTTTTAAAAACCGAATTAAGAACCGAATTATTTCGGTTCGGTTAACCGAACCGAACCGAATTATTTCGGTTATTTCGGTTCGGTATTCGGTTAACCGAACCAAATGCTCAGCCCTACTCAAAAGCCCTGGAACTAAAGCATACATCTCAAAGCAGTCTTCCTGTGTAGTCAAACACACGCACACAAGAAAAAAGACATAGTTGATTAGTCGATATACACATGATGATATAATTGTAAATTATGTAATGATCCAAATAAGTCATGTTATTGAAACTTGCAGTCTTCGGCATGTTGATCTTCACCCAATCAGCAGGAGTGCCAATGTCAATGACCATAGTGTCCAACCTGCCCACCAGACATGATAAAACCAAATGCTTTAGTAAATTAGCATGTCATTTACAATATTTTGTTAGTACTGATGAAAAGAGATTCAGTCAAACAGTCCTCTTATTCTCAGCACATTTTATCTCTCTTGTTTACGAGGTCATGTTAGTAACTCTTTATTAATCTAGAATTTTTACTCAAATGGCCTTACTTTCATGTCATCATCAGTTAACACTTTTTACTTCGTATATTAATCCCTATAAAAGATTTTCTTCCTTGTGTCTTTCTCTAAATTCATCACTTCTTGCCTCCGCCTTCTCAGGGGAAAGCCTTTTCAACACAGGTGTGTTGATAGGGTACATCCTTTCATCTCAGTAGTTGCAGTGTTACGAAACTTAACTGTTGCTTTGATGTACTAATGCCTGCGAGGCTGCGACTTTAGCAGCATCATCCATACGAGGTGGCGTTTTACGTTTCAGCAAACCTAAGCGAAAGAATAAAAATGAGAAAAAAAAATGTTTCCGGAATAATAATTCAATAGATCATCCAACGATTATGACATTGGCGAATCATAGCGATGCTTTTCAGTTGTTTTTCACGTTTTGATACGGGGGATGAATCTGTTATTTTCTGTGAATATTGCTCTCATACTATTATCGAAGAAGATTCAAAAAGTGTTCTATACAATCAGTTCTACTTTGCTATATATACAATTCTCTCTACACATTTGCTAACTAACTAACTAACTAACTAATTTACAGCTGTCATCTTGCTGTCATCTTTGCTGAGTTGTCATCCAAGCTGTCATTCTGCCTAGCTGGAGATGAGCTGTCACTAGTAATACTGATATCTCTAATAGCCCCCCTCAAGGTAGGACCAGAGTGAGGATCACAAAGGCCTAACTTGGAACTAAGGTACTGCAGTTGAGGAGAGGGCAATGTTTTAGTGAGAATATCTGCTAGTTGATGTCTTGTAGGAAGGTAAGAAAGCTGAATAATGCCCTCAAGAACCTTGTCCCTGGTAAAATGACAGTCCACCTCTATATGTTTTGTTCTTTCATGAAAGACAGGATTTTTAGCTATATGTATAGCTGACTGATTATCACAATGCAATGTGACAGGTTGTAAATTAGAAACTCCCAATTCCTCTAACAACCTCACAGTCCAGGTGACCTCTGAAGCAGCAGCTGCCATGGCTCTGTATTCAGCCTCTGAACTAGACCTAGAGACAGTAGACTGCTTCTTGGACTTCCAACTGATTGGAGAACCTCCAAGCAATAAAACATAGCCAGTAACAGACCTTCTTGAATCTGGACAAGAGGCCCAGTCTGAATCTGAGAAAGCTTGTAAAGTCAACTGTTCAGGATTCTTCAATAAAATGCCCTGGCCAGCAGTAGAGGCAATGTACCTTAAAGTATGATTCAAGGCTTGATAATGAGATGTCCTTGGAGACTGCATAAACTGGCTCAAAGTCTGAACAGTATAACTCAAATCTGGCCTTGTGTGTGTTAAAAAATTCAACTTCCCAATGAGAGATCTGTAAATCTCAGGCTGAGGAATCAAATCACCAAAATCAGCCTGGAGTTTGATGTTGAGTGGAAGAGGTGTAACAGCCTTTCTTGAAATATCCATGTTACATTGTTGAAGCAGTTCTCTTGTAAATTTGTTCTGACTTAAAACAATGCCATCATCTAGATAGGTAATTTCAAGCCCCAAGAAATAGTGTAAAACACCAAGGTCCTTAATGGTAAAGACAGAATGCAGATGACCTTTAATATACTGAATGTGATCAAGATTATTCCTAGTGATGATGATATCATCAACATAAACTGCCATTATAGTCATATCAGCACCAGACTTGTGAATAAAGAGACTATAATCATACTTGGACTGATGAAACCCTTGATTTATGAGTTCATCTGTCAGTTTGGAGAACCATTGCCTAGAGGCCTGTCTAAGCCCATATAAAGATTTCCTTAACCTGCAAACTAGGTTCAATGGGTTGTCTATACCATCAGGAACTTTCATGTAAACCTCCTCAAATAAGTCCCCATGTAGAAAGGCATTATTTACATCAAGTTGAAAAAGCTTCCATTTCCTACTTGCTGCCAGAGATAGTAAGCATCTAACTGTGCTCATTTTAACAACAGGAGAAAAGGTCTCTTCAAAGTCAATCCCAAGTTTCTGGTTATACCCTTTGGCTACTAATCTAGCTTTACACCTTTTAAGGGAACCATCTGCATTCAATTTCACTTTATACACCCACTTACACCCAATAGGTTTCTTTCCTTTGGGTAGTGGTACTAAATCCCAAGTTTTGTTAGAGTCTAAGGCTTTAAGTTCTTTCTCCATTGCAGCAACCCAAATGGGATTTTGAGAAGCTTCTAAATAAGATGTGGGTTCAGAAATTGAACTTTGGTGATTGAGCATTGTAAAGTGAGACTGAGGTAATTGTGTGCTATCAACCAGATTACACCAATGTGGTGAAGTAAAAGGAGTAACAGTGGCTAAATTGCAGTAGAAATCACTCAAATAAGCAGGAGTGTGCTTTGTTCTAATAGAATGTCTCTGTAAAGCAGGAATATATGAATTTGTGTGTGAGGAAGTAGATGATTGTGAGGAAGTAGATGATTGATTCTGTAAATCAGGAATAGATGAACTTGTAAAAGTAGGAGAGTGAATAGATGAAGGATTAGAGATAGGAAGACCAGAATGACCATGTGGAAGAGTATCAGACACAGGAATATCACCTAAATCAGGAGTAGTGACAACTGGTAAAAAAATCTGATTTAAAAAACTGGAAGTAGGTGAAGAAGAAATAAGGTGAAAAGGAAAGATATTTTCATGAAAAACAACATCTCTAGATATAACAATTTGATTATTTTTAAGATCAAACACTCTATAACCTTTCTGAGTGTTTGAATACCCCAAGAATACTGAAGCAACAGCCCTAGGATCAAATTTTGATCTATGAACCTTAGTAGTGGACACAAAACAAAGGCATCCAAAAACTCTCAAATGATCAAGTGGAGGGGCAGAATCATACAATTTGTAGTAAGGGGTCAAATTATTTAAGCATTTCAGAGGCATCCTATTGATGAGATAGGTAGCACATAGAATAGAATCTCCCCAGAATTTATGAGGTAGTTTAGCTTAAAGAAAAAGGGATCTAGCTGTCTCCAGTAAGTGTCTATGCTTTCTCTCCACAACACCATTTTGTTGTGGAGTATAAGCACAACTGGTTTGATGAATTATTCCCTTAGATTTATATAAGTTTTCAGATAAACCAGCACTTAGTTCTAAAGCATTGTCAGACCTAATGCACAAAACTTGAGCATTGAATTGTTTTTCAACATAATGTAGGAAATTTTCAAGAATAGAAGGAACTTCAGATTTATACTTAAGTAAATGAACCCAAGTAAACCTAGAGAAATCATCAACAATAGTGAGAAACTGAGTACAACCAGAAATAGATTTATTTTTGTAAGGTCCCCATACATCAATATGTAATAATTGGAAACATTTCTCAGTTTTGATATGACTAAGAGGAAAAGGTTTTCTAACTTGCTTTGCTTCAGGACATATTTGACAAATAGTAGAACTTATACAATCATGAACATGAGAAGAAGGTAAAACAAATTTGAGTTGATGGAAAGACAGATGTCCTAGTCTGAGATGCCAAAGCTTGGTTTCATCAATAATTTTGGAAGAAACTGTGTGACAGAATTTTTCTGTTTCAGGAAGATCACTTGCCAAAGAATTGTGTACACTGTATAGTCCATTGGTTAGATCACCAAGAAGAATCTGAGGCCTTTTCAGAGAAGGGCCCTGAATGAAACATTGATTATGATTAAATGTCATGGTGCAAGATAAGTCAGCACACAGTTTAGTGACTGATATGAGCCTAAAATGAAATTCAGGAACATGAAGAACTTTGGTCAAAATAATGTCATTAGGAAGTCTAACTGACCCTATGTGATGAACTTTAACTCTTTTGCCATCTGGGATTGTAATAAAGGTGTTCTTATGTTGCACATTTTCATAATGTGTAAAAACAGTAATATCAGGGCATATATGATCAGTTGATCCACTATCTATTATCCATGTATCATTCACATTAGATAGAAGGCAAAAATTACCTGCCAAGAGTGCAGTGTGCTTGTTGCTGTCAATACTGCCAGGTGTGGTAATGTGTTGTTGATTGAGCATTTGCAAGAGGTTATTATACTGCTCCATGCTTACTGAATCATTTGTTGTCTGAGCATTGCTTTCAGATGATATTTCAGCACTCATCTCCCCAGTTTGTTGTGCTATTGCTACTACTTTTCTGTCAGTCCTTTGTTGAAAACCAGGAGGATAACCATTGATCTTGAAACACCTTTCAATACTGTGCCCTGGTATCTTGCAGTGATTACAAAAGTAGTTAGCACCAGGTTTGGTTGATTTCTTGAATGGAGCTTGAGTTTGAGTTCCAGAAAAAGTTCTTTGAGTAGTCTGTGGAAAACTTTGCTGATTCTGTCCTTGATACTGAGAATTATACCTTCTTTTATCAGCATAAAAGGCCATTGATTCTGTAGAATTAGTCACACCTGAGATCTCCTTGTGCCTTTCTTCCTGTGCAAATAATCTGAAAGTTTGAGAGATGCTTGGAAGCGGCTGCATCATCAGTACATTCCCTCTAACCAAGGCAAATTGTTCAGACAGTTTCATCATGAACTGTAGAACTCTCTGTTCTTGCTGTTTCTGAACTAGTCTTTGTGAAAGATCACACGTACAGTTCTTACAAATACAATATGGCAATGGATTAGCATCATTCAATTCATCCCACAGAGTCTTGATCTTAGTAAAAAACTCTGATACAGTGTCACTCCCTTGATTAATTTCCAATAGTTTCTGCTCCAATGTGTATACCTGAGTCATAGATGTATAGCCATACCTATCTTCCAAATCTTGCCAAATTGCTTTTGCAGTAGGGAGAAACAGTACACTCTTAGCTATAGTGTCATCCAAATTACTTATCAACCAAGATATCACAAGATTGTTGCAGCGTTCCCAGGATTTATACTCAACAGCAGTTGCTTCTGGCATAATGACTGAACCATCAACAAAACCAAGCTTGTTCTTAGCAGAAAGTGTGAGAATCATTGATCTTTTCCAGCTATGAAATGCATCACCATTAAACTTTACAGAGACAAGCTGTGTTGTTGAGGCATCTGAAGGGTGGATGTAATACACACTCGTCGAATCTTGATTATTCATTGTAGATTATCAGAAGTCTAACAGATTTTCAGAAAAGATATCAAGCAGATACACAAAAAGTTTCGTTGAAGTAATTCACCAAACAGGTTGTGTGCGTTCGCAGAGCAACACAATGTTTCAGAATACAACTATCAACTATATTCCGATGAATACAGATATTGATAAAAGATCGTAACAAGAACACAGATATTGATGGAAGATCGTAACAAGATCACGAAATCATATCAATCGAAGAAACGAAACGGAATGACAAAAAAAACAGAAGAAACAAGAAACTTATCGTATCGCCATTAAAACTGTTTTGCTTGCTCTGATACCATGTTATTTTCTGTGAATATTGCTCTCATACTATTATCGAAGAAGATTCAAAAAGTGTTCTATACAATCAGTTCTACTTTGCTATATATACAATTCTCTCTACACATTTGCTAACTAACTAACTAACTAACTAATTTACAGCTGTCATCTTGCTGTCATCTTTGCTGAGTTGTCATCCAAGCTGTCATTCTGCCTAGCTGGAGATGAGCTGTCACTAGTAATACTGATATCTCTAATAGAATCTTTATCCTACAAAATCATTGGTCTTAAATGAAGAAAATGATATCTTAATTTATACAACCAGGTATATTTCAACAAACCTTAATGATCTGATCTCCAACATCTCCATTACTAGGAACGTGTTGAGAGTGCCAACCTTGCATAGCACAGGTTGCGGAATCTCTTCTTGCCTTTCCTGGACCTGCTGCTTCATTATGACCATCCTGCATAAAAGGAGCATATGAACAACAATTCTTCAAGTTTTTGAATATAAAAGGAGCATATGTAATAAGGCAAGCTAGTTTAATGCAAGATCTGGAAAGTGGGTCAGACTGTTGTAAACTTGCAATTAACTCCTTATATATAATAAGCGTAAGGGAGATCTTATCCAAAACTTTGGTCGGTCACTGTACTACCAAAATTATACGATCCGTTGGATTATAAAACTATAAATATTCAAATCGATGAGGACCGTCGGATATAATATTAAAAATTGTATTTGATTAATAATAGGATAGTATTTAAATACTAAAAGGTGTATTTTGATAATTTAAACCTATTATAAATGGGTTTTCTATATTGAATAGAAATCTTTATGTAAAAATTCGTAATTATCTTTTCTCTTTATTTTATGGATAGTTCCAGTTAGATAATAATTATTAAACCATCATTAAATTAAAGATAATTTTGTAAGCTTCGCGTGGGCTGTAAAATCGTTAAAATCTGTTGTCTAAAACTCAAGATAGAGCCCAAACTGTAAAGTTATTATCTAAATTTTAATAAATATTTTTTTATTATTGTAGCACCAATTTAATTTTTTTTCCTAATTCTTTTACATTTATAAATTCTTTGTTTATTTAAATAAAATATTAAAATCAATTTAAGAAAAAATTAAAATCGATCTGGTCCGTGTACGATCAGTATAAGACCAAATTAATAATTATAGAACGATGAGAATTGTTAGATCTAATATTAAAAAGTGTATCTGATTAATAATAGAATTATATTTAAATACTAAAAAAGTGTATTTTGATAATTTAAAATTTTTCTATGTAAAAATTCTTAAATATCATTTCTCTTGAATTTATGTATAGTTACAGTTAGATAATAATTGTTAAACCAAATATCAAGATAACAATTCATATTGATTACAATGATACCCTATAAGAGACTTAGGAGAACTCATGTAAATGAATAAATTTAAACACTTTTTTTTCTGAAGGAACATAACAATTTGATTAATCCAAATTATAATTATATTATTTTACATATAACAAACATAAAAGGATAATATCAAAATATTATTAAAATGTTGAGGGTTTCATATTCATAAACGATAATTTTGAATATAATACTTATATTAAAATGTGTATTTGATTAAATGTATGATTATATTTAAATACTAAGAAGTGTGCTTTGATAATTTAAACCAATTATAAATTGGTTTTCTATATTGAATTGAATTCTTTGTGTCTTAACCATCTTTTCTTTTCAGTTTATTTTATGGGTATGTCAACTGGTCAAGTTAGATAATAATTATTAAACCATCATTAAATTAAAGATAATTTTGTTAGTTTCGCATGAGTTGTAAATTCGTCAAAATTCAATTTCTAAAACTCATGATAGAACCCAAATATTAAAGCGAGTATCTAAATTTTAATAATTTTTTTTATTATTGTAGCAGCAATTTATTTATTTTTTCACTAATTCTTTTAAATATAGAAATTTTATGTTTCTTTCAATAAAGTATCAAAATTAATTAAGAACAAATTCAAATCGATTAAGAATATAATAATATGAGAATAAAATTTTATATAATCATAACATAATTTTTATTCTATTTCATAATTTTTAAGTAATAATATATTTTAAAATTTTATTTACACCGTAAATAAAACCGAAACATTAAAAGTAAAAGCAGTTAGTAAGATACTTATATCAGTATATACTTGATATCCTTATTATATTAAATCCTTATATATAATAATCATAATAGGGATTTTATCCCAAATTTTGGTCGTAGACAACCAAATTAATAAGGACCGATAGATCTTAACTAGATAAATGAAAATCGTTAGATCAAATATTAAAAAAGTTTATTTTATTAATAATAGGATTATATTTAAATGTTAGGCCGAATACACAATATAATCAAGTATGTATGAGAATAACGATAATTAAGAACACTGTTTATGAATCAATAAACTGTATTTATATTAACAGCTTCTCTCTTTATGATGTTAATGAATCACAAAGAGCTTCTAGGTTACAAGAATAATATATCAATATTCGCGTGTCCCTTCTAGGGATAACCTATCTGTGTTTATATAGTACACAGCTACATACAATCCTTATCTAATTGATATTCCTACAAGTTAGCTATACAAAACTTATCAATTAAGGATTGCTTCTTATCTTCTATTCCGTTTCCTTAGCTGTATCAATATATTCTGCTTCTTTCCATCTTCAGAATATATTGCTTCTAGAATCTTCAATTCAGCACCGACAGCTAATTCAACTTTCACCTTGTCAGACTTTAAATAAACTCTGACCGGCTACATTTAAACTCTTCACCCTGTCAGAGTTTAACTAAACTCTGACTGGCTTCTGATAAACTCTTGTCAGTACCTGTTGCTTAAACACTGATAAACAAACATTAGCAATTATATCTAACAATCTCCCCCAACTTGTTCATAATAAAATGTACAAGTTAAACATATAATTGATGATGTCAAAACCATTCAACAAATGCAGTGTTTAACATATAACAGAGTTTAATTTAAAACAGAGTTTAAATTTGACATAGAATAGAAAATATTAAAAACTTACAGTCAGACTTTACTTGACTTCTTCAATATCAGGTACAGTCCTGAGATAATCAATCAGCAGTCTTCTCTCAGCATTCTCAAGTTCAGCTATCATAATCTCTTTCAGCTCCTTATACTCTGGATCTCCTTCACCAGTTTGATATATGGCAGCCCTCAGAGAATAAATACTATTCTTCTTCATGTCATTTCCTAACCGAATGTACTGAGCTTTATCTGACTCTAAGTTAAATTCTAAGACTTTTATTCCAAGTGCAGTTGTAAATCTAGCACTGTTTTTCTTCATCTTCACCAACTGTCCAGCATGATTTCTATACTTTGGAATATAAGCATTTGAGACTTCTCCTCCTCCAAGCATCACTTTTGATCTCAGCATCTTTTCTCTTAAGATTTGAGCAACATTATGGGTGTGTCTGTTCTTCACTTTCAACAGATAAAGTACATATTCAAGTTCTTCCCATGATTTGAGATTTACATCAGATTCTCCAACTCTATAAACACTTCCATCACTCATGAAGTATAACAGAAACTGCTTCTTCAAGACTCTGTGAAAAATCAACTGAACAGATTCTAACTTATCAAGATTTTCTTGTGTATTCCTAATACCAGATCCTGCCAGTGAAATATTGTCTTGAGATCTGTTATTTATTCTCTTCTCCCTATGTGAACCTAAACCAGACTTATCATAAGATTCTTTTCCAAGTACAGTCCTGGTTTGAGAAAAATCCACAGGTTGAAGTGTCAGAGTTTCAGAGAGTACAGGTCTTAAGAAACCTTTGAGTTGAGGAGCTAGCTGAGTTTGCACAGCTTGAGCCTTGTCAGAGGCTGGCTTATCTTCAATAGTATCATCAACTTGAGCAGCGTCAGAGGTTGATTTTGCTAATCTTGTTTCAACTTGAGCAATGTCAGAGGTTGAATAAATCTTCTTAGGTAACTGTTCTTCTTCTACCAGTTTACCTTTTCCTTTGTCAGCAATGTTAATCACAGGCCTCCTTGAGTACTGTAAACTCTGATCAGAGTTTACATTCTCTTTGATAACAATTCCTTTTTCTTTCTTTCTAGGAGCCTTGATATCCTTCTTTTTATAGATTCCAGCTTCAACATTCTTCATGTGTTCCTCAGCAAGCATTTGCTCTTCAGCTTGGATATCTTCAATTGTAACATCTTTTCCATGCTCTTTAATAAAGATCCTAGCAGCAATCTCTTCATCAGTAGATGGGTTAGCTGAAACAACTAAACTTTTGTTGAGTTTTGAAGTAGATTGACCACCAGAGTTTATTACACGTTCAGAGTTTATTACACGTTGTCGCCTTTGAGCAGAAATCCTTCTTTCATTTCCTCTGCTTCCCCCATCAGTAGAATCATCCTTCCGTCTCAGAGTTTGAGTATCTTTGCATTTGTCTTTAGGTATACTCTCCCCCTTTTTGACATCATCAGAAAGTAGAACTGATGTCAGCAATTCAAGCGCAGTAGAAATGGAAGTCAGTTGAGCAGACATAGCATTCTGGTTGTCCTCAACTGTCCCAAGCCTCTTCTTAATTTCTTCAGAATCCCTGGCTTGCTGCTTGAACATGGCAAAGTAAGAAGTTCTGTCAGCCTTTAAAGTAAGATCCCTCAGACTTACTTCATTCCTCAATTTTGTAAGCAGCTGTTGATTCTCATCAAATCTATTATTGAGAGATTTGACTTGAATAACAGTTGCCTGTAAGCTCGTAAGGACATCAGGATTTGTAATCTTCTTAACAGAATCAGATAGAAAATCTGCAGCCCGTTGTGCTGGAAAGACACAATCTGCATTAGCCCATGCATTGTAGTACATATTCTGAAAATGCTCAGAAGCAGCCCTTTGAACTTCCCTTTCTTCAGTAGAATTTGCTTGAATATCAGAAACTTCCACTTGAATATCAGAGTTTGAATGAACAGGACTAGCTTCAGCATTGTCATCCTCTCCATGAATATCTTCAAGCACATTTTCAGCAGTGATTTCATCAATTAACTGTGCAGTGGCATCAGGTACTTGATCTGCTATAGTTTGAGGAACATCAGAGTTTGCTGGAGCAGTAACCTCTGCTTCTCTCTGAACAATCTCGACAACTGATTGTTGCAAAGCTTCAAGTAAAACAATATCCTCATGATCATTATCTGTTGCATCAGCATGTACAGCAACAACTTCTGGAACTGGATCAACTCTAATCTGATCAACTTCCTCACCTTTCTCAAAATCAAGAGAAATGATTTCTGTGTGAGAAGCAATAGGTTCTACTAATTCAGTAGTAGCTTGATCAGCTTCCAGTACAGTATCTTCATGATCCACAATCCTGCTGTCAGAGTATGCAGCAGCTTCCTCAACTACATCACCAGCTTTTGATGTAGGAGCTTCTGGTTCAAAATCCATCAGAATAGGTTCAGGATTTGCAGTATTCTCAGCAGTTAGAATATCCTCCTCAACAACAATTGCAGGAGTACTTGAAGGTACAGTTGTAATCACAATCTCCTCATTCTCTGATGTAGGAGCTTCAGTGTTTTCATGTTCTTTGTCCATATTGGCAATGATATCACCAAAAAGTTGATCAGCAACTAGTCTTCTCTTTCTCTGATGAAGAGTCTCTTCATCAGCTTCAGTTTCTGAGTCGACATTAGAATCAGCAGCAACAGACTTTGCCCTTTGGGCTCGCCTTTTCTTCATTCTTTTTCTCTGAGGCACAGCATCAACATTTGATACCTCAGCTTCAGTTTGTTGCAAACCAGACTTAACTGTTCGAACTTTGGATCTCTTTGACCTCTGTGGTTGAGACACAGAAGGTCCAACTTCAGCAGGTGATACTTGTTGTTGTTGTAAGTTGTCAAGAAATTGTTGCACTGATGCAGGCAACATTAAAGGACCAACTTCTCCTTTCTTGTTGTCCTTGTTGATTAGATCAGAAAATATACGCTTGTGCAGTTTAAACGAAAGTATAACATCATCCTCTACTATCTCAACATTTGGACAGCAAAAACTGAATATCAATTGACAAAACCTAGAGAAATAAACAACATTTCTATTCTCTAGCATTTTCTCACCAATATTAGTTAGAACTAATCTAGCAACATCAAAATGACTGCCATAGAGAAGAGAATACCCGATCTGTAGACTATCCGTAGGAATCGCATCCCAATTGGTGCACTTCTTTCCAAAAGCCCGAGTAATGCAATCGAAAAAGAAACTCCATTCTTTGCGCAAAAATGGCCGTTTGAGTTGACCTATCTTTGTCAAAGGTCCAGTGTAGCCTATCTCGTTCATCATTCTGACGAGCTCAGAGTCTCCAACAGAGATTGTGAATGCATTGAAATCTTCAAGACCCAAAGCATCACGAACAGTAGTAGGAGTAACAACAAAATCATCTCCTTGAAACTCAAAAATTATAGATGGCGATCCAGACTCTCCTCCATTATCATAAGTACCTGTCTGCCAAAAAGTTCGAATTTGAGTCGCAGACAGCTTCGACGGTGCGGTTAGAGCAGTACCGATATCAGAGTGTAACAAGAACCTCTGAATCAAATGAAACGCCTCCGGTGCGTTCTCATTTGCTACAGGAGCAGAATAATTGTTGGGAACAAATTCTAATTCAGAAGCAATAAACGCTGTAGTTGCCATTTGTAAGATTTGAAAATAAGAAGAACTGGGCTTTGAAAGTGTTTGAGTGTTTGTGTGTGAGTAAAAGCTTATGAAAAGATGAGGTGCGTAAAAGATTGAATCGTGTGTATGTAGTGTATTAAATAATAACTGTAAAGATGAGAAGTATGTTAGTGGGACAGATGTCAGACGTGAATACGCTGACAGCTGTATCTAACAACTTCCAATACACACGTGCAGACGTGAAAACACCTGTCATCACATATAACACTCAAAATATCCGCTTAAAAGAAAAAAAAATTAATAATAATAAAATTATCAATTTTAATAATAAAGTACAAAGAAGCTCAATAGTCAGAATAATAATGACTGTCTTGAAACTCCGCACCTTATTATCCCAAGCGCTTCGAATCAAGGAAAAACCTTTCAGTGACCCTGTTTAATGCTTTAAAAACCGAAGCATTGTAACAACAGGCTTCATATCTTAAACTTACCATACACCAAATGGCAGGGACCTTTGAATTCATGGATGTAGAATCATTCATGAACATGAACTGGCAGCAACAAGAAAACTATATCATCGATGAGTTTTTTTGTTCTGTCTTTTCTGAATGATGAAGGTCTTATAGCAGATGATGAAATAGCGGAAGGACCAATCTCTAATCCTTATGTGCACATCATCCGTCCCGGTCCATATGATGTGCCCATTCTGGTAGACGATCATGCTATGGAGATTTGTATGATGCTCTTCCAGCTAAGCTTCCTGATGGGTACTGAGGAGACAATCTTCTTGGAATCCTGCAAGCTACAAAGCAGAAAAAGAGTCCAGGAAGATGATGATGATGATGATTCATCTTCAGGATGTTGTCAAGCAATCCCAGATGGTATAATGATCAGTTGAACAACTGGGTTGCGATCATCAGAAGTAGTAGAGCACAATAACTTCTGGCTCTAGCTCTTCTGCTTCAGATGTAGCATTCAGATACTTATCCTGGTTAAATAGATCTTTTCTGATGTAACCATAGTGATTAGTATGTACCAGAAAGTTTAGCTAAACATGAGTATGAAATGGTCTGAATGTAAATTTGAATCAATTAATGAAAAAAAATTTGTTTCTTTACATATCAGTATTATCAATTTTGCATAGTAATTGTAAAGTGAAAGAAATGATATCACTTTAAACAATAAACTAACATACTCAGCAGCATTTCGAATCACTATCAGGACTTATCAAACACACTCTTTCATTTCTCCGTTCAATCATACTTTTTCCGAAAAACAAATGGCTAATCTCAAAATTATAAAATGTCTGAAACAAAGAGATTATTTTAACCATCAGAGATTAAAACAAAGTAACCTCGGCGTATTTCACACAATACATCAGTGTTTACCATTTGTCCTTCTTTGTCAATAAACTCTTTTCGCAATCTGTACAGTTGTGAAAATATGTGTGTGTAGTAGCAGAGTTTACCGAAATCAGTATTTAGATCATCTCAAAGTGCATAAAATCCACAAACTAAAGTAGTAAAAACTGGTTGCCTAAACTCTCATTTATAACATAGACACTGATTTTTCTATCTAAACTCTGTATTACTGATATCCTTTCATTTGGATATGTCTTTTATTTTTCACCCCCTTTATTATATATTTTTATTTTTTATTTTTTTTTTATTTTTTTTTTCCAGTAATCAGTGGTTGGCACTAGTCACCAAAAATCAAAGATTTTAGCCCTTATTTCATACAATAAGTTCCTGGATCTTCCTAGGCACAACATGATCTCAAAGGAATTTGTGCTCTGTTTGGCATCTTTTGATGTGAGGGTGAATTATTTGCATTAAATAATCAGAGTTTAGACTTTTCATCAGTAATTATAATTAACTTATGAGAGAAGATGCAAACAACTAATACAGACTCAGTGTATAGGATCAATAAACTAAGAGATGCTATAAATATAGAGACAGTATCATGCTGTGTTAGCTTACTGCACATATTTGAGATCAGAATCTATCAACTCTTAAGGATTCACAATTACTTACTGAGAATTATGCTTCATACATATTTCTTCATTGGTCCAAATGTTTCAGACAAAATTACAATCAGAGTATAACATTAAACTGTAACTATCAGAGTATGACCAACAGAGTTTAGCATCAGAGATTACTTTCAGAGTGTGACTGACACTTCACAGAGTTTACCATCAGAGTTTATCATGCTAGTTCACATAACAGTTAACACATGTAAGAAATCGTGAACATAAAAAGTGAGTCTAACCCGTATCTCTAGTCAGAACCAGAGATCATTCCAAGTTCATTTACCAATCTTGTAAAAGTAGCTTCACTCAAAGGTTTGGTGAAGATATCTGCAAGTTGTTGGTCTGTAGACACAAAATGAAGCTCAATGTTCCCTTCTTCCACATGTTCTCTGATAAAATGATATCTTATGCTGATGTGCTTGGTCATGGAGTGCTGTACTGGATTACCTGTCATAGCAATAGCACTTTGGTTATCACAGAAAATAGGTATTTTAGAGTACCTTAACCCATAATCCAGCAGTTGATTTTTCATCCATAATATCTGTGCACAACAGCTACCAGCTGCTATATACTCTGCTTCAGCAGTGGATGTGGAGATTGACTTCTGTTTCTTGCTGTACCAAGAAACTAATCTGTCACCTAAAAATTGACAGCTTCCACTTGTACTTTTTCTGTCTATCTTACAGCCTGCAAAATCTGCATCAGAGTAACCAATTAACTTAAACTCTGATTCTCTAGGATACCACAAACCCAGGGTTATGGTTCCTTTGAGATATTTGAAGATCCTTTTCACAGCTGTTAGATGAGGCTCTCTGGGATCTGCTTGAAATCTTGCACAAAGACATGTTGCATACATGATATCAGGTCTACTTGCAGTAAGATACAGTAGAGACCCTATCATTCCTCTGTAGTTAGTCATATCTACTGAAGCTCCTGTGTCTTTGTCAAGCTTCGTTGCTGTAGCCATGGGAGTTGTAGCAGATGAACTATCAAGCATTCCAAATTTCTTTAGAAGATTTCTGGTATACTTTGCTTGATTGATAAAAATCCCATCATCTGTTTGCTTGACCTGTAAGCCTAGAAAATAACTAAGCTCTCCCATCATGCTCATTTGATACCTGGATTGCATAAGCTTTGCAAACTTCTTACAAAGTTTGTCATTAGTAGATCCAAAAATAATATCGTCTACATAAATTTGAACTAAAAGCAAATCATCACCAGAATTGAAATAAAACAGGGTTTTATCAATTGTACCTCTTGTGAACCCACTTTCTAAAAGAAATTGAGCAAGAGTTTCATACCATGCTCTTGGTGCTTGCTTTAGTCCATATAATGCCTTGTCAAGCCTGTAGACATAATCTGGATGCTTGGAATCTATAAATCCTGGTGGTTGTTCAACAAACACTTCTTCTTCAAGCTTTCCATTGAGAAAAGCACTTTTTACATCCATCTGAAAAACTTTAAACTTCTTGTGTGCAGCATAGGCCAGAAAAATTCTTATGGCCTCCAATCTTGCAACTGGAGCAAAGGTTTCATCATAGTCAATTCCTTCCTGTTGTGAATAACCTTTAGCCACAAGTCTAGCCTTGTTTCTTGTAATCACACCTTCACTGTCAGTCTTGTTTCTGAAAACCCACTTTGTACCTACAATTGATCTATTCTTTGGTCTAGGTACAAGTGTCCAGACTTCATTTCTTTCAAATTCATTTAACTCTTCTTGCATTGCTGTAATCCAATTTGCATCTTGAAGAGCTTCCTCCACTTTCTTTGGTTCTGTTTGAGACAAGAAAGCATGATACAGACACTCATTATTTGTTGCACTTCTAGTTCTTACACTAGCATCAGGATCTCCAATTATAAGATCAGGTGTATGTGCATGTGTCCACTTTCTTGCTGTTGGTAAGTGGCTTCTTGTATCAGTATTGGATCCTCCCCCTTGATCCATGCTCTCCTGATTCATGTGTTGACTTTCTGCAGCTTCTGAGGCTCCCCCTGAGTTGGATGGCTCAGTGTTTGAGCTGTCAGAGTTTGAATCAGTTTCCTCAACTGACTCACTTGCTGTGTCTTGTTGAGCTTCTTCACGCTCCCCCTCAACTGGTTCTCTATTTAGTTCAATTTGAGAATTTCCAGTTTCTCCAGTATTTACCAGTAGAGGTTCAGAGTATGCTTCATCAGAGTTTGTCAACCCTGCTTCATCAGAGTTTATATCATCAGAGAATAGATCTTCATTTTCAAAACGTAGTTGATCATATCCATCCTTGTCTTCAAGTCCAATTATTTTCTTGTCATCAAACGACACATGTATGGATTCCATGATCACCTTTGTTCTCAGATTGTAAACTCTGAATGCTTTTGTTGACAATGGATAGCCAACAAAGATTCCTTCATCAGCTTTTAACTCGAACTTGGTCAACTGTTCAGGATGAGTCTTCAACACAAAGCATTTGCATCCAAATATGTGAAAATATTTCAAATTTGGCTTCTTGTTTTTCACCATTTCATATGGTGTTTTTCCATGCTTGTTGATCAGAGTTGCATTTTGAGTAAAACAAGCAGTTTGAACAGCTTCTGCCCAGAAATAAGTTGGTAATTTTGCTTCATCAAGCATAGTTCTGGCAGCTTCAATTAAGGTTCTATTCTTTCTTTCAACTACACCATTTTGCTGTGGAGTTCCAGGTGCAGAAAATTCTTGTTTGACTCCTCTTTCCTTGCAGAAAGCTTCCACGATTGAGTTTCTGAATTCAGTTCCATTATCACTCCTTATAATTTTGACTTTGTGCTGTGATCCTTTGTCCAGTAGATTTACATGTTCCATCAACGTTTGAGCAGTTTCATCCTTCTTTGACAAGAAATACACCCATGTATATCTAGTATATTCATCAACAATTACTAAAGCATATTTCTTTCTGCCCATGGACATCACATTCACTGGTCCAAAGAGATCAACATGTAGAAGATGATAAGGTTCCACTACTGAAGATTCAGATTTGCTCTTGAAAGATGACTTCCTTTGCTTGGCCTTTTGACAAGAATCACATAGACCATCTAGATTGAGTATTGATTTTGGAAGTCCTCTTACAAGATCCTTTCTAATAAGCTCATTTATGTTGTTCAAATTGAGATGAGAGAGCTTCTTGTGCCAATTCCAACTCTCTTCATTTGACATTTTTGCAGTCAGACACACTGTTTTTCCATCAGAGTTTGTTACCAAACTTGCTTCATAAATATTGTTGCGCCTGTGTCCAACTAGAACAACTTTTCCAGTAGATTTACTGATAACTTCACAGTATTCACTATGAAAATCTACATGGTTTCCTCTGTCACAGATTTGACTCACAGATAACAGATTATGCTTGAGTCCTGAGACTAGAGCTACTTTTGTGATGATGACACTTCCAAGATTAATATTGCCATATCCCAGAGTGTGTCCTATGTTGCCATCTCCATAGGAAACTTTTGGGCCAGCCTTCTCCTCAAAGTCTGATAACAGGGCTTTATTTCCAGTCATATGTCCTGAGCATCCACTGTCTAAGATAAGTGTGCTCTCTATTATACCCTGCAATCACAAACAAACACTAAGTGTTAGTTTTGAGGATCCAGACTTGCTTGGATCCTTTGTCTTTCTTAACAGTGTTAGTTTTTGCAGCGGAATTAGCATTATCAGAGTTTAAACTAACATTGTCAGATTTTACACTAGCAGAGTTTGCTCTAACCCATTTCAAGTTGGGTTTAAGCTCATAATAGTTATGATAAATTGCATGATAACTCTTGCATGTGTAAATAGAATGCCAAGTGCTCCCACAATGTTTGCATAAAGTCTGTGGTCTTACTCTAACATAATCATTCTTTACTTCTGAAGTAGAAGGTAAAGAATTAATATGTTTGTTCTTCGTGCAAAATCTAGCAAGATGATTAGAACTACCACAATTAAAACATGTTTTTCTTGAGGCACTAGCATTAGGCATATGAATATTTCTATTATTTATGCCTACTTTTCCATTCCTATTTCTCTTGGACCCTTTTGGTTTCATGGCAGACTTAACCTCTTTGAGCTTTTGTTTAAACTGCTTTCCTGTCATTAAACCAACATTAACCTGTTTCTCACAGATTCTAATTGGTTCTTTAACAGCTTCTAGCTCAACAAGCTTCTCTGTTTTAGATTCAATATTTACTTGTCCAACACAAGCTTCAACTGGCTCCATAACAGCTTCTTTCACAACTACAGATTTTAGCTTGGTAGATTCTGGAACAAATATCACAGGTTTAAGTTGTGGTTTTACCTTAACTTTGTCTTTAAACCTAAGTTCATCGTTTTCACAATAACCTAAACCTACAGAATCAGTCTGAAACACTTGATGAGTGTCTCTTCCAGAATCTGTCCAAGTCTTGATTATTTTTCTTTCTTTTTCTAAATCAGATTCTAGTTGCTTATACCTTTTAAGCAACTCCTGTTCAATATAAACAGCATCATCTCTTTCTTTTTGAATCTGCTTCATATTCTCAAGTTCTCTTTCAAGAAACTTGTTTCTTTCTTTAAGACTAAGATTCTCAGATTTAATCCTCTCATTCTCTAAAGTCTGATCCCTATAACTAACATGAACACTTTTCAGATATACTCTTAACTCAGATATATTATCAGTATCATAAGCATAAGTAGTTAGGGGTACCTTATTTTCAGAAGATTCAGTCTCATCTCTGACAGTTGCCATAAGAGCATAATTTTCTCCCTCATCAGAGTCTGAAGTATCTGCCCAGTCTTTGCCTTTAGAGATGAGTGCTTTCTCAGATTTGCCTTTCTTGCACTCTGGAGCATAATGACCCATCTCCTTACACTTGTAGCACTGGATTTGAGACTTATCCTTCTTTCCAGACTTGTTCTCCTTTCCATCAGACTTTCTGAAACTTCTCCTTTCAGAGTTTGAATCTTTCCTTGAGAATCTCTTTCCTTTCTTGAAGTTCTTGAATCCCATCTTCTTAAAGGTCTTCACCATCAATGCAGCCATTTGCATCAACTCCTCTTCATCATCCTCAGAGTCAGAAGCTTCATCATAGTTTGAGTCATCATCAGAGTTTGATGACTCACTTTCAGATTTAATAACTAAAGCCTTTCCCTTGGCTTTCTTCCTTGTTGATTCCTTCTTGATGGGCTTCTCCTCGACTTTGAGAGCAACAGATTTTGTCTTCTTGCTGGACCTCCTGTTTCTTTGTTCTATCTCAAGTTCATGAGTCTTTAACAATCCATAGATCTCATCAAGATCTGTATCAGCAAGATCATAATTATCTCTGATTGTTGTTGCCTTTAAGTCCCACTTTTCAGGTAGAGATAACAGAAACTTGAGATTGGACTCTTCAAGTTCATATTCCTTATCTACCAGAGACAGATCGTTCAACAGTTTGCAAAATCTGTCATAAGTCTCAGTCAAGGTTTCATTAGTTCTTGAATCAAAGTGCTCATACTCCTGTGTGAGTATTGTTTTTCTGTTCTTCTTAATAGCACCTGTTCCCTGGCATCTGACTTCTAAAGCATCCCATATCTCTTTGGCAGTTTTGCAGCCAATTACTCTGTTAGACATTACATTATCTAAAGCACTGTGGAGAAGATGTCTAACCTTTGCATCCTTTGCAATTGATGAGATATCCTCAGGAGTCATATCTTTCTTTTCCTTTGGAACAGTCTTTTGTGCTTGACCATCAACAACAGGGGACAATTTAGTTGGCATATGAGGACCATCATTAATTCTGTCAAGGTATTCTGGATCTGTAGCCTCCAGAAACATGGTCATCTTCACCTTCCAAATCGGATACTCTACTGGCCTGAGAATTGGAACCCTGATTGTTTCATATCGACTCACAGAATTGGGCTTAACCTGTTCAGCCTTAGGAGCAGTTTGATTTTCTTCAGACATGATTAATACTGTGTTTGAATCGTAAAACTGTATATATTAAACAGCCTTGGCTTTGATACCAATTGTTAGGCCGAATACACAATATAATCAAGTATGTATGAGAATAACGATAATTAAGAACACTGTTTATGAATCAATAAACTGTATTTATATTAACAGCTTCTCTCTTTATGATGTTAATGAATCACAAAGAGCTTCTAGGTTACAAGAATAATATATCAATATTCGCGTGTCCCTTCTAGGGATAACCTATCTGTGTTTATATAGTACACAGCTACATACAATCCTTATCTAATTGATATTCCTACAAGTTAGCTATACAAAACTTATCAATTAAGGATTGCTTCTTATCTTCTATTCCGTTTCCTTAGCTGTATCAATATATTCTGCTTCTTTCCATCTTCAGAATATATTGCTTCTAGAATCTTCAATTCAGCACCGACAGCTAATTCAACTTTCACCTTGTCAGACTTTAAATAAACTCTGACCGGCTACATTTAAACTCTTCACCCTGTCAGAGTTTAACTAAACTCTGACTGGCTTCTGATAAACTCTTGTCAGTACCTGTTGCTTAAACACTGATAAACAAACATTAGCAATTATATCTAACATTAAATTCTAAAATGTGTATTTTGATAATTTAAACCAAATATACCAAATATAAATAAGTTTTCTATATTGAATAGAATTCTCCATGTAAAAAATTCGTGACTTTCTTTTCTCTTCCATGGACAATTCCACCTAGATAAAAAATTTTAAACCATCTTTTAATTAAAGATAATTTAGTTATCTTCATGTGGGGTGTAAAATCATCACAATCTGATTTTTAAAACACAAGATAAAGCCCAAATTAATAAAAGTGAATATTTAAATTCTAATAATAATTATTATGTCATCATTATTTTAACACCAATTTAATTACTTTTTCTAACTATTTTAAATTTAGAAATCTATGTTCAAAAATTAAAATCAATCTAAGAAAAATTCAAATCAACAAAGAATATAATAATACGAGGATAAAATTTTATAAAATTGTGCATATTTTTAATCCTATTTTATTAAGTTTTATATCATAACTAATCAAATATTATTTATTATTAAATAATAAATTATACGTAAATGGTGATTTTGTTTTATAAGAACTCATACAGACCTAATTTTATTGTTAGCAGAACTATATTCATATTAAAAAAAAAACCTTATTTTGAAATTTTAGACTCAGCTACAGAAGAGGCCAAACTTTTTAAACCTATATACATTGTAAATTATTAAATTCGAAACTTTAAAAGTTTGCTAATCAATTTAGTATAGTACTTTTATGAAAAATCGTACTTTACAAAAAATATTATCATCTTTTAATTAAAGATAATTTAGTTATCTTCATGTGGGGTGTAAAATCATCAAAATTTGATTTTTAAAATACAAGATAAAGCCCAAATTAATAAAAGTGAATATTTAAATTCTAATAATAATTATTATGTCATCATTATTTTAACACCAATTTAATTACTTTTTCTAACTATTTTAAATTTATAAATCTATGTTCAAAAATTAAAATCAATCTAAGAAAAATTCAAATAAACAAAGAATATAATAATACGAGGATAAAATTTTATAAAATTGTGCATATTTTTAATCCTATTTTATTAAGTTTTATATCATAACTAATCAAATATTATTTATTATTAAATAATAAATTATACGTAAATGGTGATTTTGTTTTATAAGAACTCATACAGACATAATTTTATTGTTAGCAGAACTATATTCATATTAAAAAAAACCTTATTTTGAAATTTTAGACTCAGCTACAGAAGAGGCCAAACTTTTTAAACCTATATACATTGTAAATTATTAAATTCGAAACTTTAAAAGTTTGCTAATCAATTTAGTATAGTACTTTTGTGAAAAATCGTACTTTACAAAAAATATTATCAAATAACATATGTCTGCAAGAAAAAATGAAAAAATTCTTATTTTTCAAAAAAACCTATAAATTTTAATATGTTGTTGGTAGATTCAAACCTTAGATCATTCTACATGATAATTTTACTGTTATATCTAACGTTTTTCAACAATTTAATTTGAAAGATTCAACTATTATGGATTGAGTGATCAAACAAAGCGACCAAACTTAACTTATAAGGAAGCTTTCATTATTTAGTCTTTAATATAATAACATGGATATTTACCGGATATACTATAAAAAAAAATGAAATTTATACAGAATTTTGATCACGGTGTACTACTTTAAAAGAAGAACTATTACAAAATAAATAAATTATTTTAATTGATATTTTATTTTCTCAAAAGTTCAAAGTTTCCGCATCTTTAACATATTACAAAAAAGAGTATATTATATTTTAGCAATAAATATTTAAAAAAATTATAAATTAAAAAAATTATAAATATTAAGAAAAATTAATGATGTTATCATGGTAGTTTGGTCCTAAATACCGCTAAAACATTCTCAACCGTTAGATCCAATACTTTTAAAAATACATGATCAAGATTATATAATATAAAAAGAAGTTATTATCTAAAAATGATATAAGTTAAAAGATATTATATTAGGATTGGATTTTCTAAAAAGTCAAAACACAAAAATAGTTGTAATTAAATAAGGAAACTCATTTAATACCAAAATAATAAAAATCGTTTAATGTTAAATAGATAGGTGAAAACCGTTAGATTTAACATTAAAAAATGTATTTGGTTAATAAAGGGTATTCTAATAATCTAAACTACATATAAGTAGATTTTCTAAATCGAATAGAATTTTCAACATTAAATTTCCTCACTTTATTCTCTTTTTAGTTTTAGAATAGTTTTTAATTGAAAAAGAACTATTAAACCACAACTAAATTAAAGATTATTTTGTGAATTTCATGTGGACTATAAAATTGGCAAAATCTAATTTTTATAACTCAATATAAACAAATATTAAATTGAGCGTGTACAATATAATAAATATCAAATTTTTAACTTTAATTTTTTTGGCTAAATCTTTTTTAACAATAATTTATTCATGTAAACTAATAACTTTTAAATATTAAAATATTCATAAAAAATATAATTATAAATATTAAAAAAACAATCGTGTGTTGCATGGGTAATAAAAATATATTTATAAATAAAATTTAAGTAAATGTGCATTGCACGGGCTATAAGCTAGTAAGCACAACAGTGAAAGTAACTATATAATATTGTTCTGGGATGAGCATATGTAGAGGCAATAATGAGCAACTACATACTATCCAGAGTTTGTGTCATTTAGACAAATTTATCTTCATATAAACCCAATTTTGACTCTAGTTGCTAAGCATTACAGATTTCCAACTAAACCAGGACCAACACCATACTCCGTTACCTAGATCAATTTTGCAGTCATACTCCTCTCAACCGGACATGACATGGGTGTAGGTATGGGATCAGAGTCGGATCCTTCCTATGAAAACCAGACACCTCAACTTCAAGCAATCTAGTTCGAAATAATTTACAAGGCCTCACAAGAATTTGTTTTCAAGAGGGATATTCATAGAATACTATTTCCATGATATCCTTTTGATTTCTGTTGTACATTTGACACATACTATTATGTACAATTATATGAGTGTTTGGGTAAACTTAAAAGTATTGATTATGACTTATAGTTGCTGAAAGTGATAAGTGAAAAACGAAAATTATTTGTTTGGGTAATTTTATATTACGTGTAACTTTTGAGTTATTAAAAAAGTGAAAATAAAAATAAATTTGCTGAATAATACATTTGAATGATAATATTAACTTTTACTAAATAAAATCACAAAAACAAATTAAGTTGTTCAAAAAAGTACATTACGCCGGCTTTAAAGTGGTTTTTTAACTTTAAGTTATTTTTCAACTTATTACACAAACATTACATTTTTCAACTTAAAGTAAAAAATTAATTTAAACAAATAGCCTCTATATACGTGTGCTTGTAAAAGGTAGTAATTTACACATGTAAAATATATAAAAAAAATGGGTTAAATATTAAACACGCCACTTATTACGTTCAAGTGTATCAAAATAATCATTAATTGCAAAAATGATTCAACTTGATCACTACTTTGAAAATCTGTATCAAGGAAGTCATCTGGGAATGACTAAACTGATACAAATTTTCAAATTTTTAATGACTAAATTGATACATATTTTCAAATTTATAATTGAAGTGAGTCATTTTTGCAATTAGTGACTCACATGATATATTTGGACGCAACTAGTGATGAGTTTGATATTTAACCTTAAAAAAAATAGATATTATTTCAGTTATGTGAAGGTTATACGTCGAATTCATGTACTCATGTCCAATTTCAGATCCATGTCCATAAATTCTAATATTTTTAGAAGTTTAACACTTAGATCCACGTTGACACCCGTAATGTACGGTAACATAGATCACATATGCCTAGTCGCCCAGGAATCTTACATCCTCTTCTCCAATTTAGGGGTAGAGAGAAGCAGCATGAAGAGGTATAACCATACCAATGTGCAATATCTTGTCCACCTCTCTACTTTTGTAATGGGTGGGAAATATCAGAGCTCGTAAGACTTTCTATTTCATTACACAAATGATACATAAATTATTATTTTTTTAATCAGAAGATAAGAGAAGCATGGAAAAAAGAAAATACTGAATTATTAAAAAAGAACATAAGAGCTATAAAAACAAGAGAATATTTACAATAGGTGTCCAAACAATTCATTAAACATAGAGAACCAGGTGAATCGTTTCAAAGCAATTCATGCATAACCAATGTTTTTTTTTCATCTACCGTCATGCAACAGGTGGAAGACATGAAGAGCGCATAATTTACCGTCACTACAAGCCTGAGAAATGGATATTTGCTTTTAGTGCTTTCAATTTGCCAACTAGTTGCAGATGGCAGATTGCATAAAAGCCGAAACTTAACAGTGCTCTACACTTCTCTAATGGATCAGCCAATTTCAAAATCTTTTTCAGGTCCAACCTAGTATAACAAGGTTTGAGGTTTCAAAAATTTTGGTTGGTTTGAATAAGATAATGCATGCCGTGTTTTTTCTTGATGACGTAACTGAAGGCGAGGAATTACATAAAATTTCCACGGTAAATGAAATTAACGAGTGTCAGCCTGCCTTTAACTACATCCCCAAAGATGTAACATACCAAAGTGCAAACGATAACAATGTAGTATCCAGATAATACCCACAATCGCCATCAAAAGAGGGAGTTCATAACTAACTTAGTACATGTCTATCATAAATATATTACACCACTTGAAATTCAAACAACTCTGTACATGTGGCGCAACTATTGCAGTTTTCATGACTCTCACAGCAAAACCAGCAACTACCCATACAAATACGGGTTTAGACAGAAATTGTGAGACTTAGACAAAATAGAAGAACCACTTATTATAAAAATCCTGCGCAAAATTTGAGAATGGTAAAAGAGAACAGTGTATCTGCTTTCTATACTTACTGCAATTAGGTCTCTCCACAAAAGGATTGTCGGAAGGAGTAACCTCCTAATGATTTAGGATATTATAAGGAATGACAACTCCAACAATACTCCTTATTATTATTATATTATTAAATTTAAACTTCACCTACATTTTTATATTGGAGAAAAGAGAAAAACATGAATAGATTTGGAGGGAAGTAAATATTTTATTTAAGAAAATAATATAAGGAATGACTCAACGATCCTCAAACATAAGAAAAGAAGAGTTCTTAAATTTTTAAGGGATGACTAAGGAGACTGTTGAACAAGTTTTTACTTTAAATTCCTTATATTTCAGTTTAGGAGCCTATTTAGCTAGTGTTTTGGAGTTTCTCTAACTCAACTACTTAAATAATTAGCATAAAAGGAAGAGAAGATACATGTCATCAAGTCAAAAGCTCAAAGCTTACGCATAAAAGAAAAAAAAATTACTACAATCAGTCAGACTTGTATGTTCAGAATTAATGTAAGTTAAGCTTAGTTCACACCTAAAAGAGTTGTCCAAATTTTTAAAATAAAAACTGTATCTTAAACTTTTTTAAATAAGAGTGAGTCCCCTAAAATTAAATAGTATGTAATAAACCTTGAATATGGTGGTTTCAAAGTGGTGCAACTACAAAAAATAGAATTACCTCCTTCGTCCTGCTTCTTGTGATTCTTTGGCTGCCAGCACCCTCTTTAATTAGCAGCACCAGCAACCACCTTCAATTTACATAAGTTTTGTGAGTTATTTTGTTGGATAAATACAAAACATCGTAGTTTGTTTGTCATGTTTGTGAATTATTATTAGGCCTGAAATTTGTGATATCTAAACAATAATCATCACATTTTAATTGCACAGAAACTATGGGATTCATACATCAAAATATAAAATAAAAATCTAAGCTAGTAATTTAAGGCACATGTTAAGGATTTTGTTCCTGAAATTTTAAGCATACATAGTAAAGGACACAAAAATTTGATAAACAAACTTAACAAATATACAAATATACGTACTTTAAACATAGATGATAAGATTGTGACAAGTTATTACTTGCTCCATGGTAGGCTTTGAAGATGTCATTGATGAACAGGATCTACCTTTTTCAGTAAAAATAAAATTATGTTTATATTTACTGGGTTGCTGATTTTACTGAGTTGAGATGGGACGTATTAAAATAAGTAAGATGTATAAATATAAGCAGTGACAGTAAAATATATAGGGTGGGGTCCATCATCATCTCCTTGTCTTTACACAAACTACAAACAATAATGAAAAATCAAAATTTCTTTAAATTTAAGTATGTTCTAAAAAATGTTCACCATTATATTTTTTTTATCATTATTTACATAAAAATAAATTATAAAATAATGTAAGTAACACACTTAACCCGATATTTGATATGTAACTATACATTTCATCTTCCAAATCATTAATAAAAAGTCTGTGTGACTATATATACACCAAAACATAGAACATAGATCATTTGCACTCCATCGACCTGGTCTTCATTCAACCCATTTATAGTTTGAATAACCATCTAACAAAAATTTAAAAAACAAACTTAACAAATATACAAATATACATACATTAAACATAGATGATAAGATTGTGAGAAGTTACTTACTCCATGGTAGGCTCTGAAGATGTCATTGATGAACATGATCTACCTTTTTCAGTAAAAGTAAAATTATGTTTATATTTACCGGGCTGCTGATTTTACTGAGTTGAGGTTGGGTGTATTAAAATAAGTAGGGTGTATAAATATAAGTAGTGACGGTAAAATCAGAGGCGATCTAGGGTGGGGTCCATCATCATCTCCTTGTCTTTACACAAACTACCAACAATAATGGAAAATCTAAATTTCTTTAAAATTAAGTATGTTCTAAAAAATGTTCGTGATTTTATATATTTTTTTATCATTATTTAGTTAATAATAAATTATAAAATAATGTAAGTAACGCACTTAACCCAATATTTGATATGTAACTATACATTTCATCTTCCAATCATTAATAAAAAGTCTGTGTGACTATACATACACCAAAACATATAACATAGATCATTTGCACTCCATCGGCCTCGTCTTCATTTAACCCATTTATAGCTTGAATAATCATCTAACAAAAATTTAAAAAACAAACTTAGCAAATATACAAATATACATACATTAAACATAGATGATAAGATTGTGAAAAGTTACTTGCTCCATTGTAGGCTCTGAAGATGCCATTGATGAACATGATCTACCTACTTCAGTAAAAGTAAAATTATGTTTATATTTACCGGGATGCTGATTTTACTGAGTTGAGGTGGGGTGTATTAAAATAAGTAGGGGTATAAATATAAGCAGTGACACTAAAATAAGAGGCGATCTAAGGTGGGGTCCATCATCATCTCCTTGTCTTTACACAAACTACCAACAATAATGAAAAATCAAAATTTCTTTAAATTTAAGTATGTTCTAAAAAATGTTCACCATTTTATATATTTTTTTATCATTATTTAGTTAATAATAAATTATAAAATAATGTAAATAACACACTTAACCCGATATTTGATATGTAACTATACATTTCATCTTCCAATCATTAATAAAAAGTCTGTGTGACTAAACATACACCAAAACATAGAACATAGATCATTTGCACTCCATCGACCTCGTCCTCGTTCAACCCATTTATAGCTTGAATAATCATCTAACAAAAATTTAAAAAGCAAACTTAACAAATATACAAATATACAAATATACATACATTAAACATAGATGATAAGATTTTGAGAAGTTACTTGCTCCATGGTAGGCTCTGAAAATGCCATTGATGACATGATCTACCTTCTTCAGTAAAAGTAAAATTATGTTTATATTTATCGGGATGCTGATTTTACTGAGTTGAGGTGGGGTGTATTAAAATAAGTAGGGTGTATAAATATAAGCAGTGACAGGAAAATAAGAGGCGATCTAGGGTGGGGTCCATCATCATCTCCTTGTCTTTACACAAACTACCAACAATAATGGAAAATCAAAATTTCTTTAAATTTAATTATGTTCTAAAAAATGTTCGCGATTTTATATATTTTTTTATCATTATTTACTTACTAATAAATTATAAAATAATGTAAGTAACACACTTAACCCGATATTTGATATGTAACTATACATTTCATCTTCCAATCATTAAGAAAAAATCAGTGTGACTATACATACACCAAAATAATTTTACACTATATATAGAGAGAGATGAGAAATGAGATCTAATCCTAGTCATTTATTTATTTATATTATATTCATCTCTCACCGTTTGGTAGTTTTATTAAAATTTTAATATTCTAGAATTGCACCTTTACCCACCCACTACCTCCAACCACTGACGACCATCATCTTCGAAAATCACCACCCCCGGCGACCAGCAGTGATCACCACCGTCAAACAGGTTAATCACCAACGTGATTACTAAAATCATTACAGTTACAAAAAAATCACTGTTGTTAAGTAAAAAACACCGTCGTCTCTTTTTAACCTTCTGTCAAACTCCGGCCACCACCCACCTCTTGCCATCTAAAAATCACCACAGTTAATGAAAAATTACCAAACAATTAATCAAAACCACCGTATCATCACCACCTTCATCCAGAATTTCCGACAACCACCACCACCTAAAAATCACCAAAATTAGATCCACCATACTTATCACTGTAACCTTCACCACGACACCTCCGTCGACGTCGCCATCACCATCTCCACGGCCACATGTTTTAGACCTAACAACTTATCTCTTCGTCTCTCTCATCTATCACTACTACTAACTTTGTTTTTCTAACCTTCATTTTTACTCCATCATTTTTGTGGGTCTCTTCAATAATTAAAATACATAAATTTATTCATCATCTTCCTTCACACATCTCTCTCTGATCATTGTTCTCCGTTGTCGGAATCTCACTGCGCGTGGTTTCATTTTCGTCAACAATCTCATCAACAATATAGTCATTTTTGAAGCAAGGTTCTTCGTTGGGGTACTTGATTCTCTATTCTCCTAAGTCATCGTCGTTCAATTCTGTTTCATCTCCAAAATCATTTTTAGATCTGATTGCGGCATAAAGCACAAAAATGATAATCGGTGGAATCGAATAGAATGGAACATCATCGTCAACTGAATGAGTGAAGAACGAAAATATGAGTAGCCTTGTGAGTAATTCTGGTAATGGTGTTGGTGTTGTGATGATGCGGTTGGTGTAATGGTAGTGTCGTAGTTCATCGTTGTGGTGTGCTGATGTAGTGGTGACGGTGCGATGATGGTTGTGATCACGGTGACGTGATGGTGTTGGCTAGAGTAATGTCATCGGAATAGTATGGTGGTGACGAGGATGATGTTACTAGGTAAAGTGATGATGAATGCAACACATCTAGTGGGCATGTACATTTTTTTTGTTATTACATATAATTTGTAAGTATCCCTCCAGTTCAATTGTATTACAAAATTGTCATTGGGGTATTAGTTCTCATTATAGTAGGGTCTCATTAGAACAGCTCCCTATATATATCAGTTACTATTATTTAGGAGCTTGAGCGAGTCAAACTGTTCCTGAGTTACTCGGTCTTAGCCCATAAAATATTTGAAATCGGCTTGAGCTATTTAAGTACTTTACTGAGCCAAGTTCGAATTTTGAATTACTCGGCTCATGAGTTTCGTGAGCCTGATCGAACTTTTAATGTTTAAACTTTTTACATATTATAAATATACTAGCTTATATCCCGTGTTATGCATGGTTATTGGTTACTTTAAAATATTGTTATTTTTATACTTTTATATTTTGAATATTAATTTTTGTTATAATATCTTGATTAGAATGAATTTTAAAAGAATCAATGACATACTCTAAGATATATGACCCTAGAGATGTGTTTCAGTTAAATAGTTGGATGTGTTGTAAGTGTTTTAATTAGGATATATCTATAAAGAGTAAGGCTCTTTTAATAGTATTGAGTACGAGTAACACCTTTAGATAATATAGAGGGGGTGAATATATTATCAACCTTTTCTTTGATTATCTTCAGTTTGAATTTGATTTCTGTTGTAGCTTAAGTTTGTATGATGTTCATAAAATAATGCGGAACAAAACAAACACACAAACTAACTTTTAATCTAATATTGTATTAGATCGAAATATTCTACAAACTGTGAATACAAGATAGTATTCTCAGCTTCGGTTTTCTTAGAGAGATCATCTTGAATTAAAATGAAAAACTTAATAACTAAAGATAGGAAACTGTATACTTATAACGTGTACACAACTCCCATTTACAAAAGTAGTAACAAGCAAAAAGCTAAGCAAACCCCATCTATACTATTTTGGTGAATATTGGCATCATGTGAATAATTCTTGTTTTGCATACTTCCAGATCCACTTTTTTAGTTGTTCTACTTTGATTAACTCTCTTAGATTCTTTGTAGGCTTTCCATGTGCACTCTGCAGTGATTTGGACAACTGCAAGTACCTTGGTTCATGCGTAGATTTTCTGTCCAGAGAATCTTCTTTGAATTCTGTCTTAGAAACATTCGGGATTTGGCTAAGTACTTGATTCCAGAACTGTTTTTATACTGTTCGACAACCCTGAGTTCTGGATCAAGTCTTTTTGATATATCGAATGCACTTCTTGAATCTTTATACTTCTGGAATCCTTGAGATATCGAGTGAGTGTTTTGACTTATGAAATCCTTGACATATCAAAAGAGTGTTTTACTCTTGCCATATCGAATGCTACACTTCACTTCTGGAATTCCTGATATGTCGAATAGCTTGTTTGACTTGTGGAATCCTTGACATCTCGAATGGTGAAATCCTCTTGACATATCAAATAACATAGTTACTCTTGAGATCTCAAATACCCATATTACCTTTGACATATCAGACAGAGTACTTTACTTCTCGAAATCCTTAAGTTCTCGATCAGCTAAATTATACTTCTCGAATTTGTACTTAGAGAAATTTTCAATCCTCAAAATTCACTATTTTTATTCAGTAGTCTTCATCTTCAACTTGAGGCATGATCTTGGAATCTTCTTTCAAGTGTTATTAACAGACTAATCTATACATATATACAATGAACCTGATTTCTTAATATTGAGTACAAATTACAAGATAGAAAATCTAACACAGGGGTTCCCCAGTTAAGGGATCATGTAAGTAATACAAAGTATTACTATGAATAGTAGGCTTGTTATTTAGATGAATAAAGATATGCCTCTATTACTAACAATCTCTCCCAAGTTGTGAGTAAGATCTTTAGTCACAAATTCATGTCTGATAATAACCCTATCATACATAAAGCATAAAGAACAAAGAAGTACATATATGAATTTGTGAAAATTTGAATACAAAGACAAGGGTGAAAAATATTACAATTAGTTATACACACATATCAGCCAGTATTTTTCTGAGCTTCTTTCGTAGCTTTTTATTTGGCTTGGAGTTCATATTCCCTGTCTTTGGCTTCCTGTTTTCTTATGTTGTTTTCTTCAATAGATAACAATATATCTTCCATAGCAGTGAGTTCTTCAATTAGAGGGGAGTATGTTAGTTACAGAGTCATGTCTGAACACAGTCTTCATAACAAGTCTATATAATACTGGAATGTCTGTCATGATCCTAACTGGGAAACTCTTTAGTCCTGATCAGTGTGCCTAATGTTATGCCTAGATTATGTAGCTGAAACTGCTACAACAGACTGTACATAAGCCAGAAATAAAAAGGATGTACCAGGAAGAAGTTCAGCTTTGTTCATGCTCCTTACATCCAGAAAGAAAGCTTTCAATAACAAGGTTACAAGAGTTGAAGTGAAATTATTCTAAGGTAAGATTAGAAGAAGTTCATATTTGTCAAAGGTTAGAGAAGTCTAGAAAAATAGCTTCGAGAAGTCAAGAAGAACTAATTCGAGTAATCCAGAATTAGTGGAGACTGAATGCTGATTTGAGAAGTCTGCACTAGAGAAGTCCAACTTGGCATGATTCGAGAAGTAAGAAAAATGACTGATTCGAGAAGTCCAGTTGTCGAGTCAACCATAGCCTGAGTTATCGAATGTGGATTTTAAGCTACTTGAAGAGGACAAATTCTGAACATCAGGACAAAAGAGTCAGTAAGCCTTGTACTTCTGTAAGTGGTCCAAACTTTGCAAAAGTGCATGGGAAAGTCTACAAAACAGCTCAGAGAGAGAAGTCAACTGTGGTACGGCTAAAGAAGTGGATCTATGTTAGTGAATAATATCTTAAGCTTATTTTGGTTAGACTATGACAGTTTGTCTCTTTCCTAATCTGTAAAAGTGAACTGTGCATGTCTCTATAATTACACAGGTATGTACTCACTTTAGCTATAGACACGAACAAGGTTTTCATTGTAATTCATAGAACTATCTCTCTGAGAACCCGAAGCTGAGAATACTTTTGTATTCACAGGTTGTAGCAACACACACAATCTAATACAACACATTAGATTGAAAAGTAATCTCTGTTGTTGTTCTTTATATTTCTGCAAACACTTCACACATAGAGTTACTTGGTGTCGTTGGTTCGAGAAATTGGTGATAATACATTCACCCATCCCCCCTCTGTATTATCTTTTGTTTACACTCATATCTAACAAGTGGTATCAGAGCAGGCTGTTGATTCAAATAGTAAAATATCAAGATGAGTGCACAAAAGACTTGCAGTATCAAGATCCCTCAATTTGATAAGGAGAACTACAACTTGTGAAAAATGAAGATGCTCATGTTTATCAAAGCTACAAACCCTCTTTATCATGAGATCTTAAAGCATGGCCCTTTTGTTCCCATAGAACATATAGAGAGTGTCACCGTTGGTACAAACATCATTCCTGGTAGATCTATCCCAAAGGATTCATCCAAATGGAATGAGACTGAGAAAGAAAAGGTGGCACTTGATAGTCATCTGCAGCTCATTATCCTTGAATCCTTGGATATGTTAATGTTTGGGAGTATTTCAGCCTACACAACCGCCAAGGATATGTGGGAAAGGATAGAGGTACTTTGTGAAGGGACATATAGGAGGTCAGGGACAACAGGAAACAGATTTTGACCTCTCAATACGAAGCCTTCATGGCGCAACCAAATGAAGAAATCACTGATGTTTTTGAATGGTTCAATAAGCTCATCAATGAGCTTTAGCCAATTGGCAAGGTTTACTCTTCCAAAGAGTTACACATGAAGTTTCTCTTGACAATACCGAACCATCTAGAGTCAAGGGTGAACTCCCTGAGAGACCGAGATCTAGCAAAGGTTTCTTGTGACATTTTGCATGAGGTATTAAAGACTCATGAGCTGGAACTGTTGCAGAAAAGGGTTATTCAAGCCAACCAAGGCAACATGGTCAACACATCGTGTGCTCTGATTGCAAATGAGTCAATCAAGAAACTTGAAGCGGCTACAAGGAAACTGAAGATTGAAGAGATAAAAGATGGAGAAGGCAGTGAAAAGATTGGTGAAGCCCTTGAGGATGACGGAGAGTTCTATACCATGGCTGAGCTGGAAAATATGGAGAACAAATCTTTTAGTTTCATGGCCAAGAAGTTTCCAAATCTAAGATTTAAAAGGAAACAACCCTTTAGATCCAAGATTGGTGAAAACTCATCATCAAGCAGAAACCAAAGAAAGGCTCAGTTCAGAATCGCTACTAGCGGCTTCAACTCAAGTAAGAGAGCTGGCAGTGTGGATTGGTCAAAAATCAGATGTTTCAAGTGCAACAAAATTGTGCATATGGCAAATGAGTTCCAAAGCACAAAAGAGGACCAAGCATATTTAGCTCTGAAAGAAAAATCTGAAGCTCTTCTCAAACAGACTGTTGGAAGCAAGGAAAAGTCTAGTAGCAGTAAAGCTTATATTGCAGAGGGAAAGTGTTGGGATGACACTGACGAAGATGAAGAGGCTGTTGAGTTCTGCAATTTTGCCCTGATGGCGAACAATCTTGAGGATGCACCTTCATCAAGTCAGGTTCCCACTCTTACAACCATAGATTTATCTACTGAGCAATACAAAGCCACTGTTGAAAAACTTAGTGTAGAGATGTTTAACATTCATACTAGCCTAACTACATCCAATGAAGAACTTGTGAAAGTTGTGGCTAAGAATGTTAAGCTCACTAAGAGGAATGAGGAGCTTGAGTTGACTGTTGTGCAAGTAGAGAGTCTGAAACAAGAAATTGAACATCTAAAGAACAAACTTCTTTGTGCTAGTCAAATAGAACAAGCCCTAAGGGAAGAACTAGTTGAGAATGAGTTCAAGATCAAAGCCTACAAGAATACCTCAAATTTAGTCAAGAACTTTCATGAAAAACATCAAGTGAATAGTACTGCTATTGGTCTTGACTATGACTCTCTCAAAAAGAAGAAAATGGATGCTCCTGTCCAGGATAGCGAAAGTTTGTCTACAGATGCACCCTCAATCCCGAGAAATGTCAAAGCTCCTATCTTTAAACAAACCTCAATGACATTTGATGAAGAGTCTCAATTTATCAAACAGTCATTGTGTGATGAGGATGAGGCTGCTGCGTCTGAGCAATCTGCTTATATACAATCGGAGAAAGAAGAAGTACATGTCAAGAACACTAAGCAGGCTGGGAGAAGGGAATTTGTTCCTAAGAAGGTGAATGTTAAAAATAGCATTGTTGCTAACACTGATCTGTGGCTAGTAAGAAGAAGAAGCAGAATAGAAATGGGAAATTGGACATAGACAAAAAGAACAATTATGAGTATGTGCCTAATGCTCCCAGAAAAGCTTGTCAAAACTGCTTTAGTACAAATCATCTCACTTTGCATGTAGGAAACCTCCTAGTAGTGTACCAAGACCGTTCTATGATCATAATGTTCATTTGAGGAGAAAGTTGCCCCAGTAGTAACCTTTGGAAATGACAGCATTGGTTCAACTATGGGAGATGGCAATTTGAAAATTTGGAATGTCATTGGTTAAAATTCATAGCAAACAAATCTAACATAGCAATATATAGAACTTTCAACATATACACACTTACATACACACACCTCAAGATAAACATAAACATAGCAGACACCACAACCAACATATATAGTACCCACACACACAACCAGCAAAAGAAAACGAAGATACGGCGATGATACTTACATTACAAATAGCAGAGGTGGGAGGAAAAGGACCTGACGAAAAAGTCTCAAAAGCTACTAGAAAATACGAAATGCAAGAACAACTCCGAGAGAAAAGAAAAATATTTGTAAGAGCGTAAGAGAAAAATGAAAGGCGGTGGAGGGGTTTTTATAGACAGCGGAAGAAAGAGAAAAAACGTGGACAGCTGTCAAACTCTCACTCGCCTCGAAACCCGAAAAACTAGGCATCATCATTACAGTAGTGTAATCTTGGCTATAAATATGGTGCACGTCTCACGAAGCTGACGTCACGACACGGGTGTTATAGATTTCACAAAAAAACGAAGAGCCTCAAACATGTGACGTGCACGCCTGGCACTCCAAACGACAATTACACGAAAATGAACCGTCAAAACTCAAAAATCAAAAAGCCAACACACATGACATAACACAACCAAAAATCAAAAACTCGAACCCGTAAAACCTTAGCTCGACCATACAGAGCTAAGGCTGGAGGGAACCAAAAATCAAAAACTCGAACCCGTAAAACCTTAGCTCGATCATACCGAGCTAAGGTTGGGGGCAACCAAAAATCAAAAACTTGAACCCATAAGACCATAGCTCGACCATACCGAGCTAAGGCTGGGGGCAACCAAAAATCAAACACTCGAACCCGTAAAACCTTAGCTCGACCATACCGAGCTAAGGCTGGGGGCAACTAAAAATTAAAAACTCGAACCCGTAAAACCTTAGCTCGATCATATTGAGCTAAGGCTGGGGGAAAACAAAAATAAATAACTCGAACCCGTAAAATCATAGCTCGATCATACCAAGCTAAGGCTGGGGGCAACCAAAAATTAAAAACTCGAATCTGTAAAACCTGAGCTCGATCATAAGGCAACCAAAAATCAAAAACTCGAACCCATAAAACCTTAGCTCGATCATACCGACCTAAAGCTGGGGGACAACCAAAAATCAAAAACTTGAACACGTAAGACCATAGCTTGACCATACCGAGCCAAGGCTGGGGAACAACCAAAAATAAAAAAACTCGAACCTGTAAAACCTTAGCTCGACCATACCGAGGCAAGGGTGGAGGGAAACCAAAACTCAAAAATCTAAACCATCCAACTCCAACTACTCCCCCGTCCCCTTTACAGAAGGACAAGGGAGTGGGGGCAAATGATAAGGGACAAATTGCACTGCCCACCTTGGGTTAGGCCCAGACCAATAACGTGAGCCCAAGGCCAAAAGTCCAAAGCAAAACAAACCCAAAACAAAACAAGAGTCAACATATAAGACAAATCACTGCAGCACGAGACAAACAAGGACCAACGGCTAGGCTAAACTCCCGCCGACTGGTCCCCTAAACAGAAAGCCCGAGCCAATTAGCAGGTAACACGTGTCACCCCTTGGCCTTATTCCTTCCCATATAAATAGGGGGAAGAAAGAAGGGAAAGGGTTCTTGTTTCCTTGAGCAATTTAACCTTATTCTCACGCCGGAGGTGTCGCGAACCGGCCACCACCCGTCGGCATTGTTTTACAGGACCTCAGCTCAAACACCTACCCACTCTCAACCCAAGCCCAGCAAGGAAAAGGCCCGTACGGAAAGTAGAGTTATTAATAGAGAACCGGGTGAATCGTTTCAAAGCAATTCATGCATAACCAAGGTTTTTTTTCATCTGTCGTCATGCAACAGGTGGAAGACATGAAGAGCGCATAATTTACCTTTACTACAAGACTGAGAAATGGAAATTTGATTTCAATTAGCCCACTAGTTTGCAGATGGCAGATTACATAAAAAGCCGAAACTCAACAGTGCTCTAAAATTCTCTAGTGGATCAGCCACATTTCAAAATCTTTTTCAAGTCCAACCTTGTATTACAAGGTTTAATATTTCAAAAAGTTTGGTTGGTTTGAATAAGATAATGAATGCCTCGCTTTTTCTTGATGACATTATTGAATAATATTATAATATAAGAGTATAAGATCTTGTTGGGGCCTTTCTCTGACACCTTAAGGTTTTAGATGAGCTGGTTACTCAACATGGTATCAGATCTCGGTTTAGGGAAAGGTCTCAGGTTCGATCCTTCCCACACGCGTTAATCATGTAAATTTTCCATGGTAAATGAAATTAGCGAGTGTCGGCCTGCCTTTAACTACATCCTCGAGAATGTGACATATCGAAGTCCCAATATTAAGTTTCTTCTTTCTCGGATATCAGATGACAATTGTTGTGCAAGTTATGTTGGTGATTATATGTAACACCCCAGTCCCATATCGAGGAGATTTGGGACTTTTGTTCAGTTTATAAGGCAAAGTACTACTACTAATTAGCACCAACAAATCATGATCTTTTGGGAGCCTGTGGTGGGCTAGTTGTTACCCAAGTTGGCTGTGTTTGGGCCAGTAGGCTTCGGCTTATTCGGACTCGGAATCGGGACTTGACCCGATTTTCGAAAAAGGCTCGGGATTTGACCCGGGTTGTCACATATGGTATCAGAGCCGACTCTCAAAAGCTTGTCGAGGCAAGTTGCCGGAGGTGGGGACACAAAAGCTGGTGGTATTATCCCACAATGGACAGAGGTCCGGAGGTGGGGACACGAAGCCAGCCGGTATTATCCCACAATGGCTAGGGAGGAACGATCCGGACCTATGGGCTATCCGTTCAGGCTTGACGAGGACGTCAAGAGTTTAAGTGGGAGAGTTTGTAACACCCCAGTCCCATATCGAGGAGATTTGGGACTTCTGTTCAGTTTATAAGGCAAAGTACTACTACTAATTAGCACCAATAAAATCATGATATTTTGGGGGCCTGTGGTGGGTTAGTCGTTACCCAAGTTGGCTGCGTTTGGGCCAGTAGGCTTCGATTTATTCGGACTCGGAATCGGGACTTGACCCGATTTTCGAAAAAGGCTCGGGATTTGACCCGGGTTGTCACATTATATGTCACAGGAAATCTCCTGTGCTTGTACAGGTGAAACTGGGGAGGCTGGGCGGGTTACTTAAAGAAGCCTTTCTTGAGAAATGTATGTTGATGAATCAAAATCTTCGTTTGAATCTTTTTTATTGCCAAGATTGCTCACTGCTATGGTCTGAAGATAGTGAGAAAATTTATAAAAGAGTGCTAGATTAAATGTGGTTGTAGACTTGTAGTTAAGGGTGTGGAAATTGTGTTGTTCAGCTAAGCTTTAATTCTGACAACAAATTTTATTTGGTCTAGTTAAGCTTTAATTCGAATGAATGTGATCAAATATTGTAAATTCCATTACTTAATGTATTCTCAAATTTAATTTGAGTGGGAAAACTCAACGCCTAATTTTTGTGAAATAGTTCAAATTCTTACTCGACTTAATATGGTTAATTTTGTAAGATCTACCGAGTTTGATTAATGTAGATATTTTCCAAAATTTTAATTTTTTTTAGTAATTATATAGTTTTATCAAAAAATATAAAATACAATAATAATAAATATTACAAAATAGATGTTCTAATTAATAGGCATAACTACTTCCCATCTTAGAACATACGATAAATGGCTAGCTTTTTTAGCTCTTCTCCTGCTATATATAATAGACAATTGAACAGGGATCCACCCTACCATAAGTAAAAACATATGTTTACTGCAGTAAAATTATTGAGTTAAGCTCATAATATAATAATAATAATAATAATAATAATAATAATAATAATAATAATAATAATAATATAAATGGTGACTGGGACCTCAGCTCCATGTATTTACCCCAACCGGCCTGATAACGTGTATTATGCATGAATGAATCAAGAATTAAAATATTTATTTCATTCAAGTACTATATGTTTTCAAAAACTTTCACAATTATACATATTTTCGGTCAATTTTTTGTTAATTATTGTTGTGCTGGAAATCTCACATGAGCTCAATTTAAGACCCATATGTAATATAGACCCAATTGGCATGAATTTGGTGAGATTCGGATAGATTGAGGTGCAACTTCATAGTGCCGAGGTTCAGAGTGGCATGAGGTGTAACTTTATAGTGCCGAGGTTCAGTGTGAGCTCAGCTGCAGCTTTAGGGTAGTGTACACCTCCACCTGACGGAATCAGAGTTGAACAAGGACTCAACCTCCTAAAATTTAGGAGCACGGAAATATCAACAAGGAATGGACTTCTAGCTGACTTCTATCACTACAAACGTGATAACAACAATATATACATAATATGTATGTATATACTTGGATAATTACATGAAAATACATGGATAATCAGCTTCTATTAGTTTACTCGGACATGGACTCTTGGAAGCACAACACAAGGCAGTTGGATGAGCTCTGTTAGGGTACATTTGGAATGATGATAACAAAATGCTCAAGACAAGAATTTGATCTTGACACTGAAGCTGATTGTCAGAAAGCTAGTTCACAGAAGCTGATAAATCAGGAAGCTAACTAGAAGGCACTTTATCTATCCAAGGTCTAAAAGCCACATCAAATGATTGGAGGATATTCTGTCTTCAAGTTAGGAAGCAATTCAGAAGCAAGCCAACGGACGTCTAATCAAGCACCAAGTGTTTCAGTGGTAAGTATGCCTATTCAACTCAGTAATGGTGAATCAATAAAGATGACAAGATGTTTTATCTGAAGATGAAGCTAAGTGTATCCACTCTACGGATCAAGCTATGAAATCTTATTTCATCTACGGATACAAGCTAAAAACATCATATGCCATCAACAGATAGAAGTTGAGGACATCTTATCTCATCAACGGATAGAAGCCAGGAACGTCTTATCTCATCTACGGATAAAAGCTAAAGACATCACTTCTAAGGACAAGAGCTGAACGAAGTCTATCTACAGATACGACTGAGGATGTCATGTTTTATCTATGGATGCAGTTAAGGAGGTCATGGTCTATCTATGGATGCAGTCAAGAATGTCATGTCTCATCTATGGATACATTTATGGAATATTACTTCTACGGATATTCTGAGATTACCTTTCTACGGATAATTAACGTAAAATGGTAGTCTACGGATATGGAATTAATACGCCTATTGATGTTCATCTCATTCAACATGGAAAACAAATCTATGTAACGGAATCTTTTGAAGGTTTCCTTTATTTAGCAGGTTGAATGGAGGACAGTATCAGAGATCATCATTACACACCCGGAACTAAAAGATGCTGGATAACTATGCAAAAGATGTATGGAATAGGGAGTCAAAATTGTAAATATTCGAAGACTCAAATTCCTACAAGTGAAATGTGAAGTCATCTATTGTCTTTTATGTCTCGATGGACAAATAAGAGTTAAGGCAGCTACCTAGAAGTTTAACTTCTAACTGGACACAAAGGAAAAGCTTGACAAACATGAAGACCCATTTTTTGTACTACTTGTTCACTTATCTCAGCTGATAGTGACTTGACAGTTGGGTAACCAAGGAGAGGTCTCTTTCATACAGATGTCACATGGGCTTGGAAGCTAGGTCAATTGCATGGACTTAGTAATTTTTGAAGAGAGCAGCACACTCAATCAGAAAGCACCATTTGGGATTATACAAGTTTATCTGTGATGCCATCCAAGGCATTTCCCGAATAGGATAGTTTCTGAGACGAGCATGTGATCAAGCAGAACCAAAATGTAATATTTTATTATATTGTAGGTTTTGTTTGTAACACACAATCGATGTATATAAGACTGTGTGGAGTAGCATAGAAATGTGTGTGAAGAGAGCACAAAGCTGGAAGTAAAACACTTAGGCTCTCTTTCATCATCTGTGTAAGCAGCTAGAGTTTGTTGAAAAACAAAACCAGAGAATTCTTCCAATATACACCTCAGGTGGGCTTTTTCCGAATAACCCACCTGAAAAGTTTAAAAAGTCTGCTTGTACAACATAGATCGCCTATTGCAACGCACAATGAAAAATTGCTTAAAAATCGTTGCTATTTAATGACAAGTTTTGACAAGTTTACAACTATAGTAATGATTTTTAATATCGTTACAATTGAATTTCAGTTTTGAAAAAACTGAATTTTATTGCAATGAATATAAATAAACGTTACCATAAGTTCAAGATTTTGGTGTAAAACTTTGGCGGGCTACATTAAAAAATAAGAAGCGGGCTTGCCAAATTATTTTGCCCGGGCTTTCTAACACTAACCCTGACATTTGACTAAAACATTTTCACTAAAAAAACACTCAGACACAGAGACAAGCGAGAGAGAGAGAGGAGGCGATAGAGAGAAATTGAATCTTGAAGATTGAAGCCCTAAGAACACTCAAAGCTCGAAAACTCAAGCTCAAAGAACACTCAAGCTCGACAAAGGTATCTTCTTTCCCCAAATCAATTTTAAAATCGATTTTAGATGTATCAATTAGGGTTTAATTGTTAATTTGTGCTATTTTAAAAATCAATTTATACGGTTAATTTGTTAATTAGGGTTGAATTGAGATTTTGTTTAAGTTGATTTTTAGAATTAGGGGTTTTACATTAGGGATTTCGTTTGGCTCTGTGTTAGTTTTGTGTTTAAGGGTATAGATACGTGTATTCGCAAAAGATATTGAAATATGTATGCACTGTTTGGGGTCCTGATTGTGAGTTTTCGTGTTTGTTTGTTCTACATTGTTAAGTGATCAGTGTTTGATAGTGTGATGTTGATTGGGGTGTTCTGTTTGGTTTTGGGCCTGGTCTCACTATTGAGACTGTTGTTCTTCACCGTGTGCCTACTTAGTTAAGACCTCATATGGTTATAATATATATTATTGTGAAATGATAAGCTATTATCAGACAGATTGGTAAACTAATCAAATCTTTAATGCAGTTTTTTATGGGCAAATTATCATTAGAAACCAAAAGCTAAGACACAAAACTTGATAGAAGTGCAACCCCTACTTGTGAAGTATGCACACAGAACAAATGTTATTCTTCATGCTCTTGAAGTTGAAAAGAAAGAACCAGGAAGGAACTCAAAATATCTAGTACTTGATCTCTGTGTCTGTTAGATTTCTATATTTTCCGTCTGAGTCTCTTTTTTCTTTTGTTGTTAATTAAGTTGACTGTTAGTTATACTAAGTAGCTATTAGTTTCTACATGGTACAGAATCAACAAAAGTAGCGACGAACAGTTTGTAAGTTTAAGTGCATACAAATTTTCAGTTTGCAAGATTAAGTGCATATAGAGAAATATGGTGTGAAGAAGTCGTGAAGCAAGATATTGTCTGTTGAACAGAATGTTGGTATTCGGTTTATGCAACTCAAAGCTATGGCATATTCAAACAGTGGTAAGGAAGTCCTTCTACAGAAAAGTGGTGGACAGATTCTTTGGTATGACCTTGAACTAGAAGAGGTCAGTAAAAGATTTGTCATTCCTAACTTTTGGAAAACCCATATATCTCTGGAAAGTCTTGTTAAGCTCAACTGGGGGGATAGTACTGAACTAGCACAGGTGAAAAGGAAAACGAAAAAGAGGTACATCTTTTTTTTCCCTGCAATACTTCTTTATCTCATCTGAATCTACCTTAGCAATGGATTGTTATGAACATAATTCAGATGCTTGGCAATTTAGAATTGTTCTGTTATCTACATTTCCCAAGTTACATGGTTCGTTCTTCGTTGATAGTACTATTTGCCTGTAAATATGGTATATGTTTTCAGTGTGCATTTGCTTCTGAATACTGAGTTCATTGACTATTTCTAACACACTTTAATTTCACTTGATTGCTAACAATTTGTCTTTAGTCGTCGACTGGATGATTTTCTGTCGAAGGCATTTAACCTGTAGCTTTAGTCAACTGGATAAGATATGCATGACACAAGTGCAGGAAGATGATGCGTAAGTTTCTTAAAATGTTTAACTTGTATCACATCTTTACAGTAATTAAATCTGGAGATTCTCTTAGATCTTAGATAATTATTAGTTAACTTGATATTGTACACTAAACTGTCATGCATGATATGGAGGATGATTCTCAGTATTTTTAAAATTAATAATAATATGGTAAACTTATTGAAAGAGGACCAAGGTAAACCTTCTTTTTCTTTTCTTGTCACTCTAAAATTAATAATAATTGAATGATCTGCTCATTGATCTGCTCTTATGAAGCTACTGCTAAATGAAAATCTTTCTTAATTAGGAACAAGAATCCTCTTGTCTTTAATCTCGACTCACCACCAGACCTCTCATCCTTTCAGAACTCAGCCATGTTGTAGCCATAGTAAAGAATCCAATCTCAACCCTTCCCACAATGTAACATTTTAAATGTTGGGGCTTACCTGAACCTGTCAAAGCAACAATTTTTTAGTTATCAACAAACCACCTGTTTAGGAAACCTCTTTGTTTATCCCTTGCTTCCTGAATTAATCATATCAGATTAAAATTCTACAGTCATGGATCCTTATATCTTTAACATCAGTTTTTGATCCTTATAGCATTGACATAACAGTTGATCCTTATATCTTTAACATTAGTTTTTGATATTGCGAAAGATGAATTTCATCGTTTTTTATAAAATGGATCTGTATGCTAAGTAGTTTTGTGTGCCTTGCATGGATCTAACTGATGAATGGTTCTACAGAGCATGGGTTTAGTCTCTCTGCAGTCACTTACATTACTAGTTGATGTGAGAAAATGCAACGTTCGGCGACGGTTAATACACTGGACAGAGTGGGACAACTGTGTAACATCACAGGTATTCTCTGTCTTTGAACATTACATAGCAGGTATCCATAATATTTCCAAGACTAAAAATATGTGATATGGCTACTCTGTGGTAAATATTATGCTAAAGAATTATTATTTTGCATGTTCTTTAAAGCTTTTATACGCTCACTTTTATTATATCTTTATGAAGTCATCGCTGCTCCATTCAAGACCTAAATCAATTACTGACACTCTGTGGTACAATAATATTTCTTTGCCCTTATAACTAATAATTGTCCTATCATAGATCCCAAAACAATCAATGTCGACTTTTCTGTAGTATCTCAGAATTTTTTGTAATTCTTTATAATTAATTTTATTTTTTAGGTGGCTGGCAGGTGATGGAAAACTTTGGCTACATCTATGCTCTAGGTGTACATATTCTTCGGCTGGATGTTACCCTTCAAACGTTACAGTTCTCGTTCAACCGTATTAGTTACTCGCATCAATGTTGTATTGTACTCATCAGTTGTATACTTTAGGTTTATTATGTATTGTACGAATCAGTTAGGAAGATAGGACTTTGTCGTTTTGTTTTGACTTATCTTTTGGATGGTTTTGAGGACGACGTTGTTGCTACTTGTGAATTTTTGGTAAATAGTAATTTCAATGAAATGATATTTATGCTTGGTTTTGCATTGATTTGTGGCTTTTATGTCTGGCTAGATGTATTTTAAAGGGAACCATTCGCCTTTATTTTTATAAATTGTTGCAATTGTGTCCAAATATGTTGCAAATAAATGTTACAACTGCTATAAAATTATTGCAATAATGGCATATACTATTGCGATTAGTCTAAAAAATTCATTGCAATTGGACTAATATTTGTTGCCTTAAAGTGATTTGTTTGCCAGTCATTTGCTACTGCAATGATTTTTAAACGTTGCTTAAGACTATAAAATGTTACTACATGTCTTTATTGCAATGATTTTTAATGTTGCTGTATGGTGCTGAAATCGTTGCTAAATGGCTCTATTGCAACAGGGGCGGATGCAACGCTGAAATTTTGCACATTCGTTGCAATAAAATCTATTGTCTAAAAAATTCATTGCAATTGGACTAATATTTGTTGCCTTAAAGTGATTTGTTTGCCAGTCATTTGCTACTGCAATGATTTTTAAACGTTGCTGGAGACTATAAAACGTTACTACATGTCTTTATTGCAATGATTTTTAATGTTGCAGTATGGTGCTGAAATCGTTGTTAAATGGCTATATTGCAACAGGGGCAGATGCAACGCTGAAATTTTGCACATTCGTTGCAATAAAATCTATTGCAACAAATATAGGCCTTAAGGCAATATATTTGTGTTGTTGCAATATGTGATCTATGGTGTAGGATCTCCTGCATTCCTTTTTAACTCGAAGAATTCATTTATGTTCATGGCTTGGCCCAAAACCTAAGAACTACATGAGACTTGATTCCTATAAATATAGGATATGTAGGCACTTTGCAAGAGTTGGAATCTCACTTTATTCAACAAGAATTATGTAGAAGCACTTAAGCAATACATATTTCCGGCAGCTGGGATCGGTCAAGGAGGGATTATTCCGACCTTGTTGCCCGGAAACCTAGCAAACTCAGTCCCAAAAACACCATATTTCTCTACCTGCTCCGGCAGCTGCAGTTGAAGCTCTGAAAGTCGTACCTGAAGCTGTGGACGTGTGAACCTGCAACTACGTCCGATAATCAAGGATAAAATCAGTTATTCCAGCGATATTCTCTCGATGTGTTATTACCAAATTTCTCTCACAAAAATTATAATAAAATAATAATAGTTAGTTGGCTACTTTCTTTAATTAAAATATAATTTATTTTAAATAAAATAAATTATCTTTTATACTTAATTTGATATTTATTATAAATTCAAAAATATTATGTACTATATTTTTCATATATATATATATATATATATATATATATATATATTACATATATAATGATTTTCATATAATACAATTGACAAAATATTATATTTTGCAAGATTATTGTTGCAGAACATATATAATCTCATCTATCTATACTATAATATAATAGACGAAACATTAAATGTATGGTCGGTACGGTACCTGTTTTTCGGTACCTCTTTTTTGGTAACTCTTTTTTGGTACTTCGTGATTTACTTAATTACCCTTACTTATCAATAAAAAATATTATTAAATAATAAGACATATTTATAACATATTACCTTTTTCAGCTAAAACATGTTATCTTTTATATTTTTTCTAACAAAATCTCCTAATTTTCCAAAAATATCACAAAAATATCATAGGTAGTTACATTTTTTAACTAAAACATATTAATTTTTCTATTTTTACTTACCAAAACCCCTATTTTTTCAAAAAGATCACGGGTAAACCCATAATTATTTATTTTAAACGAGCAATTACCTTTTTTAACTAAAACATGTTATTTTTTCTATTTTTACTTATTAAAACCCCCCGTTTCCAAAAAGATCACGGGTAAACCCAAAATTATTTATTTTAAACGGGCAATTACCTTTTTTAACTAAAACATGTTAACTTTTCTATTTTTACTTACTAAAATCCCCCTTTTTCAAAAATATCACGGGTAAACTTATAATTATTTATTTTAAACGGCCAATTACCTTTTTTAACTGAAACATGTTACCTTTTTTATTTTTACTTATTAACCACCCTTTCCCAAAATATTAGGGTAACACTATTTTAATTCTATTTTTACTTGCTAAAACTCTTCCTTTTCCGAAAATATCACGAGTAAACCAATAATTATTTATTTTGAAACCTATTTTAATGCTTTAATTTTTTAAAAAGTTTATCTATTTTGACATGTTTACTTATTTATTTTTACCAAATATAATTAATGAAATATTACTCCCTCCGTCCCATGGAATTATATATATTGGATTCGGACACGGAGACCAAGAAAATGTATAAAAAATGAGTAAAGTCAGATGAAAAGTGGGTAAAGTGACGGGACCTATTAATATTTAATAATAGATTTGAGATAGTGGAGGAAAGTAGTGGGTGTAATAGTGTTTATATTTTTATAAAAGGAGAAAATTAATAGGTGTAATAGTACTGTTTTATATTATTAAAAGTTACTAGTTTTGGAATGTATAGAAATGAGAGAGACAGAAGTATAATATAAAAAAAAACTACTTAAAACAATCTGTGGGTTTTAAGCTGTATATAGTATATAAGAAACATATATACGATATATGTTTAATTTAAATCAGTGTCAGGTTTGTGTTGGTCACCCTGAGTTAGGGTCAATACGAGATTTTATCCACTAACACAAACTTTTCTTTTACTATGTGATACATGAACTGTATGTGACCCAACTGTTCCCTGTAAAAGCAAATGTTTTTGTTTTTTGTTCCTTGTTTTTATCACCCGTATCTGTCAAAAGCAACAATATAAGACTCGGAGTTTCTTCTGCATTGAAGGCTCTAAGACTACTGATCAAATCATGTTAAACTGTTCTTACATTGAGACCATTTTGAGGCGAATGTTCCTCAACTATTTGGATGATGAATTCTCGCAGCCCTTTGAATGACACCCTTCACGGAAATTGTATTTGGATGACGAAGACTTGCAGCCCTGCAAACCTTGTTACTAGTCTTTGAATGACACCTTATGTACATGTTATCAACTTGCCAAACAACTGCTGCTACTTGGCACTCCTCTGTAGGATCCGATATTGCTGCAACAAAAGACAATTATGTTACATAGTGGAAATGTAATCAGGTTTTGGACTTGAACAAGGATTCAGAGTCATTTGAGTCATTCTTACAGAGTCCAAACAGAACATGCTAGCCCACACAAACAGTCCAAGAAGCATTCCAAGATTGCCACAACTCGGTGGTAACCTTAGAGTACCTCATATTAGTAGTACAGATCGTACTGTCTTCACATCTTGCTGACATTTATGTTAGTTATGTTAGTTATGTTATCAGACATTTATCCTTTAAACTAGTTGGTCTAACTTTAAGAGCTAGAGTTATCGAGTCAAGTCCAGTTTATTAGCTAAATTCGCAGAATCTTGTGCAAACAAGCCGATCTGAACTTGACAGCAGCAACAGCACGCACAGTTCAGATTTCCTTTAATTCTATTGGAACTCAGGGTTGGCTTTGTATAAGACCTTTAATAACTTTCAACTATCTTTCTGACTCAATAAATTTAATGAAATTTTAATTACTGAGCTTTAAAGTTGCTGGTTAAGAAGCCTGGTTCAGATTTTTGAGGCTGCTGGTTAAAAGCTTATTTCATTAGTCCGCTATTCTTTGCGATTTTCTGAAAACCCTTGTCATGTTATGAGATTTTCTTTTTGAGTTGCTGTTGCCTCAGGTTTGGGGCAAATTGTACAAGATATGCTTAAAGTCAGATTGCTCCAGCATGTGTTTATGGTGGAGGTTGAATCGAGTTTGCCTAAATCAAGACTTGTGCAAAGAATTGATACATGTCCTGAACCCATCTGATCACCACCAATCTGACTTGTTAAAAGTAATGACCAGAACAAAACTACATGCATCTGATTTCAGCCTTGCTCTTTTTGGTTGATAATTCACACCGCTGATCGACTCCATTCTTTTACAGATGCTGCAGGTCTTGTTTGTTTCGATGTTGAACTCAAAGCTATTGCAATCTTACTTGCATCCCATTAAGATGTGAAGATAAAGTTAACAAGGAATCATAGCAATCTTTAAATTGTTCTTCAATTGAAAATTGCTATAGATGTTACGATTGTGTGGGCTAGCATGTTCTTTTTCAGCTACTGGTTTATTAATGCAGATCTCTGTAGTAGGTTCTGTTATACTTGATTATATTGTGGATAATAGTTTTAAGAATATTAATAAATGAACCATTAGCAAACATAATTGATACAAAGGGATCAAGTTCCTAACTATAGTAGTTTTTTGCATTAGCCAGCAACAAAGAACTAGCACAGAAACAGGAATGAAACAAATAGATTTTTTTATTTAATCGTATAATACATGCAGTTGAGCTGGCTACTGCTACTCGTAGAGCCAATTTCGTACCCGACACGAAAACACGACAAGAAAACGACACGAAAATTACGGGTTTGGTTTAACCTTTTCAGTACACGAACACGAAAATACACGAACACGAAATTACACGAGCGAATTTAGTGTCGGTTTTGGGTTTACCCTTGGGTACACGACACGAAACGAAAGTACACGAAATAATTAAATAAATAAATAAATATTTTAAAATTATATAAATACATATCATAAATAAATATTGTATGTATTATTTTTATACAAAATTATATACTCAAAATATTGTATATCATAATTCATAAATACTTAAAATAATTTGTATGTATTGGTCATGGTCAATGGGCACTCAGCACTTATCGTTTTCGTTTCGTGTACTTTTTGTTTCGTTTTTGTTTTCGTTTTCGTGTACTTTTCGTGTACTTTTTGTTTCGTTTTCGTGTACTTTTCGTGTACTTTTCGTTTCGCTTCGTGTTTACACGAAATTTTTCGTTTCGTTTTCGTTTTGCAAAATGGGTACACGAACTTATTTCATTTCGTTAATGATTTAGCCTCTTAGTACACGAAACACGAAAGTACGCGACACGACACGAATTGCCAGGTCTAACTACTAGAGCCAATTTACACAAACATCATAGACTATATTATTTGGTACAAGAGAGTGCTGATGTCATTTTTTATTTCATCCACTGCGGTCACCTCCTGCTTGTACCCAACCTCACTTATTATGAGGGTTGGTGAAATTTTGGTACACTTTGGTGTTCCCGCTTCTGCTTTATAAATCGCTTTGGAGATTTCTTTCCAATCATTTTGGAAACTTACAATTTTCCGTTTGAAGTCAGGCATGTTATCATTTCTAACAATCGCGTCCACAATAAACTGGAAACGTGTTGCCTCCACAACCATTTGAACAGCGATAAAAAGAAATTTAGCTTCTCCATTGCCCTGGTTGAGTTCATTTTCTTGTCTGCCATACACTGATCGAATGGCTCCATCAAGGTTTGGAATTCCCAGTTGTTGGTCCAGTCGACTAACATCGGAAACCCTCTCAAGACTTGTATAGCCACTTCCAAATCTGGTGGTTCTAACTGTTGAACCACGGAAAAGGTTGCTTTTAGCATCCTCAGGAGCATCAATAAAGAAAGTAGCTATATAGTTGCCATTGTATTTTAAGTTGTCTCTGTAACCCCATATATATAGGTTTTTGGCATCGACTCATAGCGTCACCCATTGCGTGTTGCTGATCTTCAGGTCCACGTATACATATTCATTTCCCGATAACGGATTCCTTCGAGTTGATTGGAAACCGCAGACTCTCGCAGGGGCCTCCACTACATTACGCAGCCTTGTTACGAAACTTGGGTAGGCTCGAGCACCATTAGTCAGATCAAATGTGACACTGTTGTAACCCGCCAGATTGCCATTAATTTCTTCATATTCTGCTGCTCCAAAGAACACAATCACCAACATAATGTACCAACAAAAACACATTGTTGCTGCGAACTTCATACTTTCTAGCTTAATGCACCTGTTACTAGTTATAATATATAAGAGAGTTTGTTATAGCCGAAGGTTGTTTTAGCCAAAGCAAGAGGATAAACCCATATATATAGTACACAAAACAACTTGTAAATTCGTTAGGAAAAAAATTCAATCAACTATGCAATCAGGTAATGTCATTAATTAAGTAAAATACTTAAATAAGAAAATTTAAGACTTATACTCGATAATTATTTTCCTAGTTTTGCCAATAAATTAATGTAAATGTTACTTGCACACTTTGTATTTGTAAGAATTTTCAATATTATTGCATGTCTTCCTAACTGCTTACTAAATATTGAACTTTACATATAAAATATATTAATAAATCATAACTACCATGCATCAGAATTAGAATGTACAAACCTACAATCTACTTAGCCAGCACAAATTTGTGTTTTACGTGAGACGATGAGATACAAATTACTATAATTTTCATGTTCATTTTAACCATCCACACTGCTATTGGACAAGTTGAGATCTTTTTCAAACATTTTCCCCCTTAATCTAAATTTGTCTCAAATAATTATGTATTGTAATGTATATACACTACACCAAAAATGGCCTTTTCCTACCGTCGAATCGGTAGGAAATGACCCATTTCCTTCCAACGCACGTTGGTAGGAATTGCTTAAGTCGGAAATATCATTGGTGGGAAATGCTAATGACCGGGTCAACGAGGGCCCCACATGCTGACGCGGATTGCCACATGTCAGATGCCACGTCGACGAACCCATTTCCTACTGAGCATCTTTGAGCACATTGGTAGGAATTATTTCAGATGGCATGTAAAATGTCATTTCCTACCAACCATTTCCTACCATCTTTATTAGCATTTCCTACCAGTCATTTCCTACCGTCCTTACCATACGGTAGGAAATGAACCAAAATTGGTAGGAACTATTGGATTTCGAATGGTAAGGACGGTAGGAAATGAGTTGAAGACGGTAGGAATTACTGGACATTTTTTTTTTGATTTTTTTTCAATTTATTGTTTCCCCTCTTAATAATACAAATCATACTTGCAAAACAAAATCTAATACAAAGAACACACAATTACATTTTATAGCAAAAACACTCAATAACAAAACAACCATCCATTACATTAAGTTCCCCTTTATCACACCATGATATATAATCCCTTTACAACAAATACATGATATGTGTTCAACACAACTATAATACATATTTGTTCTAATATACTATAATTATAACCATTACAACAAAAAAAAATTAAAACTTAACCAATCTCATTTGTCTTCATCCTTTAAAATGCCATCACCCTCAAACTTGCTTTCAATCTCGTTTTCTCCATTTTTTTTGCCTTCATATCATCCTACAATTTACATAATAAGTGGAACCAATTAACAAATAAAGAACAATCAATACACAAAATTTAAACTTAGTGTAAGGATATGTAACAAAGAACTAATTAGAAAACAAAACACAAATGCACACATATTATATGTAAATGAAGTACATATATAAAAGATTAAAAAAAATTATACCCAAATGATTGAAATGAAGGAGGAAATTGAGATGATTAAAGTGAATGAGATGAAGAGATTTATGTGAAATGAAATAGATGAAGCGAAATCCAACCAACAAATCGTATCCGTTAAATTCAAATTTGTACGGTTGGGATCAATAGCTGCCGTAATGAAACATTGCGGGGCTCTTGAATGCCGCAATAATACATTGCGGAGCTCTTGGATGCCGCAATAATACATTGCGGGTAACTAATTTACCTTTTTGTCCTTACAATTAGCCCCAAAACTACTTCGAAAATACACACAAAACTACGGGGCTACAATGTTACATTGCGGGGATAAAAAAACTAAAATTGCTTGCATGTAGCCGTTGAAGTTCGAACTTGAGTGTTTCATGAGAGTGACGTGCTGCCAAACCACTACACCACTAATTAATAAATACAAAAGTGGTGTACAATAGTTTAAAAAGTATTGCAGGGAGGATTCGAAGTGAAGTAAAAAAAGGAGAAAATGATAAAAATATTATTTCATTTTTAAAAAATGCAAAATACCATGACAACCGAAATAATTTTAATTTTTTTATTATTATTTTAATATCAGTTTTTTTATTATTGTTCAAATATTATTTTTCATTTTTCTAATTGCAAAAATATTACTATTAAATTTATTAAAGAAATCGTAGAAAAAAGAGGGAAAATTCGAAGTGAAGTAAAAAAAGGAGAAAATGATAAAAATATTATTTCATTTTTTAAAAATGCAAAATACCATGACAACCGAAATAATTTTAATTTTTTTATTATTATTTTAATATCAGTTTTTTTATTATTGTTAAAATATTATTTTTCATTTTTCTAATTGCAAAAATATTAGTATTAAATTTTATTATTATTTTAATATCAGTTTTTTAATTTTTTATTATTATTTTAATATCAGCTTTTTTATTTTAATATCTGAAAAAACAGAGGAACACTACTGAAGTTTCTGTCAAACTTTTTGTTGCCGCGTTGAAACATTGCTGCCCCCGCAATGTTTCATTACTGTAGTAAGATTGGTGAAGAAGAGAGAGAGAAGTTGAATGATGTTTGATATTCCCCGGCACGACAAAGATAGGGAAAGGTAATAATGTTAATAAAAATGATATAATATGTCACGGGTATGGGATCTTCTCTTACAGCATATATAGTCAGCCAGTCAGGTCTAGAGGTGGCCAATCGTGTGGTCCGTGCGGGCTCGTCCGGTTCGTTGTCGGGTTTAGAATCGGGCGGGCCGGGCCGATTCACGGATTTTAGAAATTGAACTCGTAATCGACACTAACTCAAACACGGGTTGGGTCGAATTATTCGCGGTTCAATCGAGCCGAATAATATCCAAATAAAGTAACGTGTCGGGCTGGGCGAGCTGAATAAACCTGTCCATTTGGTCACCTCTACTTACAGGTAAGTTTCATGCGAAAGAGCTCAGGTATTGTCTTTACTTAAAATTACATGCTCACTTTGATATTTATGTTTATATTTATGTTTTCTGCTCATGTTTATGTTTTCTCAGGGTTGATACTTAGTGGTTTTTATATTGGGATAGTATTTTTTTATACTTTTTATGTATCACATATGTGAGAAAAGTTCTATGGAGACCATATTTAGTTGGAGACTTGGAGACCATATATGTTCTGCAACCTAAATAACGTGTAGAACTTGACTCTCTCACATATGTTATAGTTATCGCTCCTAATTTTGTCGGTCATTGAAGTTGGGGGTTTTCACGGAAATAGCATCCCTGCTCTTTTAGAGTGGGGCATGATCTGCGTATATTTTAACCTTCTTCTCTAAGCGGATTTATATGATATTCCGGACAAAATCATCAACATGGTTTGCGAAGCGATTGGACATGATCTCAATTCTCAGCACCCATTCAAACAAAAGCTTCTGAATGATCGATTAACTTGCTTGTGTTTGCTTGTATGAACTCCTACTTGTAAGATTGTTCCATTGCATTTTCTTGTTGCATCCGAGGTGAAAATGAGAAAAGAAAAAAACTATAACATACAAAATTTAGCAAAAACGAAGGTAATTATTGCTAACTTGAATCGTTATGCAAAACAATACAATTAACAAAATTTCAAGAAAGAATATCAATATATAAATTATTAAGAATGAACTTATGTAAGTTTTTGGATCCTAATCATGCGATATTAACAATTCTCTATCATCAAATTATTAACTTTGAATAATGGGTTTGGAGTTGTATGTAACAAAACTCAATATCATCATTGAGTGCTCTATGACACAACAATCCCAAAGAAAAACTGAGGAAACCACAAATCAAAAATAATTAATTCCTGGGGACGGACGAGCTAAATACAAGGCCAAAACAGAAGCTTTTAACCTGAACGGACCATGACATTGCGCATCATATCTTTGAACTCGAAGAAATCGACACGCCCATCGTGGTTACGATCCACAGAGGATATCATGAGCTCGACACGATCAATCTCACGACCTTCAGGAAACCCAAGCTTGCCTAGAACAACTTGTAACTCCTTAGCTGAAATAAATCCGTCGCCATCCTCATCGAAAACCTTAAATGCCTCTGAAAGATCTGATTCTTGACTATCCTCCTCATCAGCAGGAGCATCATCATTGGCATCAGCAAAGAAAGCTTTGTTAAGAGACTGGTGAAGGGCTTCGAAATCTTCAAAAGTCAGGCCCTGGTTGCCTGGTTTAACATAAGAACTGATCATAGAATCAATCTCAGAGGGATCAGCTTCTAGACCTAAAATGCTGAGAGCCTGACTGAGCTCATCAGCTGTGAGCATTCCATCATTGCTCTTGTCAAACATGTCAAAAATGCGACGTAAACGTACTGAATTCAGGCTCGGGCTTCGAAGCTTAAAGCTGTTTGAATTGCTTGAGCGGGAGAGACTCCTTTTCCATCCTTTAGCTTGATCACCATCCTCCATTTTCAATAAAAGAATCTCGAAATGACAATATTTTTCTAAATCTAACCAACAAGTTTGCGAAAATATTTATAATAATGGGATCTAGTTCTAGCTAGCTAGCTGTTCATGATCAATCAGAAGATATGGCTTAGCCAGCAGATTCAAATCCACCGATGAAGAAATTATTTCTAATATAATTATGAAGAAATAATTTATTGGCCAGATAGATGTGTGGCCTACCAAGTAGAAGAAATATTAATTGAGAAAAGATAAATAAATGGATGGATTAGTTTGCACTGCGATTTGCAAGGACAAGGGGAGAGAAAGGAGATGTATGTACATAATTCGTATTATTGCTAGAGAGACAACCCGCACTTCACGCTTTCCCAATCTCTAGTTGTCTCGTGGCCTGCCTCTCCTTTCACGTTCCTAATTTTATTTATGATAGATATAAATTTCTACCACCTATTTAAATTACCAATGCAAAAATAACATGTGCGAAATCGGACATTTCTAATCCTATGAAAATTCGGGACCTCTAGCATTTCGTCTTTAAAGATAGACGGATGTGCAAAAATGAATGGACTGAATTATTCAAGGAAAGACGTATGTGCAAAAAAGAATGGACTGAATGAATAATTCAAGGAAAGACTAATCTCAATGGAAAACACCTTTCCGGGTCGGATGGGATTCTTTGAATGTATCTAACACGGAAAATTAAAGCTCTGTATATAAACCAATCTTGTTTAAAATCACATTGAAAATATGCGCGAATTATTATATGCGAGTATAAAAATGGTGCATCCAAGCTTAACTGGCTGACATTACAATACTGAGAAATTTGACACATACAGTCAGTCATACAGAAGAGTTTGTAAAAGATAGATGACATTCGAAATCACCAAGATGATGACATCAAGCTCTAGAACTGAGACTTGTCCAAGCTGTCAAAATAGGCATGATCCATGGCTGCTTTGGCTGATATCCGGTCAGCTGGATCATATTTGAGCATTCTCTGTAATAGTATCAAACAGCATACCAGTATTAGTCTTGCATTTAAACAAACGAAAAGACTATTCTATGTACGTTTAGACATATATATTACTGGCAATAGTATCATAGAGTATACAACTCATCAGAAACAAATAGCTACCTATTTGTAAGCAACACGAACAATAGTCAGTGCGGGTCTATTTGAGAATTTCTTACTCTCTGGTTTATATGAATCAGTAATCTTGACAAAAACATTATAGTCTGCTGTCAAGATAAGCATGAGAGGAACGAGGAACAATGATCATTGCAAGCTTATTTAAAAAGCATTTTCCTTACTGATGATACCATTCTTTCATAAGGTTTTCAGCTATTTTATACAGTTTCATGAGTCAAAATATAGATTATAGAACCTGTTTATTAAACACAATAACAACTCTTGATATAATTTTCTAGTAACTGCTTTCTGCATCAATAAAATTGAAATACATCAGATTCAGTCCACAATATTGGGTCTGCTATCCAGTTCAAGGGGTTACTAATTCATGCAAGCATGAGGCTATTTGGATATGCAACTCTTTTCTGAAGATGACAATTATCAATACCACCTTCTAGCTACATCTTGAAAATTTGCATCCTTTTCAAGCAGATGATTTTCAGAGTTCTGAAGACATTGTGTCAGGCTTGTTATCATTACACATGGAATTGTAGGATCATATTTGTGACAACCCAGTTTAATCCTGGTAATTGCAATTTAAGATGGTGGAAATTATGCAGTTGTAGAATTTACAGGCTTTCTAAGAATTTGTGTTCTTATAATGTGGTGAATCTGTTAGGAATAAGGCTCAGTTATAGCCACTGATGTTAATGTATACTTGAAATCTTGAAGGGCATAATTTAGTCCTAGATCTCAAGTACATCAGTGGAAGGATTAGTTAAAGCAAAACCTATATCCAAAATTTAAGTTCAAGCATATGAAGCTACTGTTTATGCCGCGGAGTGGGATATAAAGCAAAAACCTTGATGAATAGCCAGGGTCACATGACTCACATCCTTAGATGTGTAGGGCTAGTTATAATTAAATTTACATGTAAAACAAAAGCAAGACAGAAAAAGAATAGCCTCAAGTAGTTACCGATAGGAGATCAACACCATCAGCATCCAATGATGGAACAGCACGTGCCAAGTTCTGAGGTTCCCATCGAGGATACACATGCCAGTCCCTCAGAGAAGAGACTCCTGGCCACTGCTTTTCACTTGGTGTTCCTAACAATCTTTCACGCCAAACAAAACACATTAAATTTAATACTGAAATGAGAACAGTAACCAATCTAAGAGTAACGTTTGCAGCTGTAGAGTAGCAGCGAAGCTAGATATGTAAATAGGACAGTTAGAAACATAACCCAGTCCCTCACATACAATCACATATTCATTGATGTAATCTTCTCAACTGCTGTGCACTTCTAATCTCCTGGACATATTTCCCTTCTATCTCATTTGTATAAATCAATAACTATAAATATGAAAATGAAGTTCACAATTTACAACACCCAGAACATAGCATTTCTATACTAACAACAGGTAGAGTAGCAACTAAGCTATATATCTTGTAATCAAGTTTATAATTGCAAAAATATGATATTCTAAGTTGTAGCTAGGCTCTCATCTCATGCAACCTTATGCTGTCCAATTTATTGCGACTGAATTATAAATATGTTACTTGCATTCAGTAACAGAATTTGTTAATCAGGTCATACAATCACTATATAACTATTTGTTATTTACTCTCTTATTCAGAAATAGGTTATAGAGTACAGAGCATGAATACATCATAGAGCATAAGGTCAGTTTATCAGCAACCCATGTCTTTGGAATCCACCCATTTCTTGGGAATCCAACATGCCATAGAACACCAAACATTACTAGTAAGATATATTATCCAAGTAAGCCCCTCTCCAAACAGTCAAACACCCCCAAATTAGTGGGATCATATGATCCAATTTGTTTTTTATCCCTATCAGAGCTCAGGTTTACCCCCAAATTGATGGGCTGCTAGAGATCCACTAATATGGGATTTTAAGTGAGAGGGTGTGCTAAAATATATTGTTCATGTAAGCCTTCTATACACATATTAAGGCATTGGAACTTGGGACATGTTAAATTAACATGGTATCAAAGGTAACATTTCCTCAATAATCTCGTAAACATTTAATTAATCATTTAAACTGGGGTGTTGAATGAAGGGTTGAAGGTTTTATGACAGTTCGTGACTTAACACAAACAGCATCATATTCTCCATAGATGTTCCATTGAAGCAACACCCTACCTTAGGAAATTAGCAAATGAAAATATATTATAATACGAAGAAAATTAACACTCTCGATTATTATCAGAATTAACATGATCCATGGGCAAGTGTTGATATCAAGAAATGTGAAAATCCTAAACAAAATACAAAAATCCATTCTTTGAAATTAGAACTAGAGTCTTAAGATTTTTTTCCTCTATATTGTTGACAGCATGTCAAGCAAAGGTAACAAACAAAATAGTAAGAACGTTTAAAGCAGCAACAAAGGTGTACCTGAATATGTGAAGCAGTTGTTGAAACTCAGAATCACCTGGGAAAAGAGCTTGTCTTCTTGCCATTTCAGCTGCAGAATTAATGAAAATTGTTAATCTTATTGTGTCAGTATAGTTAGGCCGTGCATCTTCTGACTAATAGGGGGTCAAGCTCATGTATGCCTATGAACAAAAGTAATGCACAAACAATACAGCATGATTAAAGGGACCACACTGACTTGCGGAGAAGAAAAGGGGAAACATACCGAAAATACAGCCAACAGACCACATATCAACAGCCGTTGAATAGTGGGTTGTTCCCAGGAGCACCTCTGGAGCTCTGTACCAGAGAGTAACAATCTGCAGTGTTTGGAAAAGCAAAATAAACGGAATTCTCACCACTCAGAGAAAGAGTGCACAACAGTAAACATGACAACTACATAAAAACCATCTTAGCACCAAAATCCTATAAACAATATACAAATCACAAAAATAAATAACAGTACCACCATTCACCATTTACATTAGTATAAGTAACTTGCACAATCGATTTATTTGTAAATGCTATGTAAAAGTAGTGGTGATGGTTCCAAGTTTTCATTTTAATTTCAATTAGAGCATAAACAAACATATACAAATGAAATTAAACCCAATAATAGTTAGAGAGTACCTCATGAGTGTAACTCTTAAGAGGCACAGTAAAAGCCCTTCCGAGCCCTAAATCCGCAATCTTAAGAATCCCCTTATCCTTATCCACCAGAAGATTCTGAGGCTTCAGATCCCTAAAACACATAATCGAATTAATCATCAATACAATTCATCATCATAAGCCTAACAATCAATAAAAACTCGAAACAAAAACAACAAACTAACCGGTGAAGAACACCGTGAGAGTGACAATGAGCAACGCCTTTACACAACTGAAACAGAAAGCTCTGAACAAGCGAATTAGGCAAAGGCCTAGGATTAGCCCCCTTACGATGCGAATCAATGTACTTCTTCAAATCAGTATCAAGATACTCGAAAACAAGGTAAAGACTCGGCTTCTTCTTTTTCTGATCCTTAACATCGCAATTAGGATCAACAGGAGCGGAATTAAGATGGCCTACGTGTTCGACGGAGAGGAGACGAACAATGTAGAGCGAATGAGAAAGCATTTGGAGTAACGAAATCTCGCGAAGAGCTGTTGGAGGCACTCCTTCTTCATCCATTTCTAATCTTGTTTTCTTCAAGGCGACTAATTGGCCTGTCGCCTTGTCTTTCGCCTTGTACACCTTTCCGTATGTTCCTTCTCCCACCTTTTCGAGTTTTTCGTACTTGTCTTCCATCTCTCCCAATCTCTCTCTCAATCTCTCTCAACCTCTCTCAATCTCTCTCAATCTCTCTCAATCTCTCTCAACCTCTCTCAATCTCTCTCAATCTCTCTGTGTGTGAGAGAGAGAGAGAGAGCCTCTCTAGGTATATATAATTGGGGATTTTGTTTGGGTACAACGGCCGGTACCAAAGTAAAGTCACGTGCTTCCCTCCGCTCTCTCATTTCAAATTTCGAATTATCCCTAACCGGTTTTTTTTAAACTGGGCCTAAAAATTAAAAAAGAAATTGGCCCAAACTCCATGACTCTATTGCGGGGCTTCAAGCCCACGAGACCTATGACTCTTATACGGCATGTTCTTAGATATTTTGGTCTCTTTCGGGGTCCAAAACATTGAAGAAAAAAGGACAAAATATATATATAATGAAATTCGAAAAAAAGCTATTTTTTAGTATAATATAATTTTTTAGTTATTTAGCAAAAAAATTAATAGAAAAAGAAATGCTTGGTTGGGACATTCCTATTTCACATAATCTAAAACATGTACTATCATATCTCAAGTAAAACGCGTAATATCCTATCTCAATTAAAACACGATAAATTACAGATAAAAAAATATGAGAATATATTATAAATGTGAAAATTAAAAATGATCCAATAATTAAATAAATTCTATAAAAAAACAGGTTTGAATTGCATTTTCAGATATTATTTCACAAAAAAAGATACTAGAGTTGCAAATAAATTTAAGAAATCAATTTCGTAGAAAAGATACAATAAAAATTTAAAAACATTAAATTTATGTTAATAAAATACATATCATCATCAATTTCAATTATAATTACGATTATTATTATAAAAGATGGAAAATTGATGTACAGTATGAGATAATCTTTAATTTCTTTGAACCTTTCGTTTTATGAAAAAGATGGACCGGCCCAAGACTATCAACCCATCAGAAACCCTTTATTGGGATTGGGCCTAAAAGACATAGCAAGATCAGACAGTTCATTTTCCTTACCAGGATTCTTGCATGTCTGAACAAACAGGTTTAGGCAAGTGTGGCTTCACTTGGCAAGTGTGGTTAGGGCATAAACTGAACTGGAACTCAAGCAGGGCGTAGCTGATGTATCACCAGCGGGTCTAACCGATTCCACTGAAATTTTAAAAAATGAATTTTTATATGTATAAATATTTTAAATATATATATTTATAGTAGAGAAATTCAAAGTTGACCCCACTTAAAAAATTATTTTTGTAGTAATAAATCTGAATTTGACCCCATTAGTTTATGTAGATAATTAATTTTGTTCTTTGTAATTTAAACTTCACATAAATTAATTTATCCTCACAAAATTTCTATAATCCTGGTTGAGCTTAGAATTTTTTTTGATCCCACTGATTCCAAATTCTGGCTACGCCCCTGAACTCAAGCACCTACATGCATATCTTGTCTCTCTATATATTTGCCTAATCTGTTACTGTTTGGAAGTCAGTTTCATTTACTAAACCCTAGTGTGTGTTTTTTTTTACAATATCTCTTCCATTTGAATTAATCTATGATGAAATACTCTGTCGTGTTCCGGTTAAGTATCTTCTTCGTCATCGATGTGTGTCGAAAGACTGGTGTTCAGGCACACAAAACTTGCAAGACAGAACTTATGCCCAAAACTTTTACAGGTTCATCTAGTCAAGCAAGAACTGAATTTAACATTTCTTCGAACTTTAGGCGCACTTTCTCTGGTAAAAGAAAACTGTGTTACCAGCTTGCTAAGATGTAAAACTCCAACGAAAAAATTAACTAGCATGCAACAAATAGTATCTGTGTAGAAGCCTACTCCAACCATTCATTAAGTTGGAATACCTGATAGAAAACAGTTCAGAATGTTCAAAGCTCCGCGGGTGATTCAAATATAAACAAAAATGGCATTATGCCAACAACCATACCAAATGCAACATCAACCAACAAGTACTTGAAAAGTTTTAGCATCTAAACAAAATAAGTGATGGAAGCATGCAATGAACCATGGAGATCAGTTCCCTTTCTCAACCTTGATGCTGTAGCAAATAGACTTCAGTTCCCTCTTCTTCGACTCGTACTCATCAGCTTTAGCGCTCCTGTGAGCTTCCACCCATTGTATAGCCTCCGTGATAGCTTTCTCCTCCTTCATCCGTTTACCTCTTATGGCATTCCTCATGTCATATGCATAATCTTCAAATGCATTCATTGCCTTGATGCCCCTTTTGAACTCCTCATCTTCAGCCCTGTACATCTCTGCTTCTCGTATCATCGTCTCTATTGCATTCTTTGTCAGTCTTCCCTTGTCGTTGGTTATTGTTATGTTTTTCTTCAATCCAGCAGTTTTACACTCAGCAGTAACATGTAACACCCCATTCACATCAATGTCAAAAGTAACGATAACTATAACTTCACCCCTTGGGGCCAGGGGAAGGTCATAGAGTGATATCTGACCCAGTAAGTTGTTATATGTTGAACACGATCTCTCACCCTCGTAAACTGGAAAGCATATAGACTTCTGATCATCGTAGCAAGTAAAATAACTCATTTGTCTTCTGGTAGGAATTGCTGAGTTCCTTGGAATAATAGTACTCATTGCTTCACCCTTTAACTCGACCCCGAGTGAGAGCGGGATAACATCAAACAGTACTAAATCCTTAATGTTAGGATTTCCAGCACCATTCAGAACAGCAGCTTGGACAGCTGCACCATAAGCAACAGCCTCATCAGGATTAATACTCTTGCACAGCTCCTTGCCATCAAAAACTTCTTGCAATAGCTGCTGCACTTTGGGAATTCTAGTAGATCCACCCACAAGTACAACATCATGGATCCAACTCTTCTCCATATCTGCATCTTTCAAACACTTTTTCACAGTCTCCACGCAACTTCTAAATAGATCCATGTTCAAATCTTCAAATTTGGCTCGAGTTATATTTGCACAGTAATCAATTCCCTCAAACAAAGAATCTACATCAATGGTTGTCATGGCATTATGAGAAAGAACCCTCTTTGCCTTTTCACATGCATTTCTCAATCTTCTTAAAGATTTAGCATTTCCACTGATGTCTTTTCTGTGCTTTCTTTCGAAATCCTCAACAAAATGCTTTAGCAAACGATTGTCGAAGTCCTCACCTCCAAGGTGAGTGTCGCCTGCTGTAGCCAGAACTTTAATATTATCCTTTTTCATTTTAAGAAGAGAAACATCAAAAGTACCACCACCAAGATCAAAAACAAGCACAGTTTTCTCCCCAGCTGAACTACTTGTAAGCTTTTTGTCAAGACCATAAGCTACTGCAGCCGCTGTCGGCTCAACAAGGATACGCAAGACGTTGAGGCCAGCTATTGTTGCTGCGTCTTTTGTGGCCTGGCGTTGTGAGTCATTGAAGTGAGCAGGGACAGTTACAACAGCATTCTTTATTTTCTTTCCCAGGTATTCTTCAGCAATATTCTTCATCTTAATGAGAACCATTGAAGATAATTCCTCTGGTGAGAATTGTTTCTCCACACCTTTGTAAGTAACAACTATTTTTGGCATGTTTGCAGAACCACTTACTACCTTAAATGGCCAAAGCTTTGTGTCACTTTGTACAGTGGAATCCATGAATCTCCTTCCAATCAATCTCTTAGCATCTGTGCCCAAGAAATATTGTTAATTCTATATTGAGGATGATTAGTTGTTCACCTTTGTGATTTCACTAGAAAAGATTCTATTGCATATATCACATAAATATCATTCAAATGTTGCCATTAGAGTAAGTACAAGTTGTATAATTATCTTTTAGATCTTAGTGCAATCTATACGGCCCAAAACATGAATTTTCAATTTTAATATATTAAGGTGAAAGAAAATTCAACTGCAAAATTGAGAGATCAGTCATAATTGAGTAGATCGATAGCACCAAATTAATTAAGAGTTATTTTCAGAATGTGCACAAGGAGAGCCTTCTCCTTAGTTCTTAATTAAGTATGCAGACCAAACATATTATATATAGCACTAGTAATTGGTCAGTAGCGGTTTTACCTTGGAAAATCATACAATTACCTCATGGCGTCATATATAATCATCTATGTTAAAAACTAAACATACAATTGACAAAACTCCAACCAGATATATAGATAAATAACATATATGAGTACCAAAAATAGTGTTGACAGGATTTGCAGCAGCCTGATTTCTAGCAGCATCGCCAACAAAACGTTCTGTTTCAGTGAAAGCAACACATGACGGTGTAGTTCTGTTGCCCTGATCATTTGCAATGATTTCAACTCGATCATGTAGCCAAACTCCAATGCACGAGTATGTTGTGCCTAAATCAATCCCAACTGCTACTCCATCATTATTGCCCATCTTTGCACGTAACTATTTTTGACAACCAGGAATTAACAGAGATTATCAGTAAGTTATTAAGAGTAAGCAGAAAGCTGATTTACGTGAAAGGATTTTAATAACTACATGCTTTCCTGTGTGATATAGACTGTTAGCCATGCTACCTAGTTTTTCTTCTTTGCTAATGATGCAGAGTAAGTTTAGGAAAGAAAACAGATGTAAATATATAAAGTGGCAACAGAGTGACTTCCATCTACTTGCTCAAAAAACAAAACAGGGATGGAAAATATTGTTTTACACTTTTCCTTGATAGAAGCCAGACTACAACTAGAATAAGTTTAGAAATCGCCATGTGAAATAGCCAAAAAAGAAAAGACTCCGACTTCTGAAGGCCTTAAATGCATATGTTACTTGTGCTACAACGAAAATTAGAAAGTAAATGTCACATAATTAGAAGCAAAAAAAAAAAAAAACAGGCTCGTCCAAGTAACTGACTTAAGCGAATGATGAAGATTATGCATCAATCAGACTAATCAAATGCATAGTCAAGATTACTACAGCCAGTGAAAAGTAGTAAAACAAAAATAATAGTATACTTCATGATCCTAAACCAGTAAATTTTGTCTTTAAATTTATATGACCATCAAATAAGGCGCTATTTAACAAAGGAGCAATGCTAAGGATCCCAAAATGAATTTCAAATTTGTTCCTGAACGCTAAGTGTCTTTGTGGAGCATATACGTTGGTCCTTTTTTATGTTTAAGATACAACCAATGAGCTCACGTTAACTAAGCATTTGGGAACCCTTTTTTCTATTTTTGCTGCTGATTTGGGAACCATTTTCGGAACTCTTTGGGAATGCATCTCTCTTTAACAAAACAAAATGCCACCAAAAGAAAAAACCATAACTATGCTTATTAACTTGCTTTTATCAGCAAGTAGATCCTATATCAATTTATCCTCTCGAAAGCAACCTAATCGATCCGAAAACATAAAAACCCAAAGAGTAAATCTTCACACACATACTTATACACTACTAACACACTACCACTAATTTAGGATCATGAAATAACTTATTTTTATATCATTTTCAGTTCTTTTATTTTCTAACTTCTTTATTTTTCTATCTTGATTTTCTAAATTATTACTCCTAACTTCATGGTTTGTGTATGAAGATTTATTCAAACCCAAAACAGACAAAGTATCCACAATTTTCATCAAAACCCAACAAAGAATCTTTAAAATCTAACGACCCAATAAATCCCACTTGAAAATTAACATAAAATCATCTAACAAATTATGTACTAGCATACAAAAAGAATCTTTAAATGTAAAAATCATACAATACAATTAATGTGTAATCTAATTAACCCATACAAAATCTCATAGAGACACAAATATTAAACCCAAATTGACCCTTATTACTTATTAGAATTTCATTTCTCTATTTCTGAATATTGAGTTTCAACTTTCAAGTCATTTTATACTAACTCGAAATTGACCCGTTTAACTTTGAACCCAAACATTAAATAAGAATTATTGACAACGGGACCTGAGGCTGAAGCAACGGAGAGATCAACGGAAGCAGTAAAAGACAATGACCTAACGTCGACGGAAGTTGCTACTTTTACTAAAGGGCTGTCTCTTGGAATTTACACCTTTTCTACAGAAAAAACTACTTTACTTTTGGGATATTATTAGAGTATAAGGTATTTTAAGAGTTAACTATATTGATCAGTTATATTTTAAAAATGATATGTTATTATTATTTCAAGTTATTTTAAATATAATATATTATTTTAATATGATAACAATTGATGTGTAATTTTGCTACAAGTTCATCCTATATTGAACCTATATAGTCAATATGATGAGGTTATCTAAATTTTTAGTCAACATTAATGTACCATTGGAGTGACAAAATTTTTACACATTCTCTGTAATTTCTATTTAAGACATGTCATATGAATTTTTAGCTAAGGATTCATGATGGTTGGAGATGCTCTTATCAGTATTAACCTTTTTATTTGGCTTAAATAGCAAGGTGGTCACCGAAGTGAAGATCATATATCATTTTCATCGTTGATTTCAATGGGATATCATTTCAATCACTAAAGTTATCATAAACATCAAACAGATAACTTTAAATATATGTTCGAAAAGTAAAAATAACTTTTCTCGAGTTCTACCTATATTTCTTTAATACTACTGCAACCAAATGAAAAGTTATGAATTCTAATATTTCAGATAATTTATTTAGATTTTAAAAAAATCATTTACTATTTATTTTTAATTAAATCAAAGTAAATAACTATAAAATTAAAAATAAATAGTAAATAATTTTTTTTAAAACTAAATATAATAATATAAATACAGAGTTCATAACTTTTCATTTGATTGTTGTAGCATTCAAGAAATATGTGTAAAACTTGATATAAATTATTTTTATTTTTCGGACATATATTTAGAGTTATTCTTTTGATATTTATGACGACTTTAGTAATTAAAGTGATATCTCGTTAAGTTCAGTGATAAAAATAATATATGATATTCATTTCAGTGACCAATTTAATATTTAATCCTTTTGATTTAAACCCTCAAGCACCAAGTCAATTCATCAACACAAAATTAGAGTACAGCCATGCGCATCTCAAAATGAAACGTATTTTTATTTAAGGAGATTTTCAAAAGTACTCATATTTTTAAAAATTATAAGTACTCGTATTTTTGGAAAAAACAAATTACAAGATTAATATGAGGGTGTTTGGCCCCACCTTAAAGCTGAGGTTTAAAGTGCTTTTTGAATTTAAACTGAAAAAATATTTATTTGTGTAATAAGTCAAAATGACTTAAAGTTAGAAAAATAACTTAAAATCAGAAATTGATAGAAGGTACTTTTTTGAATGATTTATTTTATTTTAGTGATTTTATTTGATAAAAAATTATTTTACCATTCAAATGTATTATCTATTAAATTTATTTTAATTATTACAATTTTAATAACTCATAAATTACTCATAATACAAATTACCCAAACAGATATTAACTTAAAATTTTCACATTTTACTTATTACTTTAAACAATTTTAAGTTATAAGTAATAATTTTTTAAATTTAGCAAAACGGGCTCTATGTTTAAAAAATGGTCTTTTTTTTTGAATTCGTATTAATGGACCATTATAATATGATATTAACTTATTATGTGAGTGGAAACGATTTTAAGAATTACAATATTTACCCATATAAATAATCGAGGAGAGTTATACGGGATGTTTTACTTAAAAATTTGGAGACTCGTCACCCACTCATATTTAGTCAAATATTTGTGTATTTGAACTCATTTTGAATTATTATTTTTTTGGAGTAATTTTGAATATTAATTTTGAATATTTTGAAAAATAAATATTTTTCTTTTAAAGTAATGCTAGGGAACCAAAAAAAATGTCACAAAACTTGTACAGAACACACGTGGCCTGTTTTTATTCGGCGCATATGTATCCATGTGAAGTCCCGTATTTATATTAGAAAGTTTACTAAATAAAGGGCATTTGGTAGATTTTTTGGGACAATATTTAGCTTTCCAAGTTATATTTTGGTGAAGGAAAATTTGTGTTACCAACTTGCTAAGAGCATCTTCAACGGGGTTGGTGGTTAAAATGGTTGGCTAAAATACTATAAAATAATGATTAGCTAAAATTTGTAGAACCTGTAACATAATGTGTTACAATGGTATTGACTATAAATATTAAATTTATATGTACAGCTTTGTTACACTCGTTCGACAAATTTAGCCAATGTCAAATATAATTTAGCAAATTGACTATAATTTACCTAAGGATTTTGCATGATTGGAGTTTCATATTTTATACAAATTATATATAAATTATGTCACGTAGAATTTTTTGATCAACGAATTGTCTCATCGGAGATGCTCTAAGAAGCAAGAAGTCACTCCAACGAAGAAAACCACTAAGCCTGTGACAAATAGTGTTTGCAGAGAAGCCTATTCCATAATCCATTAAGTTGAAATACCTAAAAAAACAGTTCGAAAAACAAATTTGGCATTATGCCAACAATCACACCAAATGCTAAAGGGTATTGTAAAATGTTGACAGTAAGGCATAAGCATTAGAAGCTTGCAATGAAATATGGAATTAGTTGTAGTAAACAGGCTTCAGTTTCCGCTTCTTGGACCCGTACTCATCAGCTTCAGCGCTCCTCTGTGCTTCAACCCATTGAACAGCGTTCCTGAAAACTTTCTCGTCCTCTATCTGTTTAGCTCTTTTGGCATCCCTTGTGTCATATGCATAATTTTCAATTGCATTCATTGTGTTAATCCTCCTTTTGAACTCCTCATCTTCAGCCCTATACATCTCTGCTTCTCGTATCATTGTCTCGATTGCATTCTTTGTGAGTCTTCCCTTGTCGTTGGTTATTCTTATATTTGTCATCGACCCTGCAATCTTGCACTCTGCAGTAACATGTAACACCCCATTTGCATCAATGTCAAATGTGACCATAACTTTAACTTTACCTCTAGGGGCAGGAGGGAGGCCATACAGTGTTGTCTGGCCCAGTAAGTTGTTATATGTTGAACACGATCTCTCACCCTCGTAAACTAAAAAGCACATGAAATCCTGATCATCTATACAGGTAATGTATTCCATTTGTTTTCTGGTGGGAATTGTTGTGTTCCTAGGAATAATAGTACTCATTAATTTGCCCAACACCTCAACCCCAAGTGAGAGGGGGGTAACATCCTGCAGTACTAAATACTTAATATCATGATTTCCAGTACCATTCAGTACAGCCGCTTGAACAGCTGCACCATAAGCAACAGCCTCATCGGGATTAATACTCTTGCAGAGCTCCTTCCCCTCGAAAAAATCTTGCAATAGCTGCTGCACTCTGGGAATTCTAGTAGATCCACCCACAAGTACAACATCATCGATCCAACTTTTCTCCATATCCGCGTCTTTCAAACACTTTTTAACAGTCTTCACACAACTTCTAAATAGATCCATGTTTAAATGTTCAAATTTGGCACGAGTGATATTTGCACAAAAATCAATTCCCTCATACAAAGAATCAACATCAATAGTTGTCATTGCATTATGAGAGAGAACCCTCTTTGCCTTTTCACATGCATTTCTCAACCTTCTTAGAGATTTTGCATTTCCGCTTATGTCTATTCCGTGCTTTCTTTTGAATTCCTCAACAAAATGCGTTAGCAAACGGTTGTCGAAGTCTTCACCTCCAAGGTGAGTATCGCCTGCTGTAGCCAGAACTTCAATATTATCCATTTTCATTTCAAGAAGAGAAACATCAAAAGTACCACCACCAAGATCAAACACAAGCACTGTTTTCTGCCCAGCTGGGCTACTTGTGAGCTTTTTGTCAAGACCATAAGCGACTGCAGCTGCTGTCGGCTCAACAAGGATACGCAAGACGTTGAGACCAGCTATTGTTGCTGCGTCTTTTGTAGCCTGGCGCTGTGAGTCACTAAAGTGAGCGGGGACAGTGACAACAGCGTTCTTTATTTTCTTTCCCACATATTCTTCGGCAATATTCTTCATTTTAATGAGAACCATTGAAGATAACTCTTCAGGTGTGAACTGTTTCTCCACACCTTTGTAATTTACAACTACGTTTGGTATGTTAGCAGAACCACTAACTACCTTGAATGGCCAAAGGTTCATGTCACTTTGTACGATAGAATCCGTGAATCTCCTTCCAATCAACCTTTTAGCACCTGTAAATCATGTAATGTCACCATTAGCGTGTATGCAGATTGTGTAACCAATTTTATTTTTAGATTGGAGATCAGTATCCTTAATCTCTTATGCAGGCAAAACGCTTAAAAGCACTACTTTTTATCTGGTAATCTGTATAAAAAACTAAACATACTACAGATAAAACTCCAAACAGATATCTAGATTAAAAACATTACCAAAAATAGTGTTGGCAGGATTCCTAGCAGCCTGATTTCTAGCAGCATCGCCAATAAAACGCTCCGTTTCAGTAAAAGCAACACATGACGGTGTAGTTCTGTTACCCTGATCATTTGCAATGATTTCAACTCGATCATGTAGCCAGATTCCAACGCACGAGTACGTTGTGCCTAAATCAATTCCAACTGCCACTCCATTATTATCGCCCATCTTTGCACGCAACTTTTTTAACAGCCAGGAATAAACGAAGATTATCAGCAAGTTATCAAATAGTGTGCAGAAAGCTGCCCGATGACACTACCTTAGACTGTTACCCATGCTACTGAGTTTTTTGTTGATAGAAGCCAGACTACAAGTCTACAACTAGCAAGAACTTAAAAATGGCCATGCGAAATAGCCAAGAAACAAAAACACTCCATCTTTTGAAGGCCTTAAATACATATGTCACTTAAGCTATGACGATATTTAGAAAGTAATGTCACATAAAACAGGCAAGAATCTGGATGTCCTAACTGACTTAAGCGAGTGATGAAGAATCTGGATGTCCTAACTTGATAGTCTTTAACCAGTAAATTTTGCTAAAGAATTTGCAGGGAAGCAGGTTTACCTAATTGATTCGAGAAAATGAAAACCAGAGTTTTCATCAAACCCCGACAAATTTAACTAGAAAAGCAACATATCGATAATCCCACTAGAGAATTAACATCAAAACATTTAATAGATTATGTAGCATAAACAAAGAATCTTTAAAATGCAGAAGCAAAAAAAGAATGATAAGTGAGAATATATTAGCAACAAAAATTACCTATGATTATTTTTCTTTTGTTAATTCGTGAGATGTTAATTCAAAATCAATTCGAAAATGACCCCTCTCAGTAGGATTTCATATAACTGTATTTAATTTTAACTTGACTCGAAATTGACCGGTTTATGAATATGACGCGACTTCGAACCCAAGCATTATAAATATTTATAAGTACATGAAATTGTAGCATTAGGTACATGTATATAGTGTGACCTTTTTCCGAGAATGTGGGAAGCAGAAAAAGCTGAAGCAGCGGGGAGATCAACGTAAGCGGCGATGCAACGGCAGTAAAACTAAAAACAATGACCTAACGTCAGACAAAAATTACTACTTTTACTAGGGTTGTCTCTCGTACTCTTCTGTACAAATATGTGTAATCTAATTTTTACTGTTTTTAATATTTGTATATTATTATTACAATTACTAAACCCAAGCAAAATATATTACTCCCTCCGTCCCGGTTCTATACATAGAAATTGGGCACGAAGACTAAGAAAAGATATAAAAAATGAATAAAGATAGATGAAAATGGGTAAAGTGGTGGGACCTATCAATATTTAATAATAGATTTGAGATAGTGGAAGAAAGTAGTGGGTGTAATAGTGATTTATATTATTATAGAATAGAGATAGTGGAGAAAGTAGTGGGTGTAATAGTGTTTTATATTATTAAAAGTTACTATTTTTGGAATGTATAGAAATGAATGGGACGTCCCAAAATGGAAAGTGTATAGAAATGACTGGGACGGAGGGAATATACATCAAGTTGGAATCGAAAAATATATTATTTAATTGAGACTGTTGTCGTATGTTATCAAAATTCAAATGTACTTATTACATCAAAATTAGTTAATTTAGCTTAAAGTGCTGTCCTTCGAGTAGGGGGATTTCAAGTGGCTAGTAATGGTTCAGGTGCTTGTGAATTTCATAAGTCTCAAGACAAATTCGGATGGCAAGGTAATAGGGGCAGCTCATGCAGGGTTCCCTCTCCCTCATGTCTGTATCTGACTATCGGGTAAAGGTCTAGTTATGTTCCTACTCATCCTCTAGCTACCTTCAGAGGTCAAAGCAACTAAGATTCGGACAAGGGCCTACCTCATTCAAGTATGGAACTTTTGCTTTGTTTTTCCTTCCGAAATGAAAAAAAAAACAAGTAGATAATTTTTGAACATTGACACTTTCTACGTGCAGATTCTGAAACAAGATGTTTCGCCGTTTCGAATACTTAATCAAAGCACAAATGTTAACAAATTATACAGACCAAGATATACAGGATGAGAGATTTTTAATCACCAGATATCATCAAACAGTTGCACAAGATTACCGTCACGATCAAGGTTATAGGAATATAATCATAACATTTCATATCAGGTTATATACAGAAAGTAACATAGATCATCTGATATTCTTCGTCAGTGGACAGTTAAAAACATCCACCCAGAAATCTGGAACAGGGCAACCCAGTCCCAGACTAACATCAATGAGATAACATAGGATATAATACAAGCCACATGTGTAGATGCAGATTAGTTTGCCTAGCTAAAGTTCAGCATTTTGTTCTTCTTCAGTTACAGATGTCAATGGCTCCACCACTGGTGGTATACAGTCCACCTTATACCGAAGAACCTAATCCAAGAAACATAATCAAATCACAAGCATAAAATCATAGCTCAACTGAAGTGAGAACAATTAAAAATATAGTAATAGTAGAGCAGAAGCAATAGTGATCATAGTAAATTGATAGTAACCAGAAAAGAAAGAAATACGACGACTGATAACACCAACAGGTGAAATAGAAAATGGCATGGAAACCTATCATCTCTATATTTCTGGCCTAATTTTGATATCATGCTTAAATTAGATAGAGGAAATTAAGTCACTTGCACACGTCTGATGAGGAACGGAAATAAAGAATTAATATGTGTTATCAATTAGTTTATATTTGCTTAGTGTAAAGATATATAATGTATTTCTCTACATGTTTTACATGCGAGGCTAGGAGTTTATTACTCTATTCCCTATATAAGTGCTGTAATCCCCGCATATTATTCAGCTTTGATTATACATTTTTCTTGGGAATAATATTGATTAATTATTCTTGGGATATCGTATAAATCTTTGCTTGATTGTTGCTTTTCAATTATTGTCCTGCATCAACGTCATACTACAAGCCGCAAAGGTCAAGAGGGAAAGGTTAAGCATGAATATATTATATTAGCATATACTAGGTTTGCAGATGCAGAGAACATACAACTCAGAGGTATATCAATTATCAAAGGGAAAAAAACCAAAAGTACATCTGTTGTGGTGTACGACTGCTTAGTGAATTATGGGATCAGAATACTTTGTGGTACATTCCTTCTTTTGAAGCAATATACAATCTCCTCAGTCCTAATTTGATTTCTTGAGGTCAAAAGTTGAAAGTTTGTACGTTCAGCGACTCTCTAAAGTTTCCAAGGAGAAGCTAGCTTAAAATGAGCTCTTAGTAAGATCTGCCAGCGGCAAATGAAGAACTACAAGGAGCAGCTCCTCCGGAGAATTGAATCCGAAGTTCAAACTGGATTAGTTTGGTCTCAAAAACTTGTTGTCTAGGTTCCAAATGTCCAATTGTAGAAGTCTTAACTCTTAAGCGGCCATCATTTCACTTTGCTTCCTATAGTACAAGACAGCAGGTGTGCCTTGGTTGCTTAAAAAGCAATAAAATGGCACTAGAAGGGGCGGGCAATTAGTCCTAATCAAACTCAAGTTGAATTTCAAATTTATGCACTGACCACAAATGTTCTTTGAAAGATACATCAGAGTCAACACTTCTCAATGATTGTGCACCATTAACCGTTGTGAATGATGCGGGTTAAAAGGACCATATCAAATGCTTAACTACACTCTTAAAAAACTAATCGTAAAAATCATGTCATGTGGACTTGTAAGCCACTTGCCTACCTTTTTAAAGAATGTTGAATATGAATTGTCCCAGACAAGCTTGTATGTTCCAACCAAGCATGTAGAGAAATTGCCCTGCAAAGATATATAATTGATCATCGTATATGATATTTACAATATCAATTCAAATCCTGTAAAACTAATAACAAATTGAGAACTCACTTGGTCACATTCATACCGCCGGTAAGGGAACATTAACTGCAGAATAGAAAGATTCAAAGACCGGAATTGATACGACGAAACAAGTCAGAACTATAAATGAACTCAAGAAACAAGACTTACAGTTTTATCTCCAGAAGAATTTGTATGTTCCAAGCTGAATCCAATGTCCTGGAGCATATCAATGTAAAGCTAAACAGCGTAGATGGAAAAAGCATAACCAATATGATGCATTCTTCTAATACCATACTGAATCTATGATCCAATCTAGAGGTATATAAATATGAAGTAGACATAAATTGTGATTTGTGCAGAGCATTGTTATCAAGTTATAGACCAGTAGGCAGCTCTCAAAAAACTAAAACAGTCAACACGCTTAAATCATGTAAAGGTCTTGATACCAATTTAAGGTCTGTTCATATGGTGGGTGCCACAGATGACGCAGCGAAGCCACGGATGTAATGGGGCATTTGTACTGGCTGCGGATATCTGAAAGACAACTTGTTTTACTTGCTGAGTTAGCCGTTCTTATTTTACAGGCCTCATCCTTTATATATACATATACGTATGCATAAAAAATAGTATTAAATAAGTATCTGGGTAATTTAATATGTACAATGGATTGCATTTACCTAGTAAAATGTATTTATCAACATTCTTCTGGTTTAAAGGAGAACATATGATTTCTGGTTCAACAAGCTGTTACAAATGCAGGATACATACCATGTTCATTTTCCCTTGCACTATGGAAAAATCCCAAGCAATATATGAGTTTACAGATTCAACGTCCAATAAAACCTATTTACAAGAAACAGCAAGCTGTACGTGTCAGAGACTTAAAATATTGGATTAGCATATAGTTACAAAATTTATATCTGAGCATGATACAAGAAAATATTATGTCCTTACGAAACCCAGAGAAACATGTTTAAATTCTACTCCATATCTGTTTGTTAAAGCTAAATCTTCTTTCGTAGATTATTATATATTTCCCTCATAACACATTCAATTTTTCCGTCTCTAATTATTACATGTCACTCATTCTCTTTCTTCTTCTTTTTATCTTTGTTAACTATATATATAGCAAGAGATTTTACTTTAGGATATGACTAGATTAGCAAACCATAGCAGAGGACTGAATACTTTCAGGCTCAGTTAGCCTTACATTAGATCTATAAGAACAGTTCGAGTGTAAAAAATATAGATCAAGATCAGAAATTAAGATGGAAGGAGGAAATTCAGCAACGTACGAGAGAGAACTGGGACCAAACATCATGTTTCCACTCATACATTAGGAGCTTAAGAACTTAAAAATGTAAACTCAGTACCATGCGAAACATATTTTCTGTAAGAATAAAGATAGAAGTACACTTCATACTATTATTCTTTACTTAGCTACAACTTGACCTATCCAGGGTACGTTTTATTTGAGTACACCTATAGACTATAGTACCTTGCCTGACATATTCCTATTCTGTTTAAAAGCATCTATGCCCTGATAAAATTGGAGATGGATGGATCAGCCTCAAAGGTCCTCAGTTTCCAAGAAAGCTTTAGGTACTGACTGTACCAAACAGTATCCTTCTAAAATAAAAAGTTCCCTTTTTTTTAATCGCACTACTATTGCCAAAAAGCCTATTTTATCACTGTCACTTACAAATAACCCGTACTGATTTTATTACCACCATTCCCACTTTTACACCTCATTCTGTGATTTCTATTGACTCAGATAACTGGTTCTGCCTTGCTCGTCTACCAAAAATTGGTTTTGTTGTAACTTAAGTATCAATAGGTCCAGAGAAAATGAAAACAATATATATAGTGACGGCAGCATCACCATTAGAGAAAGTGAAGGACTAGTGTTCTTGTGACAGTATAATAAATTTTCTCTCTACCTAGGTAGTTCCCTTGTAGTTCGTTGTGGCCGAAAAAATGTTATGTCCCTGAGTAAATTACTAAATTGAGGAATTTAATGTTCGAGAGAGATCTGTTTGATGTCTTCTCAGTTTCAAAGATACAGAGTAAAGAAAAGAGACACGAATAAAGCAAAAGAGGCTAACAAGAGTTGACTGATATTGCATTTGTGTTGATAATTCTAACAGCTCTAATTAATTAGGAATAAAATGATGAGCATCATATATCTTCTTATCATGTACATCAAGACAACTAAAGTAAACTCGTTAACCTTTATTTCTTCATTTAGGTTCATGCATACAGGTGATTTTTTCATCTGTGAACTAAGATTATGCACGACCAGCACAAAGGTAAACCTCCATAGTGATAGAGTGTCATTTCCATTTCTCATAGACAATTGGCTTGTCCAAGCACAAAGCTAGTGGTGATGGGAGGTGAGATGAGTTTTATGCAAAAACAAACCTCGTAAGTTTTCCCAGATGGGATAATTATTTCTTTGTAGTCAATTTTCCTGTACATAAAACACATCTTTTAAAATCTTGGGTACGAAAATTTCTAGTCTATCTATATGTCCAAAAATTTTGGATTTCAAAGGAACTAAAAAACTTACCCCGCTTCTATTGCACCTGCTTCCTCAGCTGTAATGAAGAAAGGAGAATTCATGAAGACCACTCTGTAGACAAAGATAAAAAGGAATAATTAAAAAAGATACACAGTACTTGTGTCAGATGGAAATAAAAAACTTCTGATCCAAAAATTTTAGAACTGATATGGTGCTTAAAATATATATTAGGCTTAACCAATATTCATATATTATGCTCTGAATATTTCTACACATCCAACACCTACATTGCACTTGGGCAGAAAAATTTAACAGTCATCCTCAAGGATGAAGGAAACTAATGTTGGACCCATCCCATAAAATAAACTGATAGTTCAGACAACACTGCAGCAGGGCCAAAAGTAACATCTTCATATAACGTACGAGTAAGAGGCGGTGAAAATACCACAGAATGGTCACACACGACATTCTTCAACTGTAGAACATGGAAAAAGGATGAACAGCTTCTGCAAGAGACTGCAGTCAATATGTAAATCACCCCACATCTCGAAGCACCACGACAGTTTTGAATAGTGAAGAGCTAGCTATGAATGCAGAAGGGGCTACGTTGACTGTGGGCTATGTTACTCGGACTTGGCTAGAAGTGTCCGATATGGATACGTGTCCAAGTACTGGACTCGGCAAGATTTTGAAAAATATGCATGTTTTTGGCCTAAAATAAGTGTCCGGGTCCGAGTGTCGAGTGTCCGACACGGGTACTTGAAGGTAAAATGAAGAGTCCGAGCAACATAGACTGTGGGTACCACGCTTAAGAAACAAATTGCCTAACCTGAAGCGCCACATCACGATGATAAGCATTAACTGCTTTTCGCGTAGATGCTGGCTATGCTCTACTTCATCACAGTACATCTATTAATCAGGCAAGTAAGGCGAGCGTACTTATCTACTTTCCCAGGTACCTACAACATCCAAGCTGAATGCCAAATAGGCACCATGATACGCAGTGCTTCTTTATGACATCATATAGTCAGACGTGATCTTAATGGTAACATGGATGACAATTCAAATGAGAAACAAGGCTTGCATAAACAACACCGGAAGGAGTGGTGATGCAGAGACACGGGAAGAGGAACTGTACCCTAATACTCAGCCTACTTATCTACTTTCCCAGGTACCCATTACAGCCAACCTGAACGCCAAATAGGCACTATGGATACGTAGTGCTTCTTTATGATGTCATATAGTCAGACGTTATCTGATGGTAATATGCATGAATATTCAATTTAGAAACAATGCTCTCCCCCCCCCCCCCCCCAAAAAAAAAAACTAATCTAGCTATTCCTAAACCAGAGGAACTTGAAACTTGTTTGGTATAGTGGCACGATGAAGATCGTATAGATAAAAGTTGCAACTAGCATCATATTATTAGGTTGGTGTCATGACTAATGGTACTAGCAGGTAGCAATTCTAAAACTAATCATATGATCTCATCATTCTGTACGTTGCAATGGCAGCAAGAACAGACATAAATAAGCAAGTGCCAAGGCAAAGATGGATGGATGGGAAGTTGGAAGGCCTAAAAGATCAACAAGGATCACAGAAAATATGATGCACAATCACCCCTCGCTAGATCCAAAGACTGCTCTGGTTTCAGCATTTGATTTCTAACCATTAGCCTGGAGAAAGAACACACCTGCTATAGCAGCACTCATCTAACCCATATACAAATCAGTCACAAAGCCATAGGAGTCTAAAGGAAGGACATAGCTCTAGCAAGGCTAGCTGCAGGAGATTTTGTAGCATCACCCAGATGATTAAAGCAGTTTGCTTATGTAACCTAAAGATTTTATTAGTTGGACACAAAGTTGTGAGAAGCATCCCAACAACCAATCATGACAGAATGAACTCAACTTCCTCAGAACTTCATGCTTTCGGTAGAGTGATACCTAATAAAATGTACTAAACTTCTAATCATTTCCTCACAATGAAGCCAAATGGGGACAAAATACTCCAAGAGGGCCCCAAATGTAATGAACTTGTTGAGGGCATCGGAAGACCACTAGCAACCTTGGCTTTAGTCAAATTGATGCAGTGTACCATCATGTCCTCTGTGATACTATGACTGAAAGGTCAAGACATTGTAATATCTTTTGTACTTCAAATGTCACATGATGTTCATTTTCAACCTTTGAAATGACACCAGCTTCCATTCAATTACAAACAAGCTCGTCTTTAGTTAGTTCACTATTGCCTTCGATTGATGGAAGTCAAATATTATTTTAACTTCTGAACATCAACTTTTTTAATAGAGTCGGTCAAGATATCTAAATTAGCAAACATGTTATCAAAAAGCTTTGTTTGAATTTCTCTGCTTCTTAACATTCATTATTAATTGCAAAATTCAAAACCTTTTGGGCTAAATGGCAATTTTTGACAGGAAGCAACAGAAACTTTAGAGGTTAATCTACAATTTTCAGGGGCAAATTCACATATTTTCATATATTCACATCTATGGAAAGTGTTAGGTACTCAGGTATGCATGCATGCAAGTTGATTGACTTTTCCGGCATGGCTCTTTCAGACTTCAATTCAAATTTTTGGGGAGTAAATTCACTGATGTTCATAAGTCTCTACATATTGGGAATGGCATCAAGCTGCACTTGCACCCACTGCCTTCTTTGACTCTATAAGGTGCGAAATTGTGGCTCAAATTGAGGGCAAGAAACAATAATAATGACGCATGTCGGACCAAATAGCAAGAGAGAAGAGAAAAGGATTAAGAAGCAGACAATTAGCAAGAAGATACCCTATTAGCCATAACATATAGGCTGAACGAAATTAAATATCATAGATGAAAATTTCAATGATGATGTAGAAAATAGCCTACAAAGTAAAAAGAATAATATCATTGTGATTGAGATTTCCCTTAATTTTTTCACATTATTTATTTCTCCATTGCAGCTAACCATTTACAAGAGCAACTCTGTGATATTTTGTTCCCTGGAATGCATAGCAAAGCCGTCAAATCCCAAATGGGAAAGGATGTACTCCGTTATCCCGCTTGAAGCGGGTTGTGAGGAGGGTAGGGTGTATGCAGCCTTGCCCCTATTCAGGAGAATAGAGAGACTTTCCGAAAAATGACCACCGGCATACTAGATAAAGAGTTGAAAAAAGATCATGAGTTGGCACCTAACCACAGGGCCAACTCAACTCCTTCCATCAAATACTTAATGCTTACGATTAATGAATTTTTTCTCAAGCTTGTACATTAAACTAATTTGCTTTCACATTCACATGATAATGTCCTCTTACTTCAACTCAAGGTTATCCTAACATTTAATCGAAAAACTACCATCAGCTGAAAAATATGCACACTGCAGATCTTACCAAGTACTCCAGTATTGATGTATAATTAGTGTACATCAGTATTGATGTATCAAACAATACATCATCAGAGGTTATTCATATCTCAAAATGACAGTTTAGATCAATAATAAAGGGACTGAGAATAAAAAAAGTACCCAATAAATTCCAAAAATCTTTCCAATTCAGAGGTATAGATGCCAACCGCTTCTTCCAATATAGATATCTGATTTCTTTCCCTGCTCCATATGAGATGTCAAAAAGATGTAAAGGTATGAATTAAAAAATTATTGTACTACAGTATTAACGTCAGTTCTGCAAATCATAAAAAGACATGGTATATTGGGACTACAGTAGATCTCACAATTTTAGAGCCTCGTAACGCCGCCATGATAGAGAAAGAAAAAGTCGTATAAAGAGCACCATTTTTGTAAGGCTGTATAAAGGAGGTCCATAACGTTCTCTCTGTTCTTCCATAGGACTGTAGAAGAATTTCACAAAACAATAATTACAGGTTGTACTAAAGCATGTCCATCCTAGAAACTGTCCAAGTAACAGTTGAGTGTTGAAATATAACCTAAATTGCTAATTCATGTAATAGTTAGTGTTGGCTATGTCTTTTTTGTCCAAATGAATATAATGAACAAAGAAAGAGATGCTGCAGCAAGACAGAGAGACACTTACCCATGATCATCATTTAATTGCTTGATAAAATCTAGTAAAACCTGCACTATACACAAGTGAACATAAGAATATATAATTTTGTAAGGAAACAAAGATTTAATGCACTGCAAACGGCAAGTAATATCTCTAAAGCTAACAAAACTATATATTGTTTTAAGAATCTATATTTACTCACAAGTGTGGGCACACATCCCACATAGCAGATAGTGGAGAACAAATAAAAAGGCCAGAAAATGTGTTCATAGAAAAGCCCAAAGGATATAGGAAACAGTGTCAGGTGGGATGAAGAGATAGTGAAATCATGTACTCATCTATACAAATAGAAGTACCTGTGGCACTCCAACTAAATACTTCACAAGAGTTCTATAGACACCGGTCGCACCTCCAAGCTGAGCTAACTGCTTTCTCCTAGATAATAAACATTTTATTAAGATTTTGAATAAGAAGTCAAAATTTGTAGCAGGGTACAAGTCAAGGATGTTTACCGTTCCATTTGTTGATTCCACAGCAAAGCATAACGCTCATGTATACTTGCACCAGATTGAACTAAAGCGTCAAATGCAGCTTGCTTATTCCTCTCTGAGCGTTCTTTCTGTTGGCTAATTAGGGTACCCCGAAAATCTTGAGGCATGTATGTCATAACTACACATGTGTCACAAGCTTATATACAATTAGGGAAACATCAACATATCATTTGGCACTGGTCTTAAACAGTTAATAATGGACACATTTTGATTTAACTAAAGAATATTAATAACACATATTATCACGTAGATTTCAATTAACATATTTTATTCATGTCTTCTAGAGGCCACCAACGGTGTGCATTTGTGAAACAGAAGGAATTCGGAGATGCAATTTTTAATCTCTTCGGTGAAATTATAGTGAAGTATAAGAACAACGAATCTAAATCATTTATGACAGCAGAACACGAAACGTCAGGGGCAATCTGGTGGGCCATATGTGAAACTGTAAGGTAGTGCATCACCAAGCGAATTGCCAGAAAATAATATTCAATCTATAATTTATGAGGATGCTCCATTAAGATGTAAGAACATCAATATGAGAAAGATATTATTTGGTTTAAATATTCACAATTTCACATTAAACACTGTTTAAAAAATAAAAGGACGTGACTTTAAATATATATTGTTGTGTTGTCATTTCGCAAGAGAACTTATAATGATCAATTTGACAGTAGATTCTATAGTTTATAATATATAATATATAAAATTAGAAAAAAAAATATTAATAATATTAGTACATACTTTAAAAAATTATTAACCAAAATAGTAATGCCACTTCAATAGTATTGTAACAGACAAAAAGTGTTGTAAATTTATTATGTTGATATATCCATGCAATGAGAGGAGGGAAGGAGATGCCACAAGCATGTAAATTATGTGTAGTGCATAGCATAGAAAGATTCAAACTATAGAAGTATTAACTGCATAGGTACAGGTAAGAAGTTAAACAACCTGTGTTAAAAATAGATTCAGAATTCTTGGTTTGAAAAGATTCTAAAATCTTCAAAGTGTTTTCAATTTTATCTTTTAGCTTCCCAAGAACACAAGGAAGTTCAGCATCTTCACTTGTTGACTGTTGTTGGATCTGTCTCACGAAAAAAAAAGAGTAAAAAAATTTAGTATTGTATTATTCAAATTCCATAGTGCTAATTAAACTTGAACTGCAGACCAGTCTAAAAGGTTTAGACAGCAGGATGCAAGTAAATTCAGAAAAAGAGCAGGTCTGCCCCTAAAATCTTGCAGATACAAACACAATATATTTCAAAATCTTTTAAACTCACCTCATTTGGCCAATGAGATTTTTCAAGTAAAAAGAGAATTTCTTCCATATGCTCCCGGTTCTTCCACATGTTCTCGTCAATTTTGTGAGGAGGTTGGCTCTCAGCTTCATGTAATAGAGATATTTCACCTAAAATATAATTGTCCAGAGTAAATTTTCACTTCAATATGTCAGGCATTCCTGACACAATATCGTTTCCCCACAAAAATACTACAATTATATTAAAGAACGGATATATGAACTGCTATAATAAACTTATTGTTTTTTAAACATATCGACTTAAATTTCTTTTACCTCTCTGCATCTATTTACTAGGAATATCTGAACCTGATAAACACTCCAATTATCAATTGCTAGAATCAGTTATTTAGCTAGGATGAATATCTGACCCATATGCTTTCTCAAATTTCAAGATAAAACCATAACATTTTATTGCAGCACATCAAATACCTACTTTCGTTATAGAAATTAAATCAGAACTCTATTAGGAAACATCGTCAGCGAGGCATGACATTTTTGAAGGCTATTCTTAATATTCATGAGCAATTAAAAAATTTCATGCGATAAACCAAACAAATTACAACCAAAATTAGGATAGACATGAATTGCATTACTTTATTCATGTACTAAGAAAACGTACTACTCATAAGAAATAAGTATACAGTAATTGTCTTTCTCTACCAATTATTTTCCCCTCTTCTTATTTGGGTATACCACATCGACTATCAAACCCATCTCTTCGTCTGTATTCAAATCTCTACCTCAAACACAAACTTCCAATGGCTTCTTCAGTTCTTCTCACTCCAATATAAACAAAAACCAACACTTCATCCCAGCTTTTCCCATAATAGCACCCCTTCCTGCAAACATTTATATGTAGCAGCGGAAAAAGAAAACTCTGCAACACTATCAATAAATATACAATCTGAGGATTCTACTTTTAAAGTAGCCTCCGAAACGAACTTTTTTGATCAACGTGTTCAATTAATAATCTCCCCTCTTTCTCTCTTTACTCTCTCTACCCTTCTTCTCCAACCAAAATCTAATTCATCTCACTCTATCAAAAAAACAAGCTACTGAAGCACATACTTCCCCTTATCTGGTTACGTCTCACTACGAATAGAATTTTGTAGAACTAGAATGGGGGTTTTACAGATGTATTTAGGACTTTGAAGAAGGTATAGAGCGCGATTCAGCTTCTTATTTCAGAGCTTGAAATTTTGCTAGAAAAGAATTAGAGTGAAAATTTCTAATATATCTGAGAAGAAGTGACAATTTAGAGAAAGAAAGAATTGAAACAAGGCAAAAAAACCGTAAATACCTAGATCTCGCACCCAAGAATACAAGAGAAAACTGATATCAAACTTCAAGTATCCTCCAAAACAAATCAAGTATACTTCAAGTCTCCTAACAGAATTCTTGTCCTTTGCAATCTAATTAAAAAAGAAGATGATGTTTGAAGAATTAATATAAACTGTCTTAATATCTATCACTAGATCATGATACGTTGATTTATTATAACCGAGTGTTGCTTATCGTTAAAGAATGTATCCTTCTTTTTGCACTTTGTACACAAACAGTAAGAGGAGAGCCTCCCGTGCTTCATTGCAGAAGGCATTTCACATTTCTTAAACAATTGAACATCATACGTCCCAGCCTCACACACAGAGTATTTTTAAATTAATATAAAGACTAAAACATCGAAAAACAAAAAAAAAAACTATTTCGAAACATAAAACAAACCCAGGCAGAGCTAGACTAAACACAATAAGGTCAATTCAAAATTAAAACCCGCACAAACATCATAACTCAAACATTTAAGTCAAAGTCAAAGCCCTAACTCAAACAAACTATAATTGTATTCAATTAAACCTAAAAATTCAGCACAAAACTAATATAGTGTAGTATAAAACCGGCAATTAAATGGATACAAAGAGTGTGTACGTATTTACCTTGAGACAGAGGGGTGTGATCTTGAAGGAGTTGAGAGAGAGAGTGAAGCTCGTCGGAGAGATGCGATACGGAGTCGGAGAGAGGAGGGAAGATGTATTTGTCGTAGTAAGAAGCCAGAAATGTTCTTGTAATCGGCACCAAGCCCTCGGTTGAAGCCATAGAGAGAACGCGAGAGAGGGAGGGAGGGAGGGAGAGAGAGAGAGAGAGAGAGAGAGAGAGAGAGAGAGAGAGAGAGAGAGAGAGAGAGAGAGAGAGAGAGAGAGAGAGAGAGAGAGAGAGAGAGAGATGGTTGGGAGGTAGATCCGTCAATTGAATTGAACTGAATTCAATTTTCTCTCGATGACTGCACAGTGCATTTTACCTACCTCAGCTTGCTGGCCGCTGGGTCGACTTCACCTTCTTTTTTATTTTACTTTCTTTATTTCTTTTTGCATTCTAATATTTTTATCTATTATTTTATATATGTTTTGATTTTCCTAATATATTTTAGAGAAATTATTAAAAAATACTACATTATTTAGGATTTTTTTGCAATTTTACCATTTTTTGAAAATATTTGCAAAAATTGAGAATTCAAAAAAATTCAAAAAGTTGGTATTTTGCAAAATATTCAAAAAAAACATAGTATTTTTGCAAAAAAAAAGGATTTATAGGGTTGGGTATTTATGAAAAAAGTCCTATATTTTAATATTATATGCATAGAAATATTATTATAATTTTAATTGTATTAGTTATCCAAAAAATGAAAATACTTCATTATTCTGTTCTAATCGTCCAAAATGAAGAAACAATGTAAAAGATCATTTTACTCGT